>JAYDZK010000169.1:29093359-29132459 GCA_034509185.1 Euphonia xanthogaster | reverse complement strand
TTTTTTTTTTGTTGTTGTTTTTTTTTTTTTTTTAATGTGAGAGATCAGATATGGTAAACAGTGTTGATGTGTGTGGACAGGGTTAGATAGCTACTGCTGTACAACAGTATGTAATAAATGATGTGTATTTAACAGTATATATGTTGATGAATAATGGATACACGCAGGTATGAGAGTGAGTATGGCTGCATGCGTGGAAGGGATGTACATGAAGTTATCATGCTGCTGGCTTTATTGAGCCCCTTATCCCTGTGTCTGAAACTGTGATTTGTTATGCTGTGATATGATCCAAAATAGAACCACAACTCACTGTAGCGGGTTTTTTCAATCCCTTGGGAATGTTTGTCTGGCTTAAATGCATGAAACTGAAATGTGTAATACAGAGCTGCAGCTTATCATGAAACTGAAATGTGTAATATTGTGCTGCAGCTTATAGATCAACACTGACTCCATTTGTGGAAATGAATGAATACCTCATGTTTGATATGCTATAGGAGAGTTCACAGATGATTTCTTATGTTACAGTGCTATATTTTTCATGTTTTTTCAGCTTCACGTGTTCAGCATTTTCCTGTGTGTAGAATAGGGCTGTATTATCCTGGGCTTTTCAATATAGAAATAGAATGTGAAGAGATTTCTCCCTGCTGACTCTTTTTAATGCTTTCAGAGCCTTCTTTCCAGCAAAACTTCAGTAAAGTCTCAAAAAGACAGGTGATCATTTCTATACCCATCCACACATTTCTCAGCTATGAAACGTCTTTGTTTCATTGATTTCTTCCTGAATTATTTTCTTTGTTAACTTTCTCACTTATTTACCTCTTTTTACAATTCCTTTGATGGCTTTAACCCCTGGATGCAGGTCAGTGAAGATAACTTCTAACAATGTAGTCAACTGATTGCATGGTAGGTGGGAGAGTTCACCTCCATCCTGCTCCTTGCAGGTGATCATAGATATCATGGAACTTTATTCCTATTTCCCTTATGACCCAAATTTTTACCTGAAAATACATAAGTACATACAGGTGAATAAGTGTCACTCAAAAAGCTACCGTAAAATTGCTTAATAAATAAAGCAGACTCACCCTTATTCTAGCTGCCCTGCCAATATTCCACTTTTAATGTACCTTGTCTCTAGTTTTTATTTATTTATCTGTCCTGTCTTGGCTCAGCATAGGATGAGGTATGCAAGACTGAAAGAGACCTCCTGAGTCATGGAATACACCATTTCTGTAATTGCAGGAAATTATGTTGCAGGATTTTCTTAGTTAATTTATCGATCTCTGTCTTGAATGGCTTTTGCTCCTGTTGCTTCCTATTGGGAAGCCATTCAAGAACCTCACTCCTCTGATGTTTATAAATCTGCTTCTAATTTCCAAACTAAATTTGCTCATAACACATTCATGCCCATTTGGTTTTATGCCAACATTGCTCTCTAACTTTAATAGTTCTTCCCTTTTCTTACAATCCTCCTGTGATCTAAGAGGATTCTTGTCTTTCTCTCCTTCTGTTTTTCCCAAAGAGGGAAGATAATTACAATTGTGTATCTCTTTGTTATGTTCTTCATTTTCAGTGTCATTGTGTCTTGGTTTGACAAATCCTTTAAACTTGAGAGCTTTTTAGCCTTGTCAGACAGTTCTCAGACAGAAGCAGAAAAAGGTGTCTGCATTTTCCAAGACAGACAGTATGTGTAACTTTTTGTTACCTCTGAGTCCAGGATGGTGAGAAGGGGAGAAAGTGGCTTGCATGTTTCTGCATCTGTAAAAAGCTTTAACTGGGGACTTTGTGAAGAATGATTTGGGTTTGAGGATCTGGTGCCTGGGATAGGCAAAGACACTATTCCAGTTCTTTTCATCCAGTCCATCTCTCCCATTATTCTATAAAAACCTGCTTGAAATGAGCAGCTGATAAAACTTCTGGAGGGGATGCAGCTCACATATGAATTTTGGAGGGCAACTTTCCAGCTGTTTCCTCAGAAGGAATGAGGCAAGCAGCTCCCAGAGCCCCAGACAAATGCCTGGGATCTTTGTTCTTCAGAGTGCATGGAGAGTCCCTGAGAAGAACTGAGAGGCCAGAGGCTGATGGAGAGATGAAGCCAAAGGCCTGCAGTGGGAACCTCCTGTTGTCAGAATCCCACGCTAAGCTGTACTTGAGGGCAGTCATGGAGGGGAAAGAGAAAGCTGAGTAAGGTTTGCTGTGACCTCAGTATATTCCCATGCAGCTTCCCTCTCTGGGCAGTCCTTGATAGCATCATGTACAAGATTCTTCAAATGCCCTTAAACTCAGTAGAAAGAAACACAGAGCCCATTCAGCATGTTGCTCTATACTATCCTTACCATCATGCTACTGATCTTAAAGCAATATGATTTTTAGGATGAATGTCTCTTACAAGACAGCCTTTTATTTAGCAGAGTGTAACAAAACCAGGACTTTTTGCAGGGAAGTACCAGTCTCAGGAGAGATGTCTGAAGTTTACTGAGAAATTTTGGTGCAGCAGGATAAAAGACAGATGAGAGAAAGCCAGAAGAAAAGGTCTGGCTCCAGTATCATAGCACATGGTAGATAGTAGGTAGGCAGAGCAGACAGTATGAGGGTAGTGGGACTTCTGATCAGATCTGTCATTTTAAGGAGACTATAGTGGATCAGAGCTCTTTTGAAATTGTTGTCTGTATTTTTCTGTGTATGTTGAGATTTTTTCTTTGATTACCAAAGAAATTTTTTCATTGGCATTTTTTCATTAATTTTTCAAAGAGCAAGTTTTCAAATATACCTTTTTTTATTGTCTCCACTGCTTCTGTAGCTAAGAGCTATGCACACACGGCTTGCTGAACCCTGCACTCCTTGTATTGCCCCACTGCTGGGATTTTACCAAGTAAGATAACTCTGGAATCCTCCTGTGTAGGGACACAGTTTCTGGTAATTGGGAGTGGGGCTGCAGTTGAGCCTCATCCCCAATGAGCTCTAGCTGTGAGAAGCAGGTGAGCAGCATTTACAGCAATGAGCCATGGAGTGCCCAGGTGCACTGACCAACCACCAAGGGGAACAGAGGGCACACGGGTGCAATGCATCAACATGAGGGGTATAAAAGGCTGGGCTAAAGACCAAAAAGGGCCGACACCTGCAGCCTTCTGATGTGGCATGATGTTGCTTGGTATGGGCAGATACTAGAAGGCATCTGATGAGGTATGGTGTTACTCTGCATGGGTTATGCTGATGCCTTCTGAAATTGTATGGTGATATCTGTGTATTGTGGCCATCTCAACTGCGACATATGCTGTGATACTCCTGGAATTAAGCTCCTGGGACTGATGCAAAAGAATATTTGGGACTTGTTTCCTGATCACTAATTCAAAATAATTACTGTTCCTCTTCTCCAATAGATTTATTTAAACAGTCTTAATAATTCATCATGTGAGGTGCTTATGCTTTGATGACCATAATTCGATACATTTAAAATTTACTTTGATTGTATTCAAAGAAGCAGAACCAGTGTTTTTCTTTTCTTTTCTCATCCATCCTAATGAACTTCAGCAGGAAAAAATCTAAATTTACAGGTGAAGAATATTTCTAATCAGTGCCAGCATAGAATGAGTAGAGCCAGCTGGCGATGCCCTGTCCCTCTTCAGAACTCAACTTACTCATTTGTTGTACAAAAATGCTTGTAGTCACTAATTGGTTCTTTGTTAGTTTATAAATAGGAATGGTAATGATTTGCCCTGTATGTAAGAAATTAGTCGGGTTGGAAGTCTTTCAGTTTTTTAGCTCATATACCCTTATGCTTTGATTGCATTTTGTGATAGTCTCCCAAGATGAAGAACTGCCATTAATTGTACTATACATACACCTCTATTCTTTCATTGGACACACGTGACAGACCTGTGAGAGGATACCAGCCTATGGTCCCTGTTTTACCCAGGTACTCCTCCTCCCATGGAGGTAACACAAGTTTTGCACAGCTCTTGTGGCTCAGTTCAGGAGGCACAGTGAAGGTTCTGAGCCCTGTGTGCAGGCAATAGATGCTGAAGGGGTTCTCAGGACACTAAAGAGAAGGGTGATTATGCTGGTGATGCTTGGTCAATACTTGCAAGGACTTAAGAGGCTGAAGTTCAGTCATACACCAAAATGGGGCTTCCAGAGGACTCTAATCAAATATTAATAAACAGTCCCTCGCTGTTCTCTCTTTTTGGTTCTTCACTTGTTGCACAGAAACAGAGTAATGAGTCTGAGTTCTGCTGGTCATTCTTGTTAGAGCTCTTGGGTCAGGATGAGTTGTACTTTCTCAGTCTGTAATCCTGGGGAGAAGGTTCATGCAGGACAGGCAGTGCCACAAATAAATATGCTTTTAAGAGGCCATATAATGTCTATAGAAGGAAACAAATGGCTGCATTCAGTTTATAGGAATGACAAAATACTTTGCTATTGCCTTCCACCTGTCAACACCGTCCTGGTAAATGTGATAGTGAATACATTTAACAGGTTTCAACTCTGAGGGCCTGATGATGAACATTCCTGCTGTGTTTTCTTTAATTTCTTAGTAAATGTGTACATTTGTGATACATTGAGTGTACTGTGCATGGTACTGTAAGCCTTGCTTGCAAATGCAGCTCAGTTGTTTGTCTGACTCTTGCAGTTGCCATTCAGTTATAAGGCCAAGGCAAACGTTCAAAACAATCCATTTCCAGTGGATCATTTTGAGGAAGAAACAGACTGGGTGCTGAGCTCTTCTCTGTGGTGGCCAGTGGCAGGACCTGAGGGAATGGCCTCAAGTTGTGTCAGAGGAGGTTTAGGTTGGAAATCAGGGATATATTCTTCACCCATAGGGTAGTTGGACACTGGAGCAGGCTCCTCAGGGAGGTGGTCACAACACCAAGCCTCACAGAGTTTAAGAAGCATTTGGACAATACTTTCAGTGTGACTCTTGGGGTATCCTGTGCAAGGCCAGGAGCTGGACTCAGTGATCCCGGTGGGTCCCTTCCAACTTGCGATATTCTATGATCTTAGGAAAAGATGTGTGAAAGCTTTAGCTTAAATATGTGAGCAGTGTGTAAGCATACAGCATCATTAATGCTGCTGAAAGGAGGGTCTCTCTTGAAAAGTAATGCAATAGCCTTGCTGTGATATGAAGAAGAATGGATAGCATGGTCTTAGCAGAAAATAAATGCTTTTTAATTAATGAGGTCCTCATATAATGAAAGCATTCTGTTGTGTTTATTTATTCTTTTTATCATCTAGCACTTCATATATAACCTGGATGTAGCCTGAACAACAACCTGGTAGCTTGTTTTAAAAAAACAGCATCTCCATTTAGCAAATCAAGATATAGTGCTTTAAATTGAAAAGCTAGATAATTGTCAAGAGAGAGTATTATGGAAGTTTCATTACTAAAGAGTCTTTCAGTTACACTAATACTTTTAGTAGCACTGTTTTTAGACTAGTTTGGGGATTTTTTTGGCTCTCTGGTATTAGCAACCTGAGATTTCATTTCCAGGTGATTTTTGTCCTGATGTTCAGTGGGAAAATTTTTCAATCTGAGCAAGGACCTTCTGCTAAATGTTGTTGTTCATGTCCTTTTTGTTATCTTTCCCCATTGTGTGTTTGAGATATATTCATGGGAGCTTTGCGCACAGCTGACTTCATGGTCACTTCTGGTATGCTTCCTGGTGACAACACCAAAGGCATTTAATGTTTGTAAAAGGCTGGGTTGCCCTTGACTTATGGACAGCAGCCAATGCCAAGTATGGAGTCAGAATGGCTACACCTGTTACCAGGTGTGGAAGTAGGAAAAATCTCGTGGTAGATCTTGTGCAGGATTATACTTAACGTGTGCTGTATAAAGATTATGCTTCTGAAACACGACTGATTTTCACAGTTGCATGGCAAATAGACTGAATCTTTTTACGGTGGCTAAGCAGAGTTGGCTGTCAAACAAAGCTGGCCCAAATCTGGTTCTACTGGTATGGTTCAGGCCTTTGTTCAGATTATTTGTTATGCAAGACAGAAGTTAAGCTATTTCAAAATTATTATCACCTTGATCAATTATATGAGTATATGTTGGGGTGACCCTGGCTACAGGCCAGATGCGCACCACATGTGCTCTGTCACTCTCCTTAGCTGGCCATGAGGCAGAAAGTATAAGGAAAGGCTTATGGATTAAGTGAGGAACAGATAACTCACCAATTACCATTATGGGCGAAGCAGACTTAACTTAGAGAAATTAGCTTAATTTATTACAAATCAAATCAGAGTAGGATAATGAGAAATAAAACCAAACCTTAAAAATACCCTCCTCCCATCCCTCTCTTCCTGAGCTTAACTATACTCCATGTTTCTCTATTTTCTGCCTTCAGGCAGCGCAGGGTGATATCACACATTGTCTCTGCTGTTCCTTCCTCCTTAGGGGAAGGGCTCCTCACACTTATCCCCTGCTGCCATGTGGGGTCCCGCACATGGGAGACAGTTCTCCATGAACTTCTCCAGTGTGGGCTGCTCTATTTAGTGAACGGCTCCAGCATGGGTCCTGTGCGGTGTCATAGGTCCTGCCAACAACGTGTTCCAGTGTGTGCTTCTCTCTCCATGGTCCTGCTGGGTCTCTCTACAGGTCCTGCCTGGATCTTCTTCTAGCATGGGCTTCCTATGGGGCCACAGTCTCCTCTAGTCAACCACCTGCTCTAGCATGGGGTCTCCCACAGGCTGCAGGCAGATATTTATTCCACAATGAACCTCCATGGGCTGCAGGCGGATCTCTGCTCCCCTGTGGACTGCCGTGGGCTACAGGTGCACGGCTGCCTCGCCATGGTCTGCATCACGGGCTGCAGGGGAATCTCTGATCCTACACATGAAGCACTTCTACCCCTACTGCCTTTGGTGTCTTCATTGCTGTTTCTTGTGCATATCCTCATTCTAGCTGAAGTTGCTGTTTCACAGTTGTTATTCTCTTCTCCAGGATGTTGTCTGAGAGCCAGGACCAGCATGGCTGATGGGCTCAGCCTTGGTCAACACAGGGTCTGACTTGGAGCCAGCTGGCATTGGCTTTGTCAGACACAGAGGAAGCTTCTGGCACCTCCTGTGAGAAGCTGCCACTGTCCTCACACACCCCTGCCAGCGCTACCCAAACTCAATAGTCTAACATTCAGACCTTGTTTTTGCTTGAAAATATTTATACAAGGAACCTTCCTCTTGCTAGATGTGCTTCATGTGGAAGTCAGAGATGAGGAATATATGTAAACAGAACTGTTAGTTTATGAAAATGGCTTTAAGCTGGTCGCTATACTGATTCTTCTTGCGAAGTAGGAATATTGGCTTTCTGGAAATGAACTTGTAGTTAAAGACTACAGATGGGTACAATTTCCTTAATTGAGTTTTCTCACAATCAGCATGTAGTTCTGCCTCTGATCTTCTTTTGCTCATTACCGAGTCTTAATTTGTAGAGTTTCCTTTTTAAGTGGTTTTAAATGAAGCTCAGCTTCCCTGAGGCAGGCTTCAGTGACACTTTCTGGGCACTGTTTACTGGGTCTTTTCTTTATCAACACTAACTATGCCCTGCCCAACCTGTCTGAATCTGGTTCTATAACCAGAGAAGTGAAAATTGATGTCACTTTACCCTTTTTTAAAAATAAGTAAATATCTCTAAGTGGCATCTATGGACCCAGCCTAAAAAAAGGAATCTTTCTTATCCCAATTCCTTTGAACAACCCCAAAGCAGGTCTTCTTTCTTCTCTCATTTTTCACTTCAGACATCATTATAATGTAATTAGGAACATGTTCTCTCTTATGCAGACAGAGATAATGATGAGTAACTGATGGTACTCCAGTCTACCTTTCCAGTGGTACTTGCAGAAGAAACTATGCACTACTGCACTCTTTAGTTGTTCTTCAAGAGAATGGCAGAGGGCCTTGGGACTCCTGCCTTGCTGATTCTATTTTTGGCTTTGGGATAAGGTAGTAGGGAATATAGTTCACTGGTAGGTCAGAGGATGGGTTACTTTCATTTCTGGTTCATTAAGTATATCTTTTTGAGTCTGTTGGTGTGGTGTGGAATAGCAGTGTGTGATTCTGAAGACTGACTCGCTGCCCAGCTTTGAATCATCTGTCTATTCTGGATGGGATCCAGACCTCATCAGAGTTGGGGCCTGCACTCTTACTTTGGCTTCTCTGAAAGTCTATTCTGTCACAGTCCATGTGATTGATTTCTGTATAGTCATTTTTTGGGGCTATTTTTTTTTCATATTTGCCCTGTGTGTTGCAGATGCATGTGGCATTTTCCAAAAATTGACAATCTGTTATCTCTGAGTCTCTTCTTTCTCTCCCTGCAAGAGCTGGTAGCCTTAAGCTGGTTGACTCCATTGAATTAGGGAGTTTTTAGGATGAAAGAAATATAATACAGCAATAAGAGTGGTGAATTAGTTTGGAAGCTCCCTTCCTAATTAAAAGAGATTAAATTCATCTCTCACATTCTTTTGTGTGAAAGTAAGATTCTTTTTTTAGGTTAGAAGATTCAAATTGTTCCATGGAAAAACTTTCGCTCCTCCTCACTTTTATCTTGGGTGGCTGCACATATGCACATGCATATATACACACACAGAGATACATGGCCTCTGGACAGTTTGTGTGCAATTACCTCACCTCTTCAAATCATGCTGTGCAGGAATGTTTTTCTTCTACCTTTTTCTTGGGTATCAACTGTCAGCTTAGTTAGAACTTAGGTGTCTGAATTGTCCAAAATGAGAATTTAGGGTATTTAAAATATACTCCTTGGTTTTAGATGCATTTTATCCAAAAAAATCAGAGAAGCTTCCATAAACCCCAGATGTCCAGATGTCTCAATGTTGTTTTTTCCTCCTTCACTTTTTTTTTTTTTACAGCTGTCACATTGATGGAATTGGTGCATGGAGTGTGTAAAAGTAACCTAGGCAGACTTTTCACATCTTTGTCTTCATATATTCCCATTTCCACAGACTTAAGTTTCATTTGAAGGATCCTCACCTTCTCTGTTGGTTCCAGAAGTCTTGAACTAAATTTTTCCCTTGTCCTGTTAGAGATATTGTCTTGCCTCTATGATATTTTTGTATTGAGCTACGCTCTGCTGAAGCTTCACAGGCATCAGATTCCTTGCCAAGTAGTGAGAGAAGGGTTTTTGAGAGCTCTGGCTCTGAACAGTACCACAGCCTCTCTAGATTACAGGGCCTGGCTGAATTTTACAGCCTTAACATTCATATTCATCTCCTGTAGTTTTTTTCCCATGGGCTGTTATCTCTTGAGTTCCATATTTATCTGGGCCTGAATGACTGTCTGTCATTGCCTCATGGTTTTTCTTCTGTCTCATTCTTTAATTTCAGCTGTCTGTTCTTTTCAGGGGCTGTCTTTCTACTGAACTTGAACAGCTACTGGTTTTTCTTATCCATGTTTAACATTCTGATTGGGACCTCTTGAAATATTTGTCCTCCCAGAATTTTTGGCTCTGGTTACTCTTCCATTATCACCTTTCTTCCTTTTCTTCTGCATTTGACGTTTTTCCCAGATTATGCTTATCTGTGTGCATTCAGGCCTCCTATCTCAACCTTCCATGCAGAGGAATAGTATAAATGGTATAGATTTGCCAGAAGTTTATTCTTCCCCAGGAAGAAAATAACCCTTCACATGTCACCTTTTGAGACAATCTACGACACTCTGTGAAAATAGCTGAGAAATATCACTGCTTTCCTGTCCTACTGCGCAGAACATAGTTTAAGTGGATGAGTTTACAAAGCTTGATGTTTTAAACAAGTGCATGCTCTAGAGAACATCATCAAAACATAAACAGTAAGCTTACTCTTGGCCAATAAGTTTTAATCCTGAAGTACTTATAAACAAGTAGTTGTTTTGGTGACATGCCATGTCTCTGTGAAATGATATTGCTGTGCAGAGGCAACATCAGTTGATTCCATGCCATGACAGGTATGGTACTTAATTCTCCTTTTCTTCTGTCTCTAACCATTAGCATGCATGAAATAAAGTTATGGAAAGGAACACACTTACCAGTGTGCTATTTTGGCACCACTGTTTAGGATGGGAAATGCAGGATGCACACAGACACATCTGAGCTAACTTAAGTCTGTGGAGCTTAGACATCAGCGGCAGCAAACCTGTGGTGTCTTGAGCTTGAAAACGTGTAAGCCTCCTTTATAAGTAACCTGACTTCTAAGCAGGCTTAACTTTTGTAAAAGGCTCTGCTGTGATCCCTCAGTGCTGTTTTACCCAAGTAATCGAAATAAAAGTTAGAAGGCCATAACTTAACGCAGCACAATCAGACCTTTTGTTAAAGCTAGAAATAACCATAGTTTCTCACATACCAAGTGGATTTAAAAATACCTCACTCTCTTATATCTGTTTTCATATTTCCTCATTTTTCCTCGGCAGGAAAAGTCTCTTGTTCTTCCTATACCTCAGTTCCTCTGTGTGCCCATATCTGTGCACCTTTTGTAGCCTGAAGTTTCAGAGACGGGATGGTCTATGGCCAAATGTATCATAACCCTTTTGCAATAGCCTCATTAGCCTTCACCAACACTGACTGCATCATCTAATGGCTTTAGTTGTCTCTGCTTCTTTATGGACAGAGTTGGAAGTTAGTCTCTAGAGGCTGGCAGAGCAAAAGGATGTCCTGTGTAAACTTCAGTGGTCTAGACTTAAAGACTGGCAACTGGAAAGCAAAAGATGACAAACCCGGCCTGTTCACTTGGCTCCAGATGTACAGTTAAAAAGCACAGAAATGTAAATACTGTTGTACTGCAAGCAGAGAATCCAAAATGAATAGTGATGAAGCTGAAAAACCATGGACGTGAACACAGATGTAAATGCCCAATCAGTCCTGTTGTCACTGAGAAGTATCTGCTGTTACCACTGGACTGATGATACATTGAAGTTTTAACAAGGGTACAAAATCAGCTGCATGTGTTTTTTTGGCAGTCTTGGTCCACATGGGTACTTCTTCCGGAAGTAGAATCTACTATGCACTCAGCTGGATGTTAAGCCTCACATAGTTTAACCAAATGCTTGGTTTAGGTCATAGACTCGTGAAAAAGCCCAGGTTGAAAGGGACCTTGAAAAATTATCTGATCCAACCTTTTATGGGAAAGGAAGCCTAGATGAGATGATCTAGCTCCCTGTCTAGTTGCATCTTGAAAACCTCCAGTGATGGGGTCTCTAGCATATCCCTGTGAAAGTTGTTCCTGTGATTGACTGTTCTCACTGTAAAAAATATTGTTCTATATAATTCTAATATCAAGATTAAGAGGTTTTTGTTTGTATTTCATGGCTGATTCTGCTAAACTTTAATGGTAATCCTGTGCAGATTTTTCCTTTTCCTTTCCTAAAAACTCCTTTCACCTTTACCAAACTCTTGGATACAGTTTTCTTTCCTTTTCTTCTCTCTATTCCTTCCCTCTGCTTGCCATTCTAGCAAAGATCACAGACAGCATGTAACTGAAGGAAAGTGGAACAGTTTTGCAGTGCACATTTCTTTTCCTTAAACAGGAAAGGATACTTCTGGAACTGGATGGTCTGAAAACATCCCTTTGATCCTGAAACCTGGTGCCCTTCTGCAGGACTTAAAATTTCTGGATGTTTTGTTGTGTTGTTGCCTGTGATCCTCGGAGTGCTTAAGAGTAACAGTGAAAATTTTGACCATCACCTTTATATTATGCCTCTAAACACAAAGGTCTTAAGAAAAAGCTACAACCTTACACTTTTCACAGTAAGAACGTACTTCATACTTTCTTTTTTTTTTTTTTTTAATATGGCTTTCATATCTTCTCCACTGAAGCTGTTCCAAGCTGTCATCGTCTGTAGAAGTGACATAGAAGTGATGGCATGGCAGAGAGACAGGCATTAAAAATAGCATGACCCAGGAATCATTTGCCTTCTTCTGTGGTGTCTGAGCATGGAAAAATTGTCCAGATTACTTGCAGTCTGCAGGCTTCAGAATAAAAGGGGCTTGTGCTCTTTAACTGAGCTTTGCTTAGAGGACAAAGCAAACGAAGGTGCTGCTTGTGTGACTGAGACCAATGCAGCAAGTCGGAAAATCTGATAAAACTGTTCTTCTGTTTGGACTTGCTCTTAATTCCTTGATAAAGTATTCTTTTCCTCTTGGTACCTGTGGTTAAATGTATATAGGAAAGAATATTCTCAGTTTTGCACCTTGATCTGAGCATTTTGGTGTAATTTTAATCCTGCTAGTAAATCAGGAGTTTCCAATAGCAAGACTGACATAGATATTATTCGGTGCCTTTTATTTCTCAGTGTTTGAAGCAATGCATAGTGTTTCTTTTTGCTTTGAGTCTAAGACCAAAAAACTCATCAAACATAACCAATCCACCAGAGCTGTGTGACTGAAAACAGGTTGATGAATAACTATCATCCTTTAACTGTTTTGACAATGAGGCTTTGTAGCTTCAGAGAGCCCTTTCTTCCCAGCTCTGTCAGGCCATTTGGCTTAAGATGTATCAATATTTGGCAGTGGTAGGTTTCTGTAACATTTCATTTCTGCTGGGAGTTTTTTGCATTTTCAGAGTTCACAGAGATGACCAAGTCATTGTCTTCCTGCTACAGAGCATTTTTTAGCTGGAGTAATTTCTTGTCACTACAAAGCAAAACCAGCTTTTAATTCTGTGCCTGGAATTCCAGCAGTGCCTGCTAAAAACTGCTTTAATGCCCGAGGCTCCTGTCATTATGTTAATGGGTTAGAAGTTGGAGGGACAGGATATGGATCTTGTGGCACAGCTTTGGAAAACTGGTGATTCGATTCTGGGGTTTTAGGGTCATTGAATGTCTTAGATTGGTAGCAGCAATCAGCAGGCAGTGTATCTGTTCACATTTTCAACCCTTTGTTTCATTAGAATGCTTTAGAAAATAATTAATATCTGTGGAGGAAGACACATCACTGAAAAGCACTATTTGGGTTCCAGTTGAGGTACCAGTGGCTTAAAAGCATAGAGAAGCCATCCAAGACACACAGTGTCATTTCAAAGCCTCAGTTGATGCTGACATATACAGCAAAATGTACATAATCCTCCACAGTTTCTATCAGAAATTATTGGATTGCTTTAGGAATGTCAGAAATTTCAGGTTATTAATACAGTTGCAGGCAAACTGGTTAAGAGTCTGCAGAAGCCTCTGTCTTCCACAGTCATCCACTGACCTCACAGTGGTTTTAACTCTGCTGGTGTTCGGAGGAGCACAGATTCCCAAGTTTTCTCTTGGGGGAATGGTTGTCCCACGATTAAAGAATCTACAAATCTTTCAGAGTCTTGGTCTTTATGGTTTAAGCCAATTTTGGTAAACTTGCTGCTTATGCTTCTAAAAAAAAAAAAAAAAAGAAAAAAAATTAAAAAGGGAAGAAAAAAGGGTAGAGCTGTTCCTGGAATATACTATGACTTCATGTCGGCATGAAGTGCCAGCATGCATGTGGAATGGACGAGTAGCAAGAATAATGACTTCTGCAACTTGGGTGGTATTTTCTACATGAGAAATATCACTCTTTTCTGACTGCCAAGCTATTTCACTCAGGTTCTAAATCTGTTTTGTATACAGGGAAGAGGTAAGAATTGCATGTGTGTGAACTTGTGTTTCTGCCTTTGTCCTTCCTGATCACACATGTGTGCCTGAGTGTGTGAATAGGCATCCAGTCCCTTCTATCCTGGGATGTATGAATATGTGCTTGTGCTCTTCCTCATGGATCTGCAAACTTCCTACTAGGATGCTATGCACGCACGTCACTGGACAAGCCCACAACCACATCCAACTCTCCCTTCCTTTAAACAGTGGGAACAGACAGTTTTTATTTTGAGCAGAAATCATGTTTCTGGAACCTTAAACATGCTTTGATGTTGTTGCTGTTTTTAAAAATCCTTACTCAGCTGCTGTGTTGTGAAATGTGGTTCTCTGAGAATCTCCTGACTGTGAAATATGAGGATTTTTTTTTAAGCTGGTCAGCAGTGGGATTTTGTGACCTCCCGCCTATATCTGTACAGTACATCTTGTGTGTGTTCGTTAGTGAGACAGCACAGTGCCTCCAGGAAATGCATTCTTTTGCAGTGGGCCATATGGGTAGCTTTGCATTTTTATGATGAAGATGGGACGATAAGGTTTGTTGCATCCTTTTTTTTTTCTTTCTTAAAACTTACTGTGTTTTGTTGATGCATATAGTTGAGGCATACTAAAAGATGCCTGAGATAAAGCAGAATTCAGCCCCTTGACAAGCACTTGCAACAGACTAATAGGTTTCTTTTTTCAAAATTTAGAAGGACAACTTTTTAAATCTTGGCTGTTGCTAAAAAAAAAAAAAGAAATAAATTAATAGCAAATATACTAGCCTAACACCAACAGGCAAGAGGTTGAAGACTGAAGAAGTTTTCAACCATATCAAGATGGGGCTAAAGGAAATATAAAATAACCCCAAATAGTGGTCCACCCAAGTGCATGCAGGCACTCATCCTATGTTTCGGTGCAGCATTCCTAGGATGTCAGCATGAAAACGATAAGCTTTTATTGCTTTAGATATAAAGGAGTAATTTGGGCAGTTACTTCTTCCTACTCAAACACATCCAGGTTTTAGAGGGAGTGAAACATTCACATTCTAAGCCATTATGTTTCAATGGGAAATGGGGATTTTATGTGGAAACTTGGAAAGTCTTCTTCAGTTCAGGGGAAGTAATTACTACTGTAATGGTGCAGAAGGCTGTTTCTGACTTGCATCTTACAGATATTGCCAAATGTTGCTTCAAGGTAGGCAAAAGGACTACTCTGTGGCAGATGATAGAGAGGATGATGCTATGTGTCAACACTGAGAGAAAAAGATCTTTATGGCTGTTTCTAAAGTCTCTTGATTTATGACTTTTAAGTTGTTGCCCACTGTTGCCCACTTTAAGCATACACCTGTGTAATTATTGGCCGCTTCATTCTTTGATCATTATTTCAGCTTTGCTTCATTTTCTTTTCTTGAAAGATGTTCTTTATGGAGGAACTGCTGCCTCCCAAGCTAACAGTTGGGTTCTCAGTCTCCCACTTAAATTTGACTGAATAAGAGGCAGATAAAACCCTTCTTTATTTCTGTATCCCTGCACTCCCATCCATGTTCCAAATGGTGTTCTGCTGTCTTTCTCCTTACAGGGGCAGTGCTTAAGTTTGTCTCTAGCTACTGGGAAAATGAGCTTTCTGTGGCTGTGTTCTCTCTCTTGCTGTTCTCTCTTTTCCCTCTCTCTGCCGCTCTCTCGTCTCTCTCTCTGGAATATTTTCAAACCGTGCATGAAGTGAGCACAGAAAACCAGAACTTGTAGTTCTCCAGGTCACCCCTGTTTTCCTCATTGAGGGAGTTTTATTGCAGTTGATAATCCAGGACATTTCTCAAGATGTATTCATGAGTTACTTGTACAGCCAAATACAATGTTCTTCTCTGTGTTTTCTTTAACCCATCCCCGGCTCCATTGTACATCTTTTTCCTTCTGACTGCGGTGGGGCCCGTATTTCAGGACCTTGTATTGGCAACATCTGCAACAGAAATCAATATTAAATTTGTACAGAAAAGTGAGGTTAGAAAGTCCTGTTTCAGTAGCAAAATGTAGCACTTTAACAACTGTGCCAAGGGGGACCAAGTAATCATTTTAGCTGGAATCTTGTCTTTAATGGAAGCCAATGCATATTCCCCTGCATTCCTTGCACAAGTTACTTGCCAATGTCCCTGCTCTCAACTTATGGTCAACCTACATCTTGACGAATAATGATTTTGGCAAGGAAAATAGAAAAGCATTATGGTAAGGAAAAGATGAGCTAAACTTCATGGTGTTACATCCTATACAAATCATACAGTTTAAGAGTCCCATATTTCTTACTTACTGGTAGAGATAATCTTTCTTTCTTCTCCATTTTCCTGGAGCCATTTGACAAAGTTTAAGGAAAATATCTCCCTTCTTTACCTTTTTCTTTCTTTTTTTTTTTTTTTCAAATTAAAAAGGTGGTGGAGAGGACATGTTCTTTCTGACTTCTGTTCAAGGTGCACTTAAATGCTGAAGGTTACAAATACAGTTTTTCATAGCCTTTTTATTTGCTAGTTAAAGGGTCTTATCTTACATCTCTAGATATTTTTCTTATCCATGGTATACCCATAGTACATACAGGAATTCTTTGTCCCTGAAAACACTTGTCTTTGGTGAAGATCACAAACAGTTTGTACCCGGCAGAATGGAGGAGCTTGCTTGCTGTTTCTGAGGAAAGAAACTACATCATTATTAAGTAGAACTTAATGGGATTCAGAAGAGTAGATCCAGAGTGCTTTAATTCATTCAAAAGCAAATTTTAGGAAGAGACTATGTCTTTCTCAGAACATTTGATCAGCCTGGCAAATGAGATGAATCAGCTGAACAGGTCAAAAGGAAAGCCACTGAGTACAAGTGGTGTTGATGGGAACAACATAATGGCATCATAAAAATTGCTGGGAATTGTAACTTGTAGCTGTCTTGAAGAGTAAACAAATTTGGGTCAAGTTCTTGGCTTGTTTACACCTTGCATCCCATTGGAGACCAAGGGTGCTTTTGAAATGCTAAGAAAATCCTACTGAAGTCAGACATGTTTTTTTATGAGTAAGCAAAGAATTTGGCCAGAGGCAGCAAACTTGTAGCTATTTGCTACAAGTAAAGCAAACTTCTTACCTTTGTGGTAGTGTAAATGTTTTCTGATTGCTTCAGTCACAAACACATTCTACATTGGAAGGAAAATTACATTCAAGCAGTATTCCTAAATGTTTTGCCTGCAATATCTGAGAGTCAGTGCTATCTATACCTGAGCAAGTACAATTTGGTAATCTACCAGTGAGTTGGATCAACCAGTGGATGTTTGCTAAGCTGCAGAAAGAATTCTTGTAGTGAAACTTGTATTTTGCAGGTTCAGTGTTGTGTTACATTCACACAAAGGCAGGAGACATTTAAAAGCACTGAAGTACAATGATTTTTGTTGTAGTCTGGTAGGGTAATTTTTGTTGGAACTTTTTTTTTGTCTTTTTTTTTTTCTTTCATCTCACTGCTTCCCCCCAGTCCTTTGACCCTGAAAAAACCCACAAAGAAACAAAATCAACCCTGTCTTGTCTTCTTGGATTTGTTTCTCCTTTTCCATTTGTAGACTGTGACGCCCCACGCTAAAAGAATTGCCACTTTCTCTATAACTGAGCAGTCCTGCCATACCACTATACATACGAAGTTCTGTACTGCTTTCATTGATGGAGAAATACTGGGTTTTGGAGAAGGACATGAAAAAGCTCTTGGGGATCAAACTTTCTTTGCTGCTGTTCGGTGTAGTTGAAGTCACAGGATATGATTCTTATCCCTTCTGGAATATCTCCTATGCAAGACAAGAAAACAATGAGAATAAACCCCTAGTTTTCTGCATTACCTGGTTCCTTTAAAGGAAACTGTTGAACCAAAAATCAAGCTGATTTTGAAAACAGGACACTTAGGTTCTGTTTGTGACTCTTCCAATACTGCTTTGTATAGGTGTAGTTTTGTGGTTTCTAATTCTCTTTCTTTATCTGGAGTTAGGAGAAAGAGGACTCCTTTAATCATGATGTGAGACTAAATTCATTGATGTTGGTAAAGCATTTGCTGATCCTTGGTTGGGAGGGTCACGGACTGCGGTAATTTGAATGGTTAATGAACATGAATTGATGAATGTCTTTGGCTGTTGAGACATCTCCTGCTTGTTGTAAATGGGAGTCAGGAAAAAAAAACCCAGCATTACACCATGCAGTGACAGCTCTGTTTCTACCTCTATGAGAGAGAGTGAATAAGAAGTTATTCGTGAGATTTGGCAGTCTGTGCTCTGCAAGAGGTCATTTTTGATGATTATAATGGGCCATTCTGACCTTCATCAAACAGGAATATCTTTCTGTCAGTTGCTGGGTAGCGTCACCTGTACATTTATCCATAAAGTGTGAAATTTAGAGCCGAATTTGTGTATGAAACAAGTCATCACCTGACCACTAAGGGGAACAGTACTTACAGGAGGCTTTTAGTACTGATGTGGGGAGGGAGAATGCCCTTTTGCAAGGGGGACTAATGCAGAAGGGAGAAGTACAGCCATTTTTCTGTACCTGTTTTTTTTCTGCCATCTTTTTGAGTGCTTAGATTCTTGGAATGGGTGACCTTATGGCATAAACCCCTGTCTGTATAGATATTGTAACCAATAAATAGCAGCACTAATCTAGTGTGGTGAATTCAGTGCCTCATACTTTGTGTGGTTTGAGATAGTTCATGCCATTATCTTGATACCATTCTGGGTGGTCCACTATTAGAAGTGTTTTGGGAAGGTGTTGTTATGGCTATGTGATTGTAATCAATGGATTCAAAAGCAAACTCACCCCCTCTGAGGTGACTATGGAACAACTGATAATGCAGAGCAATCGTAGGAGAATGTCTTTGGGGCGAGATAATTTTTTACGCTTTCTCTGGGCCTCATGCCTGGCCATAGAAGATGCTGCCAATGCAGATTTGACTATTATTCTTTGTAGCTAAACTCCAGTGAGGAGCTAAAGGAGAAGCTGCCACTGCTCCAAGGAACTTTCAGTATAAACAAACTGAGGATCTGATACAGAGTTTGTGGAGGCAGTACTAACTTAAAAAGTAAAAGCAGGACTGGGGTTGTTTTTTATGCATGAGATATTACCACTGTTTTACTGCTTGGAGGGGAAAAGGTCTAGTGCTTGGAGCCTTGTCCAAGTGGGAATTCAGGCTGGACAATGCATTACTGGGAGTTCCCCAAACACTCCTTAGCTAGGAAGACTGTCCTGGTGTGTAACTGTTCCAGTGCACTGCTTTAGTGGGAGGGAGGGTTAAGCTCCAATGTAAACACTTGAGCTTTGTTTCTTGGGGAAAAAAGTGTTTCATTCATTACTGAATTGCAGTACATTAATAGAAGCCAATGCATATTCCCCTGCATTCTGAATGCAGAACATTCCTAAGCTCAGGAGAAAGATGGAAGTGAATTTAGTGTCTGTCTCTTTTCTCAGGGCTGAAGGCAGACATGCTGCAAAATGGATCCCTGCCCTATCTCCTCAAACATACAGCCTTCTCTCTGGCTGTAGAAGCCAGGGATGAATGAAGCCTGAGTAATCTGGCTCTGGGATGTGCAACAGGGCAATGGCATACACACATATGCTCGTGTCCATGCAGCAATAACTCAAGATGTAATGTTGCCTCTGCTTTATCTGCGTGTTCTTTTGAAAGACTAATGTTCTTCTGTCAGGCAAAGATGGTGGTCAAGGATGACAGGATACAGGAAAACAGTGAGATTTTCTGCTTGTCTTTGAAGCTGTGCCTGTTCTGCAGGTGACATTATGCACTTCCTCTGTGCTTGCCTGGTAGTTTTAGGATGTCTGCAGGTATGAGCTTTTGAATTGTCTGTGTACCTGTCAGTGGTCAAGCCAGAACTTCAGTGGTTAGCATGAAAGCACATGAAAGGCAATGAACTGCTGTAATACTTCAACTTGCACTTGTGCAGAGGAATCTTCTAGAGGAGTGTGTTTAGGATGGCTTGCGTAGGGTGGCTAGAAAGTAATTAAATAAGGCATGTTCCCATTTGAAAACTTAAGGAAGGGCACCAGATGTTGTTTCTGCTAACACATGCTGAACAGCAGTGAATCCAACTGCAGCTTTGCTGATGCCATCTGCCATTGCATTTTAAGAAATTAAAGGGTTCTGAACTGCCGTAGTTCTTCCAGCACATGTAATCTAACTGAGAGGAAAAATAATTACTGTTTACTCAGTGCATGGACCCCTGGTGCACCCATCTTTGCCTGTGTCTCTACTCTTATACTATCATTTAGCACTGGTTTCAGCTTATTCTATTTGCTCTTCTCTGCAAAATCTCAGTTCATAAAACAAGCTGAAGAATGTTAACAAGGGATGCTTCTCTGACAGCTGTGTGATATGCTGCTATCTTGCATGTGAAGAATATGCATGGTGTCCTCCAAAGCTTGTGTAGACACAATCCATGTGTCTTGTGAGGACACAAGGGAATTATGTTATAAGCCTTGCTTTCCATGAAAAGTAGGATCTGAGTCCAGTCACAACTTCTGGTTTGCTGGCTTTATGCTGCTCTCTGAGTTACACTCTCATAATAACTGAAGGACAACTTAACTGGAAGTTTTGCTCTAAGCAGTTCTGGGGTACCACTAAAGGAGCTATAGACTGAGCACAGAGGGAGGCAAATATGTGGTAGTATGAAAAAACATATTTTGGTTTTAACACACTGAGTTTGTTTTGAAATTTGAAGAAAATATTTTGAGACTGCCAATACAAGAATACACCAATAGGTGTGTTCTTGGATGTCCTCTGTTCAGACCCAAACATGGCACTAAGCATGCACTGGTAGGTTTTCTGTGTACTACCAAAAAAATGCAGTAGAATAACTCTTCTAGTTACTTTGCATGAACCTAAAAGTTTTCTTACAGAAAGTTGGGGTTGGATAGTCCTTGTTTAGGCAGCTGCACAGAAGTGCACGTGGCTTTGGCACATGCATGTAAGATGTATCTTACAGTGCTGCTAGCCATGGAAATTTCTGTGGGTAAATAAGATTTCTGTCTCAAGGGCTGTCCATATGGCCCCTTTCATCAGCACTAATTCCACTTAGATTAACTGCACAGTACAAATATGGGTCAAAGCCTGGATTGTTGGGAGAATGCGTTCCCGCTTGCAAACTGCTTCCCACAGAAGTACTTGTTGGCAGCTGAGATCATAATGCTCACACTCCTCACAATAACCCACTTTGAAATGTATTTAGAGAGGGGTCTTGGCAGTCTTGCTGGTTTTTCATACGAAGTGCAGGCCTTGGTTTGTAATCCCACTCAGCGTGTCAAGGCATTAGCTGTGGGCTGCTGTCTTCTCTGACTTTATCTAGCACGAGGCAGGGCATCTGTGCTTGGACTAGCAATGCTAACCACTCCAGGTAATGTCTTTCCCCTTTGCCTTTAGCAAGAGGAGAGGAACTACTCTTGGAATTACTGCCTTGCTTATTATAGAATTAAACCTGCTGGGTTGCTCCTGTGAACACTATCTCCTGACTGCAAGTGATGAAAGGAGACCCAGAGGGAAGAAGGAACAGATCTCATGGTGTCCCTGGCTTGCTTGTGTCCATGGTTACACTGAAAGTTGTTTCTTGCTTTTCTTTCTCCTTTGTCTATTCTACTGATGGCAAAGGTGATGCGTTGCAGGCAGTCATTCCTAAAGCTGTAGCTAGTTCTGTTGTTTCGTATTGTGCCAGAACAAATTATGGGGAAATTATAAAACTTAGCCATAAATGGCTTGCTTCATGAAGTCAGGATCAAATTTACCATGTGAATAAGCTTCTTTTATTTTTTTTTTTTCGGATTTGTGATCTTCAGCACTAAGTTCTACTGATACATTATTGAGTTTTTCCCAAATTCAGCCATTCACAAAGAGAAATGCCTTTCACCCAGACCTGAAGGTGCATTAAGCACAGGCTATCCTAAGCAAATACAGGTTGGAGATCAGAACCTGACTATGCTGGTCTGAGTACAGAAGATTGTTTCAGTGCCACTAGCCTTCCCGTGTTTGCCACCACTCTCTTTCCTTCTGCTCTGGCTAGGCAGACTATTGACAAATGATTAGGAAATAAGTCATGACAACAGAGAAAACCATCCTTTTAGATGCTGAGGGAGGACTTCAAGGACATGCAAGTAACATAAGCATGGTTTTGATGTCAAGAGACTTAGTTTGATTGGAGATATGCATGTCTATTTCTGGGTCTAATACTGCAGTACAGAACTAGGGGATGCAGTGAGGCTTTATCCACTGGAGCTAAGGACATCATGGGTACAGAACCCAAGGCAGGTGTTTGCTTCTTGCCTCTGCTACTGACTTGAGTTTTAGATAACTTTTGCAATCCCATTCAGTATGTATGTATAGTGGTCCCCTCATCCACCTTTTTAGATTAAAGTTATTATCAAGCACCTTAAAATTAAAGTGGACAGAGCAAAAGTAGGGGCAGTTTTGAGTAGATGATGAATCCCTCACCTTTTTCCTGATCTTATGCCAGTATGAGGTGTCCTCCCACCCATTTTGTAACAAAAGGCAGGGTGTTCACTGTGCAAATACACAGGCTTCCGTGTGCGCCCTAACTTGAAGCAGTGCAGGCAGAAATTGACATACCTGAGGAAATTGTGTTTAATTATTTTAAAACATTCATAAATTATGATAGCTGCTTGTGCTGCATGCAGTCATGCTTGCAAAGGCATTCCTGGCACTGGTAAAAAATTTGGTACAGAGAGTTGCTCTAAAACTCTGAATGGTTTGCACAGCCTAGAAGATGAACAGTCTTATAAAATGATGTATTTCCTATGCATGGTTGTAAAACACTTTAGGATCATTAAATAACAAATATTTTTGGGCTAGATTGTTTTGCTTTCTTTATGAAAGTGTACTTTTTTGGAAGCCTTTTACTGCTGTTTTGAGACCACCATATAGGAACTTTCTTTAGTATTTTCCCATCTCTTTCTCTTGTAAATGCAGGGAGCAGAAATTATTCTTCTGGCATTTGAACTGCAGTTATTTTGAGTGACTACAAACAGAGGGAAATGTGTTTCTGTGGTAGTTACTGCAGAGAAAGAATTTTGCTGAAATGTCTCTCCCCCACCGCCCTTTGGTGGCTGCAGAAAAGAAGCCAGTGTTTGAGGCCCCAGCTCTGTGCATCTGCTGGATCAGTTTAAGGCCAATTTCCCCCCACCACCCCCCTCCGCCCCTCTTTCCATTAGCAAACTAGATATAAAACAGAAGCCATTGGATAAATAGGAAAAATGTGTAGCAGAGGAAGCCCTTGTGATTAGGGAGCTGTTAACCAGTTATTTCATGTCCGGCTTTCAGTGTATTTATAAAAATGATGCTATTCAGTGACATGTCGAATTACTATAAATGGTATTGGCTCAGTTGCTTTCTCATGGAAGCCAACTTGCAATTTATTTTTAACTTGGGCCCACTGATTATATTTAAAGTTAGTATAGTATTTGTTAAAGATGCTAAAGTGGCAGGCAAAGTGTGGTCAATATACATCAAATTTGCTCACAGCCTGTCTTGCCAGTGCACTCCAGAGTCCTCTGAAACCTCGTTAGGAGAGAGAAGCTTGGTCAGTGCCTGTCCATTTGCTGCCTGGCTGCTCTGGGGAGAGGGCTGATTGATGTGATTTCTGGCAGCTGCAGTGCTTTGTTTTGTGATGTGGAAGCTTGTCCATTAGGAGCTGGCCCAAGACCCAGTAAACCCCTCCTCACTTTCTTTTTTTCCATTGATTGCCAGCAGCCATCACATCATTACATGCATTTATAATGTCCTTGTCGAGACTTCACTGTGTGCACCTGGTTTAAATCAACAGCTTCCCAAATAGGGGCAGCAAAAGTACCAGAACTCCCTACCTGCCTCCAACAATGTGCTTGTAAACTTCTGGGACAGGGAGAAAGAAAAATACAGTTTGTGGAAAAGTGCCAGGAGGTTCTGAGTCTGCAGTTCACACTATGCTTTGGACAACGGTGAGTTTTGCATCATGGTCTAAATGTGGTGAGGCTTAGCTTCCACACAATTCTCCTGGAACAAATTTCATAGAACAGAAAATCTTCACAGCAGCAGTGGGACCTGAGGCAGATTCTCAAAGCTGTCGTTGTCATACTAAGACATCTGTCAGGTCTGGTCTGCTTGGTGAGTGGTGGCTACTTGGTGAATTGATACCTAGAAGTGTGGAAGGAGACCATTGCAAGCCCAGAACACGGGTCTTGTATCCATGGCTTTATTTAGGGAGTAGATTGCAGTTCTTACCAGACTTTCTGGAGTTTCCAAATAGTCTTCAGGGCTATCAGTCTTAGTAAATGAGATATCTGTGGGACTCAAGCATTGTAGAAAACTGTCTTAAAGACAGCTCTGGCCTGGGTTGTGACTTGAAGATGAGAAATCTTACACAAATGCTAGTGACCCATTTCAATGCGAATTCAATCCCAAAGAGCAAGCATTCATTCCAAAAGCACAATTTTCTAGTTTCCAGTTATATTCCCCCAAGAATCATAAACCTAAACATACCTACTCAGCATAAAATGGCAACACTTGAAATCTAGATTGAACTGATGCTTCACTGATCTATTCAGTAGAGTTTTTTTACGCTGGGACAAAAAGAGTATGCAAGCTTGGTATATCTTCCCCTTCTTTGTTTTCTATGATTCTGAGAGATCCAGTGCATCATAGAAAATTTTGCTTTAAAGCATTCAGCCTGTCCTTGGTAGCCATCCAATTTGTGTGTCTTGAGAGATTCTTCTTCATAATATTTACATTTGATATTCTAATTGGAATGGAGAAGACAGCATTTGTTTGTACATTGCTGGGGTGAGAAGTAGAGAGCTTTTAGTCGTACCACAGGACAGCCTTTCTGCTAACAAGCTGTTTTCTGGTCTGGAAATTTTATAACCTACTTAGAAATAAGTGTCTCTTGGCTGAGATTTAATAGCAGATGCATTTGTGATGTCTCCTCTGATTATTCAAGTATTGCTACTTAAGTAGGTGAAATATAATTAAGAATAATTGAAATTAATTAGTTTTGACTCATCTTTGGTTTTACTGATACCATAGCTAACAGCAGAATTTAGTCGTTAAAACCATCTAACCAGGGAATGGCTTTGCCTTGTCCACCTCTCAGTTTCATCTGGCCAATAGAGGGCTGATTATGTTGCTTTGAACTTCTGTTTGGTGAACAGAAACATATGAAAAAACATAAATCCTTTTCTGTGATCTAGTACCCTTTCCCTGCTTGTTGTGTTTATTTCCTTACTGATTAATTCCTTGTTTAGTAACTTAACAATTGTAAAGACCAATTGTTAAGTTGTAACACTGTAAATTTGTAACAGTGTGCTCACTGCTTGCAGGGACTGTCTCAGTAGAAGGCGTCCTCTGGTAGGTAATGGAAGTATAAGGAAGAGGAAATATGATAAAGTAAAAAGTCAGACCATACTTGGTTCAGCATCCTGGTCACAGCCCAGCATGGTTGCGCTGGAATCCTGCTGATGGAATGTCCTGACATTATGGTGTTTATTTCTACCACAGCCCTGAAATGTAAACAGGACATCATTGGATGCTAATTCAGGGGACTCGAAATGACTGAGAATCCTGGATTATTGGGCTATTGGTGGGACACAAGGAAGTGAATTTTAAAGGAGGGTTGGCATATGGCACTATCAGTGCACAGGACCACACGTCAGAGGAGGTGTTTTCAGGAAAGGCATGTTAGTGGGGAGGAACAAAACACAGCAGTAGTGTCAAAAGAAGTGCATCAAAATATGCAGAAACTTGCAGGACATGTGGCATGTTAGGATGCATCCCATACTAATGGGCTGAAAGATGGTTTGCCTTCAGCTTGAAATAGATACAGAATAAATGGCAGGTTATCGTTGTGGGATTTATTTTCCTCTGCACCTTATAATGCAATAGTGAATTCACCTGAGGAACAAAAAAGTAGAAGAGAGATGGCCAAGTTACATCTCTTGCTCCAGCCTTAGGGCCCAGAGGGCATGGATAGGAGGTAGCACAGTCAGGGAAGTGTTGGTTTAAGTGGTTTTGTGCACAATAAAGTTGGCAGAGCTTCTCTTCGGCAGACCGAAATAAATGAATGGATATTGAACTCCAGTAATGGCTCCCTCCCCCATGAAGTGGAAATGGGCACGCACAACTTGTGTAGGATGGTGCCTGCTGAACTGTGTTTGGGGAAGAGTGAGATGAGCCATGACAGAGCTATCACCATGTGCTGTGAGGCACTTGAGATTCACATTGCTGGAAAGAAGGTTGCACCCCACCTTTATCCTGTTAGAAGACTGTGACTCTTGCAAGGACCATCTGCTAATGGCTCCTCTGTAGCACCCTTTGTAGCAGTGAAGACAGAGCTGTGTTGTAATGAGTATAAAGGGGGTTCTTTATTGAAGCTGCTAAATGCACACAGACCCTGTAATTCACGCTGGCTCTCTGGCTTCCAGACTGGCTGCCTGATGTTGCCACACAAGGTCTCCCTAAGTCTTGGTCTGGCGTCTGTAGCAACAAAAGAACTGACTAAAAGGTTTCAAGTTTTCTGTGCTGCCAGTGTTGTTCGCTGGGTTTTTTTGCAATGGCTCTCCACACACTCTGATGGATGCATTTTGCAGCAAGGCATATTTTTGTGTTAGATCTTCCAGCTGTTTTCACAAGCATCTTACTGGCATGGTTACCAGTGTTGATACCTTTTTAGTGAAGTGCTTTGACCCTCTGCTATGCTGCTTGGGCTGGGCTTCCATCCGGATCAGAAATTGGAAATTTATTACTTGGAACTGGTTTTTTAAATGTGAAACTGACACCAGTTTCTTATTACTTACCAAGTCCTGAGGGCAGACTAACATTCCTGAAGCTGCTGTAGGTGTTAATGGTTTCATCAACTCAGGAAGCAGGGTGCCCTGAACTCTGCTCTTGGCAGCTAGTAAAGAAGGGAAACTGACTTTCAAATATTTTGTTTTTAAAGTTGTTGTGGTTTTTTTATTATGTTTACATTAGCAAACTGAAATTTGTGAGACAGATTTTTTTTTTTTTTGTTGACTACTTAGTTCCTAGAAATCAAATTGATAGTAAAGCCTCAGTAGTCTGTTGGAGCTGGTCTTGCCAAGCACCTCTGCAGATGCAAGAGAACAAGAATCTGTGAGTGAGCCTACTGTGGGTACAGGTCTATGAGTTTCATTTACTTAGTCTGTTTTCACTGCCTCAAAGTAATCAGGAAGGATATTATTATGCAGATACCAAGATTTTTTTCTATATTGCTTTCAGTTGCATGCAAATAGCTCAAAAACCTTGCTCCAAATCTGGAGAGATTCCAGGATGTGTTTTTTTGTTTTTAGAATAGTTTCTGTCTTGTGCTGTGCAGATAAATGGCATTGTGAGCAAGGATGAAGATTGAAAATCTGTATTAACTGGTATTACTCTGGGCTCTGCCACATACTTGCTGAATGATCTTAGGCAGACCATCATTTTCTTTATACCTGTATTGTGATATCCTTGTATCCTGCTAGGTTGCCATGAGAAAACGTCTGTTTTAAACTTGACTGACTCCTTTGATCCAAGAATGAACTGTATTTCAAGTGACCATTGTATAGGTGACAGCCTGCTGCAAAGGTCATAAATGGAACGTTATGGAATTTAACATTGATTAATCCCATGTATTGATGGATGAGACTCAAAAGCTTATCCTGTAGTTATTTATAGAAGTGCTTAAAAGGTGACTTGTTGATCACTATTTATAATTAGCTATACAGAGAACATTTGGTGGTAGCATTCTCAATCTAGAAAAAGTAAGTCAGAGCCCAGACTCTGGGAATTGAAACTTGGCAGATGAAACAATTTCTAAAGTTTGCTGAGAGTTGTGGTAGATTTTCTGCTGCTGGAAATCTTTAAATCAAATGAGATGCCTATTGAAAAGTTTTATTGTACTTCAGGCAGGAATTAATTTATAGCAATGTTGTGGCTTGTGCTATATATGAGGTCAGACTAGCTGATTGGTACAACCCTTTCAGCTTTATAGTTCATAAGATTTTTATCAGATTAGTGAATGTAAGTCTCACTGAGGCCAGTGGAAGCCAAATAAACCTGAGGCCAGGATTTTACACTGTCGCCTTTCACATCCTTCATGATTCCAGCCTGTATTCACTTGTTGCCCAGCTAACATAGAGAAATATCTTCCTGTTTTGCTTTTATCTCCTTAGCACTGCGTGGTTATCACTGAGCTTGCTATCCATCTGCAGTGCTTTCCACACACATCTTAAAATTGTCGAATGTTTCTTTTTATGTTTTGCTTGTTTTCTTGAAATGGGATTTGAAAAGTGATAAAGTCTGAGCAGGTCTAAAAAGCAGCACATCATGTTGTGGACACAACTGGAAATTCCTGCTCGGCTATCCTTTCGGCAATCATTGATATAGAGCATTAATTTGTATTTCTATTTACGTTGTTTTAGTTTTTCTCCCCAGGCACTGTAGCGTACAAAACTGCTCAGCAAAACAAAGGATTCTTGGCTACTGAGTTGCTCCCTGTATTATGTCAGAGAGAGATATTTGCTTTTAATTTCCCACCTGTATTTTATGGTACAAGGGAATGAGCCCAGTGGTTTTGTTTATTCTGTCTCCTGCCGTGTGCTGTGCTACCTGTTGAGAGTGGAGGACAGAGCTCAGGGGTAACAGGGAACTTTCATGTCACTGACCAAGCTAGCAGCTCAATTGCTGCTGCTGCTGAAGGACTGTGGCTGGTGGTAGCCTAGGGGCGTTGGAGAGGACTTGACTCTTTGAGTGACTGTTCCCAAAAGACAGACTAGATCTTAGTAACTGTCCGTCTCCCTGGTAGTCAGACTTTCGAAAGGGCTCAGTATGTCTCATGCAATTTTTTCCATTGAGATTTTCTCTTTGAAAAGGTCTGTGCTCAGAATTGCCAAGTTTTGAAGAAAACACAGATTTTCCCAAATGTTTCCACGTTCTTTTGAGAATTGGATATTTCAAAATATGTGATAAATCATGCCAGAAACATGTATTTATTTGTAACTTTTTCTTTCTCTTTCTTATGCTGTTGAATGCTGTGCAATAGTGATAGATTTTTCTAAATGCTTTTCTTTATTGTATATTTTTTTTTTAGTAGAAAGGGAAAATATTGGTAAAAGGGGAAATGTCTTTGTTGTTCCTTTTCTTAAAAAAAAAAAAAATACCTCAAAAGGCATCCCAGCACTAGAATAGCTTGCACTTTGTTTCAAAGTAACTTATTTTTTTCTTTTTCAAGCCAGCTCTTTTTCCTTTTAACTAGGTCTGTTCATTAAGCTGCACTATTTTGGATTTTTGCTTCCTGTTTTTCATTGAAATGGAATCTGGTTAGTTTTGTGAAAATTTGTTCTTGAGGCAAGAGCCAAATTCTCTTTAAATTCCAATTATAGAAATTCAATGTCTTGTGCACACATAGCAAGTGAAATTTGCAGATTGTATGTATGATTCTCTTTTTGCAAGCAACAGGGGTGAAGAGTGCCAGGCTGGAGAGCAGACTGATAAGTGCATTTAGAGAAGGGATTTCCTGCATGTCCTCTAAATAGTAAAATGTTCCTTTTATGGCATACAGTTGAACGGAAAAAGTATCAACTAATTGAGATGTTCTCTTCAATTAATCCTTATTTTGAATGAATGCCTCAAAGGGCCACATATGCCTTTAAGAGGTCAGGCAAGCTGTCTTTGCAGGCATCACTGCAAGTCAGCCTTTAGAACTGTTATACTAAATTCTTCTTAGTCCTCTAAGAGTAACTCCGTGAAGCTTGGACATGGCTGGATAAGCTCAGCTGCCGCATGCGATAGGCCTGGCCCCAAAGGATGTTGGGCAATTTTGCTGGAAGTAATCTCACTCACAGCATCTCCTGGGTATAGTCTAGCAGGTGAGTGTCCTGAAGAGACCAAGCAGCTGTAGGGTAAAGATTGCCTGAAGAGAGAGAACACCTGGCTCGTGGTCCTTGGCATCTGTGCTGTTTTTCTGGTGTAGGGTTGGCATGCAGTTCTAGTTTAGGACAACCTGAAATGGGAGGGTTGCTTTTGGTTTTCCTCTAGGTTTTTTCAGTCTTCTGAGATAAAAATCAAGCTGTCTTGAGGGGGAACCCTTCTGATTTTCAAACAGTGTGAAAAAGACCTCACACAAGGACTGGAGGCTTATTTGATAGACAATATGTGCAGTACAAGAGGGCAGAAGGTCAGGGCCAAGTGTGCTCCCACTTGGTACATGATATTTTGGTGAACATGAGTGTGCTTGATTTCAGGGGAGGAGCTTTATCTGTGGTGCATTAATGTGGGAGTTAATAACCTTTCCTTCAGACTTGGCTGGGAGGAGGTGTGCAGTACCTCATGTGGTTTGTGAGGGCTACAGTCAAGAGAATACAGTTAGAAAGTAGTACAGGACAGGGAGTGTGAAAGACTGAAGATGAGCTGCTGGCTACTGGATAACTCTCACTTTCAGCATAATAGCCTTTCTACCCAGGTTTCTGTGGAGACAGTCCCTGGGACATAAACTGTCAGATGTTTGGGGAGCTATATGCTGCAGAGCAGGAAATCATTCAAATTCCTTATCTTCCACACAACAGGCTTAGGAGAAGTCCTGCCAAGACAGCTTGCTCCAAGGCCTCAGGGAACAGGGCTTGACCTCTGAGAAAGGGGTTTTCTGAGGCTTTGCTTGCAAAAATTGAATTCAACTACTTTCTAAGCATTTGCCCTGAAAAGCTTCTGAAGGGTAAATAATAGGTGGTAGTGGTTAGCAGTCCTGCTGTGGCTAAAATCCCATGTCATTCCCACAGAAACCAGTGGTCAAACATCTGCTGACTTCATTGGAAGCAGCAGAGACATGCAAAGGGAAAAATTCTGTAAAGGCCTAAACTTCTGGAGAATTCTAATCAAACAGAACATTTTTGTTTTGATTTGATTTTTTTTGTTGTTGTTGTTTGTTTGGATCATCACCAGTTACAAAGACTTATTCTCAAGCAGGAGAGTAATCAGATTGTAGACTGGAATGTGCAGGGAATGTCTTGGAGCAAGGCAGTGCGACAGCAATGGCTATTACCTTAGCTGGTATGGGAACCAGTAGATGTGCAAGTCCACTCTGTTTGTCACTGTCACCGCTTGTGTTAATGCAGAGACAGGGTCTATGTTGTGGATAGGAATAGAACTGGGAAACAGTAGTTTGATAAGTGTTACCAGTCAAGAGCTTTTCCTTAAGATTGCTTCTATTGGTATTAAATTGTTTGGGGATTCACAACTTCTAATGTTAATGACAAAATTGTGCTGTCATTAATATTTCATTTTGAGGAAGGTTGGGGCAGTACAGTAACAATTTGGGAAGACCTTCTACAAATATGAGGGGTCTTTTTTTTGGCTGACTTACACCCTGTCTGTGAATTTTTGTGCTGTGAGAACATATGAGTTTGCCTATGGGAAAATGTACTGGTATTTTTATTTCTAACACATCTCTTCTATGCGTGGTTCTTTGTTCTGCAGTTTGTTCTTGTCTGTCATGAGCAGACATTGGCACAAGAGAGAATTTCTGCAATATTCTGTTGTCATGCAAGCAGTCTGGATCTGTACACAGGAGTAAATTCCCTGAACAATTACACAGAGCTGTAAATGTTGGTAAGAGACTTACCTGGTAAGAAGCCTTTTGGGAAATTTGACTCTTTGCTTCAGAAAGGTGCGCTCTTTTCAGTGGTGTCCAGTGACAGAATGAGGCAATGAGCATAAACTGAAGCCTTGGGAACTCCATCCGAACATAAGGAACGTTTTTCCTGTGGAGATGTCTGAACACTGGTCCTGAGCTATTTGCCCCAGCTGACCCTTCTTGAGCGAGGAGGCTGGATAAGGCACTCTTGAGAGGCTCCTTTCAGCTGCTGAGATCAGTAGTGCAGCATTTTCTTAGGCAGCTGTCTACCTGCCTGGCCCAGCCTTGTATCAAAAGGAGCAGCAGGAGTCATGAGTATCTGTTATTACATCTAGACTGTGACCCACTTCCTGGGGCTTTCCCTTTCCTCAGCTTCACTAGGTGTGTGGTGTATGTCTCTTGGCTTTTGACCATGTGAAAATTTTCAGCATGTGGCTTCTGGGGCCAGGAAGTTGGGTCTTCCTTCAAAAGGATTCTTGGTAGTACATACAGATTGTTTCTAAATTTCTTCTTTAATCCCTCTTGCAGATGGCAACTCAATCTTTTTCTAAAATGGGGCATTTTGACTGGTTATTTCACACTTTGTCTCTTCCTCTTTCTTTTTCCCCCCCTCTACCATTTGCTCAGAACTTGTTTATCTGGTTCGAATCAAAGGTGGGTCATGGCTCACCTAGCCCCTACTCTGCTCCAAGAGTTGTTTGGTTTGCCTTTTAAAGAAAACCTGCCATCTTAAAGAAAACTTGTCAGATCTTTATTGTTAATTTGGAAGTTATTTGCACAGAAAAGCTCTTTATAAGTTTGTGAAAGAAGCACTGTTTCTTAAGAAAGACACATAAATTTCCTTCAGTGAGGCTGAAGGCAATGTTTTATTTTTTATCTTTTCTTCAACCTTCTCTTTCCCTCCCCCAACCCCCTTTCTTCCATGTATTTCATAGAAATTGGCCTCTACTATCTGGTAAAAGAATGTGGATGTGTACATTTTGGTACCTTTCAGACATGGACAGAACAAAATGTGTTTGGGATTTTAATGTCCTGGTAATAGAAAAACATGGATTGAAGCATTGGAGCCTTGTGAGATGGGGCTCTGTGGGGGATTTAATACTAGAAAGAACCCTGATCTTTGTCTCATCTAACTCAGGCTTTGAGGACTCCAAGATGCTCCAGCTGTACTGCTGAGCTTGTTTCAAAACTCTCAAGTTGCAATCCCACCAACTTTTGGATCTTATGAGCTAAAGTAGTTAGTCACCTTTGCAACCTTGTGCAATCTCCTCCACACTTGGGAAACTGCACTGAAGAAGGAACACAGCCGAGCAGGAGAGGATTCACTACAGAAGGATGCACATACACATCATTATTCTTCTCCATGTGGGATAAATTCTATTTTCTTTAAGGAGTGTTGAGATGCAGGTGGTATGGAAAGGGAAAAAGAGGCCTGGACCTTTGAGATGGACTTGTTTAAGGAAATTTTTAGCACTGTGACCCTCGTGGGGTTGTGCATCCAAAATGCTGGAGGAGAGCCATAAAACAAACCGGCGTAAAATAAACTTTCTGTGCATGTTTTAATGCTTACATCCCGAGCTACTTTTGGTGTGTTTATCAAAACATTGTGGGCTTTTGGGTCTGCCTGATGGTGGGAACAAGAACAAGGAAGTGAGAGAAATATATATATGGACTGTAATAAAGCCTTATTTTAAGCCCTCTATCTTTAAGTCTCCTTACTGAAGTGCTTGGCTAGAAGAAGATAGGAAAGAAGTGTTGCAAAAACCTGTGCTCTCAATGCTCTAATAAAACTAGAGGAAGGGAATTTCTTCTCTCTGAATATTTTCAAGCTGGAATGCAAACCCTTTTGTTTTATCTAGAGGGAACAGAGAACTTGAACTAAGGTGGAATATTTTGCTACAATGGCAGTCAGTAAGTTTGACAGAGCTGGCAGGAGTCTGGACTGAGGCTGATTCATTATTTTCAGATAGCAAAGGAAGACTTCCATGGATGTTTTGTATTTTACTCTTTTAGAATTGCATTGGGGATGATGTGTGGTTTTGAAAACCTGGACACATTTACTGTGAAGAGTTGCCTTGTACTGAAAGCTAGGAATATGTAACCATAAGAGTGAAAGAAGCTTAGAATTTTGACTCATATTTCAATAGTTGAAGTATATCTTCCACTGTTCAAAAGTGCTACCCCTTTTTAACACGGTTATTCATGAGTTACTTGGGAGACCATAACTGACCAGCTGAATAGGGGGACATTGTTTTACTATTCACCAGTAGTCTGACAGCACCTTGGGATAAGAATGCCTGCTTAATGTTTGTGGATGGCTGATGCTAAACATCTGATATTGCTGTTGAGCAGCTCCTGAATGTTAGTGTGCTGGCATTGTCTTATTTCCATGGGGTTGTCTCAGAAGTGACAGGCAGCTGAGAACCAAAGCTATAGCTAGTGAAGACAACCTACAAAGAGAAGGAAGAAAATAATATAAAACGTTTCTTTGAAGCCAGTTAAGAGGCATGCCGAACAGTCACATATCCCAACAACTCTTTCCATCACAGGGGTGGGGGAAAGTCTTCTCCTATGTATGTTGTCTTAGTTATCACCTCCAGAGCCAGTGCTGCTTACCTACTGCTGCTCTATGATAACACTGGAAACCCACATCTAGGTCTTTGCTGGCAGTGGTGATGGAGTGCAGAATGGAGGGAGCTGAAGGTTGTTGCAGAGCAGTCCATTACACTCAGCTGTGCACTCTGGCACAGGCTGGTACAGGTGCAGAATCTCTGCTCAGAGCCAAGAGTGAGAAAATCTTTTACTTTGTGCACAGCTCTAGAGCAGCTTCTGCTTAGTGGTATTGGAAGCAACTCGACGACTCTGCCCTTAATCTCTTTCTAGTTTGAGGCAAACTGGTTGAGCTGTTACACAGAGCATGCAGAAGTACTCCTGGATATGGAAAATTTAAGGGAAAACATGGAAGTACAGATGAAACATAGAACTACTACTTACATATAGAATACCTTGCTTTTCTGTATCTGTAGTCAGGAGACTTTCAGAGTTAGGACTACAGTTGAAAACTGGCCCCTACTGAAGTTTGTATATGACTTGGAATACATGCCCCAGCAGTCAGGAAATGATGATTTAGATGCTCTGGATGCTTTGGATTGACTTTGCTAAATTCAGCTCAAAAGGGCTTTGGAGGAAATAAAATATTTTTGGAGGCTAAAAAAAAATAAATCTCAGGTGCCCGTCTGGCACAATTTCAATAAGGGCCATTTCACCAGAAATTAACTGGGTCTGAGGTCTGCTTGGAAGACTTGATCTCTTGTTCTGTGAGGTTATGTGTTTCCATCAGAGTTAATAGGAGTCTGTTACACCCATGAAGAGGAAATGATATAGGGAGTGTATGTTGTTCACTCATCTGGGGAATGAAAGGCTCTTCTGAAGTCTCTGTAACCTAATTTGAATAGTATGTTCATCCTGAAATTACTGCCTTGATATGAGGAACAGATTTTTGAGCATGCTTTCCAAAGTCCATCTGAAGAGAAGAATAAAATGCTTCTCTTTCTTCATTTTTTTCTTTCTTCTTTTACTCATTTCTTTCTTTTTCTGCTGACTTTGCCTACATAAATATGATTTTTGAGGGATTCCTTAGCAAAAAATGTCTGAAATACTTTGCTTTTCACAGTATAAACCCCTTAGTATCTGATTAGAAAGAGATTTCCTCTGGAGTAACCTCAGCCTAAATATTTGAAGAACTGAGTACAAAGACATGAATTTATTTTCTTGACTGAACTATTGGCTTGTTGATCTGCTGGCATTACCTCCACACCAAGGTCCTTCCACAGCATGCGACTTGCTATAATGCACCCACAGAGCACAGCGTCCTTCCAGCTAGAAAACTGATCTTTCCTCTTGCCTTTTGCTCTATTTCTTGTGATAAGTGGTTTCCCCTCTCTTCAGTTATTTAGTAACTCAAGCTCAAATTTTGGTCCTCAGAGGCACTCCCTCCAACCTAGAGATCTGCTTTCTTTGGTCCGGAGTGGTTGGTTAGAAGGCACAGACAGAGCTCATTTCCAAGATACTCCAAGTTTTGGTTTCTGTCTATCAAATGGAAAGACAGAACTTCTTCTCTAGCTGAATCCAGTCACAGCACTGAAGTGGGGGTTTGGGATCTTGTTTTGTTTTCGTTTGGACATCCTCTTTCACACAGAAGTTTCTGAGGTGCTATGAAAATCACTCCTTTCAAGGGCACTTCTACTATGAACAGCTTTCAGGACAATGGATGACTTGGCTGTTTCATACTGGGATTTGATGATTATGAAGTGCTCACCATGTCATCACAATATTGCAAGTTAAGCTGAGGTTAACTCTTTAATTGTAGGACTTTTCTGGTAGATACAGAAAATGTGTCCCGCAGTATTGATGTGGATATGAAATGTGCTGTGGGAATTAAGAAGAGTTAATGGTGCTATTAGTAGGCCCTTTCGGAGATGAATTGTTTCCTTATCATGCATGACCTCCTAAAAATGTAGAAAATTTTTGCCTGTGTTTGAGATCTCAGCATGAACAGGATAGTGTAAGACCTTGTGAACTTGCTCCTCTACAAAGAACTGGTTTTTTTCTTGCAAACAAAACAACGTTCCTTAAAATTACTTCCCACACCAACTCCCCTCTCTAGACATGCATTTCTTAATTTGTTTAATTCTGGGGTTATCCCAGTGGAGCTTTTTATGATTAATAGCTGATGACACTGTAAACCCAGCAGTATGAACATTTCCTGGGCAGTAGCCATGCTTCCTACAGGCTGTGTTTGACTGTTGTTAGGGTATGGACAGAGCAAGCACTAGGGAAGAGTTCACCCAGAAGAGTATCTCATTGATATGGACTCTGTTTGCTTTATACATCTGCTAGTTTATATCTTTTCGGGGTTTGGAGATGGATACACTTCTCTGTACAATTTTATCTATTTTAAGCATTCACTACTGTAGTGTAATAGAGCCTTTGCTTGTAACATGAATGACTGGGAGAAGGGGAGGAAGTAAAACACAAGGATTCCATGGTATTAATGCCATTTTCATCTCAAATTTACTGGTACAACAGCCAATGGTTAAAATTTAGTGATAGGCTGTCAGCTCCTGTGCAAATCATTGGGTTACATACAAAGTTTTTCTTCTTGAATTTGCCACCCAGACCAAATACCTAATTGGTCTTGATTTTTCAGAGCTTCTGACATTTTGCAGTTCCCTCTGCTGGCGAAGGTTTTATGGAAATTGAGATTGCTTCCTTGTTCAAATGGGTTTCTAGGCAGGAAAAAGGGCAAATGCTGCTGCTTCTTGTTACTAGAAAGATTTTGGTACTGGTTGGCTGTGGCTCTTCTTCATTTAATAGAAAATGGGAATAACAGCAATTTCAGCCTTTCTTGCAGTGGGATATGTTCTTACATATGACCAGGGCAGCAATGCCAAGACCTCAACTTCGTACAAGGCAATGTGTGACTGCTTACTGTGTCTATTTGTATCTATTCCATCCATAAATTTAAGATATAAAATAAACAAAAATTGTTGATTTAAGTAAGTTTTAAATACAGCCTTTCCAAAGGGTGAGACAAAACAAACTGCAGCAAGTGATGATTTGGGTAACACTCTGTACAAGCTATCGAATGAGTCAGTGCTATACAAAACTAGAGACAACAAGCAGTGATATTGGTACATGCTCTGCAAAGACATACATCAGTGGGCATAATAATGTTTGCAGCCCTCAGGGGAGAAACATGTTCCTTTCTCTAATAGAGGGTAGGTTTCTCTTTTATTTGTATACAATGGGCCTTCTTTATTAATCATGTCTGAGGACAATGAATCCAGATCACTTAGTGGTTTAAAAGCAGGTTGGTTGTTTTGTTGAATTTTAGAGGTTTTTTTCCCAGTTGTGTGCAGCTGTGGTGGGGAGCTGAGGGAGTTTTAGACTGCAGTCTGGTTTTCTGTGGAGTGTGCTCCAAGCTTTGTCAATAAGCTACAAGTAGGTTGGATTCAGAAGCTCAAAGAACTTGCTGTATTTTCAGGCAGGCTGTTGACTTGCTGTAGACACTTAGAAGTCTGGAGATGACTACCCAAACTTTTGCTGCAGCTTCTCGGCAGTTTTCTTTGGGTATCTGAGCATACATTTAAAACTGACCTATCCTTGTGAAAGGACAGTGTGTTAGAGGTCAGTTACAGTTCTAGGAAGTCTTGCCTCGATATACTTCAGAACTTAAATGTTTCTTAATCATGAGCTTTAAAGGGCCTTGATGTGGACATTCCCAGATTGCCATGGCAAGAGGTTGACTAGAGCTAGCTATTGGTAGTTCAAGGATGGAAGGAGGGAGGGAGGGAGGGTTCACAGTTGGCACAGGCACCACACTCCTGTTTCCAATGCTCTAGACCACTGGATAGGCACTGCTTTGTAGATAAGAACCTCACATTTGTGCATTTTAAGGGCTGTCTCCCTGCCCCTCGTTTTACTGCATTTTTTTTCCACATAATGCTCTTGGCCAGAGCACCCACTGACCATGCAAGGAAGGTGGCTGGTTTTAGTTAGTGTTTTCTTCTCATATATTCATAACTGATCACTGACTGTGTCACTCAGAGCATCAGTTCTATAGATTTTGACTGAAATATAGAGTAATCCTTGTTCACTTTACTGCAGTGAAACACTTGACAGCCACAAAACCTAAAGCAGTACATCATGCCTCTGAAACCAGCCTTCGATGTTGGTGTAAAGTCTCCTCCTGAAAATATTGAAGCAGCCAGAAAATATATTTTATCTGGATGTCACTTAAAAATACACACGGAAACAACCCAAAATCTTTGAGCAAAGCTCTTTCCAAATATCCATTCTTCATGAAGACACGTTAGGTTAAAAGTTCAGCAGTTTCACCAAGATTCTGGCTGGGAGTTCAAACCTACTTGCGTAATGTTGAGGTTTCAGGGCAGTGAACCCAGAGTATCCCTGGTCAGAATGTTGAAGAAAAATAAAAATGCTGGAATAAAATGCTGTATATGACCTTTTCTTAACTTGATTTTCTACAGGGAATTTATTTGTGGTGCCAAATTGTCAACTCTGCAATCTGAGTAGTTTAAAAAGTAGGTATGCAGAATCAGTGACATTTTCACCCTATCTGTGCCTTGACCTATGGGAGCCATCTCCAAGATGGAATGAGCATAAAAACCCTGAGACTCGTTCCCTTTGTGAATGCATCTAGTGCCTGTTTCTTCCATTAGTGGATCACTAAAGAAGGTTTTTAACCATTGTCCACATCAGTGGCTTTTCAGTCTGTGGAGCGGAAATGAGAGCCACAATTTTTTGTTATGTATAGGTTTGCAGGGACACGTAGAAGCTCACTGTGCTTTAGCTGGGGCACTAGGCAGGAAAGTGGCAGTTCTGCAGCCTGGAACCTGGCTTTCCCAGGTGGCATTGGTGAACACCAGTTTTGAAGAGGTTCAGTGCCATCCACAAAAACCAGGTAAAAGTCAAAATGGTGTCTGTATTGAGTTTTTCCCCAGTTATACCCATTTGCTATGAAGATGGAATTGCTTTTCCCAGTGTGTGGCATTTAGGAAAATTTTACCAGTTCAGGTAATTGATTTACCTGTCAATAGTGAAGACAGTACTTGTACACCTACATCTGTGGTTAGTTTTCAGTGGTTATAATCAAGGCATATTTCTCCTGAAGCTGAGTTTTAAAGCCCCATGGTGGCCGTGATCAGAGTGTTAGAATGGAAATCAATTTTATAATGCTATGATGATATCAGACAGCAGATGAAATTTTATTCTGTGTATTGTCTGAATAAGAAAACAGCATTTCACATGGAAATAAGGAGTTTGGGGGGATGTAGTTGGACCTTTACCA
>JAYDZK010000169.1:28923281-29090021 GCA_034509185.1 Euphonia xanthogaster | reverse complement strand
AGGTCTTTGGAATGCTTTGATATTATCAACCGTCTCATCTTTAATGGAAAGGTGTGTAAAACAAATGAGAAGTGAGTTTCTGGACTGTCTTGCAAAGTTCTCATAAATGCCAAGAGCTCTGCACTCTTGTTTCAATGTGTTGGGGGAAGGAAAATCCATGAACTGGCTTCAAAATGCACAGCATTATTTGAGCTGCCCTCTCTCCTGTGGTGGCAACTTAAGTGTGGGCCATGGCTGATTGGGATTGAGTAGCCATTGCTGCACAGGACCCTGCTGTTTTCCAGATCACATCCAGTAATCTGTTGATTTGTTTTGGTTCCAGTGCCTTCCTGTCCAGCATAGCAGGCAGGTGTCCATGGATCTTCAGAAAGCTTCCCTGAAAAATAAGGTTTAACTTTGTGCATTTTAAGTGGTCAGGGCTTTTTGTTGCTGTTTTGTGTGCTGGAGACCAGGAGGCTCCTTAGTATGGTGACAAATCCAAACCAAAGGAGTTGGGTTATTATTACATGTGCAACAAACAGATTGCTTGTCTGCTTCCTTTCCCCATCCTCCCTGCTGCAGTTGCCATATAGTGCATCTGACATCTGTCACATTACATGTGACATCCATGGAAAATTCCCATGGTAATTAAATCATGCCACGAAGCTCATCATTTCACCATCTGTGTACTGAAGAAGCAATGGGGCCCAGGGAACTGAGCATAGGATCAGTAGGAAGCTCTTTCCCTTTATCCAGGGTCTCAAAACTTCAGGCAGTTTTGAGCATGGTGCTTATTTCCTCCATTTCATCATCAATAAGTGATGATCTAGGGAGCTGTTTTAATAACAGGAACTTCTCATGGTTTATTACTTAATAGTTGAATAATTCGGAGTTTTAACTTGGGTTTAGGGGTTGTGGGTGAGTTGGTTTGTGTTCTAAACATCTCTGACTCCAGATTTCTTTCTACATCAATGATCACACATTACATGTATATGTTTTATCCTGCCACAGACAAAGATAGATAAATTACAGAGAAATGGAAATTATTAACTTTATTTCCTTTCTTGTTAGCATAAGCTGGTGTGGGCAGAGATTCTTCATCATACGTTTAGTCCCATGCTCCCGACTCAGTTGAGAGCAATGGCTACATGCACTGGCATCGTGTGTCTGTTGATGTTCAGTAGAGATACAGCTCTGATAGTATTTACCATTAATGCTTCCTTATGTTGTGAACTATTTTTGCATGACTGTGTGTGTTTAGTTACCCACTGAGTTATCTTTCTTTCCTTTTTCCAAAGGCAGTGATACAAAAGTAATTTTCTCTGTTTTAGTTATAGCTATGCTCTGGCTGTTAAGTGTGTTGAAGGACAGAACAGAGAGATAAAATTTACAGTAATCAGCTGTCTTGCACAGGAGAGCTGCTGGGAGATCAGTTGTTTCAGGTGTCTTACTTTTAGTGGAACATTGCTTATTTAGCATATGTTGGCATGAAAATTACAATGATGAGAATGAAGAGTGAGGCTTATGAGGCAATTTAGAAAGCAATTGAAAGAGGATCCTCATGTACAGTTAGCATGGATCTGATCCCATGTGGCTAAAACTTCTCATAAGTGTTGGAAAAATTGCATTAGCTAAATTATGTTTGGTCACTGGGCCAAATGGTTTAGAAATGAACACGTACACCCTGTCAGAGGAAGAGGACGTTGTTATAAATAGGCCTTGGGCAGAGTTCCAGGCTGTGACTCCTGACCTGAGCCGAACCACAGATGGGGCTGGGAAGCAGGAGAGGGATTGCTGTGAGGAGCGGGTGTGTGGTTAGCTGCTGAAATGACTGCAACTTGTTTGTGTTGTGCAAAAGGGCAAAACAGTAGAACTGAGAAGAGCTGTGGGAGGGAGTTATGTGTAATAGTGGGATTCTCTCCAGAGAGAGATTTTCTATTGATTGTCACTGGGGGTGTATATATATAGAAATACATAATTGGACATGTTTCATTTTTACTTGCCTGAAGTTGAGAGGCAATAGAACTTTTATTAGAACAAAACCCCCCACTTCTTGTTATTTTCATAAATTTTTATGTCAGCTTTGCTTTCAATTGCCACTCATAAAAATGGAAGTTGCTCTTTTCTTTATTTTCTTTGTTGTCTCCCACCCTCCTCGCTCTTTGGAAGTTCATTTTTCCTGGATTTGATTCTTGAGAAAGGAGAGGCAAAAAAGAAAGAAAGAAAGGAATAGTTTATTAACTTGCAGGTAATTAGAAAATGTTTATTTTGTTGATCCTCAACAAAAAACAAAAAAGTTTTAATTAGTTATTAAATAGCATAAATGGTGCAATTTACAAGATTCTGAAGGATATCTACTTTACTGGCAGGTTTAATTTTAGAGAGACAGTGCTCCAACTTAGAAATTTCTTTCATTCATTCCTTCAGTGATTTGATTCCAAAATACCTGTGCTGGATTCTTCTGTAGCAGTCCTCACTTGTGCTTATTTTGAAAGCATCTGGACACCTCACCTATCCACACAATTACAGTGTGAAAACAATACAAAAGTGTTATTTTACCCCTGTATGATAGTATGAATTCCATGCCTGCTGCCTATAGATGCACCTGGAAAATGCCAGTGTTAAGAGTATGAGTTGTGCAATGGAATGATGCTTTGCAAAAGCGAGCTTATTGTTCATGTGAGCTCTGCATTCTTTTACAGGGTAGTAAAAATTAGGTAGCCTTGAGTTTCACAAGTGTGGAACCCAAGGAACTGCAGATTCTGTAAAAAAAATCACAGTAACAAACATCAGCTTGTGTATTTCTCAGCATTATGGATGAAGAAAGCCTGGATGTACCTGCTTAAGAGGAGAGCCAAGTAATGAAATTCCAGTGCAGGACAACCTGTGGTAGCCAGACCACAGGCACTTACCCTGTAGAAAAGGTTGACCTTCACATCCATTCACATAGATCTCATTTCCTGCTAAGGAACCTGTTTTGGCAAAGTTTATACCAGAGTCTTGACCTGAGCTCATAAAGGAGGTTGTTATGGTCCTATCATTCCAACAGCTCCGCCAGTTTTTCCAAGGAGGGTTCATTGTCCATGCCCCAGAGAATGCTGGTCCTTTGGTGGTTGGTGGGGAAGCCTTTAGACAGTGGGCCAGAGCTTGGTCGCAACTGAATTGATGCAAATGTATTTGTATTGCATGTAAATCAGGTTTGTCTCATTGGATTCACTTCCTTCCAAAAGAGTTTTGTCAAACTAGTTGGTTTTAATCTCAGTCATGACCAGGTTGCCATAAAGGGCATTGCACTTGGAATTATAATACTTGAGAAGATGGTCTGTAGTGTACAAGCTTAATTTCTGAGGCTCTATTGTGAAATCTTTTAGCAGCTGAATCTCTTAAGTGTCCACTATTGAGAAGAAACACAAATTGCCATGCATATCATTGTGATAGATTTGAGGGCATTTTGGTTTTGCTCACTGAAGCTGTGTCAATGACCAGTTCAGTTTTAAGTTGACCTTTGCCAACTCCTAGTGAGAACCCAATGTTTTTATGAATGGGCTTTAGAAGCCAGCAACATCCTGCTCTATTGAATCCTGCTGGGACATAACACCCCTTGCAGAGCTGGCATGGAGAGCAAAGCAAAGTGGGCATGCCAGAAGAGAGTGCTTTCTACCAGCTTGCTTTTCTTTCAGCTGCGTGAGAGTTGCAGCTGATGCCCCTCCAGTGCATAAGAGAATGTGCTGGATGAATTAATCCCAGGTGATTCCTGCCACGCACATAGTGCCATAAGGGTAGAGGTTTGGATGGTTTGGACTTTTTTTGGCTGTTGTTTGTTGCTTAGTTGTTTTTTGTTTTTTTGTTTTTTTTTAAGCAAGCATGCCAATTTCTGCACAAAATATCCCTGGAGAGCTGGCTGTGCTCTGTATGTTAAATTCCACTATGCAACTGCTGTCCCGAAGGTGCTTTTCCTTGCACAGCTACTCAGTCTCTATGAAAGCTCAAAGCAGCCTTGTTCTGGCAAGGAAACAGACCAAAGCATAGTAGGGCAGGTTAGGGCAGCAGCTGCTCTGATGACAAAGCTCAGCTGTGTTGTTGCTGATACAGCATCCAGCATCCTGTGGTTTGGTTCACCTGCCACCTCCCTCCTGCTCCCCTGCCCTGTGCCCAGGGAGACCAGCTTCACAACAAGCTTTAATTATTTACTCTCTAAGGATATGGCTTACTCTGCAGATTAAGTGAAAAAGTGAAGTCCTTAAAAATATAACACAAATAAGCCCTTGAGCTGTCAAACAACAAGTCCCTTAAAAGGGCAAAATATGTGGCTCTCTGTGCACTGCACAGATCCCTCCTTTCAAACTGCTGGCAGGAGACTTCCTGTTTGGATGGGCTGCTCACAAACGGTGTTGTGTGGTAGTGAAATCAGTCACTTCCCAGCTTCTCCTTCAGGCCTCCCTCTGCTTCCCTTTATACTCCTGATACCAAAGCCCCTCAAGACAGGTTCTGTCAAGATGGGGTCTGGCAGCTGAAATGTAAATCTGAAGACATGCATTAGCACTGTGCTCTTTCTTCCCTGAATACATAAAGCAGCCCAAACTGCTTACATGTATTTGAAAATGGGATGGATAAAATGGTCCTACAGTGATAGTCTTGGCCATGAAGGACTAAGTGAATGTTTGGTGGTCTGGCTCTGCAGTGGTGAAAGATTGATGTCTGCTTCATTTTTTCATTGTTCATTTTATTTTAATCAAATGGGATACTTTTGGAAGATTCTTCCATGTGTTGTGGATAAATTCTCCCATACATGCTTTTGTCCTTCTGATAGTTTTAGTCCCTTTATTGTAGTAGTGAGAAAAAGGCCAACACTGGCATTCTGTGGTAGCATCCAGCCTTGGCTACTGAGCATTGCTGATAAATCTACCTGCTGGGAAATTCCCCACTGAGTATGTAAAATCTTTTCAGAAAAACTGGGAGAAGCGATTCTACACTGCTGTGGAAGAACATGTTAATACCATACAAAGGCCTAGCTACCTTATCTAGCTTGAGTGTTTATTTTGCTCTTTTGGGTATCAGATCCTTCTGTCCTCTTCCATCTGTTACTCCAGTGACAGCCATTGTAGCTGCACAGAGCTGCACAGATTCAACTGTGTTTTTTATCAGCTAATGTCTGTTGGTTTTGTTTTGTTTTTTTCCCCTACAGAACATGATTAGAAGATAGCACCTTACACCATGATCATGGCCCCCCGGAAGAGGAATCGTCATGCGTTGGGGTTTCTTTGTTGTTTTGGAGGCAGCGACCTCCCTGAAATCAACCTCAAGGACAATAATCCCCTCCAATTCCTTGAGTTTTCTGTCCCAATCCCACCAGCAGAAGAGCTCAATGCCAGATTCGCCGAACTTGTGGTAAGTTTCTGCTGACAGATTGATATATTTATGAGTTGGATGGACTTTTCCCTTTAAAGGAGTAATAAGAGGATTTAAGGGATTTATTAGAAAGCTTCTGTTGAAGTTTTTAAAAAAACCTTTTCATTCTTTTATGACTAGTTACTTGGTAGGAGAAAGGTGGCAAGCAAGAGGATGCATGATAGTGGCACTGGGTATAAGTACAACAAAATGTTTAAATGTGCTTTTTTATTCTCATAGCACTATGTAGGATTGGGCGTATTAGAAGGAACCTCTGAAGTTCTCTTGTAGAGAGAGCTGACAGTCAATTTCTTGTTTACAGCTTTGGGATAAAATCTTCTGTGTAGTGTAATGAAGTGGAAAATCTTAGGCTTTGAAGATCTGTAAAGTGAGGACTATTTGGTTTTGTTGATGAGTAGCATTCTGCTGGTGAGGTACAAGAATCAGGTGACCATGCTAATTATGTTTCATCACACAGCTGCCTTTGAACCATGAAATGGTGCTGTTGCAGCAACAGCCATAAACAGGAAGAGAAGGAATTATTTCAGATGAACTTTGTTGTTTTCTTTTGTGGTAAATGTTGCAGACTCCAGGAGCCAGACACTTGCCTTTCATGCCTGGCATCAAATGACTTCACTGTCTTTGTCTTCTTGTTCAGCCGGAATGCAAAACACCAGCAGAGGTCATAGGGCTGGGTTGTTTAGCAAACTGTGTCGTAAAGGTGATGCCCATTTGATGCAGCTGATTAGGTTTCTCATTGCCATTCTGAGACTGGAGCTTATGTAAAGAGAGATATCTGTAAGTGTGTATACGCCTGAGGAGTGCAACTGAGGTGAGGAATAGAACAGAAAATACTGGATCTCAGCATTAGAGGAATTTGCCAGTAGTCTTTCTGCATTACACTTGTAACATTGGCCCAATAAATTCTTGTCCATGAGCGTAGCTTTGAAATGCTATAGCAATGAAAAGAACCATGTCTTTTGCATATGCAGTTGGAGGGCAACTATAGTATGTCGTATCAAATACAGGCACAGCTGTAGTTTGTCAGATCAGTGGTCTGACAACCTAGCTCAGGCTTCAGGTTCAAGATGGGGTCCAAAGCAAATGGCTAGGGAAAAATGTAAGGTATTGGAGACTCTAAGATGTGGCCATAGGGTGCTCTTTTCCAGGATACTCTCCAACCCTCTAGCAGTTTTCAGCTCAAGGACTTCCTCAGTGGGAAGTTGCCTTCTGTGTACATAGTAAATTGGTATGGATTTCTTTTCCATTAACTTTACACTTCCCCAGTACCCATTAGGATTTGCTGCTGTTTCAGGAAGAATGCATTCAGCAGAAGAGTCTACTTCCTTTGAACTAATTTGCAAATGGAGAATTTCCTCTTATGGAAATATTTCACAAAATTCTGGTCCATATTTAGGTCAGTTTTCTTTTTATGTGAGACTACTTGAGTCCCTCTTAGAAAATGCAGCTGTCTGACTGTGCAGAATTCCTTGTGGTGACAGGTATCTCTCAAGAGTAAGACTGTAACCTGTAATCTGCTCTGCTGACAGTTTATTTCTGGATGCTGCTTAATGGTTGGTTTTCACATGCAAAGCTCGAACTGCTGTATCCAAGGTCAGCTCTCTCCACTACCAAGATCCACTGAAGCATTCAATCTAGCCTTGCTGAAGACGTCACCAACAGATGTGCTTTGCTCCTGAACTTGGCTTGCTAAACCTTGAACTTGTTTACCTTTTGGTCATAGTGAAAGACTTGCTTGAGTTGCTGCTGGGCTTTTGCTAGCTGAGAAGGATATCAGTTTTATGAGGAGTTTGAGAGTTTGTGGTGGTATTAATGATGCTTTTAACTTCTAGTTTTATGTCTGGCAAATACTGGTGTTCCATGTGCTTGCTTGTGGCAAAACATCTCACAGCTGCCTTATGGAAGTCTATTAAAAAGTATAATTTATAATGTTTCTGGTGCAAAATTTAATGACAAGTATATGTGATGATCTGTAAAAATTTTTGGCCCCAGTAGTTTGAGAGTTGTTGGTTTTTGCTATAACTTATTAAATGTGCTGACAGCTTGTAACTGGCATATGCATTTCAAACAAATGAAGCCATTGAAATGAAAACAGATCATATTCAGTTCTTATATTTAATGATAGCACCCCAGCCATCATTGCATGAGAAGTGAGACAGGAGATAAAAGTGCTATTTTTCAGAAGGGTAATGGTGTGCATCACACATTTTTATGAAGCAGCCAGATAAGATGGTCTTGCATGACCATAGGAGTTCCTGATTAGACAGGTAACATGACAGCAGTTGAGGGCTCTATGTGTGAGAGAACCTGGGCTGGAAACTGGGCTGGCAAAATGCAGACTTTGCCTAGAAGGGCTAGTTTGTCCACAGGCCCGGATTAATGTATGTTCTATGAGCCACTAAAATAAACCAGGCTACATCTGTATTGACAGCTCGGATGAGATTTTAATTGGATTAGAAAGATTCAGTCTATAAATGCAGCAGTGTAAATCAGCGACCTGGAAGTGCCTGAGAGAGCTCTGTGCTGTGTGCTAGCTCCCTGCTGCTTATCCGTTAGGGTCTAGTCGGGGTGCACTTGTACTATATAAAAGCCAGATTTGAGTGTAAAGCCTTTTGACCCAAATCCCCAAGTGAAATGATGACACCAACATCATCTGAGATGTGTGGTGAGAAGAGCATTTGTATTAGCTCTCTGAAGCAGGCCCAGGGGGTATAGCATCATCTTGCCATCTGCTCTGCAAAGGGTATAATGAAACGTTGGTGTGGTTGAATGAATTTTTAAAAGCCTTATTTTTTCCCTTGTTGCAGTTAAAATCTGGGGCATTTTTCCCATGGAAGAGTTAATGACAAGAAAAGTTGAGCATAGCTGTGCTGGAGAAGTCTCCCTTGTGATGAATTTTCCAATCCAGTAAATATTCAGTATGTTTTTTACCTCCCTTTCTGAGGAAAACTGGCATTTTGAGGATTGGGAGCATGTCTTCTGCTGTTGTTGTGCTACTTAAACTAGTACCATGAAAAGTGAATTTGGAGATGTACATTTTTCAAGGGGAAGAAATTAGGAATTACCCATTCCAAGCTTTCAAACTTGCTTGTGTATTCTCCAGACTGAGGCAGGTACACATGTGTGAACTGCTCTGTTTGGAAGATGTACCCAGACCATCCAGCCATGTAATGGCAGCTGCCTGACTGGACTCTGACCAAGGCAGTGACTGTGAGATGAGAAGCTGATGCTGATTTCAGCTGAAACGCCTGCTCTCATTGCCGCTCAACCAGAAAAACAATTCTAGGCTTATGTATTACTTGAAGCTGGATCCTGTGTTTATGCCTGGTCTGATTAATTAGAAAATTAAAACAGAAAGACTTACTCCTGATAGGTACTAAATTCTATCTTGATTTATTCCACTGGGAACATGTGCAGAGAGTAGGTCTGAGTGAAGATGATGGCTTATGGTGATTTGGAATGATTTGGTTTGGGCTAAGACAGGAGATGATTTACCAGCTCTCAGGCCATCTGCTAGCAGTGATTGCCTTGGGATGAATGCAGTGGTAACAGTACAGGTAAGTACTTATCAAAGTCTAAATGCAAAAAATACAAAGCAAACAAAAATATTTCTGACCACAAGTTTTGTCCTCCAAAGGCTGCTTTTGTGAAAGAGGACAGAACAGCTGGCTTTAGCATATTCCCTTCGATGAGCAAGCAGAGAGAGAAGCTCTAGGCAGCAGGGTGTGTGGACTGGTCCTGTACCTTGCAAACTGTAAAACTGGCCCTACCTGACCATCGAGGCTGATGTGGCCAGCATCACTTCTGTTTCCATACTGCCATATAGTGCTAAAGTATTGCTGCAGATGATGGTCTGTTGGCAGGCTCCAAAATAGTTTTGTGCCAGCTGGCAAAAATATCTGTGCTAGACACATGTTTTTCCTTGTACAGAAACTACAGAAGAATCTGGAAGAACTATTGTAAGGCCAAGGAAGTAACTTTTTTTCAGGGAACAGCTTCTCCACGTCCTTGTTCATATTCATTAGCAGCAGTGTATTCTTGTCTCAGTGGATTCTGATACTTTCTCTTCATTGTTAGAATCCTGGGCTCTTCTAGGTGGCTAAAGGTGGTGTGCTGCTTGACACTAAAGAATTTGCCATCTAGATCTATTATAACAGCAGCCTGATCCCAGATTGGAACACAGACCGTACCAAGAAGGGTGACTTAAATGCTAGCAATTGAGAAAAAACAAAAAACCACAAACAAAACAAAACGAAAAAAAAAAAAAAAACAACAACAACAAAAAAGAAGAATGATAGCACAGAGGAAAGAGCAGTGTGAAAAGCTTGTGCTTTTGTTGTTTCTGTTTTGTTAGTGACTGTGAGATAGTCATGGTATTTGAGAAGGTGGAGTGCAAGATTCTCTATTTTAAGATGCAAGGTCCTTGGGGAAGAAATGGAATTGTCTTTTGAGTTTATGTTTTCAAAGTTGATAGTATCGTTATATCCTCCAAACTGTAATGAGTTCCTTCAGCACATTAGATTCTTTTACTGGGGAAGATTTGAGAAATGCTTACTGCTTTCCTTTTGTGGTCTTTTCTGCCCTTGAAGCACTCTTGCATTTAGCTCAGGTGGGATATTGACTGGAATTCCCTGTCATGGTTTATCTTACATTGCATTTGAATCCACTTCATTTTCAGTTTGGGAGTTTTTTCCTCCTTTTCTTTTCTTTCTTTTTTTTTTTTTTTTTCTCTGAGTCCCTAAGGAAGGAGTTTTGTTGACTTTCTGGGTGCTTTTTGTCCATATTGATATTTACCCTCTTCATAGGCTTTTCCAGAACAAAATTTCATAGGTACTTCTGGCATAAAATCGAAAGGTACATTATTTATGGTTGAGGAGCAGCATAAATACTTATGAATTCTCTATATTTGAAAAATTTAGAATTATCCACCATCTGTTTTGGCCTGCCTTTAAAATTTCTTCTCATCCATTGAATTGCTGAGAGTGGTAGGTTGCTGCTCAGGTGAGGCAGCCTATGTCTTCTCTCTCTCCCTCTCTAGATCTAGCATTGTGGTCCTATTGCAAACCCCCAGGTTTTGTAGAGAAGATGGATATGAAGCTGCTATATATTCCAGAACAAGAAGACCACTGAAATCAAACCTGTATTTTCCCTGTAATATTGCCTGAGTGCAATTAAATGAAGATGGAAGCAAGTGCTGAATCAAGGTCTTTGTCCTTCCTTCAGCCTATTCTGGGAAACATGATTGAAACTGTAACCTTGGTTTCTGTCTGCAGTGCCCTGCAACAGAGACGACAAGAACATGGAAGTGTGTCCCTTCTTGACACAGCCCTAAATTCAACTTAGTCTTTGATCTCATCACCTCTGATTTCATTATGTGAAAAATAATGCCTAAGCATCAAAGTTGGCTCACCTTCTGAATTAAAGATGACTAGCCAAGGTATCTAGCTGTAAAAAAAATGGCAGTAAACAAATCCTTTCCTAAGTAAATCAGTGTCTTCATCTTTTCCTGAAACAGAAATATGAAAGTAGGCTGATGTTTGCTCCTGTTCTGTCTGTTACAGTGCTCTCTTGAATTCTCAACACACCAGGCTAGTATTTGAGAGCACTTTAGTGCCAGAATGCTGAAAGGAATTGGTTAGTGTTCTCTGACTACATGAGCCATCCTCATAACTGGTATCTGTGCTAATTCTCCTTGGCACAGAGGCAAAGGAACAGTGGGGTCACCACAGACATGCTTTTATTAGCATTGGATGAAGTGACCAGTAGGATAAAGTTTGGGAAAATTCTGATCTTTGCTTTCTCTGTGAAATCTCTTCACATCTGTTCCTTCTCTGCCTTAAAAGAGAGTAAAGCTCTGTGATTATTGTCTTGTTTTCCAGAGGAGAGAAAGTTGAGAAAAGGAAGGAAAAGAGTTTTATATTGAAAGAAAGTAAGGTAAAGCATGGAAATATGTGGAAATATGTTTATTTATTTCATCGAAGGAAGCAAAGCAATTTCTGAGGAAGGCACAAGTTTGGCACACACAGGATAACATACCTTCAGCAGCTACAGGGAGATGAGATCCAAACCTAAATAACTGTAGTAGTGGTTTCCACTGCAAACAGCTGACTTCAAAGTAGCAAGTTCCCTTCATGCCTAGGTCTCCCTTGCAGACCATTTAGTGTAATGGATACAGCATAAAGCTCAGATGAAAACTAGGCTTCACCACGCTGAATAAGCACTCCCATATATCACCAGTCCCACTCAAGCTTGCCAAGTCCTAGCTGTGGCAGTGTTTGTGAGGCCCCTTTTTTGGCTCTGCAGCCTGAAAGAGTATTTATGTGGTAAGAAGTAGAAGAAATGCTTCTCCTGTGATCTTTCATGTGATTATAGACAATAGATGTCAATGTGTGTAGGAACAAGAGGGCATCAGGTCTCATTCTACGTGTTTGCTGCTGGGCTTGAAGAAAAAAGTTCCCTATTTCTCCTCCAGCTCTCTTGTAATATTTCTGGGAAGCAGAGATGCAGAGTTACTTTTCTGGAAAGGTGTTGCTCCATACTGAGACAGAATAGGTATCTTCTGTGTCTGAAGCTCATTTAAGTCCTTCATTTCTCATTGAAAGATTGTGACTTAGAAAGACATGCATGGTAGGTCCTTGCTTCGACCCCCAAACACTTGTCATGTGCATTGATAACCATATTTACTGTCATTTAAGTTCATACATGTTACCAAGATCTGAGTGTTTAGTTTCAAATTATTAGTCTTTTGAGTCATTCTGTCCTAATGCTGGATTCATTTGAATACAGGGATTTACTTTCTGTGTCACTTGCCCTGCATGTGAATCATAGTTTCAGACTATGCCTCTAACTGGCCTGCAGCTTTGAGTTGTTGCTAAATGCAAACTTCTGTGCAACCATAATTTAAAAGTCCCTCTATTCTGTTTTTCCCATAAGAGGAAGTTATTTAATTCCCTCTTCCCATGCCTCATCCCTTCTGTACTTCTCTGTAATTAATTAATCTGCCTAATCTGTCAGGAAGTGTAATGCCAAGCACAATTGCCAGCTGGAGAGGTCCTTCATTTTTATTTGTATTTGATGAGCTCTGACTTCAGCAAACTAGGAGGCTTTGCTGGCCTTGGCTCAGTGGAGACTCCCCACCCCAGTTATTACTTCCTTTTTTACACTTAATGAGGGTGAACCAGTGGAGATTGTAAGAAAATGCTGCTGGTGAGACCAAGGCAGAAGTTTCCTGAAAAGAGGCTCATATCCAGGAAGAAGCCTTGGCATTGGCCTCTGAGTAGAAGATGCTGTCTTTGAAAGCAGAAAAAATTCAAACCTTTGAGGCCGCAAATCACTTTCTTCACCAATGGTGGCCAGGCCACAAAAACTTCCCTTTCTCTTGGTTTAGTTTATAGTTGTCAGATCAATATTTTTCATGCACTCATATGCAATTGTCTTCTATTATAATACTGGCAAAAGAACTGGGTGGTTTAAAATTTCTGAAGCAAAGGGTACTGAGGTTCAGGAGGCAAAAGCTCCTCATGGTATCAAAGTCTGTCTAGTTACGCACAAATTTCTTTTATGTCCAGCATAGTCCAAGATTGTACATACTCAGGATTCCTCTTTTCTTTTTAATTTTTCCACTCAGGGGATATGTTTCTTTTCTTCCTGCTCTACAGAAAGAATTTTTCATAATGTTGGTTCTGCTTTACGTGTGTCTCATATGCAATACGTGTGCACGTGTCCCTGATTTTAATGCACATATCACTACAAGAAGCTTTCTGTAGTTGAATTCAAGTCCAAATCCATAAGAGGTACTGCATTTTAGGCTTTGTGGCAGAGACAGCTTCCCCTTTCAGGTGCTCACCTACGTCTGGATTCCTAGGATAGGGACAGGCTTATGGCCCTGAGTGCAGCACCAGCTACTTTCTCACTTTAGGCTCCCTTCCAGCAGGTGCAGCTTGTTGGCAGCTCCCAGCTCCTGACCAGCTGTGTAAGAAGCAGCAGTCACTATGCAAATGTGTGAGACACAGCTGCTGGGAGAGGAGCATGAGAAGGGAGCCAGGTCTCACACTCCGTGTCTGAGAATCAATAGAGTTGTGCAAAGAAATGTAAATCCAGACCTGGCCTTACGTGCGAGATTTTGGGTGTGGAGAAGCTGGGGTGTCACCAAAGCACCTGTGCAGTTTTAAGGATTTTGTACAGGCATACGCTGTCTTTTAGATCTTGTTGCTTTACTACAGAGTTTATGGACAGATGAACCCAATGTAAACCAGTTCAGTTTCACTGAGTGGAGTTTGATCTAACTCCATTGACTGAAATTTGGCCTGTGTGGTACTTTTTGTGTCTGTGGTGGTTGTTGGTTTCTGAATTGGTCATGGTTGGAATACTTGAAGGGAGTGTCTGAGCGTGCTCTGAGAATGATTTACTTAGAGTAGACATGAAATGCCGGAGGAAGCTCTCACAGGACTACATATTTTTAACAGGGCAGTGCTGTTGTTTCATGGGAACATGCAGGGAAATGCATGTAGTACACCTAGGGCGAAAGAGAAGTACTGGATTTTGGGACCACAATAGATATGTAGCTCGGGATACAGAAGGAGGGGAAAGAAGAGATCTACCACTAGAGGATGGAAGTGCTAAGTTGTCAGTCTTCCCTTTATTGAATGCTTGAGAGCTGTCATGGTATCCTAACCCTGAAATCATGGATAGGGTAGATGTGCTTAATGTTCAGAAATCTTGTGGTCATGTGTTTCTAATACCTTTATCACCTGATTTGCTAATACTGTCATGTTTTGGCATAGCTGCAAGTGTTAGGCAGCATAGTATTAAAGAAAAACAAATAACATAAAGCTCTACACTGGCCTTTTTCCTTAGTAAGGCATAATTAATATTTGAATGGTTTTTGTGTTCCACTATGGCTATAACAAAGTGTCAGCAACTTTCTGGATTGAGCCTAAAGGCTGCTGAAGTGATAAAACACTGAGATGATATTGATAGTAGGAGTCATACATTCTAGCTGGAAGGATCAAATTAACTTATCTCTATTTCAGCTTTCTGGAGCTTTTCCAGCTATACTTGGATGGATACAGAATAGACAATTTTCTACCTTCCTCCTAGAATTGCACCAGCATTCTCATATATTTCCTGCCACTTTGCCTGATGACTCTCTTCAGTAGTGGGCTCTCTTCAGTAGAAATAGCATAAACAGCAGCAGTGCAGGGATGTCCTCTTGCCCAACATTTTGGAATGGCTTCTCTGAGTATGATTCCTGCCCTTCTGTGGTTTCTATCCTTCAATTCTCTTTATTAGTGTCTTATGTTTTTCAGAGTTGTATTTGATGGCTTAGAAATCTATTATTAAGACCTCATCCTTCACCTTCTGGAGAGAATATTTGAATCTAGATTTGGTCTGCTAAGGGAAGGTGAGAGATTGTTATAAAACAGATAAGAAAGATAATATGGGATGAGAAAGAACAAGAGGAAAGTACTTTCTCACAGATGCATTTCCAGCTGGCACTATGTCTTGCAAAGACCGTGTTGACTAGGTTGTAACTGGACAGGAGATTGTGATAAGAAGGAAAAGGGTCTTCCACAGTATTGAAGAAAAAGACACAAGAAATGAAGTAGCTGTGGTGCTGAAAGGAGAGTGAAAACCAATTGCAAAGATGGAGATGATATGGAATGAGTTCTAGGCCATGATGATGTTTTGGCTGTGCTTTTGGAGTGATGAATGGTGTTCAAGGGAGGTTGAATGACAGATGTCTATTTCTTCTGCAGCTTATAGAGGAAGGGCCAGATCTGAGATACTGGAGGAAGGGATGTTTTGATACTTAGCCTGATGTCAGCAAGAAAGGGGAAGTCAGATCCCTCTGTCAATGAGGACCTTAGAAATTTGTAATAATTTATAATAATTCCTCACCTGAAGCTGGCGAAACAGTGAAATTTTCCAGTGAAGAGAAGAAGTTGGGAAACAGGATGGGATGTGTCTTGCCAGATAGTAGTTATCTTTAGGGAGGTAGACTGTAGCTGGGGTTTAAGAGGAACTGTTAACAAAATAAGGTGATTGAATGGAGAAAATGATAACAATCATGAAGAATCATCTGTTTAATATGTTGACTAAGATTAGTTTCTGTAGTTGCTCACTTAGTAACAATTTATATCAGATATAATCATGGCTCCAACAGTGTATCATACAGCCTGAGGGAGCGTGAGGGAAAAGGGTTTGTAATTATGTCATGTCTCTGTGCCCTTCTATAGGTGGATTCTATCTTCAAACAGTACTCAAGGTTGTTTATCATTTAGGGGACCTGTTGAGGTGATTTGGGATTGCTCTTCCATTGTTGGAGGGAAATGGCCTCTTCTTTGCCTGGTGTGCATGACTCCAAGGTGGAGAGCACAAGGTGCTACAGGTGATGAAGTAGGTGATGGAGGTGGATGGAGTAGCACCTTTTTAGGGCAGAGGGTTTTCAGGTCAGCAGTTTCCTGGCACCTTGCTCCACACTAGGTAAGTAGAAGCTTTTGGTGTCATTAAGTACAGCAGAGGTCCTTCTGTTCATCCTTCAGCACCAGGTGGGAGCAGCACATGGAAAGCAAGTGTCAGAAGGTTCTTTTTCTGTCACTCATCACATCAGACTGCCACTCTGCTCTGTTTTGAGTTTTTTTTATTCTTAGGCAGTACAGACAGATGCCTTCCACCTGCCACTGCAACAGCACTGACCCAGAGCTTTTAACATTAGGTACCTTGTTGTCTGTAAGCTTGACGGGAGGAAAACTTTTCAAGGACGTTTCATTTTCCTAGCTACCCCTGCAAATTTACACAACTAAATTAATGCATTTCTGAGGGTTTTGTTTTTTTTTTCCTTGGTGTGAAACAGGGAATAGTAATGCTTCTTAGGCCAGTTCTAATGCATAATCGTAGCCAGATTGAAAAGGTGCTGAAAAGATGAAGCATGTGTAGACTATAGGCTGTACAGGAGTCTTCCAATGGCAAATGAAGAACCTGGTATTTGAAGAACTTGGGAGCAAATCTCTATTACTGCCTCCTGTCATAGACATTGCCCTGCTCTTATCTACTTGTTCTTTTTGTAGGGAGAACCTGATGGAAGACTCTACTGCCTTCCTGTAGACCCAGTGGTGTATGCAAAAAGGTCCTAGTTGACATTTGTATATTCTATGCACTTTTACTTTAAAAACACTTCAGGACGTCTTTTAATTTTGCAGTTTCCCATCATTTGTTGACCACATAAAGGAAAGGAAAGACTGCCCACACTTAACAACCTTTGGAAAAGGTTAGCAGCATGCACAACAGTGTTATGCAATAGTTTACTAGGTGGAGGCTTGAAGAATAACTTCTCCAAAGGAAATTACAAGGGGAAAGCAGACTGCAGTTTTGCAGTTTGGAAGGTGTCCAGGGAGATCCCTGAGTCATGGAAAATCCATTGGGATTGCTTTAGTGGCTGTGTTTCAGCATTACATCTTGAATAGAGGAACAGCTGCACAAGTTTGTTGCTTGGTGTGAAGCTGTTGGCTTATACATTAATGATGTGGAAGAACTTTGGATTACAAATGCTTAACCAGATACTAAATGCAATTATGATTTGTTGTTAGGAGACAATGCAAGGCACATATTCATTCTTGTCTTATTCTTTTTGCTGTATTTTGTGAAAATTTCTCATAATTTCTTTAGTGGAAACATGGAGAGAAATGCATCTCAAGTGGTGTTTCCTTAAGCCCAGTGATGTCAGTGCAGTAGTTTCTGTTCTGCTTATCAGAATATTTGAGCAATGAGACAGGGCAGGGTGTGAGTGAATAACCAAATATACTGTCATGCCTTCAATTCACTGTTTGACTAGGGAAATACTCTGTTTATGTGAGGGAAGAGAATTGTGGAATTTCCCTCCTCTTCAACCCAGAGGAGATAACAGAAGCCTCATATGTGGATGATATTCTCGCTGGTGTGGACTGATTAGTAGTAAATACAGATCATCTCTATTTATTGAAGTAGAAGGTGACAATTAGTGAAAAGGAGACTGATAAACATCTCAGTCTATTCTATGTTGGAAATCCATGCTGTAGATTATAGAGCAAGCCACTGTTAGAGGTGGTTAAGCTCAGAGGTTTAGTCTGTTACAATTTAAAAGAGGTTGTTTAATTAATGTTTTCCACTGGTGTAAATCCAGAGTAAATCCACTCAATTTAATGGAGTTTGGGGCATTCTGATTTCTGGTTTGCACTCCAAATTTGGAATAATAACTCAGAGGGCAAATGAACAACTAATCTAGCTTCTGATTTTGCTTTTGTCTGTGTAAACCTGAACTTCTGCCAGAATATGATGTTGATTTACTGGAGTTCCTGTGAGGTTACCCTGTGTATAAGTTTGAGCATGTGCTTCTAAGCTGCACAACCAAAACTCAACAAGATGTTAATTTTGCTCATTAAATTCTTAACCAGCGTCTCAGTTCCTCCTGCCCTTTTACGTAATATTTTATCAGAGATTTAAAGGTCAGCCAAGCTCTGACTTACCCTTGTTTTCCTCTATAGGGGCATATGGCAAATAGGATGCACACAAGAGGATAAAGCTGTGAGGGGAGGAGTAGGTGGCACTGACGCCCCTGGAAATTCAGCCTGCCTTTGGCACAGCAGCAGCAATCCCCAGCCCACGTTTTGAAGGTTGAGCCAGCAGGACTGTGTTTGGGCAGGAAGCGATCAGAGAGGTGTGTGCCTGTGTGCTTTGGCACAGTCTAGACTGTGAATTGCTCCAGCCTAGGAACCTCCTCTGAACTCATTAGTATTAAAACAGAACAGAGGGGACTTTGTAGGGAGGGAGAGGGTGTGGAAGCCGGAAACGTCGCAGTTTAGATGGCAGTTTCCTAATAACCTTTCCCACAACTACTTTCCCATGCAGGGTCTCAGCTAGAGGACCTTGGCATGAAAAGCAAACCCTGGCACAGGGAGGGGGAAGGTAGGGAGGAAATGAGGGGAGGGAAAGGAAATAAGGGGTGGAAAATGGGCACTGTGCTGAAACAGCAGATTTTATTTTTATTTAGTGTTATAAATGCTGATGCTGGAAACTCTGTTTGAGAGACGTATTTGGTACCATGTGTATAATCAGAATGTGGAGGTAAATTTGGCACTTGTACTAGAGGATGTATCAAGGAGAGGTAGAACAGCTTGAGTTCTGTTTGGTGTTTTCATTTAATTGACGGGATGGTGAAATACAGAGCACATCTATTAGGAAATGATCATCAATGTGATCCAGGAAAATCCTGGAATGCTTATGCTCTACCATGCTGTCCCTCCAGCAGATATGGGAGGGGTTGAAGTCCCCCAGGAGGACCAGGGTTTGTGACTGTGAGGCTGCTGCTGTCTGTCTCCAGAAGGGTTTCCTGGTCAGGCAGCATACAGCTAAGTCCCCTGTAATGTCACTTGTCCCTGTCCTCCCTTTAACCTATCCCATAAGCTTCTAGTCAGTTCCTCACCCATTCCTAGAAGGAACTCCACGCATTTGTGCTGGTTACTGGCATAGAGGGCACCACTGCCTCCTCATCATCTCTACCTCACCTTTCTAAAGTGTCGTCCATTCCAGCTCAGAGGAGCCACCTCTGTGATGCCAGTCAGATCAAAGCTCTGCAGGCCTGTGCACATCTCAAACTCCTCTTGTTTATTCCCCATGCTACATGACGTATGGAGGCATTTTAGTAGGGTCTCTGATGACTCTGAGTCACAGGCAGCAGTGCTTGGAATTCCTTTTTGCTGCTCTTCAGGTGCTCTCCTGCTGCTATGTGATCCCTGTCTAGTAGATACTAGACATCTATTGCTGACACTGACGTCAAATTGGTAGGAGTGGACGGATTGAGCAACTTCAGTTTAAAGCCTTCTTCACCATCTTGGCAACATGATAAATGAAGATGCTCTTCCCTTTCTCTGACAGATGGACCTGTCATCCCCAGCAGACCAGGTTTATCAAAATGAATCCCATGGTCTAAATTGCAAACACATGTTTGGTGTCACCAGTCCTGTAGCCATTAGTTGATTTACCAGATTGAACTGGCCCTTTCAAACCCCTTCCCTTTGACCAGGAGAATTGATGGAAAATATACCTGCCCTCCAGAGTCCCTTACCACAGCTCCCAGAGCTCTGTAATTCCTCTGGATACTCCTCAGACTGCTCCTGCTCATATCACTTGTGCCCACTTGAAACAACAGCAGTGGATAATACTCAGCTGACCGTATGAGGCTTGGTAGTCTCTCAGTGATATCCCCAGTATGAGCCCTCAGTAAGCAGTGCATCTCTCTAGAGTGTGTCACTGGGCACATACCCGTACTGTACATATGTTAAAAGATAAGCTTAAAATAAGGTGGGAAAAATGTGTGGAAAAAAAAAAGTGGCTTCAAGGTGGACAGTTAAAACTCCTTTTAATAGCAAGTCTGGTAATTCAGGACAGAGAGCAGCCAGGAACAGTTTTTTCAGAGAAAAAACTAGGGATTATAGTTGAGCATGAGCGAACATAAGTCATGCAGGTTTTGAGAGGTTTTATATAAAAAAGGTCGTTGAGTATATGGAATATGTGGAGTATATAACTGGAAGGTAGTCTGGAAGATGCATGAAATAAACTTTGCACTCAGCTTTGGTAAGATCTCAGCTGGAACACTGTCCTTTTGAACAGTGCAGTTCAAGAAAGATGTACTTTGACTGGGTAAAGGCCAGAAGTCAATTAGAAGAGGAGTGAGAGATCCAGAGGACATATCCTCAAAGAAAGACTGGAAGAGATGGGTTTGTTTAGCCTCAAAAGAGGAGACTGAGAAGGTACATTACAACAGTCTAACAGCCTCCAAAACTGTTATCAAGAGGAAGGAAAAAAATCTGCTCCCCACATTAGTGGTTGATAGGGCCGGAAGTAATAGGCTTAAATTGCAGCAGCAGGGATTTAGATTAGACATGAGCCTGACTATTCAGTTTTCATCCCTGTCCCTCTCATTGGGCTCATTTAAATTCACTGACATGGACATGCAGCCCACCTTAACAGAAAAAGCTGTGATGATAGACAGCTGTTTTACATTATTGTTCTCATATGCCCGGTCATATCCATGGAATGTCCCTCTTGCTCTACCTGTATTGTAGCCCTGCATATGAGAGTGTGTGTCTGAGTCTTGATCTTTTTCTCTCTAAACACTTGTGCGTATTGTTGCCTGAAGTACTGAAGGTACTGGTTTTCCTCAATCTTTCTCTTTCTGTTTGGCCCCGCAGATTGTTGTCTCAATCACGTGGTTTGCCTGTGAAGGACAGAAAAATGAACAGCAGATGCTGTTTCAAGTGGCCTGTGAGAGGGGATTGCCACAACAGGCACTGCTGGTTATGTGTACTTGTGTGCTGTCGAGTCACAGAGAACTTTGAGGAGTAGGAGAAGTACAGGATTTAGCTCTTCTCCAGGAAACAGGGAAGCAATCAGTGATTAAGAAAGGAAAAAGAAAGCAATATAATGAGGGGTGCATTTGGGGATGAGAGGGAGCCATGTTAGTTGACTCTGGTAATGAAGAATTTCTCTACCAAAAAGCAGTGTCTTTGATGGATGCTGCTGCTAAGCCTTAAGAATGAGTAACTTCTGTGTTGGCAGGGTAGAAGAGAAACGCATCTTTCAGTATGTAAACATCAGGTGCTTTCTGTCTTGTACTGTTATGACCGAGAATCAAGAGATTTGGGCCCCTAGTACTGAAGGGGTTTTAAAGCTGCAGCTTTTTGAAAAAGCAAGGAGGAAAAGAGTATAATGGGAATCACAGCCTTTTGATTGTCTGTTTCTCTGCTTTACAGTCAGATCCGTGGCAGTAGCTGAAATGTAAACATTGCTTCCTCTGCCAACAGGCTGGGTTAGGAATTCATGTGTGCACAGTGGTTTCCTAATTCACAAATGTAATGATAAAACATTGTGGGTATGGGCCGATGTTATGTGATAGGCCTTATGTATATAGTTCTTGTGTATGTAGGGTGTGGGAGGCATGCATATCTGCACATAAACATCACATGCGTGCTATGTGTATGCAAGTACATGGAACCCAATGATGTTTTACCATGATGAACCTAATTCTTACCAGTTGTAAAACTGCTCATGTGCTTTACAAAGGCTGCTTTTAGTTCAAAGGGCTAGGATGAGATAGAAGAGCTTGAGGGGAGGGACTGGCTTGTTTTGGGGTTCGTTTTGCTTTTTACTTCATGGGTTATCTGTGGCTTAGCACATATGCCAGGTGCCCCAGTGGGAGTTTTTGACCAATGTGTTTCACCTGAAGATGTGCTGGCTGTGTGGGTGGTAATGCTGTTGACCGATCAAAAACTTGTGCACTGTTCATTGCTCCAGTTTGTACTGGAGTGTAGGTGGTTTGAGCAGTCAAATGAACCTCATTCATTGACACTTCACACAGTCAGTCTTTTAGAATGCCTCATCGACCTCCTCAGCATTGGAAATGAGCATTCTTCCTGCAGGCTACCTCTTACGTGTCAGCCTGGGGCTCTAGAATGAACAAAACCGTGGAAGGAAAACTGTAGGGGAACAAGCCTATACTGTCCCCTGGAGGTAGACACAGTGATCAAATAGGGAAGGTTTATCTCTTCTATTTGAAGGATTCCTAAGTTGTTTGCAAAGAGACTGAGATCTGAGTAAAATTGTTTTGGTTCATTACTTTATTCATTCACTGCACTTATCTCTGAAGCAGCTTTTTGGATGAGTGCCTCTGGACTTACGACAAGAGTATTACTGCTACTCCCTTTTTGGTGGGCACAGCTTGAATGTGAGCAACCAGACTAACCTGCTTGTTATTTGCCAATGGAATCTGGCATAGGCAGCATGAACTGAAATATAACAGAAATATAAATGTTCCTGGGGCTGTTGTTAATGTGAAAACGCAGCTTTCAGTCACGTGTTAGCAACGTGGTCCTACTTGGTCCATTTTTTAAAGTGGTAGTAGTTATGCTGGATAGGGTTCTCTAGTCCAAAAGCTTGTAGTGTACTGCTGACAACCTTGCCCCTGATCTCCTTCCCCTGCTTCTCTTTCTTCTAAAGTCCCAGGCATGTCAGTGCCTTCTATCTTGTGTTTGCTTGAGTTGCATTTCAGCATTGATTAACCCACCATCAACAATCCTCTTGAAGTAATTACACATGAACATGAACCTTCCATGGGGCCTGCCAGTGGATGCTGGATAGGATCCCACAGTGTGTCATAGTCATTGTTTACTTTGTACAAAATTTAAACAAGTTTTTTTCAGAGCATAAGGCCGTCAGCTGTGCTAAGGCACTTGGGAACATTGGTGGAACTGGAATGTGACCTCTTTGGGGACATGGTGACAGACATTTATATAAATGACCTTGGGGAACCTGAAGTAACAGGTATCATACTGGACAGAGAATTTATACTGGCAGCAGTGCATAATAATTGATTTTGTAACTTGGGTGGATTTGGTGCTGTTAAGAGACTGAGAGCGAATGATTGATGAGGTGGATGTGGGAGAGTGCATTTGTACTTGACAGGTGAAAAAGGTCAGGGGGAATGAGAAAGATTAGCGAGGGGAAAAAGAAATGGTAGGTGTGTACAAGAGAAAGAAAAAGGAATATGAATATCAACATGGGAATGAAAGGAATATGGGAATATGAACAGCAAGCAAGGTAAGAGCAGTGTATTAAAATAAAATTCATACAGTGGGTATAATGTGAAAATGAACATACCCTTGGAACCTAAAGTTTTGAAGTAACCATTCCAGGCAAGTTATTAAAATAAATAATCTTCAAATTGTGAAGCCTGTCCTAGAGTGTGTAAATTCTTGGTTTTCCTTATTGGATGACTCACAAAGAATCATTGAAGGTAATGCTGGCGTGATGGAGCAAACTGCACAAAAAATATTGCAAATAGCATCGTTATCACCATCTTGAAAGAGACAATAACTCACCTGTAACACAAAATCAGCCATGCTGTTTGAGGTAGGGAGTTGGAAAGTGTTTGCCCATCTACAAAGCTGTTTCTGTGGCTTTGTATTTTGCAGGGTTCCACACAGCCTTCTGAAACTTTTGGTGCTCATCACAGGTCAAATAACTGCTGCCCTCATCTGTTCTGGAAGTTCTAAAGTTTCCATTTTGAGTTTAACAAAGAAGAGTAGAGTTTCTGGGGAGCTTTTCCAGTTTGTGCCATCTGGTTCCCAAGGAGCCTGTTAATGTCAAGACCTGGCTGTCCTTTTGCTTGAGTATGCATCAGCTGTTAAAGAACCAATCAATGCAATAGAGCTGTAATCAGACAGTCAAAATAGGCATCTCTGAGCAGTGGCAGTGTTGAAGCCTCTTTGCCTGTGTGTTATTTCTTAGTGTTGGATTCTGTGTTGTAAAATAAAGATTGATTTTATGTCAAAGCTATTCCATTTGAGGATCATAAAAGCATATAATTTTAAAATAATGCTTAAATAGTTGCCTGAATATGTTTGTAGGTAGAAATAAAGTTTAAAAAATCAGAATATGCTTATATATCATCAACATCTCTCAGTCACAAAGATAGCAATTAAATGTGAAACACAGGCCTGGGGAGGATGCTTATAGACAGAGTAGTCTCCCAAGAGCCCTGTAAATAAGAGAAACTGTGACCCACAGGTAAAAGATTATAAGTGTAATGCAACTCTCTGTAGCTGAAATTATAAGATATTGATGAAATAAGACAGTTATCCAACTGAACATAAGAAAATAAGCAAAATGTCCTCTTCCTTCTGGCAAAATATTTGTTATGCTCATATTAATCAAGTTATTGCCTGCAGTAGACATATCATATGAGGGGTCTGGGTTTCATAATGCTGGAAATGCTATGCATGACTCATTAAACATTTATGAGGATAAAACAAAACATCAACGACAGCAAAACAACCCACTAGCCTGTAAAGGTTGGTTGGTTGTTTTGTTTTGTTGGTTTTTGTATTTTGCAAAATAAAGCAGCTGTCTGACCTTAAGTCAGCTTAAGAAGCTCCCTATGACTGGTAAGTCCAGCAGCCAGTGGACCTGGGATGAGTAGAATGAGATAGCCTCAGTTTCACTATCTCCTCCCGTGAGTGTCCGAACATCCCTGGAGAACCAAGTTTGGGGCTCTTGGCCTCCATGATTCTGACTTCAAATCAGGATGCTGGAGACCAGAAGCTGTGGTTCTCTGTGTACTTACGGCCTTCAGGTTTCTCCTTTAGAGAGGCAGGCGTGTTGGTAGGTGTTAACAGTTCACCTTTAGTGGGTCTCTCTCCAAGTGAACCACTCTTCTACATTACCAAAATCTTACTTTTTCCCTCTATTAATTTCATTTTGTGTCGCTAAACAAAGAACTGCCCAGTCTAGGTGCGAAATGCTTTTCTAGAGCTTTGAGCATCATTACTGAGCTGGTGGCTGCCCAGCATCTAATCCAGCTTTCATGCTCTGATGAATGTTCCCAAAAATAAGGGACATAATGCATGCGGTTTTAAACCCTGCAAAATACTGGATTTATGTTTCCTACCCGTTCCTCCTTCTTGTTCTGTTTCTTTCTCTCTGTCTCTTATTTCCTTGGGTTGTAGCCATTTTGAATGGAGGCCATATTCTCTTTTGGCCTGAGAACTGGACTAGAAGCATTTGAACCTCAAATCCAGTTCCAGTTTTTTTTAAATGTTTTATCATTGAAATTCAATCTACGTAAGTAAATAAAATGCCCACAAGAAAGTGAAAATTAACTGAGTTAACTACCACTAGATAAAATAAAATAGGAAATGAATGAAGGAGAGAAATGAACACACTATTAACTGGGCATGCTTTACATCTTACTCAGTCCAGCCTAGCAATATCCTTTTAATCTCTCTTTCATGCAGCTTCAAGCATTTTTAAGAGCCAGGAGACTGAGTTCTGTTGAGCAGGGTCACGCTGGCATGAATTGCTGGAACCAAGCTGCCCATCTAAGATGTAGAGGGGGGACTACAATGTTTCTGTTGGGAAACTTGCACAGGTGCTGGAGAAGGGAGCTTTCCCTGATTTGTTTTGGCCGACCCTTTTTCCTTGCCCTTTATAATTGCTCCCTGGGCATTCAGTCGCATTGGCTTCCTTAGTCTGGCTCCAACCCCAGTCTTGATGACTGCATTCCGTTTGTCGTTCTTCCTCTTTCCTGCTGAATTTGGCAATTCCTTTCTCTTTTCAATAGCCACTTGCCATCACTGAGCTAACACTGCAGTCTGAATTTCTACATGCTGACATATCTGCTTCTGTCATTGGGTCAGAATGACCTGTTCACTAACCAAATTACCCTCCTGAAATTTATTCTGTTGTTCCTCCTGCTTCCCTCCAAGGCAGCAGGTTTCCTTATGTGCCGTCTGTTACGATCCCGAGTCAGAATAGAAAAATAGCCTGCCTAATTCAGGGTCTTCTTTCTTAGCTAGATCCATGGTTTTCCTCCACAGTCACAGTGATCTTTTGTTCATCTTTTATGGAATGGCAGAGGTAAAATGACTTGGAGAGTTCCAGAAGAAGGTCTCATGTCTCTTGTATTTTGCAGGGGTTTATTGTTTTTTTTTTTTTATAGGGAAGGTTTTGATTGATGGTGTAGGTAGATGAGGACATGCAGGCCTCTTCAGTTCTTCTCACTCCTTTCTCCTTCTCAGTGAAGGAGCACACCTTGCTGAACCCTAACTTCAGGAAAGGGAGTTGAGGAGCTTGACTAGTGCTTTGTGTTCTGGAGATGTTTCTTTCCCTGCTGAATATTTGTACTTGCTCCCTGCCCATCTGACCTGGGTGTTAGAACCCAGCATTTTACCTCCTAACAAAGACACACACAAACTTTCAAAATTAAGGGTAAGGTATTTTTCGTGTGCTTTTTTTCCAGGCAGGTGTGTTTGGGTCCACCTCTGGTAATCCCCTTATGCCTAGAAACTCTGAACAGTTTCCTTGTTACTATGCTACCTGAGCTAATGCGATGACTTCTAAAGTTCTTATGGCTTCCTCTACCCTCCTGAGTTACAATAATGCAGGATGCACTATTTTCCCCTCTGTATCTTCCACCCTTTCAAACTAACTTTCTAGGCTTCTGTCTTGAAAAGCATGTCATGATGCAAAATTACATGACTGGGAGTTGCATATTCTTACTGTCCCATTGAAAGGAGATTTATCTTTATATCCCTGATACTGCCAGTATCCAGTGCAGTCTCTAGAAGCTGCAGTGTCAGAATCCTGTCTTCAGGGTGGTTTTAGTCAACAGGATGAAATAGTTGTCTTGAACTGTATTGATTGAGATCTTCATTTAGTTTAGTGCACAGCTTCTGTGCAGAGCTTCTGCTGCTTGTCTGATCTGCCAGCACACTCCAGGAAAAGAACTATGGATTAAAAAACCAAGTTAGCTGCACTGTATTAAAAAAAAAAAAAGTAAGAGCATTCATTAAGCAGGTCAATAAAACAACTATATTTTTTTCTAAGAATTCAGCTGAGCCCAGACAACTCATGTATATTCTGGCTTCTATGGTATTTCTTCCAAACTTGGCATTTCTGATTCCCTATCTGCCCCTCCTTTCCCTTCCACATGCCTGACCTCTAACAGCATTCCTTTGCTTGTCTTAAGGCCTTACATGTAGTTTCACTCTCCCTCTTCCCCCAAGAATGTGATCCTGGCCTGAGTTTTCTAATTGTGTATAGCAAGGATAAAACTCCTTGCCTTGCTTGGCTGCCCCCTTGTTTGGAAACTCACACTAAACATTTCCACATGGTTTGCACTCTTTTTGCACAGCTAATTTTTTTTTTTTCCTTTTAAACTTTTTCTTGTTTAAAATAACCCTCCAGCTTCATCTACCTTGGGCTGCTGGCACTGACCTTGCCGTGTTACTGTTTGCATTTCTTTTGTACCTTTTTGCAGCTTAAATCTCTGTGGGCTTTTAAATCTGTCAGCAGCCGCTACCAGGCTCAGTGTGCAATTTTGCTCACTGTTTTCACAAGTTTCCCAGCCCTGAACACTTTCCAAATGAGCCATTGTTGGGCTGAGTTAAAGAGGTATTGTCTCTGCTTGGACAAGGCTAGTGTGGGTGCCAGAATCTGTGTGTGCAGCATTTTAGTGCCACAATGTCATCTTGATATAGGACCTCTGGACACTTCCTTCTCCAAATATTTCAAATACATAGGGAAAAATCTCAAACCCCTGCCAAAACTGATTCATTGAAACATTGCTGGAAGATTTTCTTTATATTACTGAAAATCTTAATTTAGACATCTTCATCTGTCCCTCCTCATACAGTCTGCTTGCCCTGAAGACCATCCTTTTTTGTTTAATTCTCTTTATTAGCACTTAAAACTGGCAGCTTTGATTGGAGCCTTGTTCTGGTCAGTACTGGATTAACACAGAGGAAGTAGCAATCTCTTGTTTGATAGTTTTAGAGACATGCATTGGAAAAGAGTCTGCTGTTATTCACCTTTTATAGAGGAGTAACCGAAGCTGTGGAATTTGGCGCTCAGTTCCAGATCACAGCATTATCCTTCTTTTTGCTATTGTAAGCTTGGCTCAGCTCTAAGAGGGTATGTTCTACTGAGCTCACTTTTCTTAACAGAGGCTGAATATGCTGCTCTGATCAACCCAATGTGGCACTGTGGAGTTCTGTCCTTTATGTCTGAAATGCTGGGTGTCTTTGATGGGGACAGTGTGGTTTAGAGAACAAACATCTGGAAAAACATTTCAGCCTGTAGGTTGCTGATGACATGACAACTGTCTCATGGCCTTTGCTTGAAAGATAGAAAGAAAATAGTTCAGTTTCTCTACAGAAGAGCAATTTGGTATTGCTAGCCAGGAAAAAAAGATGTATCAAACTTTCAGCCTTTCTCTAAGTGTCATAAGGAATGTCTGTGTCACATGATCCAGTGCTTAGAGTTTTTCACTTAATCCCTTTGATGTGATCCTTCCCATCCTTCACTGATCATTAGTAATGGAAGTTTGACACGGGAGTTGTTCAGGCTGCCTCTCTTCATAAGCTGTGCTCTGACAGGGAGAACTCAAGGTAGCAAGGAAATCATCACGAAACCAATAATCTTTGGAGTGTTTGGGAGCCGCTAAGTCCTCTTGATTGAAGGCTGGTCAAACACGCCTGATCCAAAAACCTCTTAACCTATTAGAACTTACCAGTGCAGCTGATGATGGGTTTTTTACTGTTTTTCTTTTTCTCAATCTCCAGGATGAATTGGATCTCACAGACAAGAACAGAGAGGCTATGTTTGCACTCCCTCCAGAGAAGAAATGGCAGATTTACTGCAGCAAAAAGAAGGTACTGCTGTTGTCCTCATTGGAGTAGCTCACCAATAAATTCTGTGTGCATGTTCATAACTGCATCTTGACTTGAGCTATGTGTTTATCTACTGTTTACTCAAGAACATGAGTAAGTGATGGAAGGATTTTTATCAGCATGGATATGGCACAATTTTCTGATAAGTAATGTATGTACTTGTGATTTCTGAAGAGGGTCTTAACATCTTAAAACAGTACACTGTCCCAGTTTGAATCATTTAGGTGTTTGGGGTTATTTTGTTGTTTGTTTGGGGCTTGTGGGGGGTTTGGTTTGTTTGTTTTTTCTTTGAGCTGAAAGAACAGCCATCATGGAAATGCATTAAGGAATTTTTAAAAACTTTTGTAGATTGCTTAAAATAGAAAAAGTATTGCTGAAGTCTTTCAGAATATCTTCAAATATCTGTAAAGTATGCAACAATAGTGATGTCTTAAAACTTGGTACTTCAAGGTCTTCCAGAGTTTGTAGGAAATATTCCGCAGTGCACTGGGAAGCAAGGAGCCACCTGCTTGTATCACTTTCCATGTAACACTTCTCCCTTCGAGGTCTTCAAATTTCTGACAAACCAGCAAAGGGACGATAAATCAGAGGCTGATCAATCACACTAATATTTTGTTGCTGGCAGAATGATTGCCAAGTGAATGGATAAGTTGTGTCATTACTGTGAAACTTTTAAACAAGTAATTTCTGCAGTAATGTGGCATTGGAAGAGTTTTGCTGCTCTAGGAAGCACACAGTCGGAAATGAAGATAACCCAAATAGCATGTATTTATTAGCCATGTATGTTAGGAGGAAAAAGTTGTGGTGGGTTTGTTGGTTAATTTTATTTCCCAAGTGTGCAAGTCATGCTATGATAGCATTAATCTTTGAACAGAAGTCTGCATAACAGAAGGAAGAAGAGGAGGTTTAGACTTCAATGCTGAACCTGGCAGATTTAAATCCTGCTCATGGTCCTTTTGGAGGCTGTGTTTGCTGCCTTTTTGTCTCCAAGTGGGGACAGTTAGCTTAATTACCATGTAATTAATAAAACTAGTCTAATCAGAATGTTTTGCCTTCAGGGTTTTTTTGTTGGTTGGTTGTTTTGTTTTTTTTTTAACTTCACACAGGGAAGTAAATAGAGATCAATTAATTACAGAGGCTTTGAGCTAGCAATAGAGCACAGGAGCAGTCTAGGCTCCATTGTCTTCAGTGCTATCTCTGTTCCTTTTTCCTGCTGGTACACAGCACTTGCAAGTGGAGGGAAGGTGCAGGCTGCTGTGATTAATGTCTGCTTTACATTTTTGCTGGCCAGCTCAGCTGGGTTTTTCAGCTCTGGTCAGAGAGGATCTATTGGTAGCTGTCATAGAGACATCTCACCTCCCGGACCAGTCAGCCTTGGCAAGAAGATTTGTGCTTTAATGTATTTAGTATGTTGGTTGGATTCACTGTTACATTGGGGATTTTGTTTTTGTTGGGGCTTTTTGTTTGTTTGTTTTCCCTTGTGTTCCACAGTAGTGGATTTGCTATAAGAATCTTAAAGAGTTCCAAAGTTAATGAAGCTGCATACTGGAAAATCTTCATAATGCAACTTCAGTTAGCTGAACTCCAGCTATCCAAAATGATGTGCTAACTGGGATGGGATACCATTGCCAGATGTTGATTCATTACATTGTAGATACTTTCAAAGACTTGAAACCTTAACTGTCCAGTGTTATTCTTTGTTTCCCTCATAGGCAGTCAGATGATTGGTGATGACGTCTCTCTCTAGCCCACTACCTAATCCACCTATCATCGTTGCTTTGCAGTGACAGAGAAGCCTGTGCCAGGTTTCACTTGAAAGCAAAGCCCCCCTTTCCCTGAAGAATTTTCAGTCTAATTTTAGCCACAAAGGGGCCAGTTCCTTAGTTGGCGGAACACTTCCAGCTACCCAGGACAAGCCCCCAGTGGGTTCTGTCTTGCTGGTGTTGGGTTCTTGGCAAGCAGGGCCCTATGCCTTGAGATATGGCAAGTGGAAACAATATAAACTACAAGGTCAAGAAGTGCAGACTGAGCCAGCTGTTTGCAGTTGTTAATCTCAGGTGCCTTTTCTAGTCTAAAAGTAATGGAAAGTCAAGTGCTTCCTGATTTCTCTAAAGGTGGTGAGATTAGTGGGCTGCCTTAAATAAGCAAATGTCACTTGCAAAAATGAAGATTAGTCATTGTTGTAGACACATTTATCTTGGCAGTCAGATGTTAGATGTAATCTTCTATGGTATTTGATTCCAATGTGGTGGCAGAAAGTCACTATTGTATTAAAAAACTCATTCCACCTGTTCCTAATATCAAGCCTTTCTGAAGAAATGGAGGAAAGCAGGTAGGTCTGTGCACTGAAAGTTTTATGCCAGGGGCATATCTTGCCAGTCAACAGCCCACAGTAATCAAAGGTGGCTGAATTCTGAACTGAAACTTCATGATTGTGATGGATAGCTACAGAGTAGCATTCACACAGTATTTCACAGCCATGCTTGCTTTGGTCACTTGGCTATTCTGGGTTCATATCTGAAACTGTTAGTATTAAAAACAAATCACTGGTGATTTGACCTAAAAGAGTAGCTCCAGCTAGCAGCTCTAGTGGGTGTTTTGATCTCATTTGTGGAATAGCTATTTGCACAGAATGAAGGCTGGTCTGTTGGAAAATGTAAATATCTTCTCAATCTCAGCTGTTTTCTACCTTGACATTGATCAGTACAGCATGGACAATGAGAAATGCAGTTGGCTTGATTTGCATCAGAGGAATCGTTGATTAGTCACAACTGATGGCACCCTGACCCTCTACCCAAACTGCCAGTACATGTTTTGGATTGTCGCTTCTTCTGTAGAAGGAGCTTCCACTGAAATTGTTAAGTAAGGCCATATGTAGAAAATACAAATTATAACATCCTCCCTAAGTTCAGGTACTTTATTCTGGTTTTGTTTAGAATAATCTTCATGTCTCACCATAAGCTGAAATTTAAACTTAAATAAAACATTTCTGTAACTCCTCTCTCTAGATTTCCTACCAGATATAAGTTTTGCAGGAATTAAATCAAGCGCTAGACCAAGATTTCAAATGTATTTATTTGCAAATTTCCAATGTTAAAGTTTAGAAAACCAGTGTTCTTCAGTGCTGTTTTACCAGGAGTTGACACTAACATACACAGCCTCATTAAATAGCAATCAAATAATTATATGGAACAAAAAAATTGTTAGCTCATTTGTCTCATCTATGAGCAAGCTCATATTGGGATCCCAAAAAGTGCAAAAAGTGCAGGTATTACAGTGCTTCAGCACATGTTGCTTTGGATGCAGCCTGTGTTTCTAAGAATGAGCCCTCATTGTGCAGGCCATAGCTCATTGCCTCTGAACAGCCCTACAAGCTGTTAGACTTATTGCTATTGGAAAGCAAGTCAAGTTGTTTTCTTTTTATGGCCTTTCCTGCCTCCAGAGACTAATTTGTATGACTTTGGCTGAGCAAATTTTAGTAGCAAGCGCACACATTTCGCACAGTGAAACAAGTTAGGTTTTTTCCACTTCTGTCTTTCTTTAAGGAGAAAAATTGGTAGCAAATCTTTTTCCAGAGTCAGACTGGACTAGCTGTATCATACAGCTTCCTTCCAATCAAACAAATAAAACCCCAACAAAAATCTCAATCCTTCAATTCTAATAGTATGTTGAGATCTCCAAAATAGCTCAGTGTTATCTTGTACTCTCGTGATTTTAGTGGTATTCTAGAATAGTTGCTTTGAGTTCATTGTGATTTATCTACTCAAGTGAGATTATTTAAACTCAAGTCGTGAGGTCATAGTCAGCCCACTGAAATTTTCTGGAAGTAGACATTCATGGCAACTGAGAAGAAGTGCATACTTATTATATGTAAATTTATTCTACTTTTTCTATTCTGGGAAAGAGATTGTCCACAGTAGCAAAATAAGATATAAAAATTGAGGAAAATTTACCTGAACCATAGTTCGTAATAGCCAATACGCAGAAAATAAAAGAATATCCTTTGATATTCTCCTCTACAATGATTTTTAAAAAAATCTATTAATTATATTTTTAATCTACCTGATGACTATAAAAACTAATAAACTGTATATGAAAGTAGGAGTCAGGAAACTCCTTGGTTCCAAAATGTCTTTGATTTAAATTACTTTATACTTTCAAAGAGATGTCATTGTTATATTTGTGCATAAATGCATTTCTTTCTACCTGAAGGAAAGAATAGATAGTTAGGAAACTTTTTGGAAATGTTTTGGCCATGCCATCATCTTATACCTTTTCCATGCACTATTTACACATACCTTGGATGCATGCAGCATCCCTTTCCCCCTTTCCCCCTTTCCCCCTTAATATATGCTAAAATATCTGAATATATTCAAGCATTCAAGTTCATTCTTTTTCTTTACTGCACTTACCTGCCTTCTACGATGATCTTGTGGTGAAGTTTCTGGGTTTGGGTGAACTCACTCTAAGGAGCAGGAGGGACAGAGTAGAAGGCACTTTTGTGCATTGTACAGTCATTAAGGAGTCCAAGTCCTTTGGGCTGAGGTCACAGATTGGTGCTGAACCACTGAAGCTGCAGTCCAGGTGCAGAATGCCCCAGATGTCCTCCTAAAAAGATTTACACCTCTCTCACAAAGAAGCACCATCACTTTGCATTCAGTTCTCTTTTCCTAACATCAGGGCTGCATCCTCATAGGCTTTGAAATGCTCTTGAGAATCCTAGCCTTAGTGGGACATCAACTTTTAGTAGTTTTACTACTTTTATACCATTTGCAGCTCATTTTCACAAACTCCCACTTTGCTCCCATGCTGCCTGTCTAGCATTAGTGAAGATAATGTCTACATGTCTGGTTTGGGCTTTTTTCTTTCTTTGAGAGTTTCTGTTTGAGCTTTGCCCTTGAGGTTTGGATTGTCAGCAAAATGTCACCATAAAAAGTATAGCTTGATATTGTGCAGCTGCATATGGTGTAAGATACTTTGAAATCTGCTGGAGGGATCTAAGCTGCTTTTGCAGCTTTTTATATAATTACTGTAGCCTACCAGGGATGAAGGACAAGATGGATGCAAATATAAAATCTGGAGTCTTCCTTGCCTTTAGGGAAAGCTTTCAGAAGTGAGTGAAAATTTCTGCACTACTTGTTTGTTCTAGGGCTGCTGTGCATCTGTGGTTTTGCACTGTGAAGCATAGTTTCAGATTGGTTAAGATGGAGCGACAGTTAATTTTGTGAAATATTTCTCTGCTTAAGTGAACTGACAGGACTTTTATTCCAAACGCTGAGGTCTTTTCCTTGCATTTAAGTCTTCATATGGAGGTTCTAAGAGCAGGAGACTGCATTGCACTTGATGTATTTAGATAGGAATTCACTTCTTCAGGTTCCTGCTTTCAAGTAGGAGATACATATTGAGATCACAGAATCACCAAATGGGTAAGGGACCACCAGTGGGCTCATCTGTGTCAAACAGGGTCATTCTAGAGCACGTGGCAAAGACTGCATCTGGACCATTATTGAATATCTCTGTTGAGGGAAGCTCTACAACCTCTCTGGATAACTTATTCCAGTGCTTGGTCACCCACACACTAAAGTTCTGCCTCATATTTAGGTGGAACTTTGTGTGCATCAGTTTCTGCCCGTTGCTTCTTGTCTTATTGCTCTGCACCACTAAGAGCCTGGCTCCATCCTCTTGGCATCCTCTGACCTGAGGACAGGAATTGATGAGATCCCCTCTCCATTGTTTCTTCTTGAGGCTGACCAGGCCCAGTTCCCTCAGCCTTTCCTGGTAAGAGAGATGTTCCGGTCCCTTAATCATCTTTGTTACCCTCCACTGGACCCACTCAGGAGCTCCACATCTCTCTTGTACTGAGGAGCCCAGAACTGGACACAGCACTCCAGATGTTGCCTCACCAGGGCATGAGCCACAGGACACACTGCTGGCTCATGGATGGCTTGTTGTCCAGTAGACCCCCAGGTCCTTCTCCACAGAGCTCCTTTCCAGCAGGTCAGCCACAGCTGTCAGCCGTGTCCATGGGGTTATTCTTCCTGAGGTGCAGGACCCAGCACTAATAGTTTAATTTCAGACAATTCCCCTCTGCCTGTCTCTCCAGCCTGTAAAGGTTCTTCTGAAGGGCTGCCTTCTGGGGTATCAGCTGCTCCTCCTAGCTTGGTGTTGTCTGTGAATTTGCTGAGGAGGCATCTGCTCCTTCATCCAAGTCATTGATGAACTTGTGAAACAATACTGGGCCCAGCATTGAACCTTGGGGGACATCACTCGTGAAAGGCCTCTAACTAGACCCTGGGCCATTAGATCCTTCTGGGATCTGCCATTCAGCCAGTTCTGAGCTATTCAGGAGATGATACATTTTCCCTAAAGAAGAGGGAAAATGGTTCTTCATTTGGTCTTATTTAGTGATATAGTATGCCAGATGAAGATCACACTATTGTGTTGTCTGAGTGTGGGGTTTTGGTTTTGTATTGTCTGTTGTGAGCTACGAAAGCCCTTTGGGGTTCATCCTTTCTGTATGAAGACTGCCAAGCACGTGGTTGTCCCATAATAAATGAAGTGGGTGGTTTGAAGTTGTATTGTTTTCAATTCTATCATCTTGCATTATTTTTCCTCTTTGAAATACTCTTAGAGTCTGTTATTGATTTGCAATATTAAACTGTTTTGGTAATGTATTTATAGCTTTAAGGAGCATTTAATGTGTCCCTTATAAGTTCCTTTCTTTAGAGTTGTTGTTCCATATGTGGTATCTGGGAGCAGCAGACGTGAACACACAAGATGGTTTGCTGCAGTATTTGAGAAGCCATTTCCAAGGACTCACAGTTTGATGAGTCTTGGATGTGACTTCATGAGAAATTTTCTTTCAGCTCTGCATGAAGTGTTGAAGGGGAGTGTGAGTGGATGTGGGGGTGTGTACTTTTACTCTCTGTTCCCTGGGAAGTCTGGAAAACACAGGGTAACCCTCACAGCACGTGTGATAGCCTAACAGCAGTAGAAGTTGGTGGGCAGTAGGAGGCTGAAGAAGCTGTGTGGGGTTTTGAGTGCTTAGTGTAAGCAACCCCACAATTAGCAGTATTGATGACTAATCGATGAGGGTGTCTCATGGCCACAGGGGAAAGGCCAGAAAAGCCACACTGGATATGAAGAATTATACTTTATCTGAAGTCTTTGGTAATCAGAAAATTGTTTCTCTTCCTACCAATGTTTTGGAAGTTTGTGGCTGAAGTTCAGTTTCAGTCAACATGTTAATTTAACTCGGTATTCAAACCTTGACAATGATCTGAACAACCTGATCAAACTTTGACATCAGCTCTGAGTGGATCCCTTCTTCTCAAGGCCCCTTCCATCCTAAATTGATTTGTCACCCTCTAAACTGTTCATAAATCAAGCTAAGAAAGCAGCTCTATGGCCCTATAAAGAAAGGGAGCATCAATAAGGCTTCATGCAACCTCCTCTACACTGTCTTGTATTACTGCTGTGAGGCTGTCTCCTTGAAACAGGCAGTAGCAGATGCTATTTGGTTCCCTCTCACTGCCTGGGATCCATGGTTTCTTTTTGTCTGGAAAGACTGCATGGCTTCCTTAGCTTAGAAGGCTGCTGGTGAAAGAGTCTGAAATGTAGAATCTCTTTAATTAATTCCCCGAAAATAGACTTGCTTTCAGTTTGCCTAGGGCTCACTGGAAATCTCATAATGCTGGGAAGTCACAGTGGGAGGATGTTGCCCTTTGCAAACCACGGCATTCCTTCAGCTTGATGTTTGGAAAATGCCAGCAATTGTGGAGTTAACTTCCTTTTTTCCCACCAGCATCTGTTCCTTTTTCTGTTAGCAGAATGACTTCATCCTCAGATGTTTGGAATGATTTGTTAGCTTGATGCTGACATTGGGTCATTTCAGTATCTTCAGTCTAGGTATGGAAGTAAGGCACAAGACTTCAAAAATTACTTTGCTATAAATGCAAGTAGGCTTAAGAAAATCAAATTCAGAAACTCTGGCCTATGACAAGTATGGGACTTAAAAGAAAACAATAAAATGCTGCAAGAGTGTCACTAATGCAGCAAAACCACACATTTCCTGATTAGTGGTGTACTTGGGCCTTTTCAGTGTGAAAGAGCTGTTTGATTGATGGTACCTGTTAATGTGTGCCGTTGGCTGAAGCACTAGCTCCCAAATTTGGGCAGCACCAATACCACAATGTAAAGTAAAGCCTAAAATTATATACATCTCCTTCTACTTCTTTTAATGCAGAGAATGTGCTCTCATTGGAAAAATAAAACTGCGGATTCATGTAAGACGCTGTCACATTCTTTTATAGCTCCATATAATGAAATTAGAAATTTTATCTCGCATAATTATAATGTAAATTTGTTGATGTTGCCCAATTATTTTTTAAGCAGGTCAGCGTACTTGAGAAGAATCATTGCCTGTTTTTTATGGTTTCTCATGGACCTCCTGTAATTGTTTCTTCATGTGTTTTACTTGTTATTTTTGCTTCTGTAGTAAAGACCTCAAAGTGTGTACTTGAAGAAACACTATAGTAGGCTTAATGATGTTAGAGACTCCTCTTAACTTTATTTTCCTTGAAGTCACTCTTGTAATGGTTTAAAGTGTAAGTTTAGGGTCAAGAAGGCCAAAATTCCTGCATGATTCAGAGGATATACCATTATTATGGCTTGGAATTGTGACACCTAAAAGACCACATTGTAGTGGATGTAAGAGGAGGTAAGTTTTTCCAAGTTGTCTGCTTTATTTGGTTTATGTTTTCCATGTTGCAATGCCAACAGTTGCATACTCATTTATTTATCCTAGTGTAAGAGGTTACCTTGGGTCAGGGTCTTGAAATTATATATTTATTTATGTATAGTTGAAAAGTATTTTCTTCCCTGCCCCCCATGGGAACAGCATGGAATATTTTTAGTTCCTTCCTCCCTCTCCTCTCCCTCTCTAACAAAAAAAGTTTAGCTGCTCCTTAAAAAATGCCTTCTTACTGCCTTAGTTCAGACTGCTGAAGACATAAATGCCATAAACTTGCCATGATATTTGCTATAGATATTCTGAGTATACAGAATTTGTGTGTCCATCTTGCAGGTGGTCTGTCTTTTTCAGGTGAGCTACTGGTGCTTCTGTTGAAGTTAGAACTCAACACTAATCAAAAATCAGGCCCAAAATAGTCCTGAGTTAGAAAATTGTCATCATCATGCCTAATGCTGTGTTTTGCATTTGGCTTGCCTTCTGTGGGAGTTTTGGGAGGTCTCAGTGGAAGCAGATTTGACCCTAGCATGAAAAAAACCCAAACATTTATCCAGCTGTCATCCTACTAACATGGTGTAATTCGATGTACTTAGGAACAAAAATAATGGCGAGCAGTCCAGTTCTGCTGCATGGGAAGTACATGTAAATGCTGATACCACTGGATTATGTTCTGTCCTTGTCTGTCCTCTTGCACAAGTTCTGATCCTTCACAATCCAAGTATGAGCCCATCCTGCTGATGGCATGTAATAGTAATATTAATAATGATAATAACAAATACTCTGGACAATGCTGTTCTCACCACTCAGATTATTGCTTTGGTGGATATGCAAGAGCAGAGAATGTGTAAATAACAAACAAGTTTCTGTGGTGTTTGAGAAGAAAATTTGGCAGAGATCACTCTGAACTTGACTGAGTGTTCATGAGCCTTAAAAAAGTTAGTGAATACTGAGCAGGAAGAGTTGCTGAATTCCTGTCTTTTTAGTGAGAAGTTTAGAAATGGACACATTAAAGAGTTGTTGTGAGAATATAGTGGCAGCCATGAAGAGCAAGAGGAATTGCTTTCTACTTTCTGGAGCGTTGTTTAGTTTTCATGGCAGTCAGATGTGAGAGTTTCATCCACGTGCCTTAACTGAGGTGAAAGTTACACTGTCTTCCCTGCTAATTCAGTCATGTTGAAAGGTACTTGGTACCCCAAACACTTTGCAGATGTACCAAGTGAGAGAAATGAAAGCTGGGAGAAACAGTTTTACCTGAGTTTATGGAAAGGGCGGAGATGAAGCAACTGAGTGATACATCAAATACTGGGCTAGCAGCTTAAGAGCTGTGAGCCTCAGACTGTGCTTATTTCCTTTGTTTACCTGTCCAAGTACTCCTAACTTTTTTTTTTTTTCAATAGTGAAGGGCTAAATGATGGAGAAAAATGAAAAATATGTTGGCTGCCCTGGCCATCTTACTGTCATCATTCTTAAAAAAGGGCCCAGAGCAGAAGTGAGCTAAAGCAAGGAGTGTCACTAGAAAAACAGACAGTGGACATGTTATGAACAGTGAAGATAAACCTTTTAGAACTCTGTATTAAAAAATTCTCTTGTGTGCTTCCAGAAGGACTTGTCCTAAATGTCTCTGCTGGCTCTAGGTAGGTGTGTATCTTTGGTAGATCTGTGCCTCTGTGCACAGTAAGTGACATTTCATTCCCATCATCAAGAAACATTCAGGGTGTTTGCCATGAATCATAGGTGACTTCATTTTATTTACCAAAGATTTGAAGTCATTGCTTGTTGGAGATAACCAGTAAGATAAAAAGATAAACTGGGAGGCTCAGTTACACAGTCTGGGCCCTTCTGTGGCTTTTTGCATTGCCTAAAGAATGCCGGGAGGAGGAGGAAAGGAAGTGAAGAAGGAGAAAGTCCAAGTGACAACATTCTAATGTGGTACGAATACATTTTAAAACAGTGCTGTCAGAAAGCAGACAAAGTAAGCAGGTTGGCTAAGGAAAAAGTCCCTTTCCATATCCATGGAATGTTGACCGTAACCTGAGCGGGGTTAATGGAAATGTACACACAGTACCTCTATGAACACAGAGTAAACAGTAGAAGGGACAATGCAGAGTTTGGTTGTTAGCAAAGCAATAGAATATGTCCTGCTACTGCTGCTTAGTGCTTGCTGGGATAGTGACAAATTGTTGGCTTCACCTGCCACAGATTGCACACATTACTGCAGGATGTGACCCCGAGCTTGCTGCAGGTTTGTGGGAACAGGGCTGTGCTTCAGGAGTGCAGCCTAAATCCACAGCCGCACACCCACTGAGCAGGCCATGTCCATGAGAAACATTCTGTCTTCTTCTGAACACCCTCTGGGTGGAATGATCATGACTCAATCTTTTGGCTTGTAGGATCCTCCCTAGTGGACATTTTCCTTCACATCCGAAAGGAGCAGATGGGCTGAGGAAAGGTAGACTCCTGAGTATGTGTTCATTGAAAGTGCAGGGAATTAATGGATCCCCTTATTTGGCAGCTCATTATTTAGATTATACACTTACCAACAGCAAAATATCAGCTGGTTGATTTGTGACTTGTGAAAAGTAGAGCATGTAAAAGGTATTAAACATGAATATAGACTTCAGGTAGTATTACAGAAGGATCTTTATGCAGCAACAGAGTCAGGAGAACTTACTCAACAAGAGAACAGCTTCCATGGCAGAGGCTAAACATTCAGCAGTGTTTAATATAGCACTTCAATATTACATTTCAATAATTACACTTCAATTTGGCAAGAAAGTTTTGTCCTGAGGGCAGAAATCACTGCAGAATTCAGTGTGGCCTCAGCTGTACAATTAAGTAGTTCTGTAAATGTAGGGGTGAGTTATCTTCCTGGTCACTTAACACACTATATCCCTAAAATAATGCCTGGTGGTGGTGGGATTCCCATCCTACAGCAGGGCTGAATATGTTTGAAGAGGGACAAGCTGGCTTGTATGATCTGTAAATGATAAGAAGAGGCTACTGCAATCAGTGCTGGCAGCCAGTTTACATCTGTATTGAGGAGAACGATTAGACACCAAAAGAAGAGCAAAGAGAAGAGAAGACAGGTTCTTAAAACTGGATGTATACTATACAGTCCTACTAAAATATAAAGTTCCTTAAAAAGGACTCTCTCCATCAATAATCTATTGTTAGTCTTATGCCAGATATGCTTATTGTAAACTTAATTTTGGTTTAAGCAATACATTAAAATCAGTGGTTGAGAATTCTGAGATTTCAAACAACACTAATTCTTATCTTCAGCTCAAAGCAATGCTCTGACCACTTTTCTGCCTGCCAGTTATGCCACTCTAGTCTATTTTCTGTGAGAAACTCTCCCTGTGTGTATATTCAATGGATGTCCAGTGTTTTATGGAGGACAAGAAATAAAAGTATGGTCTTTATCACCCGTAGATTGATATCAATATTGATAATTGATTTGAAGTGGCTTTGAGTTTTAGAGGAGGTTGGGAATGACACATGTGTTATATATAAGGTACAACTTCTGGAGATTCTTTGAGTGCTTAGGAAGCAAAAAAAAAACAAAAAAACAAGTGAGAGATGGCATAATTAGTTAAAAAAAATAAATTTAACTTGTCGGGAAAGTTTTCAGCCCTGGTAGAGCCAACCATTTTTCAAAAATGACTAATAATCTATTTTAATTTCTAAAGGCTGGTGAAGTTCTGCAGCACAGAAGCTTCTTTCAGTATTAGGAAATGCCTTCTAAGCAGGAATCCTCATTGTTCATAGATGTATCCCTTTTTTACTTTTATACTTTATTTTTGGCCAGTGAGTTCCACAATTTGACAGTATTAGGTATTTTGTAATATAAATAATAATCTGAAACCTTTGATTCTTCCTTTGAAAGAATTGTTAATAAGCAGCATCAGAAGTCATAATTAGGTTTGTCAAGTTACTGGCAGCAGGGCAGAGCTCAGGCTAAATGAAGCAAAAAAAGAGAAAAAGAAAAAAAACCACCCTGTGATCCGTTAAGGAAAATACCCCTGTGTCATAATGCAGTGAACTGTAAGTATGTATGGATATACCTGACCTTTGTGAGAGGCAATCAGAACTCCTCAGTTGCATGCTCCAACTGGTCATTAATGAATATTCTCCTTTAATAAGTTGCACAGTAGACTGCTTTTGTGGAAGAAGGGTTGTTATCTGCACATCAATAGCTTAATTCCAGGGAGAGAAGTAATGTTTGTTTTTCTCAATCTGAGTAAATTGTGCTTAAAAGGCTTGGATATAGCTTCCTTCCCAAAACTCTGAGACTATTTGTGTAAATGCTAGTCATGAAGTCTGAGAATTGGAGCAGTGACCACATCTGTTTAGTGAATGGCTCAGTCCTGTGATCTGTGCCGTTTCAAAATTAGCATCTCTTGGGACATGGTTGGCTTTTTAGAGGCATAAACTGTCTGAAAAGCTTAGATGCATTTTAGCTCCACTTCTGAATTAGCATTTTGTCCCACAGCAGATCAAACACGTTTTGTGTCTTTTAATGAAAGCACTTTTTATTTGTGATACTTTGGCTGCTCTGAACTGTGACATAGCCAATGGATTGGACAGTGTGTTAATAAACAAGTAAAAGTTTCTTTGAAAACTGAACTTCTTAAAGTGAAGGAAAGTCAGTAGGTCAGACATAAAAAATGGGAGAACGATGATTTGAATGAGAGTGCGGTACTCCTTATGTGGATTGATTCTTGGCTGTAATTCAGATTTCCTGTGTAACTGGGTCCTGTGTAATTGTCTGCACCCCATGTTTCCTATTTCTGCTGATCTCACTGATAGAGACACTGGAAAACCCAATATGTTAATTTCTTGAAGGACCTTTGTCAGTGTGCTGTGCAAAGTCATGCAAGACTGATTCAGCACTAATAGCAGATGTTGTGATGAGCTGAGTCTTTACATCTCTGAAGGGAAAAGAGTTGCACCTGTGGGAGATAAAGAACCAGTAATAACCATCTTCCACCCTTCAACCAAACGAAAACCCCACTTTGTTTTTAGTGGCCAGAATATTCATGTACAAAGCAAGGGTCCCACCCTTCACTTTGAAACAGAACATGGACACAAGTCTGAATCCTGCATGTCTCAGATGAACATTTTAGCTGTTATTTTAGCTGTTTAGATAAGCTGTTATTGTGAAGAGTGTGAGAGAGCTTCAACAAGAAACTGAGAATCCAGCAATGCTTTCATCTTAATTGATGTAAATCATGTTAAAATTTCAGTCAACTGTCATTAAAAAAAATCCAAATACCCCCCCCCAAAAAAAGCACTGATTTGTAATCAGGTTCCAATTACCATTGTTTTTCAATGGGAAATTTGAAAAAAAAAAAAAAACAAACAAAACAAAACAACAAACTACAGGGCTTTGAAAAATAATACATTTTAGTTTTTTTCTAAATTTTATGTTTCTTATAATGACTTGAAGTTCATGATTTATATTTTCTGAGCTGTATGTGATGGTGTTGACCTTTCAGACCAGGTAAAATAATTCATCTTTCAGCTCTGTGGTGTACTTGAAAGATGTGTGAAGGATGTTGAAAGGAGGAACCACACCAACCTTAATGTGGCTTTTGCAAGGAAATGCACTTCTTTGTGACCCAAGTATAAACTTGAGCATGCAGTGTCTGGACATGATGCGGTGAACAAGCTTGGACAGGAATTTATATCACAGTGCCCTCATTTTATATTCTTCATCTGTGTTTGCACATTGTTTTTATTGATACAGAGGGGAGCTCAGTGAACAGTGTCATGGCTTCCTGTCCAAGAAAGGTTTTAAACCCACATTTTCTAGCATCAGGCGTATGGCTTATTCCCATCTTGTTCTAAGCAGTGCAAAACAGTAAGATCAGCTGTCTGCCCTACTGAAGGGACAGGTTTGAGAAGGAAGCCATGTTGCTAATGAATAGATGTCATCCCAAGAGTACCCATGCTTGTCCTGTGGCATCTGTAACAGAGGATGCATTTCTTGATGCATCTGTTCAAGGAGGAAGTTTTGTGTTATAGTTTGCCTGTTAGAAGGACTTCATGAGTCCTCAGCAATTTATTGCAGGGGTGTGTGTGTGCAAGTAGTGGCAAGGTCCACATAATGGTTGGGCACACAGGGATGGCAAGCACCTGCTGATCCCAGGGAGTTAATATTTGTTGACATTGCATAAAAATAACCTAGCATAAATGATGGTAGAAATAAAGGAGTACTGGCTTTAGTGTCAGAGTGTGCCAGTGTGTTCCTCACTCTGACAATGAGTTTTAATTGTCATGTCAGGATATATACTTCTCTGTCTCCTTCTGTAGGAAAGAAGCCTACTAAAGCTGCTAATTCTGTGCATGTATTTAGTAATGCTTTGACATGCTCAGAACTTCAAGACATGCTCTGGAGAGCTGCTCAATATTTATGGAGCTGGATTGGTGCAGAACGAAAGAGCAATGCGTTATCACTGGAAACTGAAACCCAGTGCTTGCCCTAAAAGAGCTTCAATGCAGGCAGTTACTGTACAGGCTTTTCCTGTGCTGTTTCTTTCAAGACTAAAGTCATCTTGATAAACACCATATAAACAATGTCTTTCATTTTCATAATCTACTCAGCGATGGATATTTTTGCGTGATCTTTGTAACACTAGTGTTAGATACTTCTTTTTAGAAAGTTTTGCAACAAAGGCAGTGGTCTATGATGCTTGCTTGAATATGTTATGGCAGTCTTTGGATTGCAAATGCTTGTCCCACTGACATGGCATCCTGTAGAAGTGTCTGGTCTCAGAGAACAGCTTACCCGATGGATCAGGTCTCCCAGGATTTGCAGAAAAGGCTTTTGGGATCAGCTGAGCTGCGAACACTTTGCTTTATTTTCTTTCATTTTTGATTGGTTCAGATGGTCCAAATATTTGCAGAACTCCATTAAGTCCTAGTTGGGATGAAGTCATAAGTTCCACTTTCCACCAAGTCATGGAGCCTGTCCAAATTAGTGTCAAAGCCTATATAATACCTTGGCTATATTGCAGGCTTGTATAGTATCAAGATCCTGTTTTCACAGCAGTTACATAGTTGTTACTTCAGTGAAGAATGATATGGCCCCTTATAAAGTGCACAAGCTGACGCCTGTTTTTTAATGTAATATTTACACTATTCAAGGAGCTAAAAGAAGGCTTTGCTTTAATAGATTCCTTCAGCTAATGTTTTTCCTTATACAGATGGGTTATTGTTTCCAGCTTTTGATACCTATGCAGCTTTATATATTAAAGCTATTTTTTTTTCCCTGTTAGTTGGGTTTTCTGCCCTTCTCTGTGCTCCTGGAGCAAGTGAAAGGTTTAGGTTTTGCCGTTATCTTCAAGTTGCCTTGAGGCTTTCTCTGAATATATTAAAAAAGAAAAAAAGCCAAACAAAAAAGAAACCCAGCACCCTGTTTTTGCACCCCACACCACAGATTTAATTGCTTTTTATTTTCAATTCATCTTCCCCTTCTTGACAGAAAGCCTGGTGCAGCAATCTTTTAGTGTGGACAGAACTCACATAATTTAGGCAGTTAAATGTTTGTTTGGTTTGGTTTTTTCTCCCCAGTTGCTCTGATGTTACAGGTGTGAACATGACTCTCTGTTAAAAATGTTACTCAGGAGATTTCTGTAAATAAGTCTAATGACTCCATGGGGTGGGGAAAAAAATCTACATGCTCAAGTATAAATAGCTTTCTGGGACTTCATATTGAAATAGAATGCCAGGTTTTATCCACATTATCATTTATTCTAGCAGAGTAAACCACACATTGACAACCATAAAATTCTGGTGTGAGCAGGGAGTGTGCAAGACTGCTGAGACTTAATGGACTCTTTTGCTTAATATGCTTCCAGACCAAAACAGCTTCAGAAAGTGAAGATTGCTTAGAGGGGCATCTGTTAAAGTTTTTTTAACCTCAGCAATGTACATCTTCTGTCTGGGCTTTAATTCAGGAAAAAATCTTACACATTGTGTTCCACTGAAACAAATTTTTTCCCAGTTTTAATTAAAAAAATAAGACAGACTAAGAGTTCAGACTAATTTGTAATGAATGGAGAATGGTCAGAAGCAGGCTATACCAAGGACCTTGCCTCATTGTCAAGCTAATCATATATACAAATGTGCTTTAAGATATCAGAATCTTCTTGTCATTGGTTCTGGGTGTGAGATTTCTAGTGGTTTGGGTTCAGGTAGGAAATTGTTCAGAATTCTGTTTTTTTCTAGTGTATCCAACCTGATGCTTTTCAGTCTACACGTTTAACAAAGACGTCTAGAAATGTTAGTTGTAGCATTCAAGCATTTATACTTATTTTTCCCCCTAAAGAATCTTAAGGACAAAAAGTATTGTAGCTTATTTTGGAATATAATGGATGAGTTCAGGCATTCCTTAATTTATATGTGTTTGTTTCTTTATTTGGAATTCAGAATGGAGGCAGGAAAAATATAGAGAATACATGTATTGACTGTTCTGACAGTGTTCTTGTCAGGTGTACTCTGCAAATTATTATAGTTGTCACTGAAACTTACATAATTCTCTGCAGAGAAACATTTTAGAAGGTCACATGAGCACTTGCTGCACTTCAGATGGGTGACTCAGCCGGGTTCCCTGCAGAATGACCTTACTTCACACTTCTAGATAAGCTCCCTATTCCTGTTGTTCTCTTCGAGGATGATAAGATTATCATATAAAAATAATGCTGGATTTATCTGTTGCATGTTTTAATTTCTTTTCCATCGTTAAGGTCATATATTGATTTTTGCAAGGGAGGTGAAGGTCTGCCAAGTGTGAAACTGTTGTCAGGGTTGTGGCTGCCACTAGATATTATTCTGCACAGAAAAGGGCAGCAAAAGGCAGTCTACCAAAACCTTAAGGTGTGGCCATTCTAACTGGCTGTTGGTAGGGAATTGCATATCTCTGTAATGCTCTAGACATAGACATTTAACATTGATATGGGTCTGTCTGATTCCTGCGTATTGTGGCCAGGAAGTGGAAGTAAAGAAAATCAGCACAACTTCTCAATTATTGTGAGAAACATCACCTTGTTTCATCTATATTCATCTATCATGAGGTGATATGTGGTGTGTGCATAGCATTTGTTGATATAGTTGATACCTATTATCACTTTGCCAGCCTTTCATACTTTTTGGTACAGTGATATTCATCTGTATGATGCTTTGCCTAATACTTCTGCTCTTCTTAGCTGTTCAGTTGGGTGCAAGGGATTAATAAAGACTTATGACCTGTACTGTGTGACCTGACACTGACCTGACATGTGTCTGCACTGCAGTCCTCCTCTAGATGAGGACAAAGCTGTTTTGTCAGTGTCATGAATGGAGATGCTCCTTCAGTTTACATGTTGAAAATCCAGTGGAAAGAAGAGAGGGGAAGATCCAAATCTCGGTCATGACTTTGTTTTTAATTCAAAATACTAAGAGTTTGAGTTGTGCAGAATTGTTGTTGTGTGTTGGTATGTACCCTGGCAGGAAATTGTCAGGTACCAAGTTGTTTTCTGAATGTGGCTCAAAAACTGTGAGAGCTATTTCTCATCTCTAAACCAAATAATGGTGGAATAGCTGAGGTACTCAGATAGACCTACACTTTTAGTTTTGTTGTGTATATCTTCCAGGGTAGCTTTTCTAACGTAAGCTTTCATACACAGAAAAGATTGGCAAGATCCACAGTCTTCATATACCTTTGGTCATCCTTAGGATGAATCAAGTGGTTCAATCTCTTACCATATGCTAGGAATATTAGCATTAGTTACTCTTGGTTTATAATGGGAGATGAGGATCTTGGAAAGCAATCCTCATGTTAACAGTGACTTACATATATGTAGAAATAAATATATTCATTAGAAGGAAATCTAATTTCCTTTGAGCAGTCAAGGAACAAAAAAGAATTGGTTCCTGAGTCAGTGTAGGTCTTATTTTAGAAGGTTGATTGAGATTAGCCTACTGAAGATGATTTCAGGTAGATTACATTGGAGGTAAGGAGATAAGGATTAATACTTCTCCTGCTGTAACTGAGGGGATGCTTTTGTGCTCCTTTGGATGTTCTGAGATTTTGCTTGACTTTATATGATATGGTAGGATTTGGACAGAAGAGAATATTTCACTTGGAGGGACGTACAAGTCACCTACTACAACTGCCTGACCAGTTCAGGACTAATCAAATCAAGTTGTTAAGGACATTGTCCAAATGCTTCTTAAATGATCAACAGTCCTGTGGCATCAGACACCTCTCTAGGGTGCCTTTTCCAGTGTCTGAACAGCCTCTTGGCAAAGCAGTGCTTCCTATGTCCAGGCTGAACCTGTTTTGGTTTATCACATCAAAATGATGCCGTCTTTATCTTCTTTTCAGGTTCCTTTTTTTTTTTTTCCCATAACAGTTGTTAAACTCCTTTGTTGATGAATTCCACCATCACCATAACAGTAGAGAGACCAAATAATTTATAAGATCTGTCAGTATAAAGATTCAAAATGTAAACCTTCTATCTGTAAATGGACTTTCCTTCTTCTTGGAAACACAATATGTTTAAGGGACTGAGGTTTGCTTAGATGCCAAAGATAACTGTATCTCCATCAAACTTTATTATTCTGTGTTCAATAATCTGAGCTGAAAGGGATTCTTTTTATCTGGCATATCATGGTGACAGGGCTGACTTTACACTTTCAGAAATGTTTGTAATAAATGCCATACATCCATGTGCATTGTACAAGAATACGGGGGAGATAACACAGTAAAGAGCAGAGCGATGAAGAATCCCGGGTGGTTCTTGAGTGGCTTTCATCCTGTAAAGTCATCTTGTGTAACCTTGCCTAACTTTCTGTTTCAGGAACAAGAAGATCCTAATAAGCTTGCTACCAGCTGGCCAGACTACTACATTGACCGCATCAATTCCATGGCAGCAGTAAGTTACCTCTCCTGCTAAACAGGGAAGATTTCCTTCCACAGGGATGCGTTTCTTTAGGAAGAAAGAGAAGAATGTTAGCCCAAAGGCATAGCTGATTTAAAATAGGGCTTCCAAAAGAAGAGTGTGAGGATTAAGAAAGAGCCCTGCTCTAGCATTAGAAAGCACTATATTAGAAAGCACTATAAATATTTCTTTTTTTTTTATTTCTACAATACTGAGCACTGAAGGCAACCAGATTAGGGTTGGAAATGAAATGGAAATTGAAGAGAGTATTTGATGAATTGGCAAAAACCAACTATTTAAAAACTAGGTGAAGTTTTTTGTTGTTGTATGGCTTCAAGTTGATTTGTATCCAATCTACAAAATAACACTTGGGTTCTTAGTTTAGTTGAAGAATTGAAGAAAAGGTAGTTGTTTATATAACATAATATGCAGTAATATAAGAGCACATAAATAAAAGAGCATAAGGCTGTAACACCTTAGACATAAGATACAAGCCAAGAGGGTATTTGAGGAAAACCTTTTTTAATTGTCTCTGTTCAGTAGTTGTATAGTGTGTCTCTTCCTCTGAAACATCCAGTAAAGCTAGTCACCAGCAGAATCAGAGCATCTGCATATAGTGTTCACTGATCTCCTTTCATTTGGTAGATTTTACATTTTAAAATTTGATTCTTTTACTGAATTTGTCGTCAATTTTTTTCTCCAATTACTCATGTGCAATGTCTACTCAGCTTTAGTTGATGGTTGTGCAAAAATGATGATAGAACTCTGTTCCTAGCATCTTAGGTAGTACACCTTGCTTGTTTACTTATGCTTTTATTTTAGATTCCTGAAGGCTTCTCTGTGCCTTTTGTATTGTGGTTATGAGCTATAAAATCATTTCATAAAACTAATGTCTTAATGGATACTAAATGTGGCAGTAATGGTGTATTTGTCATGGTAAAATATGTCTTGCCGAGTAAAACAACCTAAGATTTGCAAGCTATAATAACTCACTTAAGAGGATAAAAGAAAAGCTGCTTTCTACTGGGAGTTGTGAATAAACAAAGCTATCACCTTCCTTCATGCCATATTTTCATGGGGCAGAGTAAGGGAATAGAAAGAATATGGACTTGTTTTTAGAAAAGACATTGAGCTTTAGTGACTGGCATGACACTCTGCTTTGATTTCCTGACTGAACAAATTTACTTTACTAGGGCCGTTAAGGCGAAAAAAAATTAATATGAAACCTTGCAGTGTTACTGAGCCAAATACTTCTGGTAGGATTTGATCCAAGGCCTCTTGAATCTACTGAAGTTTTTCCATTGATTTCAGTGACTTTTTGGATTGGTCTTTAAATGATCTTGATGTAAACTTGGAGTGAGTATGTATACACCACTGTTGCAAATCTGGAACAGCTCCATGGAATGAGGCTATATTTTGGCCTATGTTTCTAATTTTAAACGTGTTTTAAGAGCACCAATAAACACCAGCCCTGGTAATGTTGTTTGCATGCCTGGATGCCAATGCCTGAATGATTGATAACTTTTTATTTGGTGATTCACTCTTATGCTTGAGGTGTTGAGAAGACACACTGGGGTTAAAACCCTTGCTTCTGATTTACAATTTGGTTCCTTCATTTTTCAGCAGGTGAAACCAAGTTGACTCGATTTTGCTGAAATTGTATCAGCGGAAAACTGGAGTAATCCAGCTAAGAACCAGCTCCAATGCACTTTAAAAGACATGTTCTCTTCATTATTATTTAGACCTCTGAGATTTCTAACTTCCAAACAGTTATTTTTAGGTCCCATATAATTCCAGTTCTAAATTTAGTGGTAGGTTTTTTAATTTTTTTTTTTAAACTGATTCCAAGTGGAGTTGACTTTGAAGCTGTGAAGAAAAACATGTTTCATGTTGCTTCCTGACAACATCTAGTGTATTTCAGTTTGTGTCTCTTGGGCACTATCGGGTATTTCAATATTTCAGTTGGAAATATTGCAAGAAGTATTGGAGTTGAAGTGGTAGTAATAATCACAGAAGTGTTAGTTTAAAATATCTTAAATCCTGCTTTTAATGAAATTTTATCCTTGCATCTCCTGTGGATTTGTCACCTAAGAATCTTTTCATATTTGTTTTTCACATCCTTTTTTATGTCCTTTTGTTTAATTATGAAGTCCTTTTTTAATATATATTAGCTTGGCAAGTATGTTCCTCCTACTCACTGAATGAGTGGAAATGGCACCTTTTTTGTGCTGTATCATTAGGTATCTTTCTGTGGATTTCAGCGAGCCAGGTCTCCTGTGCTCAAGGATTTTTCTCAGAAGTCCTGCTGTATCTGCCCGTCACAGATTATGTTTGAGAGTAATGTGGTGATTCCTGACATGTTTGACGTTCCCTACTTGTAACCTTAGACCACTATGTTAGGAAGCACTTTAGGTCACAGATTCCTGATCCAGTTCAAAAAAACATGCATTTTATGCACGGTTCTCTTCCTACAATTGTTTCTGTTGCTATGACTTCTCAGATTTTTACGTATTTTAAACCAAATTCTGACAAGAGCAAACGTCTAAAACTGTGTCTCTTTACTAGTGAGCAATTCACAGCATGTGGAGGCACTGTCCCAGACTCCAGGTAGTCTGACTGGAAGGCAGTAGAACGTTGGCGCACTGTCTTCTGGACCAGTCATTAAGACAAAGGGACAGCTGCTAATCATGTTTAATTTAGAAAGTGAAGCCTCCAAATTTGTCTAGTCTCCTGATCTCTAAGTGCTATAAATGATACTGGGGACAGGGTGCATGCCCACAATAGAAGACTGTTTCCATTATCAATGTCATTGTCATCTGCTGATTCATTGAAACACAGAAGTTTCTTTTCTTAAAAATAGAGCAGCCGCCTTGTTATTATAACATGTAAAGAAGTGTCCCTGTGCTTCTCCTGCCCTCCTTGCCCCATGGCACTTCTTGGCAGCACAAATAAGCACAAATAAAGCTTACTCTTCACTGGGGAGGAAAAATTCTGACAGCGCTGTGTTGCTTTTATGATCTTGGCTGTGGATGCATTTTCACAGAGAGATTCAGGTGAGCAGTACTTGAAAATTCAGCTTTTCTGGAGAGGTGGCTCGGTGAAGATTGTGAGATGGGTCAAGATTAATAAATACAGCTGTAACCAGAACCTTTTCCTTGACTCAGAAAACATTTGTTTAAGGCAGAGCAGCTTCACAGGAGGTTAAAAATATATATATCTTTCAGCAGAATTTAGCAGGTGGATGATAACTTTCTCCTCTAAGTTAGATGACATATGTGTTACTTTAAACTTACCTGCATAAAAGTTCAAGTTTTTTAAAATTACATCTATTCACAGTTTATTATTTATAATTATTTCAAATAAATTTATTCTAATAATAATTTATTCTATTAGTTCAGCCTTAACGTAGTTAGAGATGTGGTGCACCTTGAATTTCAACTGACTATAATGAGAAGTCAGAACCTCCAGGTTGCTTTTTCACTCGTCATTCTTTTTGTTTCTTACCTTTTTCATTTCACACGTGTGAGGCTATGAAGTAAAATTAGGTTGGTTATACAGTGTATTGTTGATGCTGGTTTATGCCTTTTCCTTCTTTTCCTCTCTCTCTCTTTTCCCCACATGCTGTCGTCATTGTCTTTGTATTTTCCTTCCCAGTAGTTTTGGGGAATGATTAGCCATTAGGATAAGGTGTGGGAAAAAAATCTGTGCTTTTTAAACAACTAATATATTTCATTTTAAGTGGAGCCAAAATTTCAAAATAATTTCTTGTGCTATCTGAAGTTTTACATATGAAATTCCACACAAATTATTGCTTTCACAAGCTCTTGAATTTTTTTAACTGGTAGATCAAGTAAATAGATGCTGTACTTTCCAAGGTGATGCGCTTGATCTGGAAAACTTCAAATATAATAAATATGCTTATAAAAAGGGCCCTATGTATACACTGTCTTTTAGGCACCAGAAAAGGATCTGGCACTATTTTGCTTCCCCTTGCTAGTATTTTGGTTAACTGATGGTAGCTATCTGCCTTCTGAGCCCGGCAGATGTTAGTCCTCGAGTGCAGTTTGCTCTTCAGGAAAGCAATTCATCAGTCAGCCACGTGAATGAAATCCAAACTCAAATAATGACAGTTTCCTCCCCTCTGTCTCCCAGGGACAGTTATGTTTTTTATAACTCTTGCTGAGAAAGCCATTTCACAATGCAAACCCAGTCTCTTTAGTGAGGGCAGGAGGATTTGAATTCCTGGCCATTCACAAGAGTGAGACATGAAGGGCTCTTGGCTGCCTGCAGCTTTAGAAAAGGGGTTTTCCATAATCACCCTCTGTTGTAAAGGCAGGATTATTTGTATTTGTTTCATTTGGAAATGGGCCTTTTTCACTCTGAACGAAGTACTGTTGAGCACCTTCCTACCATCCATTTGCTTTCCCCCAAAATTGCTCAGAGGAGAAATTAAGCCATTGGAGGAATGGGAACTTTTCAAAGGAGCATTTACGGGCCAAAGGAAAGATGACCAGATGGGCTGTCACCCAAGAAAATACAAACCAAGCCCCAAATCACACCCGAGGACTTCGCCATCCATAATGCCTGTTCAGGATTTCTGTTTATTTTTCGAAGAAGGGGATCATATATGGCTTGGCTTAAGAATTTCAATTTATGTTTCTGGCTGTCGGGGGATGCTGGCAAAAGATAAAACATCATCAGCTCATTTTCCATCAGTAGCGCTCTGTCATTCCATTAGGGCAGGAAATAGCTTGCTCTGTGACTGAGTGAATTTGACTTTAGCATGGATCAGAGAGAGGACCCCTAGAGTTAAACACATCTCCCCATGCCAGCTGTTCAGCATAAGACAGCAACGGCGTGCAGCCAAATGACCACCCTCAGGATCCAACACGTGCTGGCATCACATGACTTGCAAGAGCAGTGGGAGCCCTTCCAGGGGAAGTGAGGTGTTGGGCTGGGGGCAAGGATGGAGAAGGTTAAAGGAGGTTCTGGTGAGACAAAGGTTTTCTTTGGTGCTTGCTAAACAATAAAACAAAGACTGAAATATTTTGCTGTGGTGAGCCATAATTGTAGCTACTCAGATTCCACCACAGAGAGGTACAATATCAGATAGATGATACTAGTTTAATTGGGTTATTCATTTGAGAGGGGTTCAGAGCTGCTTTCCAGATACCACTGAGTGATATCCACAAGAAGTCCTGCCAAAAAGAGAGTCATTTATCCTCTCATTTTACAGCTTGAGCGACTAAGAAGACATAGCTATAGGCTAGGAATTTCCAACATTAAGTCCTGACTTTTTCAAAAGACACACATGGGACTTGTGAGCCTGAGTGATATATGCAAAGGGCACTGCAGAGTCTTGCTTCACATGACAAGGTTGCAGTGGTGCTGAGTGTAGATCTGGAACCCTGATTTTCCACTGATATACCACTTTTTTAAGGGCTTTATCTGACTTTGAGAACCATATTTTTTTGTGTGTATTCTACTCACTGTCTTTCACCTTAATTTACAGTCTTCCACAGCAACTTCAGTTCCAGTTGACTGCAAGCTCTAGTGTTTGCAGGCTGCATATGGGGGGGAGATCTAGGCTTCGTGTGTTTCAGTTTGCTTGTTAAAAAAAGGGGACAGAGATTTTTATGGTGCTCCAGCTTTTTCTAGTAAATGTTCCTAATTAATAAGGGCAAAGTGTATAGGGAACACCAGCATTCTAAAACAGGCGATATGCTTTGCATGGGGAAGAAAAGTCAAACATGTATATACAGAAAATGTAATTCAGGGTACTTGCAGGCTTTCTAGTCACTTGAAGAAGATTTTATGCTTTGAAACCTGACACCTAAGTCTGGTTTGGGTTTTTTTCCCCCCTCCACCCCAAATCCCTCCAGTTGTGTCACTCTAATAAAAGATATTGCCTCTCCCTGCAAACTTTGCCTCACACATCCATAGATCACCACAGCAGATTGCTGTTCCAAATTAGGTACAGTTTTCTGTGGGCATACTGGCAACTGTGATTTTTGGGGGGTAATCTGAGAACCCTAGTTTAGCCAGTGTGGCAAAGTGATATGCTGCTGCCAGTCCACATGAGCAGCCTCATCTGGATTCAGTTTTGTAGCTGAGGCACTGCTTTCCTAGTGAGAGGTCAGCAGGCACCTCTGCATGTGTTGATGGGATAGTTGTTTTTCATAATTCCTGGCCTGTCTCTTAGCTTCCATGCAGCTCAGGCTTTCCTAATTGCCACCTTCTTTTGTGAACAGATGCAGACTCTGTATGCTTTCGATGAAGAAGAAACAGAAATGAAAAATAAAATAGTTGAAGACTTGAAGACAGCTCTGCGGACGCAGCCCATGAGGTAATGTTGTTTGCCTTTCATCACGATTCACTGCCTCCCAACGGTCAGATGTGACACCGCCAGCAGTGGAAAGGACAGAAACCTCATTGTCCCACCTCACACAAGCCTCTCTGAGATTTCAGACAATCCTCAGAGAGCCCTACAGTCCCTGGCCTGAGCCTGCTTAGTTGGCAGGCTAACTAATTTCACACTAATGCTGAAACATGTAGTTTCAGGAAAATAAAAGACAAAGTCTACTGTGAAAAATCTGTGGCAGATATTTGCAAACACTGGTAATGACTATGAAGATCAGACTTTAGTCTTCACAGCCCCCTGCACATCTCATGTAATTTGATTCACTTTGGGCAAAATCTCAGTCTCTACTCTGAACTTTGAATTTAAGCTTCCCCTTATCTTTAGTAATGTGAGCTGTTTAGTACAAAGCAGCTAATCCATCTGACATCACCTGGTTTGGCATTCTTCCCACTCTGTGTTGTAACTGTGGCACAGAAAAATGAAAAGAGACTTTATTGTGTACTGTCTTTGAAGGTAAGGTCATCTTTTTCTGGCAACAGAGCTCTGAACAATAGCAAACTAGCTAGCATAGAAACCTTTTTGATTTAACACTTGGAAGAGCAGTGTGGAGAAACAATAACTTTAGTTGATATGATTTCAGGAAACAATCAAAAGAATTCTGAATGATTTTTATATTGGCCAAATATTTTTGTGCCCACACCATGCTGAAGTTATAGTTTCAGAGAGCTTCAGTAATGCCTAACCAAATACAGTTCTCTTTTGGGGAGGGGATCCTAACCAAGCAAATTAAATTAAAAAAAAAAATAAATCCAGAAAATAATCTCAAAAAAACTAAGTCTCATTGCAGTTACTTTGACTTGAAGATTTTTTTGGGACTTGTTGCAGAGCTAAGTGCTGATTGTGTTTCTTCCTTTCATAATCTTTAAAAAATTGACTGCATGCAGCTTCTCTGGTTTTTACCTCCTGTTTATTTCCTGTTTTGATGGGCTTTAAGAGAGCACAAAATCATATTCTGGTGCACTTCAAGCATAAAGATTTATCAGGCTTTGGGAATTTTACATGTGGGTAGAGTGAATGCTTTTAACATGGAAGCAGAGAAGTTGTAGCCTATACTGAGACCTAAGAGTGACTGTTTGATGCTGTCTATCGCTGTCCTAAAGCACAGAACTCAGTAAAATGCAGCTGGACTCTGTGTTAAAATGGAAGCTGAGGCAACTGTCAAACTCCCAACTCTCTCCAGGCTTTTTAAACCAAAGTCCTGTGCAGTTGAGACTTGATATAGCAAAACTGTTTCATAAACGTGGAGCTGGTTTGATGATAGCTCTGTGAAGGTGACAGCTTTCATGAATGTAGCCACAGTAGCAAGGCCTCTTTGCTTTGTCTAGCTGAAACATTTTGGTGGCTGCTATTGGTTGTTCTGCTTTGTCATTTTGAATAGACAGCCCAAACTCCTTGTTGAGGACAAAGCAATAGAGAAGAAGAAAGAGCAATGAGCATTTGGGCAAATTCTTTTGCTCAAAGGCTTGCAAGATTTTTCTTCTCCAACCTGTATTGCATCTGCTGGATCCCCTTGACAACAGCGTGTTGCTTCATCTGTTTGTAATAACCCTGACAAGCACAAGCGTCACTAGAAGCATCTATAGGCTGCCCTATAAAGTCTTCTAAATTGCTGGCGATGGTTGTGGGGCTTTAAAAAAAAACCCAAACAGTTAAGCCAAGCCAAATTTTGAGTTAAGTCCTGTGTCTCAACTGATTTCCAGCGACTCAATTCGTTAGCTGCCAAATGGGCTGCATGCCAGTGCCTGATCAACAAGCCAATTTCTTCTTGATGGAAAGGTTGCAGTAGAGAGGCCCTCAGCTCCATCAAATCCCTCTCATAAGCAGTATGATACCTCAGCCTTCAAAATACTAGTCTTTCTAATTTAATTTGGATATCAAATCCTGTTTTCATTGCCACTTCTATTCATCAGGCCTCTGAAGAAAATAGAAACCTAAATTCACACATGATGAACTGTCTGGAATCCCTTTGTGATAGCAGGTTACACAGGGGCTCTGACAGCTTACCAATAGGCTCCTCTTCTTGAATTCTCTGATCCAGAGGGATCAAAAGAAGAAAAATACATGCATTTGGCTCTGTTTTATTTTCCTGTAAACTGTGTCTCTTCTAGTAGATAACGCAGAGTAATTACTAAGCTCTGTCTCTATTCCAACCTACCTGTTCTAACATTAAAAAGTAAAGCAGACCTATCCAAACTCAAGTTCTCATCCTCTTTGTAGAAAATGGGATAGGAGTATCCCTGGGACAGTTTGGGGTCCCCTCTGAGCAAGTGCACCTTGTTTGGTATCTAGGAGCTGCCCAAAAATAATAAAGCCGGGTTATGTCTTAGTGCAGGGGAACGATCACAGCCACAGAGAACACAAATGCTACATCTGCATCTTGTAAAGAAACACATTTTCTCTCAGGTTTGTAAAAACTCAGAACTATAAACAATTGTGATGACAAACTGTTGGACAGAAGCAGTGGGAGAAGAGCTTTACATTTGGTATTTTAGTGCCCCAAAATGGAGGTTCAGAAGCGCAGCAAAAGCAAAAGCTTAAAAGAGACTCGGAAAAAATTGCTTTTTGGAGCCCTTGAAAAATATCTTCTTTAGTCTGAGTCATCACTCATTCCTTTTACTGTCTGCATTTCTCCTTTTGTTTTATTCAGATTTACCTCCTGCTATTTTTTGTTAGATTTAGCAATATTGCATCCACGTGCATAATGAAGAGGATCATGTATACACCTAGCAATCAAAATCCATGATGCTAAATTTTTCAGCAGTTCAGTAGTTATCAGGATTATTTGTGCCCCCTGGTTCAAAAACTAATGCTGCAGGGAAGTGTAGCCTTGCCTGTTAACTGGGTGGGAACATCCTGCTCTCTGCACTCCCACAACGTATGATCTTTTTGTCTTTCCTGAGATGGATCAAGTCTTCCAGGGAAGCTGTACCCCCAACACTTGGAATCCATCAGTGGGTCAGTTCGTCTTTGGCCACCACATCTGTATTTGGATGAAAGGTTTATTATTAGAGCTAGCTAACTCATTCTGATCAGCACTCTCTAAAACTTGAAAGGCAAAAAGGTGCCCTGCCTTTTAAGGTGTGCTAAACTGGTCAAGTGAGAGTCTGAGGTGAGGTTAGGCTTTAATTTGCTTGTTTAGCACCTATTAAAACACACTCTGCTTTATTTACATTTCAGTATTTGAATGTGTTAGCCAGAATGCATTGGCAAACATGTTTAACTTTACACCTCCCAGTCTAGAACAAGGCCTTACTTTGCAGCACGGAGGCTGGGTAGGACAGGAGTTAGTTACACCTGTGCTGTGTACTGTGTGCAAGAAGGCTCTTGACTTGTGTAAGTTGACTTTGCTTTTGCACATACACACAGATACCTGCCTAGAGGCAGACAGATGCACAAACACCAACAGTGTGAGGATTGTGGCACTCAGGCTATCAGCTCAACTCCCACTTCTTTTTCTACCTTCTACAGACATTTACTCACACACCTCCCCACACCAAACAAATCCTCCTCCTGAGAGTATCTGTTGGGCCAGGAACTGCTTTTGCCATTTCTTTACCTCCCCCACTATGTTTTCTGCCTTTTCTGGAGAATAAGGAACTAAGTGTTTGGAAAAAGGAAGATGAAAATCATAATTTGATTCTTGCTTCTGATTGCAGCTGAAATAGAAGGGTACTTTCTTGCTATTGAATAACACGACTCACTGTTTGCTCTCTGGGCTAGGAATAGTACAGGAAAGTCCCAACATTGTTTTAAATTGTGTCATTAATCAAGTTTTGTCACACACACCGCTTTCCAGCACAGGCCTTCTTTTTGCAATGACCTCATCCTAACATCCTAGAAAAATTGCGCTGCCAGTGAATTTAGTGAGAATTTTTATTTAATTGGGACAGTGTGACTTTTGTGCATTTACCATGTTTTTTCCACATGGTCATCAGGGCAGGTGAAAATACATGAAAATTGTAGTGCCTTTCTTGTCTTGTCATTGTGTGTTCTATCCCAAAGTGCATTTAGGGGACCCTTTTCTCTGCTGCTTCTTAGGACGTTTCCATCAGTATTGCTCTGTAACTTCAGGAACATATTCATCTTAAGTCTTCCCTCAGCCCTGGAAGTTAAAAAACCAGGGAAAAATAATTGTGCCTTTCCCCCAGCCCCCAAAAGACAGAGGGAGCAGATAAAGTATAGAATGGAACTTTGAAGGTAAGGAGGACAATTTAAAGTAGCTCCTCCATAGTAGAGACAACAGTAACTCCACTCTTTGTAGGCCCAGGGAATTAATCAGAATTCATTTGCATCGTTGTTTAGTAACATGCTGAGTTTGTGCTTATTTTTTTTTCCAAATAAATCCTTTGCAGCAACTCTTCTAGCTATGAATGCACTTGTTTTGGTCTTCTTTGTCAAGCTAGCAGCTAAATGCATTGCAGAAACTTAACTAAATCTGAATCTTTCTGTAATCAGTTTGAATAACAAACTGCTTTGGCTGACTTCCTGGTGCACAATGTCGATGCTGCTCTCAAGCCTGGAGAGAGAGGGTCTTGTGCTCCTATGATTTGTTAGGGTAGACAAAATGATGCATCCACAGAATGTGCAATCAGACCTTGCAAACTTGGCAGATTGTCTTAGCAGGGTTCAGTAAAACCATGTTTTCATTTTTGGTGTGCACATGTTCCTGTGTCTACCCTTACTCTGACAGTCACTTTGAAATTCAGTTTTGAATAAAACCCAAACATCAGACCAAAACCTTGTTGAATGGACCAGACTTTTCCATATTTTTGGTCAAATTGCTGGCTCGCATGAACTGAAAGTTGGCAAATATGTCAGCATAGTGAATGTAACTTTCAGGTAGACTCCGAAAATTCCTTTGTGGTGTGGAGTTGTAACCATCAAAAGACCATACATATGTAAAATCCATGTTATCCAGAGAAATATAAGTATGGCTTGGGTTTCTCTTGCTGGTACCGGGACATGAACAGAGACCGGTGAAATTTGGTCTTTCAGCATGGTGCTTCCATTATTACTGGTTATAAGTAACAGCATCTCATGGACAGAAAAAGAAAGATGGTACATTAGGGAAGAAGAGGGACTGGGTAAAAGGGCAGTGACACAGAATTTTGGTACTTTTGTTGCACAGTTGGCAATTGTTAGCAACCTTTTCAATTGCTTGAAGTGTCTTTCTATATTGTGCTGTTCAAAATGTGGCCATGGACAAATCATTGCTGGTGTACATTTTTATAGACTGAAAATTTAGGTGTGATGCATGTGGTTTTGCATTCAGACATTCCAAAAGCTGTACCTACCTGAGCAACATGTTAGAGGAGGCAAACAATGTGATCTAGGGAGATTATCTGTGGCCCTTTCCATGTCTTTGAATCCCCATTTTTAATCCTGGGAACTTCAAACAAAACATTGTTTGAACTAACTTATCTAATTCCATCCTTTTCTAGTGATTTGTCTAGAGGGCTGTTTGCATGGTCTAAATTGACCCATCTGGATTTTTTAACCCTGGTTTTCAACAAAAGCAGAGGAGCATTGCCATTTATAGAAGAACATGCCCTTATAAAATATGACATGTTCCTACACATATGTCATGGGATTGGAGTGTGAAGGTAGTATGGCTGATGGACAGAGTGGGAATGAGTTCCCTTTTGTCAGTGCGCCCAAATCCTGGAGGTGGAACGTATAAGCAGTATTGGCTGAAAGTTAGAGCTAAGCCTAAAAATGGTTTTCAAGGTAATCTGAACTCATAACTTAAAGTGTGGTGACAAGTGTGTGTGTTGGGTGTATTAGCACGTGTGTAAGATGGAGCAATTCAAAAGAATCCCTTCAGGCTTGAAAATGCAGCAGCTGTTGAGATGAACCACAGCAGTGTTTGGTGGTAACTGCAACAAAGAACACAGAGACCAAACACAATTGTAAAATGATAGCATATAATTACCCTGAAACTATGAAACACACCATTATTAGGTGGAATGTTTTCTCTCTTGCTTTGTTTGCTCGATTTTTCTTAAATACCTGGGAATTGTTCTGTGAATTTAGGCTGAAAACTAGCCAGCTTTTAAGGATCTGGGGTTGAATAATATGTTGTCTTTTGGATAAAGTGCCTTTGGTCTGCTTTCCTTGTTTTTCCTACTTGTTTTTTTTTGTTGTTGTTTTTCTCTTTTCAGGTTTGTGACCAGGTTTATTGAGCTGGATGGCCTGAGCTGTTTGCTGAACTTCCTGAAGAGCATGGACTATGAGACCTCGGAGAGTCGCATCCACACATCCGTTATAGGGTGTATCAAGGCACTGATGAACAACTCCCAAGGACGGGCTCACGTCCTGGCCCATCCTGAAAGTATCAACATCATATCCCAGAGCTTACGGACTGAGAACATTAAGACCAAGATTGCTGTGCTGGAGATCCTAGGGGCTGTCTGCTTGGTACCAGATGGTCACAAAAAAGTCTTGCAAGCAATGCTTCACTACCAAGTCTATGCTGCAGAAAGGACAAGATTCCAGGTAAAAGGAGGATGCTTTGACAGAAATACCCAGAATGAGGTGTCTCTGCTGGGAGTGATTTTTGAGTGCATATATTGTAAACTTGCTAAGTAGTAAAAAGGCAACATTTATCATTTTGTTTTAGGAAGGGAAATTTCTCAAATAGATTATTACTATTTGTGTATACTTGTATTTATACTTCTAGTTCAAGACATATTGCTTGTCAATAATGCTAACTTAAAATTCTGTATATTTTGCCTGGAAATGGAGGTTCGCTTTGCTAAATGAAAGCTGATTATCTGCTCATACTCTAGCTTGATGGCGTTTCTGGGATGGTAGTGATTTGTTCTGTCCTAGAAGAGAAGCCACAGAATTTCAGGACCCTCTGTCCTCATTCTAAATCTTTAATTTAGTAATGAAAGAACTGTGGATTGAATAATGGAGGTGAAGAATTAAATTATGTATAGTGGAGGCACTTCACTTGCCACTTAACAATCAACTTGTGAATCATCATCACTTTGCAATTGTTGGCTCAAATAACTCCCATTCAGACCACAAGAGAGAAATGCATTCTCAGAGACCTTGAAGTAGGTCAGTGACAGGCTTTTATTGTGGAAACTACTGGCTGCTACTATAATGTTCCTCCTCCCAGTGAACTGAGCACCTTTACAAAAAGATAGTGGAGAATCTGTTGTGGCATGTCAAGAGGTGACTCCTTAACTTTGGGATAACAGCCATTTACTGTTCTTCCTTAGATGAAATCATTAGAGTGGTGTTGTGCCAACAAGCACAGGATCCCAATGCCTGACAGTCGTTATCTCCTACCTATTTCTCAGCCAATGGATTTTAGGCTAATAAGATAGTGAATGGGGAAACAGTCTGTGCTGATGGACAGTAGCTGCCAATGTTTGTGTTAGAACCAAATGAACTATGGATTTCACTGACTGTGACTCAGACCTGGGACAGGATTGCAGGAGATCTTGAATTGGTATTAATCTGTATCTGGCATTGGCAGGTCCTTCCCTCTGTGGATGCTGCCTCATTTGCATTATTTGTCTATTCAGACTTGATGTGTGTCTTCGATATGCAAGTGTGACACATATAATGTATGGCTCCATAAGTGGGGGCCTTTCAGCCTCAGTTGGAAGCTCCTGAGGCTACTTCATTAGAGAAATTCATAATTACAGTAAAACTTGGAATGTGAAGAGATTACAGCTGCAGTCATAAGAATGTGTCACCATTCTTTAGTATAGGAGGAGGATAGGAATGAGCAGTGTAGGTGCAGGAAGTAAGCCATGTACATGAGCTATGGTGTGGAGATTATTGGGTAGTGCCTATGGAGGTGAAGGTAAAAATTTAAAGTCAGTTTGTTCTCTAGTAATTAGCTGAAATAAAGAAACCTTTCTGAATTAATATGACATTCTTTTATCTGGGAGACAGGTATAAAAGAATGTCCTATTCTTTGGTGGGGATAACTTGAGCTGCGCTAGAAAAAGCAGTAACTCATAAGCCTGACTACACTTGTGGCCCTGTGTTAACTTGCCCTTGCTGGACCAATTGACTCTGCTTAATAAGCCCATATGGGACAGATGCTGAGTTTACCCTAGTTGGGTATTCTCTCTCTCTCTCTCTTTCTGTGTTGATTTAAAAGTTACTGAATAGCTGAGGTAAGTCACTGCTGGGTAAAATGTGGTAACTTTTGAGGAATCTGGTGGAATGATTTGCAGATGCTTGCCAGTCTCCTAAACTCATGAAAAGTACTTTGCCTAAATGCTGTTCTTGTCAAAACACTTTTCCATTCAGGAAAAAATGAAAGATAAATGGATATTCTCTTTTATTTCTCAAGAAAAACAAAACAAAAAAAAGAATCTCCACCCAACCCCCAAAATTATTTAGCAGGAGGAATGTGTTCTTGTTTGCAATTACTAATACTTGTGTTTAGAGACTGAAATGAGATTTTCCACTATACTCAGCAATAGCTTGAGTTTAATTTTGAGGAGGTAAGTGTTCATCCAAAGACATTCCTCATCCATCTCCGGTTATCCTTCTAACAGAGAGACTGGGGATTTTTTCAGTCCTGAAGAAACAAATGTGATCTTGGTGTCTTACTTACGTTTTAGAGGAAGTTTCTCTGATACTCTAGCTCTTAAAGTTAAGAGTGCTCTATCTCTTTGCCTCTTGCCCTCCTGCACCTCTGTCCCAGATTAGTCTTGCAGCTTATTGTCAGAAAAGCATCCACTGTAACTTGAATATGGGAAGCCATTTTAAAAGAAGGATGAGCTGAAAATGCTTGTTCTTTACCTTTCCTGTAAGCTTCAAAGATGTAGTGTCCAATGAAAGCCTTTTTCTATCCTCTTTTAATCCAGGCCCTGAATGTAATCTTTGTAACTCAGAGTTTGCAAGTATCTGAAGAGCTCCTTTAGGTGTGAAACTGAATCCTATGGGGGATTGTGTTTCCTGCAGCTTGAGCATCTAGCAGCATCATTTGGTGTATTGAAGTGTCCAGAAAGTGTGGAGCTTGCACCAAACTTTATACTTTGCAGCTTGACTTTGACCAGCCACACCTAAACACTGTTATGTTGAAAACTATCCGCCACAAGTGGGGAATCTGGCAGAACCCACAAACAAGAATTCTTTCTGTGAAAGTAATAAAGCTGTGAACTAAACTGTAGGAACAGGAGAAACTATTCAGAATAGAAATTTATTCCTTTGCCTTTATGGTCCATCATTGCAGACTGATTCTGTTTGGTGGAGGGAAGGAAAGCTGGGAAAGGCACTGCTCAGTCTTTATATCTAGCTCTGCAAGACAATGGCCAAATAAGAGACACAATGCATCAGAGGGAAGTAATCTCAAATTTTGGAAATTAACTCAGTTCTTGTGAAGTGAAAGTGCAGGGCTTTCTGGAAATTGTACTGAGCTCACTTTTATTGGAATGTCCAACAAATTTCTTACAGGTGATGCTGACCTCTGAAAGAATCAGTGCTGGTGTTGCTTTTCCTTAAGTTGTCTTCCTGACAGCAGTGGTTGAAAATATTTGTCATCCCATTCAGCCATCTTACTGGCAATTTATTCCTCCTCATCTATGAAAGCTGACACTTTGTGTACTATCTGTTTGGATTTATTTTCAGCTCTTGCAGGTAGCAGTAAACCTAGGTGTCCCATTCTCCCTCATGTCACTTGTGGTGACAGCACTATGTCTGTTGGGGAATCAGGAGGTTAATGTAATTAACACTAATACAGATCTACTTTTCCCCAAAACATTTTTTTTTCCTTTTGAAGAGAAATATCATTGTGATGAGGAATAATTTGGGGTATATGCTTCTGCTTCCACTACTTTTTGTAAGAAGAAGGAAGAGAGGTTCAGAATGATTTACTGATAACTATCTAAAACTTGAGCTCCTGAATAACTTGCTGCTGACAACTTTATATTGAAACAGTGATTATTTCCAGTGTGCACAAGTGTGGTGGCATGTAGAGATCATGTATTTAACACAGCAGCATAAAACATGGCACATTTTGTTGAATGTGAGAAGTTATTGCCAGTCAATGTTCTAAACACAACTGCTACCTGGCACACTGCCAAAAGCTGTCAGAAGACTCAGCAACTGGTGAATTAGTGGAGAAGGAAAGCTGTGACTTAAGGTATGGTTCTTAGTAAACTTACATTAACTCTGTCCTGCAATAGCTTCTATTCCTTGAATAGAAAACTTATAGTTTTACGTTAGGGTATCTGAAGTCAAAATTCAGACAACAGTGAAATTCCTGAGCATTAAAAATGCTTTTAGTCACAATTAACTAAATTGCAACAAATAATATCAACTGAAGACCATTAATCAAACAGTACTGAAATGCTTCATAAAGCGTGTCTTTGCTTCTTGATGTGTTCTTTAAAAAAAAAATAAAATTATGAATTTAATGGAAAAATCTAAATAGAACTTATATGAATATGAAGGACTATTTCCTTATGAAAAAAAAAATCAGATTTTACTCTGAATTGAAACTGACAGAAAATATTATTTCTTTCTAAATTGCCAGCATTTCATTTACTGACTACAATTGTCAGTCCATAACTTCAGTCAGGATTCACTTTAAAGCCCTGGGGAGATTCTCCAGAACTTACTCTTTTTTCTTGAGGCTCCAGTCTTCACTCGATTGCCTTTTCATACTGCAACTTCCCCCTGTGTCTTTGATATTCAAGGCATTAAGTGTATCAGGATCATCCTTGTCTTGGCACTTGCAACAAGATTCTATACTTTGTTTGTGTCTCAATTGGTATAGTCACTATACCTATTTTCTCACATTTGCCACATCTTCTTGCCTGAGCTTTTCCCTTTGCTTGCTTTAATTATTGACCCTTCTTTTATAATGCTCTTCTGCCTGGAATGATTCTTACTTTAACGTCCAACAGGGCAGTCTGTAGTTCATCTTAAGATATTCCATGAAAATTGTCCTCTTCAGAGTAGTACTCTTTCTATACTCAAATACCACAGTAGTATTAGGGCATGCCTTCAGTCTCCTTCCTGAGGCAATCTGGAAAACTCTGTCTTCATCCAATTGTTTCAAACATGCTTCTTTGCCTGCAAACCCTACTCTGCCTCTTAAAGAACAGAGATGAAAGAAAACCCTTTATGTCCAAACAGTAAATCCTCAGAGCAGAAAGTTGGAATTAGGAAGATGAGCCCTTGTTGTCCTTTCTGGGATTTTTTTCCATGTATTCAGTGTAATTCTGTCACTGGCTCACTGTGTGGTCATAAAAACATTACTTTGTCTTTTTTTTTTTTTATTCTTGTGAATATGGACTTTTATAAAATGCTATAAAAGCTGAGAAAGAAGAGTCTCTGATTTTAAAGTCATTAATGTCTGAATTATTGTGTTTATGACTGGTTTCCCTTGTGAAAGGGGCACATGCTTTCTCTCCCTTAAGCTGTTGCCTTTATGATTCTTTTTATGCTTTCTGCTTCTCCTCCTTTTCTCTGTGTCATGACATTGCATCACATTGTACTTTTTAACATGCCATATTTTGAGACAAAACTAACATTGCAAAGCCATAATGCTCTATTGGCTCAAAAAGTTTATCAGGATGTTCTAGTGCTCTTCCAGCATAGCTTGCTATTTAAAACACTCGTCTAGCTGTGGATCCCTGTGGGGAGAAAGAATTTTCCTTTTAGTCTTGAGAGAACCTAGGTGTTAGATACTGTCTGAAAGAAGCTGGTTTCACTTCTCAGTGGAAATATTAAATGGGCTGCTTTGGGGATAAAACTCTTGTTTTCCTCCTTAACGCTGCTAGAAATTTTGAAGCTCAAGATGAATGAATAAAGAAAGTTTGATATTGTCTGTTGAAAAGGTGAAGGCCAGGAGCATTCCTTCCAGAGCCCCCTTGCCTGGTTTATATTAAACACTCTCAGTACAGACCATAATTTGTAAGGAGAAAACTGATCAATTTGGAATCGTAGTAGAAGATCTAAGAAGGAACAAATTAAAAGGCTGTATTCACCCTTGATTTCCTTCTTCCCTTTAGGGCTCAACCAAAGCCTTTTGAGGTTTGCTGCAGATTTGAATGAAACACTACTGGGTGTCAGTGATGAGGAATAATAGGATTAAGCAAGGAAAGTTTTGCTTAAATAGTAGGAAAAACCTTTATAACCATAAGATCAATTGGGCCACAGAACTGGCTGCCAAGAGGTGTGGTGAAATCTTTTTCACAGGAAATGTTCAAGTGAAGATTTGAACCTCAGCCATTTGCAAAGAGTTGGAGATATTGGAGTTTGGCCACAGTATGTGGGTGTAGACTCTGATTTTTAGGAATTGCAAGAACTTACAGTGTTTCCTTCTCAAGCTGAACAATTACATGAAAATGTGCTGCTCTTCAATTGGATTAGTGCAACACAGAGTTTTGGGTTTTCTTGCCCTGAATTTGGTTTGCCTCCCACTGCATTCTGCTCCTAGTTCAGTGTTCTGAAATGGGGGATAGAAAACTTTTGTTAGCATCCTTCAACCTGTCTGGATGCTGTACTTGATATGTTGTTTCATAGATTTCTGTCATGTTTCTACAAGTCTGTGAGAAAGTATGATAAGAATGAAGCCTCTGAAGAAAACCAGCAAAACGTCCTTGGTTTTGCTGTTTCTGTAGTGATGGCTAATTCAATTATTCCAAGAAGGCACATGTGTTTTGAATTTCAGCGTCAAATCTGTCAGTAACAGAATAAAATTCTCTCATTTATTTCACTTCTGCTTGTTAGTCAAGTTGAACAGTTGGTTTTGTAGGTGAATTTAAAGACTTCTCAGATAGTTTCTGATTGTTGCTGTTAGAGATAGGATGGTGGATTGAGCTGACCACCAGTCTGGCTCATTAGAGCATTTCATGTGCTTTTATGTAAGACTCATTCCCATTTCTAGTAAAATATTATTTGATCATAACACAGTTACTGAGGTGTTGGATAAGATTGAAACTCAAATGCATAGAGTAGGGAAAGTTGAAAATTCCAGATGGGAAATTTAGAAGGAGCAAGAGAAAGGAGTTTATAAAATCGAGCTTGTTTGATAATGAACATACCATGCTCAGATGTGAAAACAGCTGTCAGTAGCAGTGTATGATAGGTCAAAATATTTTTGCACAAAAATAAGCATGAAGGCAGGAGGTTATTCTTTCCCCTAAAGAATGTATAGGAGGATATTCCTCATGTTTCTTGAGACATATCTCTGTGGCTTTCTACAGGAAACAAGACAGACCTATGGTGACTAGTAGAGGAAAGATTTTGCTATGAGTGAACACTTTCAGTGACCAGGACAAAAGACTTACTAGAGGAAAATGAACTTCCTTATTCAGCATCATAGCTTCAAAATGTTATTTAGATGGTCTGCTGAGCCAAACACAAAAAAGTTATTTTTGTCTTCGTTATCCCTTTATGGTCTAAACTTCTTAGGGAGACTAAAAAGAATTCTGTCTTTTTTAGTGTGATAGCAAAACAAATATATGAGTGTGAGGCATTTATTATTTATGCTGGAGTGAGACTCATACAGCTGAACTCACAGATCTCAAGTGGAATTTGTTACGCTTTCAGTAAGGAAAATCATCCTTGGATTTATGAACTGATCAGAAAAGATCCTGAAGAGAATATTAATGGTGATCAGCAGAAATCTGAAAGTAGAGTTGCTTTCATGGCTAATCAGTTTCTGCATATAACCTCTTTGGTAAATATTCAAGTGGAATTAATCCTGAATAAGGCCAAGGCCACCAATGTTACTTTTTCTCCTTTGTCTCCTCCTATTCACAAGATCATGGTAAAATATCAGTATGTATGCAGAAATTACACCAAAGGCAGTCCTGTGCTGAACACCCGCTGTGGGTTGGTTGACAGGGGGACGTGCAGCCTCCAGGGAGAACTTCCAGCAGCCTTTCAATAAACAGAGCTTATAAGAAAGATGGAGGAAGGCATTTTACTAGGGCCTTTGGTGACAAGACAAGGGCTAAGGAGTTTAAACTATAAGAGGCTAGACAGTGAATGGGTAAAAGGAAGAGAGTTTTTTATGATGAGGGTCATAAAAAAACTCTCTTCCTGGAACAAGCTGGCCAGAGAAATTGTAGATGCCTTATCCCTGGAAGTGTTCAAGGCCAGGCTGGATGGGGCTTTGAGGAGAAGCCCAGGTCTGGCAGAAAGATGTTCCTGCCTGTGGCAGGGGGGTCAGGACTAGATGATTTTAAAGGCCATTTTTAACCCAAATCATTCCATGAGTCTGTAACGTGGAAAGTGGAGCTTAACTGCACAGTGGAGATGTGTAATTCAACTTTGAGCTTTGAAGCTGTATGCACAGGGGATATTCCTGTTACTTGAAAATCCCTAAAAGGAACTTACCAAGAGGTAATAATTGTCTGCTTCTTGTTAGAGGTTAGTAAGTGAAGGAACAAGGATAGATCTTTCAAGGTTCAGGCATAGGCTTTATTCCTTAGAAGACAGCTTCTCCTTGCAATTATCTCCCCTGTATATGGAAGTGCAATCTATCCTGCAAGAAATTAGCTTATGTCCTCTAACCCAGCTTGCTGTTCTGTTTCAGTCATTGTTAAATGAGCTGGACCGAAGCATGGGGCGATACCGAGATGAAGTAAACCTCAAAACAGCCATCATGTCCTTTATCAATGCTGTTCTGAATGCAGGTGCTGGTGAGGTGAGTCACTGCCCTGGAAATTCTTTCTGAAATGTTAGGTTTAAATTAGTTTACCTTGGAAATAGCTAGTAGATTAAGTCACAAATCTTGTGGTAGTGAGTGGATATATTTTGTGGAAAATAATGCTTAATTGTTACGATCAGTCTTATAATGTCTTCATATTATTTTATTTTGAGCTTCTTCAATATTACATAGACTACTTACACTGAAGTGATTACTTTGGGTTGTTTTTTGGTTGGTTGGTTTTTTGCTGTTTTGGTTGTGGAGGTTTTTTTTGTTTACCTTTTTATTTCATCCTTTTTTAGAAAATATTTTGGTTTACCTTCAGAAATGTTTTGAAATGTTAAGTTGTTTTGACTCAAAGCCAAAGTCAAAGCATTTAAATTTTAAAATATCGAAGGGAAACATTTCAAAAAAAAAATCCCAGTTGTTTTACTTTTATTAACAAGACTTCCTTTTGAATCTAAAGGATAGTTTAAACTAATTTCTTTCATTCAAAGTGTTACTTTTGTGACATTGGCTTTTTTTTTTTTTTTTTTTACTTTTTTTGGTTAAATCACAAAAGACAACTAGCTCATGAGGGCTGTCTGGCAATGTATTTGTTTCTGTCTCTAGGAATCCTGTAACATCCCACTGAATAGATGTCAGAAGGTTTGTCAAAGTATGTGACTTTATGTGTATGGTTTTATGGCAAATAAACAGAAAAAATTTGGAGGAAAACTGCAATGCTGTTCATCTGTAACCAGGAGGGGAACCTCTAATGGACTAGCAGGAAAAATGCCAGTAGCTCCTGTTCCTTATGGAACAGCATGGAGTGTGCTGTCCTTATGACTGCATATGCAAAATTCATAGTACATAAATATACTTTTAAGTGAAATGGAGATAGAGGCATTAATTCCTTTTTTACTTACTTTACTGGAATTATTCATCCTGTGAATTTGGTGTCAAGGTAGAGAATATTAAAAAGGGGAGGACTGAAGTTTTAAGCAAATGTTTAATGTTTTTTAAATGTAATTGACAGCTTTTGAAAGCAAATAACTTGGTTTTCCCTCATTTTTTAGGACAATTTGGAGTTCCGATTGCATCTCCGATATGAGTTTCTAATGCTGGGAATTCAACCTGTCATTGACAAGCTCAGAGGACACGAGAATGCCACACTGGACAGGTAAGACTTGTTTTCTGAGAACAGCTACTGATGAACAGAAAGACTTCTTAGAAACTCTTCTCTATTTGAGACAGCTGATTCTGTCTCTTCTTGAAACTGACTCCATATAAAAACAAAAAGAAAGTTAAATATATTTATCCTAAAATTAACATCAGCAGATGAAGTAGGAAACATACATACTAAGTTGGCAGAGGCTGTGGCAAAGGAGTTCCTCAGTTGCTTTTTTTCTCAGCAGGGGATGGCAGTCAGAATGAGAAAAACAAAAAGTATTCTAATTGTTTTCTCTTGAAGCAAAAGTGGAACAAAAGCCTCGTACCCTGTCCTGGTACGAGGCAGGGAAGCCAATAGTTCATTGACTTCATCGTGACTGATTATGTGTGGTCTAAGTGCAGGTTTTGAGTTTCCAAGTTGTATGACTATAGTTTGCTGCAGAGCTGGAACCAGGAATGATGCTCTTCATCTACAACATTATAAGCAAGAATAAGAAAATCTGTCCTATAGATGATCTGTATTCCCTTGGACAGTAACCAGGAGTGTTTAGGAGGGACATAGTTGGATTTTACAAGTTAGGAGAATACCATAGGTTTGAGAGGATCTCAGATGCCTGAATCACAAAGACTCTTGTACCAGATCTGTACAGGGGAATGTGCCACAGCCTTTCTCCACATCACCTGCTGTGCTCCATTCTCTGTGTAAGAAAAGTCCACATGGTCAAATGTGTCACTCACCAGGTCACCCAGATCCAGACATAGTCATGCTACTGTGCTTATCAGTAGGCTTATCTAGAGGCTGTTGAGAACTGATCCACTGAATGCATTTCTGCTTTGCTGTTTAAAAGAAACAACTTGTAATGATCCAATACCTGGCTAGCAAGTATGGTGTGGACTTTTCAGAGCTGTATTATCACTGCAGGCATTGCATTTATCAAAAACAGAATATGCCTTTCCTATTTTATGTTTCTCTTTTGCACCTTACCTCAACACCGTGTTACAGAGTTAGAGAGTGTGTGCACCTCTGCCAGCCTTTTCTTTTGGCCTGTCACTGACTCCCTTGCCTTGCATACCTGTGCAATACCTGCATACTTCATGTAATTAAGGCTTGCCAATTTCCACGTGTTCTGGCTGAACTGAGGTTTAGCTGCCTCTCTAGTGACACACTTAGTTTAAGTCTGAATCATGCCATGAACACTGGCAGATGTTTTGTTATTCTGTTTCCTCTTAGACATTTAGATTTCTTTGAGATGGTCAGAAATGAAGATGACCTGGAGCTTGCCAAGCGGTTTGACCTGGTAAGTTTTTCTTTGTAGTACGTGAACTGGCCAAAGCTGAACTTGCATCCATTTAGGATGCTTCTTGCACCTTTCCTTTGTGCTCCCTAAAACTAATGTTTGACATCAATGCTGAGAGCGGTTGATGCTCTTGTTTTCACTGTTTCTCATTTAGCAAGCAGGAGATTTGCACTGTGTGAACAATGGTCACACAAAGTGCTTCTGATGAGCATCTTTGATAAAAACTTCTTTCTTTTGTTTGCCTGAATGTTCAGGAGTGAAGGAGGTTCTCAACCATGCTCTCAGGTTCTCGGTCCCAATAATCTAGGATGCCTTCTAGTTTCAGACATCCCCTTTGCAGGAGTATGGGTGAAGTTTGGGCTATTTTCTGATATCTTCCCAAGATTATGTGTAACTCTGCTGACAACTGTTGCCTCAGAGCCTATGGACAGGATCAGTATTTTTGAATATGTGGATTTTAAAGACTAACATAGAGACAACCTCTAGCATCAGTAAAAAGCTGTAGGGTCCTGAATGGTTTAGTCCCCTCTTTCTTTGTGAACAGCTCTTGCTGCACACACAGATACAGAACAAGACTCTGTCTTGCTTAACTTCCACTATTTGTGCCACCAGTTTCCAGGACCCAAATGTTTTGCTTGCTCCAGAACAGTTCTGGTGGCTTTGCATGGCTCCCACCTTTCTAGCCTTTTACTTTGGGGATCTTTTCCATACTGGATAGGGATGACAATGGTGGTGTCAAAAGACCCTTGTGCCTGTTCCTGGAAGCTGCAGCTGGACCTGGCAGGAGACTTTGCAGAGGTCCACTTGCTGGAAATTTGCCTGTCTTTGTATTGATTGGCTCTCTCGCAGTTAATCAGGCTTTTACTGTGGATTGTTTTTCTCTTCTCTCACTTCAGATCCACATTGATACAAAAAGTGCCTCTCAGATGTTTGAGTTGATCAAGAAGAGATTGAAGCATACAGACGCCTATCCCTATTTGTTATCCATCCTCCAGCACTGCTTGCAGATGCCATGTGAGTACATTTACAGATTTCCAGAGCAAGGGGTATTGGAGAACTGGGTGAAACTCTGGTGTTCAAAGATACCAGGGCACACACTGCCATTGTCTCCTGTTCAGAACTTGGCTGTGGCTAATGAACTTGGTATCTTACACAGCAAAATTTTTGTTGCAATACTTAGGGCAGCGGTTTGACCTCTCTGCACTTGTAAATAAAATTGAGTAGCTGAGGCATTCCAGTTAGTCACTGACAGAGCTTTTAATGATTTTAAATCAGAAGTTTTAAAAAAGACTCTTTGTGCTATAGATCAGGGAGTTCCCAGAAAGAGATAGCATTTGGAATATAAAAAAAAGACACAGGATTTTTTCTGGATAAACAGTACAGTACTGAAAGCTGTTCTGCCACTGGGAAATTCCGCAGTAAGTCTTCAGGCTGCTGTCTCATGGCAGTGCATCAATGGAGAGCTCCCAAACGCTAAGTGAAAAATAATACTGGAATTTGCTTCCAAAGGAAGTGATAAGAATCTTCTTATTAACTGCAATGAAATAATTCAGTTATGCATCCAGAGTGTAACAGCAGGATCACTAAAGAACTGCCTGCCTTGATCCTGTTAGGTGTGAGGTGCTGGTCTTCCATGATTTTCATCTGTATTTCAGCCAGTAATGTGATGTGTGGTATGTTCTCAGGCTCTCATTAGATTCAAGTTCAGCGATGCACAAATTTGAGTGGAGCTTTGTCTCAGTGGCCTCTTTGATATTACTCTTTAGAAGAGAGCTTGAGCTTTATGTATTCACTGTGATTTTTGGTGGCAGAAAGACTAAATCCTGTTAGGCCAGGGCAGGATTGTATTGAAGCAGTTTTAAAGAGTCTAAAGATCTAGGTTATGTAACTTAGAGAGTTGAGGTGGACTTAATGTTGTTCTGGCTCTTCTGTTTGGATATCCATGGGACCAGTCCCTTTGGTTCAAATTCTGTTCTTTATCTCTGCACTTTCCAGTCATGTTTGTATGAATTTTTCATGCCAGTTGAGTTTCACTGACCTGCAGATAACCAGGCATGCAGATAGAACATCTCATTGTTTCTACAGCGACCTCAACATCAAGCCCCAGAAAACACCGAGTGTTAGTTATCACAAAGGAATCCTTTTTATAGATGTTTAGTGTGCAACTTATGGCTAACCTGTCAGAAGGGTTCCAGAGCCTGAATGTGCACATCAGGCACAAAGTTGCCTGTGCCTGTTATGAGCTGTCCCAGTATGCCAGGTGTTTGTAAATAATCTGCTAGCAACTGTTCAGAGTTAGTCTTTGTTTTCCATAATTCATCGCACACAGGACTAACATGAAAGGTGGGGAGGAAAGAATGCCAGTTTGTTGGCAGGTCTGGGCACTTTGGCATGGAATTGGAAGATCTCATGGGTTGGTCTTTTTTCAATACAGATAAGAGGAATGGAGGAAACTTCCAGCAATGGCAGCTGTTGGACAGAATACTCCAACAAATTGTTCTTCAGGATGAACGAGGAGATGATCCAGATATAGCTCCATTGGAAAACTTCAATGTCAAAAATATAATTAAAATGTAAGCTGCTTTATTATTGTTTATTTCTGTTATGCAGGCAATATCAGTATGCAGGTGCTTAAGAAATAAAATATCATATGAGGACTTTCTTATTTCAAAAATATCATATGTGAGGACTTTCTTATTTCAACTTACAGCTTCTCATTGTCTTGTTAAGTAGTTAAGTCTTCTAAGTAGTTTTCTTTTAATGACATCTTAGCTTGGCAGTGTTTCCCTGCAAAGTCCTTGTATTTGATTTCTAGTTACTGTTATTCTGGTTAGAAGAGCAGAAAAATGCTCATGATTTTATAACAAGGCTTCCTCATGTGCCTATTTTAATTCAGGATGCTCATGAAAGCTTTCCTTGATACTAAAAAGTAAAAATAATATCATATTCTCTATGCAGATCCCACTCCTACTAATGAGCACATGGTTTAGAAAGATTGCAAATAGGGGAAAGCAGTCCCCACTTGGCACACAAAACCTCTTACCTCTTCATAAAATGTCTGTTTGCTCTCACCCACAGACTTGGTTGAGGGCATTACCATTATTTTTTCCCATAGGATGCATCATTTGAGAAGTCTAGCTACATGAGCTGGCTATCTTCTCAACTTCCCTGTTCTCAGTCCTTTTTTAGCCAAACTTTTGGATTCTTCATTTCATCCAACTGCTTCTGCAGGTAATTCATGGCCCATTACCCTTCTGAATTATCCACTGAAAAGAACATTTATAGAACATAAGTCCTATATGAAACCAAATTCTCCTGTACTAAAAATTTTACAGTTCCTTTTGTTATAGGTGTGAGCCAAAATCAAAACTGAATTCTTGTCATGGAAAAATACAGTGGTGTTGGATACCAGACTTCATTGTAGATATCATGCCTGATCTTCTCTTTCTGCTTTCATAGCTACTTCTCATTCTACATATCTAATCAATCCCCAGTATGCCCTGCATATTTTCCGTCAGTAATAGGAAATAGTTGTGCCTGTATGAGATACGAGAATTGCCTTGTTACTGATGTATTACCCAACAGAGAAGTGTTCTTCCTCCTTGTAAGAAAGAAAAAATAAAACCACAGAGATTAGAAAAAAACAGTGGCAATCTTGTTTTATATTAACGATGGGGTAATTCGGAACCCATAGCAGCCGTGGTTATTTTAGTGATGACTTCTCTCTTTCAAAATAAGTAGACTTGGCACTTTGAGGGCATTACCTGAAGACAAGAATGTATCAGGAATTTCTTCCACAGCCATTTCTTTATCCCTTTTTATGACATTGATTAAAAAGGCATCCTTTTCCTATTAGCTGTAGTCTAGGGAGCAGAATCTGGATCCAGAAGGACCACTGGCATGATCCTGCGTAAACTTGTACACTTACCAAGTTGCCTTTTGCTGATCACTGCACATAATGGTCACTTGACTTTCAACCTGGGTAGCTCAGGAAAAGTTTAAATGATCTCATTTCATGTTTCAGGCTGGTGAATGAAAATGAGGTCAAGCAGTGGAGGGATCAGGCAGAGAAGTTCCGGAAAGGTGAGTTCATCCTCTTTGCTTGCATAGGCAGAAACTGATCCCAATTCATTTGCAGAGCAGTGAGCAGCAGAGCTGGGCACAACTTTTCCTTTTGCAGACATTTTGTGTCATGGTGAATGGTTTATGTGTTTCACAGGATGGGGGTTCCTTCAGTCCTCACATGAAGTGATTTTACAGTCTAAATGAAACTTAGGCATTGCTGTCTTGATCACTGAAGGTCATTGTCAAGACAGTCAGACTCTATTTTCTTTTTCTTGCTCTCATTATACATCCCTGCTTGAGCTGACAGAAGTGTCAGCTTTATTTCAGCATAACCTACATCTCCCCAGGGACTGTTCATGAGCTATGTTTCATCAGTCCCACTTGCGTGTTCCCCCTAGACCATGCAGAGCTGATGAGCAGGCTAGAGAAGAAGGAGCGGGAATGTGAAACAAAGACCCAGGAGAAAGATGAAATGATGAAGACACTGAACAAAATGAAGGACAAGCTGCAGAAGGAATCCTTGGAGCTGCGCCAGACCCGAGACCAGATGAATGATCTGGTGGCTCAACTTAATGAGTTCTCGGTATGAGACTGGGAGTCTTCCTCATCCTTGTTTAAAGGCTGCTAACTAGTGAATGATGAACAAAAGCTTGTTATGCATGAAGCACATCTGTGGTCATAATAGGGAATACTTAGAAGCTGCTCAGCTTTTAGCTGAGACCAAAATCCCTGAGCTGGTGGTATAGAATGGTTCATGCATGGGCTGCTCCATTCCTTCTCCTCATCTGCCTTCCTTGCAGGAGCTGCTGAGGCATGTGTGTCCTCCCCTCCAGCCATAATTTTCACTGCTGAGTGGGGTGGCCCCGGGTTATTATTTCAGTGCAATTGAGAGAAACCTCCCTGATACAAAAGTATATAAGAAAAAGGATTCCTATCATGCTGCAAGAGCATCTGAACTGTCTCAGAGTTCTGCAAAAGTGACATTTGCAGATGCTCTCTCCTGTTTGGTGCTCCTTCTATCCCAGCAGTGTGCCTGAGCCACCAGAACACAGCCCTGAGAAGTTAGACACTGCAGGAAGCAGATTCATTCCCTCCTCCCCTCTCCCACTTTGCATTACTGAGGCCTAATGTCAGGTATTCAGTGTTTCAAACCCTTAGCTTTTAAACCCAGGAGTTCAAAAGTTCATAAGATTGAACTTTTCTCTTTTTTCATACATAAGGAGAAAATAATACATTTTGGCTTCTTTTACTAGCTTTCTGTTTTTCTGAGCCATTTATGGTTCCTTTTTCAAGCTCTTCTCCACAACTCCATGGGCTTGAAACTTTCTCTTAAATGAAAGCTGAGATTCCTCCCTTTATTGCATGGCTTTGAGTGCAGGAGGCTTTAAAGAAAACATCAAATATTTTGAGAGTTGTAATAAAATCACATCAGCTGGCAACATGGAGTTATTGTGCCTTTTAAACTGTTTGCTTTCTTTTTCTCTGTGTTTTTTATTTTCCAGCAAGGGGGCAGCATTTCCTTCCCACCCCCACCACCCCCTCCTCCAGGTGGCCCATTAGCTTTGTCCTCTTCTCATATGTCTGAGAATTTGCCACCACTGCCACCTCCTCTGCCTTTCTCCAGCTGTCCCCCCCCTCCTGCTCCACCACCTCCACCAGGAGGACCTCCTCCTCCACCAGGAGCACCACCTTTCTTCAGCATGGGGGTGCCACCCCCTTCAACAACCACCTTCAGCACCAGTGGCCCCAGTTTGAAGAAGAAATCTATCCCGCAGCCTTCACATCCACTGAAATCCTTCAACTGGGCTAAGCTGAGTGAGGTAAGAAACTGCATTACTCAATTGATTTACTTTCTGAGTATACCCCAGTGTTGATTAATGCCATGAAATGCAAAGTGGCGTAGAAGCAAGTGGCCTTCTGTGGGCTGTGGTCAGTAGGAGTCATTAATTGTACTTAGGGAGTCTCCCCAGTTCTCCAGGAGTGCAGCACGTCCCCTGTGACAGATTGAGCTGCGTAGATCTGGGCATGCAAATGATCTGGTCAAGCAAAGCTATAGTGGGGCTGAATACCTAAGTGAGAGCTGGACATCTCCAGGACTGGTGTGCTGGAGCTGCCCTCTCTTGTACACCAGGGAAAAGGGTGACCAGAGCCAATGTGGGCAAAACATGGTGAGAACCATCTGGAAAACCAGCCACCTCTACTCTGGCAGGAGCCATCACCAAGGAGAGAAAGGTGTCCTGATTCTCCTCACTGTTTGTTCATGGCCATGAGGGAAGCTGCCTTTCTCCTTGAATGGTTATTGTCTCAAGGTGATAAAACTCCAGGTTGGCAAAAAAAGACCCCAGAGGACTTGGATTCTTCCTGTTGCACTCATTTTTCTTCTGCCTTGGTTAGGTCTCCTTCTTGAATTCTCTCTCCTCCTTCTCTCACTTTTTCCCTTCTTCTTTTCCCTCCCCTTCTCTTTAGGTCTTAATTTTTTAAAACTGATTTAGAAAGAAAAAAAAGTGTCTGTGTTGAGTTTGGATTTCTGCCTAGAAACCCAAGTTCTCTTTTAGACTGAAACTCACCCAGGGCCCAACTCTGGCATTTGGAATGAGTGTCCAGGGACTTCTGGAATGCCACAAGAATTCTCTCTCCCCCTCTCCCCTTTTCTTTAAAATAAAGTGAAGTGAAATATTTGCTGCACCGTCTGTGCTTGTCCGTCAAGGCCACGTGGGGGGTGTGGGAGAGAATGTAAGGACAAGGATTTATTTTCCTTTGCAGAACATGGAACTTAGTGCTCTGAAGAAAAGAAATAATAACTAATACATGTATATATATGAATTTATATGAAAAAGAGAGAGTCACAGGTGTTTCTGTTTAGCGTACAGTAACTGTAGGCTTATCCTGCCCTCTGGATAAGAGTGAAGGCAGCTGTGCTAATAAAATTGAAGACCTGGGTGGTGAGATGGCTAAAAGACAGTATTTTGAGGATGGCAAAATAGTTGGGAAAAGGGGCATGAGAGGGTGGGCCTTCATTTTGGAGTGTCTGCCAGTGTTGGTGTTTTGAACCTGGTATGGTCTCTGCAAAAGGGCAGAGGTTGTGGTGTCAATATAGGTGTCTCATGTTGTTACTTGGGTCGCACTTTGTTATGGAATTATTTAATTTCCCTGACTGCTGGAGAAGCTAATATGTTTTGGTCATCTTCCTCAGTTATCCTAGTTAAAGATACCAGTTATTTCCTGCTTTGGTATCTTTCTAGTCACATGGATATGAATCCTCTGAGCACAAAGTCATGAGTAGGTTGGATGGGCTTTGTCATGCCTTTTGTTACCTTTGCTGCACTTCTGTGGTGTTCTCCTGAACTGAGCTGTCAGAGTAGCCAGACTGGAATGAGTGAGGACTCAAGCACACTGTCTGGGAGCAGCACATCTTGAGTTTTTGAGCCTGGGAAACTGAGGCTTGGAAGTGTGAACAGTATTTTTGTGGTTTGTGGTAGGGTTTAACTTCCAGTTCACAAGAACACAACTTTTCCCCATGAAAACATTTTGAGGAACAATACATGAAACACAGCAAGGTGAGGGAACACAGCATTGGAAACAGCTGTACATAAAGTTAGGGCTGCAAGTAGGTCAAATATTCAGCTCTGCATACTGTTTAGATCACCTTTCTCTAAGCAATTAGTACAGAGTCTCTCTCAGGAGATTTTTCAGGTGAGTGTGAAGGTGGTTGAAGCAGCCCACATGTGAGCAAACTCCTCTCTGTCCATGCAGCCTGCCTGGAGGCAGTGAGGGAAAGCCAACAGAGGCCAACAGGAGTGTGGACAAAGCTGGCTGAGAGGGATTTGTCTGCAATATACTTTCTCAGTAGTGGAATCAAGGCTGGTCTCCAGGGCAATTCATGTGACACCTTTTTTTTTCCGATGCTGATTTTGTCTTTGGAAGAAAAGAACTGAGCTGTTGGGTGTTGGGAGAAATATCGAATATAGTCAGGCTCTTAGCAGTTGACAATAACAGATTGTCCACAGTTCCCATGGGCACCACAAAAAAAGGTTTGACTGGAAAGGATCTGTGCTTCTAACAAGGAAACTCCAACAGCCCACTAATTTCCATTGAGAATTAAGGACTTTGTGCTAGTTTTGATGTAAGCTAATGACCAGTGGCAAAGCCATTAAGATGCCTGGATGGTGTGAGTTCTGATGAAGCACTTCCACACCACAGCTCCATTCATACAGCACTGTAGCATTGTTTGTGAGTTCCATTCATACAGCACTACAGTAGTGCTAGTGCCAAGGATCCCTGTTTTTTACGGAAAAGATATTGCAATATAACCATTGTAATATCCTGGAAGGATTCCTTTCTTTGTTTCTGGGCAACAATGCTCTCTCACTCTGAGTTTTACACAACACCAAAGGTCAATCAGGGACCAAACATTTATGGTTAATCCAAGCAATGGACTGGTTTCAAGAAAATTTGAAGTATGGACTAATAGTTACCTATTTGATAAATATAAGCATATTGATTTGAAGTTCTCAGAATAAATCAAGTCAGCCTTCAGCTGCTCTGCTTCTTGTTTCTTAGCTGGAGAAGCAGCTTCCCATCAAGTGTCCTGGTAATGACTCTCATCAGTGATGTCAGAGAGGCTTTCTTTAGCCAGCCCTAAGTAGACCTGACTGGAATAGTTTCATAAGAAAGGTATTTGTTCTACATTCTGTATAGGAGTTTCTAAAAAAGCCCAAAACACACATAGAAACAAGCCAAAACCACCAAACCCAAACTCCCAAACTAGTCAGTCACATAAACAGAAAATGTTCATTTTGACACTAATTTTTAAAAAAATGTTTCTATAATGTTATCAGTGATTCTGATTTCTGGAACTTTTTTCCTAAAAGCAGACTGAGGTTTATGGCATAAAATGATAAAGGACTCTGCTAGAGATTGAAAGTTAATGGAAAGAGTTTTCCAAAATTTCATTGTGAAGCCACTCATAATAGCTGTGGTGGTGCCTAGGCCTACAATAAAATAAAATACCTGATTAAAAAACAGGCAAAAAATACAGCTTTTGCTTGAAGTGAATTTTTCGCACACTGAAGAAAGGATCTAATATTAAGAGAAGAGTTTGGAAAATGTGCTTTGTTCATATCACTTTTCAGATTCATAATGGAATTCTTGATTAAAACTTTAAGTTGCTTCCACTTTTCTGGTTACTATTTTACAAATATTAACTTACTAATAAGCAGTATTGCCTTCTCCAGTATCCACAGAGCACTCATAATTTCCATGGTTTCTCTGAACCTGCAGGTCAAACAAAGGTACTGTAGTTTTCACTCATACTGTGAAGTTACTGAGGCACAATGGACTTTGATGCCTTCCAGAATATCATTATTTATCTATCAGAGTAAATAAAAACATCCTTTAGGTGTAGCAGAGGACAGCTTGATATGATTTGCAGTGCCATTAAACTCTGCTATTTTTCTCATGTGGTTAGGTATGTCAGCAGACTGGGATTCCCTATAAAGCTGGAATGATGCAACTAATACAGCGAGTGAATTGTTAAATGCAACATACCAAAAACTCAGCTTTATGAAGCAAATGCCTTGTCAATACTTTTTCTCATAATAAGATATTTCCTGGCCTTGTCAATACTTTTTCTCATAATAAGATGTTTCATTTCATCAGAGGATGCTGGGAAGTACAGTTCACAGGGTTTGCTTCTCTAAGTGGGCCAAAATTTTCCAAAGCACAGGAACCACAGATCTTGGAAGACTTGTAGAATGGATAAATGAATGAATAAGCAAATAAATTAAGATGGAGAGAAAAACATTACAGATAAAATGACTGGTTTTTTTTTTTAGTTTCTTTTTTTTTTCTTTCTAGGGGCAGGGAAATACAAACAAGAAAAGAAGGAATAAAGAATTTATTTTTAAATTGTTATTTATGGACCATAAATATTTTTATGGTGCTGAGGGAATCATTTATCATAGCAGCCACATTATGCAAGTCCGTTTCTCTTAAAATGCTCTGTCTTCTCTGGCTGGTGACAAGAAGCTATCAGCTAGTTAATCCATAACTGTATCAAGAGTTCAGTCCAGGAAGTTATCTGGAAGCAGCATGAAAATTTTCAAGGACAGAGCTTATAGTAGAAATAGAAGGGAGAGGCCCATTGCAAGTGTTAAGTTGTTTATACCTCTGCCTGCCTTGATTTGCTTTGACTGCATTAGTTCTGAAATTGGATTGCTTTGGTCAAAGGGCTGTTTGTGCACACCATTGCAATGGGTGCTGCTTTGGAATTTGTCTTTCTGCTACAAGTAGCATAGAAACCATCCTGTACAGAACCAGATTCAACCAGGCTCTTAAAATGAATCTGAACTGAAGTTGGAATTATTTTCACTGGGTTGTTTTCCTGGGAAAGCAGGGGAGAACTACTCTCTGCAGTCCTTTTCTGAGTCCCAGAACTTCCTGTTTTGGCACCTTTGCAGTTCATTCAGACTAGACTGTTCTGTAGGATATTTTCACTGTTCTTGCCATTAGTGAGGAAACCTTACTCCCGTGAGATTTTTGCAGCTGGACAGGTGGATGGGCAAGACTCATGAGTAGCTGTCTTGAGTCACATCCAGCCTCTGCCAAACACAGCATACAGCTTTTTGGCATCATCAGGGCTCCATCCCAGTGATGACTCTGAGGACTCCTGTCAAGAAATATTCTACCATTTCAGTGGTTGATTGGACAGTCTGAAACAGTGAGGCTCTCAGAGAACTTCTCTGCTGTTCGAATACATCCCTCAGGATTTATAATTCATGGTTTTCAAAGCCAGCCTGGAATTTAAATGGGAATGATCACTCTGCCTGGATACTTCTGGCTAAGATTGGCAGTGGAGTTCAGGACTAGGATAAAAAGAAAATTAATTTTGTCTCCTATTGCTTTGGCTGAGATGAGCCTCTCAGACTTGTTTGCCGTGTTACAGTCACATGTTCTTCCCACTATGGAAAGAAGAGCCACGCTGATTGCAAGGGATGATGCAGTGATATTGGTGAACCTGCTCAGGGATGGGTGCTGCTCCCATCTAGGATATGCCCTCACTGTGAATAGCACTGCAGACACCCCTCCTTACCCTCAGGCACTCAGAGGCTGCCTCTGGAGAAAGGGTGTTGGTTTTCCTCCACAGTGTCTGCCCTGCCAGGAATTTCCTCCAGAACACTTCACACTTTTATTTCCCCCTCATTTTATCCTCCTCAGTCTTTTTTCCTTGCTTCTTGAGCCTTGTGGCTTAGCACATTTCCCTCATTTCTTTTGATGGCTCTGAATGGGAAGTACAGCCTGTTCTTAATTAGTTCTGATAATGAAGTGTTAACACACTTTGCTGTGTAAGTACAAGTCAGATACTTCAGAGCTGGAACCTGTGTGAGGGTTTCATTGCTATTGCTTGTGGTCTCTGACTTTCTCTGCATCAGTGTTCTGCTGGCTCTTTATCTCCTGGGATTTGCTTAGGTCTTATTTTACAAGTCCTTTTGTCCATTTCTTTTTTATTTTAATCAACATTTTCATTATTTTTGCAGTTAATAAAGTACAATAAATATACATGTAGTAAACTAAATGAACTAAGAATAGTGGTGTCAGTGGTGTGAAGAGCACCCAAAGCTTGTCCCACACAACATGCACCTTAAGAGTCAGTAGGAAGGAGAAGGTAGTTTGATCTTTGTGTCCTTTGCCAGAAAGGATATTTGTCCTGACAATGTCAGCAGGACACTGGAGATCTTCACTTAGTTTAGGATGATTGCCAGTTAGTTAATTTGTGTACTACAGGAGCCTGCTTGTTCTGGGTTTGGTGGACAGCAAGTAGAATAGAGGTCTGTGCCTGTCTCCCTCCATGCTAATTATCTGCCAAACAGCTAGGATTCCTGGCATTCAGGATAATGTATCATCATGAGGGTTGTGAACATTTCCAGTTACTGGGAATGATGCTGTTTCAGGGATCTGGGTATAGTTTGTGTCTATCTGGCTTGACAAAGACCTCATGTAGACAAAGGAGTTCATGTAATAGGAAACAATTAGACTTCAAAGACTCAAAAGCTTAAAAGTAAAATAAAATAATAATTTAAACTACTTTCACAGGCAGGCATAATGAAAGCCACACACCCTTTAGGTTTTACAAAAGAACCTGGAAAAATTTGCAAAAGAGAAGATGTGTCTGGGGTTTGTCATGCATCAGTGCTTTTCCTAAGCTTTTTCCTTTTGATGGTAGCACTCCTTTCAGCATGACCACAATCATTGTGTTAGACAGATGTCCACTCTTGAAAGGAGATATGCTGTGGGATCATAGATAATGCTTGAGATGTGGTCTGCTAGTCTTGGAATGTGCCTTTTCATTAGAGGCTTGGTGTGATGAAAACTACAAAATAGTATTTTAAAAACAAACAAGAAAACCAACCAAACAAACAAAAAAAAACAAAAACAAAAAAAAACCCAAAACCAAAAACCCCAAATGAAACACTATTTTTTCTCCTTTGACTCTTGAAACAAAGTGTGTCTTCTAAAATGACAGCAGTAGTATATAGCAATGTGACCAGTGCGTAGAAGAAAAAATGATCTATCCAAATGGGATTGGATGGTCCCAGCTAAATACTTTTGCTCTCTAGTTAAAATATGTCCTTTCCTTTTAGGAGAGGATCCATGGCACGATCTGGAATGAGATTGATGATTTAAAGGCATTCAAGGTGCTGGATCTAGAAGATTTTGAAAAGATGTTCTCCGCGTATCAGAGGCACCAGGTAGGAGTGAACTCTTCCATAACTTTTCTGTCTTGAATTTCTGGAGGAGAAGTGAATACACAACAGTGGTCTGAGCCCTTGGCCACCTGAAGTCAGGCTGCATCACTTGATACTCTGCCACTGTTCAAATAATCTGAAGACCAAAAGAAGTTGGGGTGTACACATGGGGCAGGGTCTAAACTTCTGATATGGGCATACTTCATACTCATGGGCAGCTCTCAGAGACAGCACCTACCAACGGGTAGTGCTCTAGTTAATGTCATTGGCCACTGACTTCCAAAAGCTGCAGAGCTTTACATTTATATTTGCATATCAAACTTCCTGTTTCTCCCATTCATCCAGAGACAAAAGGCTGTAGTTCCCTGAGTAGTGAGCAAGGTAACTGTATTAGCTCTCTTTCATTTTGTCTAGTTTTTCTTAAACAGCCAACTGCCTGAACTGGCTAGGTGACAGAAATGGTCTGAATTACAGATTGTAGAACAAACAGCATACTTTAAAAGTGGCCATTTATTAGACTATCTTTTTTCCCTTCTCTTTTTCTTGGAAAGCAAGTCACTTTCGATCTATCTCCACTGAATGAGATTTAGCAGCAGATGGATTGTACTTTCACTCCTTGAACTCCCCCAGCTTTCCTTTGCTTTTGGAGTATTTTCAATGTTTTGTATGCTGCAGAACTGGATCATTACTCTTAAGTTTTAGGAAAAGACACAGACCCAACTGCCATAAACAACCTTTATGATTATTCCTTACAGTGATGATAACTACTTCATTAACTGACTCAGTACCTTAAAATTAACAATCCAATGCCTCGTCTTTGGATTTTCCATCTTCTCCCTTCTCTCTTTTACTTTTCTGTCTAATCCAATAAACATAATGCATAACTCTTCTTATTTATGAGCTCACAGCCACATAGATAAGCTGTGAAGATGTGATGTTAACTGTTGCATGATGAGATTTCATTTGTCATTCTGCTTCTGCAAATAGCTGATGCTGTTTCAGTGGGTCCCTTTCTCGTTCTGTAAACCACATTCCTTGAAACAAGATCTTAGTTCACAGAAGGGAAGAAAGGCACACAAAACTTCAGTGCTGTTAAGAGATTGGATTTAGACCCTGCCCCAAGAGCTTCCTTGCAGCTTTCACTTGTAGCTTCCTCACTAGAAATGACCTTGCAAAGCCTTGCTTCTTTTGTCCCCAAAAGCCAAAGCCAAAACTGTCCTGGTCTCAGTTAGAATCATAATATTTATGACTATGTTACCAATCACTGGAAGGCAGCCTGAGCTATTCAGCCACAAACTAACCTGACCCTTACCCCTGACTCCGTGGGTCTCTGAGCAGTACTCTTCCATCCTCATTAAACACATTTTATGACAGTGGCTCCAGACACTAGGGTAACACTTATGTAAGCTTCTTGTATTTTTGTGCAGTCAGACATCTTGCTGCCCTTACAGCTTTTGTTGAGGTTTTTACATTATTTTGTTGAGGTTTTATTTCTCCCTAAATATTTTGTTGTTGTTACTTTACATGATACTTCTTCCTGTTTCATCCATAGTTTCTTCAATATGAACTGAATTCCAATCCTTATCAATTTTCTTTTTTTTTTTTTTAAAGAGCAGGCAATCAAAATTGCTTTTGAATTAAAAAATTATGAGAATTTTTTCAGTTCACATTTAGTCTTTTTTCCTCTTTTACTTTCGGAAATGTTCCACTCTGACCAAGTATGTGTTTACTCTGGGTTTGTGACTTTTAAACTTCATCCAAATGTCTGTAAAGAAAAATGTCAATGCAAAGCCCTGCTCTTTTGCATCTGAAATGTTGAATGAGTAAAGGCATTTCTTTCTTTGCTGTTATTAACATGACCTTCATGTTTTTTCCAGTTTCATTTACATTAAACAGTTTTTCTGTTTTCTAATTTTGTTAATGACAGAGGGTCTCTTCTCCTCTCTCAAGCCCAGTGTGTCCTTTTTGGTGGCTATGAGGGAAAGCCAAATTGTTCCATGTACAGAATGCTGGACCAAGTATTCTTACACTTGTCTTTTGACCTTGCTCTAATCTTACTGTGTAATATTGACCTTTTGATTCAGTATAGCCGATGTTTTCCTGGAGTAATGAGTAAGTCATGAAATAGTTGGAGCCTGTCTTCCAGAAGTGCTGTACCACCTCTTTGGAGGTTACTGAGTGCTTTCAAAATACTTGGCTACAAGTTGTTAAAGGGTAAAATGTGCCATTGAAACAAGTTGTTGCTTGTTATACTTGTTAATACCCACAAACTGCCTGTGCATCAGGAGAGGAGAACTGACCCTCAAGTTATAACCTTGGCAGTTTTTTCAGTAAGGCTCTGGACTGGATTTGTAAAGGTATTTAAGCATTATCCTAGTTAATATTTAAAGACCTAAAAGATTTATGCTTTGGAGACCAAATTTATTATTTTCATAAAAGACTAGGGCTCTTAGTTCCATGACATCTGCTGATTTAAGATATGCAAAGAAATGCTGAAATACCTTTGAACCATCTGGGCCAGTATTACTTGCTAAGCATTGTATGCTCTTAGAAAACTGTGTGTCTAAATTCAGCTGGCTTGTTAAACTTGGTATCTTTCTCTGTGCTAATTTTTGGCATGTTTCCTTCTTTGTTATTTGCGACTGCTGCCTGCATAGGACCTGCTAACTAACCCCTCCTCCTGTAAGCAGGTGAGTATCATTGTCTGCTTCCTGATCCTCTTGCCATGGGTGTGAAGGTGAAGTCCTGGACCATGCCATTGTGGGGTCACAGCTCATGCTACTCTTTCATATGCCCTTGACCTCTGCTTTCTTAATGGGGAAGGTGGTACAAATAATTCTTTTAGCCATATTATCTCTGTGATAGGAGGTAGTTCTTGTTCTTTCACTTGCTTATATCTCACTGCTGGTGTCTGTGGTCCCTTTTCTTATGATCCTGAGGAAAAAAGACCAGAGACAAACAAGAATGTCAGTGTGAACTCTTCTTTAACCAGAGTAATACTGTCTTGAGAGGAGAACAAAAGGGTCTCTCGGGGAGCCTCTTCTCCCACTGTTCCTATTTCTGTTCTGTCTGCTTTGGACAGTACTGAAGTCTTCAAATGCACTTACTAGCCACAGACTTTCTGCTAAAGGAGATATTTCTTTGCATAGAACTGGGCACTTCGGCAGAAGGATTTGTGCCACCTGACGGGCAGAAGAGTTCCAAATGGACAGCTGAAACCCTCAGAAAATTCAGCAAAAGATTAAAATGGTGTTTCGATAGAGATATTGTGTTATGCACATGTCTTTAAACTGGCTACCTCACAAGCAAAATTTTTGGCAATAATTTTGGTGAGAGTGATGCTATCAGGAAAGGATTGATCGAATATGATCATATGATCTCTGATGGTTTCAGAAGAAATTAGTTCTCACCATGAGTGCTCAGGGAACTGTATTTGGGAAGTCTAGTCACAACTTTTGCCACATTGGGGAGGCTAACACGGCAGCATATCAAAACAAGTCAATATGGTAGACGTAGTTCTCTGAAGTATTGATAATTGCCAGAAGCTAGAGTGCTGCCATGGTACAAGTCCTCAGCTAACCAAAATCAAATTGTATTTGAAGCAAGGCACCCATGTGATGAACGCAATCCACATGTAGTCATTTCAGCATAGTCATTTCAGCACTGAAATTTTATCTGAGTTTTGAATTTGCAACTAAAATATCAAATCTGAAATACTCTTTGAAGCACATAACATAGTGTTATCCCAGATGAGAAGTCAGTAAAGGACGATGGCATAAAACGTAGTCATCTTGGCTGTCAGGTTGACACCAGCTCCAACTATTCTTGCATTCAGGGCTTGGGGTCTCTCACAAAAGCTAGTTGCCCCTGCCCCCTTGCTTCTCTTTTTCTGTGTCTGAGAAAATATGGATGGTCCATATGTAATCTATTTTCCTTGTATTAAGCTTGGAATCTGGCTTTGGTAAAACCTGAGGCTTCATCTGCTTTTGCTTACACATGACTCCAAGTAGCTATAAATACTTCTCTCCTCAATATGAGTTGAAGAGAATATATTTTTAGCTGAGTCTAGCCCTTATGACCAAGGAGTGGGCAATGTCTGAATAGTTCAGATTATTCATCTGCATTGAACCCTGTGGGTTGGAGAACTGGAAATGGCATGGACACTATTATATCAATTCCTGCTGGATGGCTTTAAAGAAAGCTGGTTAAACCCCTACCTCACATACATAGCCAGAGGCTGAAACTTTTTTTCCCTTGCAATGGATGCTTGTCACTATCCAGGTGTCCTTGTCTGCAAATATTAGCTAGTGAGGAACAGTGAAGCTTTTAAACCAAGAGCACAGACCAGCAAGTAGCTTTCTTCCTTTCAACAGCTACCCATCTCCATATTCCTCTGTCTTCCTCCCCACAAACTGAGAAAACCTAAGAAAACTTTGAAATCTCTACATGCCAGATCATACTGGGGGCACTCCTCTTGTTGGTATTGTTAGATATTCTCTCAGAAATAATAAACTTACACAATGCCAATTTTGCCTTTTTTGGAAACATTATTTGGTGTATTGAGTAACATTGCAATTGTATTTCTGCAAAGCTAGACGCTTTGGGCACATCTTGAAGAATTTACTAAGAGCATGTCTTCAGCTGGTGCGTTGTACCTGTTTAAAAATGACACTTTCTATTGGCGGTGGCTCACTTCAACACTTCTGGATGTGACGGCATGAGTCCTTTGTATATCCAGGAGCAACACAGATTTGTGGTAGCTGACTGTAACAATAACTGAAATGACAACTAGCAGTATGAACCTATGATTCACACTGAACTCTCAAATGCTTGGGTGTCAAAATCTCTTTAGAGATTAGTCATGCTGATGTAAGTGAGCCTTGAGTTGCAGAACTTTGAGTCCCAAGAGTGAATTCTGGGAAGCCCCCATTCTGTGTGCTTGCCATATCTGACATGTTTCCCTCAGTATCTGCTATTGGCCACTCCCAGGGTCAGGATGCTGGCATAGATGGACCTGTTGATCTGACTCAGCATGCTTGCTGTTACATGCTAAAAAAGAGTCATGTTACTTATTTGATGGGTGCATTCAAAACTGTGTTATACAGGTGAATCTCAAAATCTCAAGGCCTGACAATATGGATATGTCATGAAAAGGCATTTTATAAATAGTTCCTGTAGCAGTTAGCTGAGAAAATAAAAACTTGATGGTCAGACTGAGTTTGCAGATATTTTATCTCTGTGTGCTATGACAAATGTTCTGGACTGGATTTTCAAGTGTTTTTCAGGGGATGAATATGGCAATGGGGTTATACAGACAACTTTGCAAAAGGGTGATTTCTGTATGATTAAATGTAATAATTAGTTTTTAAAAGAGAAGATAGTTTAAATGTAGACTTTTACCATTTAGTAAGATAAATGCCATCATGTCCTACTGTTTGCATCTCTCATATAATATGGATTGGTCAGGTGCAATGGCAGCCATAAGACATAACAGAGGGGGTTTTGTTTCTTATGCTGCAGCCTTTCAAGAATGCTGTGTAACCCCTGGAGGAGGTATTTGCTGAAGGATATGCTGTGACACCAGTGAGCTTCATCATAATGTGCCTGATTCTCCTATCAAACCCATTTTTCACATTAGCATAATGTACTTGTTGGTAGAGTGAGTCCAATAGGTCAGAATCAGGTCCGGTATTTGGGATCAAAGATGAGCTTATAGATGTTAATGAATTATTTCTGTTTGTCCAGTAACACAGGGTCTACCCCCATGCTTTCTGCCTTTGTCTCCTTTTCTTGTCATGTGGGTGGATTTTTCTAGATTGGGATGGATTTGTTCATTACACTGTGCTAAGTCTATCAGTCTTGAGTGAGAAACATAATACTGATTGTTTTCCCTCCCTTTTGAAATACATGCAGAAAGAGATGGGCTCAACAGAAGACCTCTACCTCTCCACACGAAAGGTGAAAGAGCTCTCTGTAATTGATGGCCGGAGGGCCCAGAATTGTGTCATTCTCCTTTCCAAGTAAGTGTGCTAAGCCTTCGCTCACAGGATGTGCCATGATCAATGCAGAGGCAAGAGGGGATGAAATTAAACAAATGGGTGTGTTTCTTTTCCCAACTAGACCTGCTGTTTAATACCTGCAGAGCCTCAGATAAACCTCTCTTATGGTGTCATAAAAGGACATTTCTCATACATGTTATCCAACGTAATAAAAATATCCACACATGCACATTTTGTGTGTCAAACAGGTGGGCATCAGCTTTTATCAGAAGACTCATCATCAGAAAGTGATCCGTACTCATTGATGGATGAAAGCAGCTCTTTGGCAGTGCTTGCACTTCACTCTAAGTGATGTGTCCCCCATGTTCTGTTTCTGTCATTTGTCTCTGTTCTGTGTGTTTCTTTCGAACTATTGCTCTGATCATCTCCCTAGAGCACAGCAGAGCTGAGTGTGATGTTCATTTTGGACTTGTGGTGAGAACAGTGGCGAACACATGCATTCATATTCAAGACCTGAGATAGGCTCAACTGGTTAGAGCATAGTGCTAATAGCATCCAGATTGCGGTTTAAGTCCCTGTATGGGCCATTTACTAAAGGGTTGGACTCAACAATCCTTGTGGGTCCCTTCCAAATCAGAATATTCTGTGAAGAATTAAGTCTTCTCTTTGTAAATTATGTTTTTGAAGCCAAGAGTTGCCTCTGTGTATTCCTGCATTAATGCATTCAAATGCAGTGACATCAGGACCCTCTATTTTTTCATGCCTTTCTACCAACATGAGTGCTGGGTTTGAGGTGTCTCACTGTCAGATTTGTGCAGAAACTGATCAAACTGAGAAAATTGCCTTCCCTACCAAAGGAGGGGCAGCAAGGCTAGAGACAAAACCTGACAAAACTATGGCAGTACTGAGCGGCAAAAGTGTTTCATTGGGCAGTAGAAAATATGGGTTCATATGGATGTGAGGCTTGTCTGCTCTATCAAGCTGATAGTTAAAGCAAGGTTGCAGCCAGAACACCAGGAATGGAGTGAGTTCTTTCCCTTGCCTAGTGAAACCTTTGGAGGTTCTCACTATGCTACTTATGTGGCATTAGCCTGCATGTCAGCAGGACCCCCACCATCCAGACCTTTCCTGAGGAAAGGCTTACATTTCTCTCTCTGCAGCAGTTGCCAACACATGTCTTTGCTGGTGTTGGCAGATGGCTGAGGCTGGGGCAGAGGGGTGGGGAGGCATATGGGCACCAGGATTTTCATGCTGTTTGATGGGCCTACTGAATTGTGTCTGGGGTTCAGATTAACTCTGTAAGCAGGTGGAACATTTCCTGGAAGTGGTAACATCTTGTGTTCAGTTGGCTGGGCTGAGGAGGATCCAGGAAGGTGGTCTATGACTTGGTATTGCACTGGATGTTTATTTGTAAAAATCTTCTGTCTCCAAAACAAAAGCAATCTGGACAGCAGCAATGCATCTTTTTCAACATTCACCTCCTCTGGTGTGCAAGTCTGGGCAATCTTACCTGAGAAGAATCCTCTCCGTGCAGAAAGAGAGGAGACAGTTTCTGTGTTTTGTCTTTCTCTTTGCTGTCTCCAGCAGCAAGGTCATTGAAGCATGAACCTTGCACTTCAGGATACGTCATGTGTTCACTCCAGCTCTGCCGTGAAGTTAGTGCAACTTGAACTGCTAGTCTGGACTCAAACCAGAGGTGAAAAGCTGTGTTTTGTGACTGCCAGCTTCTTCACTAGGAAACATCCTGCTCTTATTGTTAGCAGGTCTAACATGGAGGATAGAGATTTGGAGACTGTGGTGTCCCTATGGAGCCTGCAAGTTTGCGCTGTGCTCTGTTAACTTTGCTGCTGTGCTATTGGAAACACCACCTGCCAGGGCTATCCCACTGGCTTAGATAATTTAATGTTTGTGACAGATAGTGTTACAACCAGAATATCACAAATATTGTTCAGGTTCGCCCAGGATTGGTATTCCTCCCCAAACTTCCCTTTTAAATGCAACCAGAAAAGCAAAAATCTTTGGGAACTAAAATAGCACCTTTACGTTCTTGCCTCTTTCTTTGCAGTTCGCGGTTATACGTTTCTAATATTAAAGACAGGAATTGGAAGGAATGGCTGCAGACAATAGTTGAAAGGGCTTTATAACCCCTTTGCAGGTTTTTTCATTACCCCACATCATCCTCCTTGAGGTTAGACCCTGAAGAAGAGACACTCCCAGCCAAATCATCCCTGCACTGCATTGCTGCCATGCGCTTGCTGCTCCTGCAGCACAGCTCATACACGTGCGTGGGGGTGTGCACACACATGCAGTGAGAGGGGATTTAAGACTGGGGACAAACAAAAGGAGTTTCTGCAACCCAGAGCTGCAGCCCCAGATTTCAGGTTGCCACAGTATCTGCCAACAGCTGTTTCCAATTGACTCTTACTGTGCATATATATCCCTGTAGTTTATTCCCCCTTTGTTTACACTAAACCATTGTGTCCTTTAAAGTAAAATAGCTGCATGGGTTGGGTTTTCTTTCCCTCCCTACTCAAATGTTTTTGTTTTACTAACACTGTGTTAGAAGGGGTCAGGCAGAGCTCATATTTCATATGGTCCAACAAGCCAAAACCTAACAAGAGTGAGAAATAGATGTCTCTTGCTTTCTTTTGCAGAGAGACTACTGCATGGTAGGCTGAAAAGAGATGAAAATTGAATTGCTAGTTGATTTTTGCTGACATCTAACAAATTCTTAAACTTTCCTTCCCGATCTCATCTTTACTTCCATAAAAAGGTATCCCTCTCAACTACGTGATAGTAGCATCTTTCACTTTTCCTGCAGAGAAAGGATTGAATTGTTCCTGTTTAATAGAGTCTGATGGATCTAAAACAAAGTTCTGTGCCATAGGCTGTCTTCAAAGGCTTAAAAAAATCATAAGATGAGTTTCTCTCACAGTACTTCCAGTAGGCCATAGTTCAACCAGGGCATGGAACCATCTGTTTGCAGTGAGTTCAGACACCCACCAGCTTCAAATTTAGCTTTCTTAATGGTGTTTCAAACATATATTTACTTTTGTCACCCTGGAAATCTGCTATCTCTCATTAATTTCCTGATGTCTTCAGTTTCCTCCAGGCTAGAGTTTTGTTGTCAGACTTGTGTGGTCTGGAAGAGTCATCCCAGATCCCTATGTTTCCTTCTTTCACCTGGCAGCTGGAAATTTCTCTGACCTCTCTCACCACTATGGCTTCTCCCTGCCTCCATTACTTAAGTAATTGATAATATTTTCACTGCTCTGTTTTTGTAGTGCCATTTCTTTAAATGTTCTTGCAGAGCATGCCCAAGATATGTACTGTTCACTGTCTTGCTCTGTGAAATGCTCTGGAGAGATTCAGTTCTTTGAGGCATCTTGCTTGGAAGAAGGCTGAACATATACTTATGGAACTTATTTGTGCTCATTATTTTGCATGATGTCCAGTGAAATAATTATATCAGTGTTTTTCTGAATAATGTGATGAGTTTGTTATTTCTGTAGCTCAGTGAGTCAGCAGTAACCTTCTCAAGAGGCTGGAAATGGTAGGCATACTAGCAAAATGTCATAAGACCAGAAGTAGCAGAAGGCAGAATCTGACTACACAAGAATAATTTTAAATGTGAATGTGACATGAGACAGGTACTAGCAAGCAGGTTTATCAAATGTTTGTGGCTTGGGCAGAATTTCCAATGAGAATACAAAAGAGATAAACTATTTTTCTCACATCACTGTACCTCCTCAGTGCTTTTAAACTCTTTCAGTTGAATCACGAAGGGGATGAGCTATTCAGGCAATGTCAGTCTCCATGTACTGGCTTTGCACTGTCCCTGTCCCAGTGCTTTTCTGCCATGTGACAGTTCAGTGTTCAGCCTTGTTTCAAGGTAAATTTGAAGCAGTATGATATTCTGGGGTACAGATCATATCTTGATACAGAAAGAGCTGATTGGACTCAGTATTCCTGTTCCTCAGTGTCTTGTATTGAAAAACACTGCCTGCTGGGTTCCTGGAGAGATTTTTTGGTTTTAAATAAAGGTCCACAATAAATGGCTTTACCTGCTATGCTGAGTGTGATACTCTGTGGCAAACTGAACACGTTAGTCAGTGCCATCCTGTCTGAGATCACAACTAGGAACCTGAAGGTAGGGTTATGATAAAAGATGAATCACTGCTTCATCAATATCTCATATGGTAATTTGGGGATTCCATGTTTGGTCCTGCTTTACTCCTCTTGGCTCAGAAAGATAATCATCCCCAGATCCTTCTTGGAAGGTAACTGAGAGTATTTGAATGCAAAGTTGCTTGGTTACTCAGGAGCTTTTGCTGAAGGAGAACAAGAAAAGAAAATACTTTCTTTCTGTACTTGCCAGAATGCTTTCACAGTGATGTTCTGAAAAGGCACTGGTGGATTTTTTTTCCCCCAACATATTGATATAATGGTGTAAGATGTACCTGGTAAAATGTCCCAGCTGTTGTCCCACAAAAGATAAAGCACTGTTGTCTTCACTAATGAGACAAGTGGGCAACTGGGATAAGAGGATGTGGAAAGAGTGGTTGCACCTTTCTGTCTTCTGGCTAAATGTATGGTTAGACCAGCCTACCTCCTGAATGCTGCTTCTGAGAGGAGGCCTTTATGGGGTAGCGACAATCAGTATTCCCAAAACGTAGATATTGAAAAGCCTGCACTTTGGGAGCTGTACAGAGCCTTAGGGAGAGCTCAGGAGTTAGAGAAGGATTGTGTCTTAGTCACAAATTTTGGGAATGAATTAACTAGTAGCCTGTGTGAAATGACTTTGTGGAGATGGAGTATTCTGCAGTCACTAAAGCTAAGATTTGCATGAGCTGTACAAACTGGCCTTAGGACATAGCTAAGTATCAATCAGTGCCTGTCACTGTCACAGCTACTACTATTGGCATCTGTTGGGAGCACCGTCATTCAGCAGGAGGTATAAAATGTCCTTGATACATGATAATCAGTCTCTTCTCCAAGGTAAAAGGAACAGTGGGTCTGTGATCCCTGTGGTATGGGAACTTAACATAGCTGAAAAAAACCTCAATTTCTCTGTTGTGGGAAAGTATGCTTCCTTCTCAAGAGCTAGGAAAGATCCAAGGAACAAGCCCATGATGTAACTCACTATTTCCTTGGAGGGGGAGATGGGTAATGAGTGACAAGCATTTTTGCTTTGGTTCATGGGAGGGAGATAGAGAAGGGGGGAGGTTACTGTGAGTTAAATCAATGGGTGTATTTAAGGAGAAAAAAAATGATCGAGCACTGGGTGTCTGTAAGGGAAGTTGATGTAAAACTGCAGCATGTCTCCCAGGCATGTTCCGAGTCAGGCTGCCGGCGTTTTCCAAGAGGATGAAACAATAAACCACTTGATGTCTGCAAGTGAAGCTGGTGTTAAATCAGTCGAGGTGTCCTGGGGAGATTAGTGATGAATTACTCTGCAGAGTCAATAGAGATTATTTATGACGCCGGAGGGGATAGAGGGAGGCAGGCTAAGTACCATATCAGAAGTTATTTGGTACTTGTTGAGCTTTAACATTGCTTGAAGATGACTCAAGCAGTTGGACTTCCATATACTGCCACCAGATGTATGGGTGAGGGAAGAAGGAGGGAGTATTTTCAGTAAAGATCCTTTTCCTTCCTCGTCTGGCCAGTGTCAGGCTCCTGTTGAACAAAAACGGGCAGTATCTGTGCTATGAGTGAATGTGCTGCAGCTGAGCAAAGGGGCACTGTATTTTGTTCTGGTCACATTTGCTTCCTGTGTCGTGATTCCAGGATACGTGATTTTGAGAAGTGTAAGGCAGAGGGAATACAGCTTGAATTGTATGCTGTTCCAAATTGAGTTACCTCCAGCAGCTGGAGGAAGAGTGCCTGGATCTGCAAAGTTTGTAAGAAAGTCATTGCAGCTTTCCAATAGATACCAAAATGTAATTTCTTTAGTGTAAATTTTTGGGCCATAATTCCACTTTAATTTTGCTGTTTCATATGAGTTTTAGTCTCTGAGGGATGCCTCTTTTCAGTTTTAAATGGAAAGATTTTACGCATCTGCTTTAGGTTCTTCTTTAATCAGTTCACCTGCTTCTGTTTAAAAGCAGCACATCTGTTTCACATTACTGCTGGCCATCTTTAAGATCTGCTACATGGCTGGGCACGAGTTTTGAAAATACAAGAAGAATCACTTGATCAACAATTCTTTGGCCAGTTATTCAGACGGTTTGAAAATGGGAAGATCTGTGTTTTGTGTCATTGTTGCTTTTGAAAGGCATCCTGTCCCAGAAGAAGAGCAAGCCCATTTTGGCAGAGTAACATTGTTCTGCTGTAAATTCTTCCGTAGTAGTAATTAGATTGGTAATAATCTAGGATGCACACCTGCAGGCACCATGACCCTGTTGCAGTCCTGTAAATGACCAAGTTAAACTGCTTCTCAGCAGGGGACTGGCAAGCTTTCTGCTTTTCTCTACTGTGGCCTAAACCATTCAAACCAGATGTTTTTCTGCTGATGGCTGGCGGGGCACAAAATCATCCAAGAAATCAAAGTGTTTGTATAACTCTCTGTCCTTGGGGCTCTCAATTATTTTTGAACAGAAGATGTTTTCAAGTGTATTTAATGCTGATGAATGGCAGCAATCAGAGGAGCTTGGAATCCTTGGGCTTCTGGACAGAACAGCAAGATCAGTGGTAATATATGCAGCACCGTTGTGTTGCTGTACCTCAAACCTGTGTATTTGGTCCTGTTTACTGCATCCCCAAACACACACAGGTGTAATTCCACTGTGTAATGGGTGATCAAAGTGTAATTGCTCGAGTTATTTGCATGGAAAACACATGAAAACGCACCCCTCATTCTTTGTAAAGAAGAATTCACATTCTGTGAAAGTAGCAACAAAACCCCTCCACCCTGGTGATAATGGGTTGCTTTATTTCATTCCCTATCACACACTGTGTGCCTGTGTTACAAATTAAATCTAATCTGCAGACTGCAGACTCTGAAAAATGCAAAGCTGCTCTCTAAAGGAAAAATAATCAACAAAATGTAGCATTTAAAAAACTTCAGCCACTGAATTTTTTGGGCACGTGTGTATGTGTCTCCTAGGGACCAGGCCCACAGCCACTAGTTTTAGCCCTTCTCTGGTCACAGTGTTTGATCAGTTCAGAGTCACATAGCCATGGACTTTACAATTCACTGTTTAAACCAAAAGTATGCCTTCCACTTTCTGATTGAGGCTGCAGAGTTTTGTGCAGGACCTCATGTACTTAAGTTTGGTTTTTTCATCCAGTGTCAAACTAATTACCTGAAATAAAAAGTTTCCAACCTTTCCATTGTAAAACTATGAATCCTTATATTTCATCTGAGCATGACCCAATTATGAAGCTTTTCTGGAAATTCAGTTCTTTATCTTGCTTAGCTGGTATCAGTTTTCCCTCCTTGTGGAAAGATTACATGATGACCAAATTTGAACACAATAAGAGGAATTAGTTCAGAGATGTAATACTTACAAGATCTCAAATGTCTGTTGATTCATATTTTAGTTTCCAGCTGTTGGTTATATTGGGCAATATTAAAATATTTTAAGTGTCTTATATTTAGTAATATTTCCTATCTCTAAAAAAAAAGCTTTTTCTTTTGCTTTTACCATATTTTTCCAAAAATGTGATTCTATCCAAATGCTAATGGCAATATGAAATTTCAACATGGAAGCAAAAACATTTTGCTTCATGCATCAGCCTGTCTCTTATTTATATTTGCATTTTCTCTTTCTACTGTTAATTAATTATATTGAGAGTAGAAAGTCCATGGAGACTGAAGACTTCACTCTTCAAATATTTCTTTTTACACTCTACTGTTTCAGTCCCAAAACTGAGATTTTCTTGTGAATAGCTTTTACTTTATGGTTCACTTCAGTATTTCCTACTCTCCTGAAATGACTGAGTATCATGGGTTGGGGTTGGTGCATTTCTCTGTTGACGTCTACTCTGAGAACAACCAAGTTCATTTCATGTACCATCAAGCAACATCTTGGTAATGACAAATTTTGACTCCTCCTGATCTGTCCTGGATTTCGAGTGGAGACCTTGAGACTTCTTTTCTTTATTGATTCTGTGTTCTGTTGTAGCTGATGACTCCTACTCATTGTACACAGATGGACAGGAGTAGGTGGTAAGGAGAGTGTGATCTTAGTACCTCAGATAACATTAAAAAGCTCTTGTTTTCAGAGCTTGTTTCATGATATGAAATATGGTTTTGCAGATGCTTTCCGTTCCTCTGTCATCAGTCATTGCTGACAGAGTGAATTTACCTAGCACAAGCCGTTTGCTTGCAAGAAAATGCTTTCTCAGTAAGGCAGTTTTCAGTCCCATTATCTGTTAGTCTTGGAAAGGCTTTAATATTCACAAGTCAGGCTGTTACATGAGCTCACAGTCAGAAGTCACATGGGCATGAAGGGTTTTACTATAGCAAAAGAGTAAGGGAGGTGTCCGGTATGGGGGGAGCTTGGAAGTACTTTTGATCTATGAGGACTTAATTGTTATTAATCACTGTCTGATTTTTGGATGTGTGTTTGATTAGCTGAAGAGGATAAAAATATATTATCCATAAAACCTCTGTATTTAGAACAGATTTATTCCTCTTACTGAATATTCTAGAATACCAACTTCACAGTAGAGCTTGCTGTGGTTGTTTCATGCCTGTTTAGTGCAGCATTTCAGGCTTCCTACTTTCTGAATTGTCAGAGTCACTTAAGCTTTGCACTAATGGCACAATGCTGGTACTTTTGAAAGGTTGAAGCTGTCTAATGAAGAAATCAGACAAGCAATCTTGAAGATGGATGAACAAGAAGACCTAGCAAAAGATATGCTTGAGCAGGTGAGAAAGGGTAAAGTCAGATATAACTTATTTTTAGGTCCTTCTCTGCCTTTTCTCAAGTGGATGTGTGTACTGGCACTGCTGTTTTTCCTCAGATAAGAACTTGGCTCCGTCATATCAGTGGAGCTGCAGAGGAGAGTATGAGAAGAGTATTTTTCCCAATGTTGTGTATACCTCTGTCATGTAACTGTTTCTCTCATTGGTGCAAAACTTGCATGATTGCAGGTGGGATGAGGTTTCTTTTTATGTTCTCTCTTTTCCATAATTTTTCCCATCTCTGCTTTTTCCTGCTGATTATTTATTGTTGCTATTGTTTTCCTTTTCTCTTTTTCTTCATCTTCCTTCTTTACCTGCCTTTTCTATTGGGAAGTGTCGGGAACCAGGCCATGTAGGTCAATGATTAGAGCCAGGACTAGAAGGGATCTCACAGGAACATTAGAAGGGGACCCAGGTATTCCATCCCCAGCACCTGGTTGACTGTATAACTTGTGAGGAAAAGCCCCCCACAATTACACCACCATTGCCCAATTTCCATTTATAGAAGATGATGCTTTGACCAAAGAGACATGTGATAAAGTTCCTTAGGAGTGTGAGAAACACTATAATTATGAACTGTCTAATAAATGTGATTCCTTCTTTCTGGGCAGTCACTGTTTAATCATGCACGAATACCTTTTCCATTTTGTAAGTTTATAGCCTACTTGTCATGTTATCTGAATGACCACAGCTGCTCCAGAAGTCACTGCGAGCTCCTGATGCTCCACACCTTTGAATATCACTTATTTGAGGAGTGCAATAAGGTATTAGCAAGTGGTAAAAGAGTGCTTCATATGCCTTGTGAGTGGTTTCTGTGGGTGTGAGCTGAGGCTGCGTGCAGGGCAATATTTATAACTGTACTGAAGCACAGCTACCAGCAGATCTGTCAAAAATCTGTCCAAGTACGAGCTTTTAAGGTCAGCATATGAATAGCAATCAGTGTCAGCCTCATATGCAGTTGTTTGGTTGTTGTTTATTGTTTCAGCAGCATAGGGCATACCCGAGAGAGATAGATGAGGCTTTGTGTGTACTCTACGATAGGCACGATGGGTACTTCACTCTGTTTGGGACACATCCTGCTCTTGTTTGCACCAATCTAAACTCAAAGTAGTGCTGTGGGAATCAAGTTCTCTCTGTACTTCCCCTTGGGTAACCTGGAGTAGCACTTGGCCTTTAGGATTTTGAAATGGGAAATTCCCCATAGAATTAAAAATTAATCTTAATGGGGTCAGTGAAGGATAAAGACAGAACAGCAAGCAAAGGTTTAGAAGAGGTCAGTTTTGTAGACACAGCTGCACTTTTTTGAAGTTACGGTCACACGACTGAGTCAGTGTAATGCTTCCCAGTGGTAGCAGAGAAATCTGAGGGCTCTCACTCCACCAGGGTTTGTTTGTGCTCCTCTGTCCCCCCTCTCATTTCCTTGGATCTCACATCTCGGTGTTTGGTTTGTGTCTCTCACTCTAGCTACTGAAGTTCGTGCCTGAAAAGAGTGATACTGACCTGTTGGAGGAGCACAAACACGAAATCGAGCGCATGGCCCGGGCGGATCGTTTCCTCTTCGAAATGAGCAGGTCTGTTTGGTGCATTACGGGAGAGTGCATGCAGGACTTCTTGGAAGCAGCTGTAATTGTTATTGAAAATGGATCATCTGGCACTGCGAGGGAATGTGCAAGGTTGTGGGCCAGCATTATACCCTGTGTTTGCCAGAAGCCTGTGAATGTTCATGACAGAAACTTTATTGACAAGAACTCTCTGTGCATAAGGCCCTGTGCCCTGACAACAAGCAGAAATCTGCCTCCTCTGCCTAAATTTGTTCACAAAGAGGAATGCAGATACAAGTGTCAGATGTAGTGTAGCCAGGGGTCAGGATTTCATATAGATCCCTTTTTCTGTTAAGCTATCTCATCCCCTCATCCTCTGACCCTCTTTCTTGTTCTAACTTTGCTACACCCCTGATGAGGATTAACATTTTGTTCTGCTAATTGAGGTGTAGCTGGCATCTCCCATGACTATATTTTGAATATAGTGGGAATTCATCCAGCTCCTTTTTAGTTGAGAGCAAAACATGACTTGCAGTCCACCATTTTCATAACAAGGTTGATTATATAGTTTTATCTGTTTGAACTATGTTCATAATCCCATGCCTTGGCTTCATGGTACTGAACATCCAACCACTGGATTATGTGGGGGGCATACTGGCCCTGGACTTCAAGAGTTCCAGTTCAGTGTTGACTTTCCTCTGCCCTTCATGCAGGATTGACCACTACCAGCAGCGGCTGCAAGCATTATTCTTTAAGAAGAAGTTTCCAGAGAGGCTGGCAGAAGCAAAACCAAAAGTGGAAGGTATGGTTAATAAAGCTTTTTCTAAGAGTTGGGCAGAGGGGTAGGGAAGGTCGAGAGAGGCTTGTCTTCATGCATGCTATGTTTGTAGAGCCAGTGAGCCCAAGGTGTGTCGTATCCTAAGAAATAAGTTCTGTCTGACACTCTTCTCTCTCACTCATTGACTTAATAAAGTCTGTTCCATGATTGTTACACTGTAAATACGACCTGAAAAATATGACAGTGTGCTGTCAGGCTGTGCTGAGCTGCCAGAAACTTTCATAGCCTTTCTGTGCAGGTCAGCCTTCCCTTCTCACCCTCAAGTCCTTGCAGCTTCCCTCTTTAAATGGTACTTAGAACAGATACTTCAAGACACTGATGCTCTGGGAATGTGTAACCTAGAAGCAGGAGAGGTGTGTGGTTTCTGTACCACATCCACTCTGATTATTGCAGAGCAGAAGTGAATGTATTCTACTCTACATTTTCAGAAGAGCTCAAGCCTTCCCTCTGTTCTCACTGGCTATCCTTTTAGAGTGTGAGGTAACAGGAGAACAGCCTTGGTCCTATGTTCAGAGGAGCCTCCTACAAGTTCCATGTAGTGCATTTTCCTCCCAGTTGCCCTCATTCTAGGGGGGTGTGGGTGCAGGAAGGACAGCACACAGAGTTGCAGCAGTTGTGCAAATGCTGTTCAGGGTATTTCAAATTATGGGCCCCAGCATGTTAAAAACAGCCACTGTGCAATAACTTGTTCTTTTTTCTCTCTCATCAAGCCATTCTTCTGGCATCCAAAGAACTCATCCGAAGCAAGCGTTTGAGGCAACTCTTGGAGGTAGTTCTTGCCTTTGGGAATTACATGAACAAGGGCCAAAGGGGAAGCGCTTATGGCTTCAAAGTCTCCAGCCTGAACAAAATTGCGGACACCAAATCCAGCATAGACAGGTGGGGTGAAAGGCCATAAATATGATGGTAACTGTGCTGCTGCATCTCTTAGCATACTAGTGAAAATGGGTTTTTGTTTTGTTTTTGCTCTGTAGACAATTGAAAATCATGTCTTATTCAGAATTGAAGTAGTGCTTTTCACCCTTAAAGATTCTGCAGCAATTAAGACCAGCTAATAACACAGCAACCAAATTCTGCTGTTTCTCTGGATAATGCACATTTGATGTTGGAGTGCATTTCTGCAACCTCATGCATAGATGACAAAATGTATTTCACAAAAACTGAAATAAGTTTGGGGAGAAAGAGGATTTCTATGGAATTTTCTCTTTCTACCAAAGTTTTATGGCCATGGTTTTGCAAAAAAAAGAAAATGTGAAAAAAAAATTCTGACAATTTTATGTCTCCTATGAAACGTGTATATTTCTGATGCAGGACTGTCACAGACATTTTCTCTATGTACACCACTAATGAAACCACAAGGCATAACTCAGAGAGACTGATCCTGGTTGTATCTAGGGCAGATAAGGAAAACAGCTGGTTTGGAAATGTGGAGTTTACTGTTCATTGACGTGGACTACAGGTCTTTATAGTCACTCTGTGTTTTGCCCCATATCCCCATACTGGTTCTAGAAATTAATCCAGCTGAGACTGGGCAGGGAATATCACTTTTGGACTCCATCACTGCTAAGGTTTTCCTTGGAGAAAGGAAATTCCTTGGAGTAAGAACCTTGCAGGTTCTTAGTAACTTGCATCTTCTTTGAATTTTAAGACCTGCTGAGACCATAGTTGTGGTTAAATTACTTCAGGCTGTGATAGAATGAATGATGGCAGTAAAATATCCTAAGAAATTCATCCCTACCTAATAGAGTTTGAAGTAACAGAGTACTGTTCTGACTACCAAAATGTCCTTTTCTGTGTTCCAAGGCTAACAGTTGTATAGCAAATGTTTAACTCTTTTTTTGCCTTAATGTAGCTTGGCTTAATTTTTCCATATATTAGATGTCCTGTACAGATTCTGTTCCCTCACAAGTTCCCCAGCTCCCAGGCTCCAGTCTGAGTGAAGAAGCAGCCATATGCTATCTTCCCAGTTGGTTAACCACATGACACCCACCTAAAGTAGCTGTTATTACTGTCTGTTCTCTTTACATGCAGAATTCCTTGTTTACTTTACAAATTTCCTTAAACCCTCTCCTGCATCCTTCACACAACTTAATTCTATCTGCTCCTACTTGGGCTGCCTTTGGTTTTATGTTAGTGAGCCTGACCACTACACATAAGCTCAGCTGTTTCATTACTGCAGTATTTTTTTGCAGCTTTTCCAATCTTCAAGAACTTTTTTCTCTTCTTAATCAATTCTGGGTTTTTTTTTTTTCCCCACATTGCCTCTGATGACAGCTTGCTTCTCCCTTAAAAGTTAATGTCTCTTTAGTACTATTAGTTGTTTGTTCTCTGAAGTGTCTGGTGACAAATATTATACTGTGTTATGCAGTTTTCTATTTCACACATGGATGGAAGCATGCTGGTGTTCCCAGACAAAGTTAGGATACATTATATTGCTTGAGGTTTTAGGAAGGATGGTTCATAAAGGACTAATCCATTTCAATCCTTTGCACTTTTCTTTCAGTAGCACAGCTGCTAACTTCTGACACATTGTTTATTTTGTTCAAACAAGCACATCTCCTACCCAAATATTTTTTCACTGATTTTTCACAATCCTTTCACCATCCTTTCCTTCTTATGACAATCTTCCTTCTCATTTCTACCTTTTGTTTTTATTTTGTTTTCTTTAGGAACATTACACTCTTGCACTACCTAATTATGATCTTTGAAAAGAATTATCCAGATATCCTAGATATCCAGTCTGAGTTGCAGCATCTTCCAGAAGCAGCAAAAGTCAAGTAAGTCCAGTGCTATTGCTTCTCAGAGCTGGAGTTCCCAGCGATTTTTTTAAACTTAGTTATCATATTTTTTTTAACTTCTGTCTTCTTAAACCCATGTCCAGCCTTACAGTTGTAATGCCTTTGTTGTACATAACTGAATTGATAGCTTTACTTAGGTATTCCTGTATTTACTTTATTTCTGAATCAGACATTCTAACTAGGCTGGCTGTTGCTTGTGATTCACTCACCATGTTCTATGGTTGTTCATCCAAGTGTGCTATTTTTTCTGGGTAATTGCAGGTTTGTTTCTAAGATAGGGCCAATTAGGCACAGAGGCTACAGTAATTCTTTTTCAGGAACATTGTTGAAACTTTTGCACATATCAGTCTTGCACAGAAATCCAGAAAGCATCATACTTTCTGCAAAAAGTCAATGGTCAACTTCTGGAAGTGTTTGTGAAAAATGAATACAGAACCCAGCCCCCAAAATACTAACTTTTTTTTTTTGCTTTCCAAAGCACTTCTCAAAAAATATTATGCATATTATTCATCCAAATGTGATTCTTTCTGTAGGGAACTAGTCCAACTAACAAAAGATAAGTGAAAATTAATGTATTTTCACACTTTAAAGGCATTTATTAAAGCTTTAGTGGTGTTTTTGAGATGTAAGCTACTACTCCCCAAATATTTGGAGGGGATGCTTGCTGATCCACAAAAAGGTACTCACTAGTTATCTGGAAATTCAAGACTCATTTTGCTCACAAATCCTAGAAAAAAAAGAAACTCACATTTATATATGATGAGCAGACATTCAGTGTAACATCTGTGTCTAGGGAAGCATGGATGAGCATTAACAGTACATTTCTATGCTCAGTTACAGTGTAAGCTGGCCCAGACTACCATATGGTAGAAGTGCAGATGGAAAAAACAATGTTTGAACTGTGAGGGAGAAAAAAAAATCACATGTAAATGTACTGCTAATGGGATTTAGTAGTTATGTGGTGTAAGAATCATATGTAGAGATAATCTGAGACTGCAGTGATGTGTGTGCTAAAGCTGTGCTCCTTGCTTGTGTGTCAGCTGATCACTGCGAGCTGGCCATGGGGCGTACGGGCCAGGTTGAAGGGTCAGGAACAGCTTGCAGGGCAGATGTTCTGAGGACAGCCTCCCCTTTCCTTCCCAGGAAAATCCCAGTTTTCAGTGTGACCATAGGCAAGCAGGGTCTGCCTCATCTTACATACAAAAAGTAGCACAGAGCATCAACAGATCCCCCTCCCTCGTTTCAAGTCATCTGGCATGGCTGGTGCCAGAGGCCGGATCCCAGACGTGATGAGCCAGTGGTCTGTGCTGCTGCACAGTTCCTGTACCCCTGTGTAACACTGCTCTTTTTGTTTTATCTGCTTTGCCTCTGTCTCCTGTGCAGCCTGGTAGAGCTGGAGAAGGAAGTCAACAACATAAAGACTGGATTGAAAGCTGTTGAAACTGTAAGTATCTGAAGGTTTCCAAAGTGCCACACTTACAATATCTCTCTCAGAATCAGGGGCAGTATATATTTTATGATAAGATAAAGTGGGCTTTCTTTTTTCATTCCTTTCCATTCCATTCCAGAATGCATTAACCAAGAAAAAACAAATAAAAGCTTCTCATGTGGAGCTCCTGCTGATGATCTTAGCAGAGTTAAGGCTAATGAAAAGCTTGTTTGATCTCAACCTGGAAATTAAAAGGACAGTTTGAAAAATGGCATGGACTGAAAGAAGAAATAAAATTCATGCTCTTTCTTGCTGAGGGATGGATGTCTGCTGAGCAAGTGTTTCACATGGCTCTTGGAGTAGTAGTAAGCAGGTAGTGCTCTGTTATACGCAACCCTATCTTCTATCCTAAGCACTCATTGGGAAGGCAAAGGGAAGGATAGAAACTAGTTAAAAATGGAGCAGCTGAGCTGGCAAGCAAAGAAACAGTGGTGGAATTTTTCCTGCTACTAATGAAAGCTAGTTGTTGGAAATTGCATTGGGTGATTTGTGTGCAAGGATTATCTATTTACAAGGGACTAACACAGGACCCTCCAGTCCTTCTCATTCCCCATGAGACAAGAAAGTGATGAGTTCATTTTTCTTTCATGTGACCTGAATTTGCTTTTTCCTCTGGGGTAGAGGAAGGTATTTTTGTCCTGTCAGTGGCTCCCAGGCTGTCTGGCTGTTGCCAGCAGTTCATCGTTCAAAATTAAGACAGTGATCCTCCTGTGAAAAAAACAAACAAACAAACAAAAAAAAACAAAACCAAAAAAGAAACCTTTCCCAACCTTTTTTATGGATTTTTGGGGTAAGGGAGAATGCAGCAATGAGAAGAAATACTGCTCCATACATGGAGTACCAGTGTTCGGGAATTAAAAGAACCTGTAAAGGGAAGGCTGACATGGAGTTCATGACATTAAGAGAGGCCCAGTTTTTGGCTGGGACAGACAGTTCCCCCCCTTTGAAATGTGAGTAGCTAATTCTGTTTTGCTTTTTTTCATCAGATTATTTGTCCTTTTGCCTTGACAGCTGATTTTTCTTCTCTTTTCCATACATGGGTTCCATGGGCAACCTCTCTTTCCCATACAATCACCATCTTCCTGCCTCAGTCTTCTTCCTGCCATGGTTTTTTTCTTCTGAGGCTGCCAGCACCTCCCAGTCTGCTTGTTCAGTTCGTGGTTTTCTGGAGTGTAAAAAGCAGCACTATAGCAACAATAGAAGATCACTGTCAGGTGGAAGGGGGAGGAGGGAAAGGTGTGATTCTTGATTCTCTTCCAGTGTGTTCTCACCACAGCTTTGGCTCCAGTGACTGGTGTTTCTTCAAGGCCCCTTAAGAATAGAGAGCTAAAAATACTTTCACAGTCAGATGTTCTTAAAGGTACTACAAACCATTTGGCTTCCTGGATTTGCAGCTCACTTCTAGGTAAAAATAAGATGGGTTCATTTCCAAGACATTCATACAGCTGTTGCCTTTGTGTATGATGCTTCCAGAAGGACAGATAAGTAATGGAAGGGAACTTTGTCAGCAGAGCCCTTCTGTCACACAGCAAGATCTTAACCACCAATTGAGAAATTGCTACCATGGCTGAATCATTTCATGCTTCTAGAGGACCAGCAGCCCAACCCACCAGGGCCAGTTCCAGCCTCTGTTGTGCTACTATGATTATCAGAGATCATTTCTAGAAGATTCAGACAGATTTATTATTGTGTGGTGTCGTACTCTGGCTGATTACATAGTCATACTGCTTGCTTGTGTGGGTTTAAAACTTTCTTGCATTTTGAGATAATTATTCTGCAGGGAAGAACTGAATTTGAAATTGAAGAGCAGACCACCTAATCTTGATTTTACTTTGCAAAAACCCTGCTCTCAAGTAACAGTCCCAAATGCCATAGCTTTCAACTGAAAGTAAGATGACAGAATTGTTATACTCGCCTGCCAGAGAAAGAGGGAAGGAGAGAGTGGAGCAACTTTCAGCTAAAATAAACTTCAAAATTAAGAATGGAAGAGAGTGGCTGAAAAAAAATTCTTAGAAGCATGTGAAATGACATTTCTTGTATTTGTAAGGTTCACTTAAAAGTGATTGTAACATAGACAAAATTCACTGCAAAGTGATGTACTGAGCAGTGCTGCCAGGACTGTCCCTTGTGATCTGTTAGGAAACCAGGAGTAGAAGATTTAATGCAAAGCAAGGGAAGTAGCACTTCTTTATTGTGGGCTTTCTCTAGCCACCTCCACATTGCCTTTCCTACCCCTTTTCACTTTGTGGTCTTTCCTTGTGGTGGTTACGTTCTCTTTCCAACTCACACCAGACCAAAAGATATATCATGTCAGATTTTAGGTTGTTGATGGCCAAAGTAGTTCTTGGCATTCAGCAGCACTGTGTGGAACAAATCCCAAGGTGTTTCTCAGCACAGTCGCTTACAAACCAACCCTTAGGTGCTTATAAACCTACCCATTTGGCTCTGTGAACTACTATTTTGATGAGCAGCAACAGAGAGCACCCAACATGCACGGAGCTAGAGCTGCAGCCAGCACAAAAGTATTTTCCAAAGGGAACAGAGGGTCAGATCGTAACTTGACCTGCTGCTTCATGCTGCTTTCCCTACAGAGAAAGTCAGGCTTTATCATTCCCACTGATTATTCAGCTGAGAATAAAGATGAGGCTCAGATTACAATTTCATTGTCCCCATGAGACTGTCAACAGCACACAAGCCAAGCACAGGCATGAGAGACATCCACTCTCACTATAAATTAGTCAGTTTCAGGAGCTCTGTAGCTCTCTCCATGTTTCAAGCATGATGATTAAAGTAAGGGAAGAGATAGCTATGGGTAATCTTGGCTTAAAACTAAAAAAACTTGAGCCAGAAAGAAAGAATCTTGCAATCATTTTTTTTCTTTTTGTAGGTAGCAGACAAATAGATCATTGTTTTCTATGGTTTTATGTATTCTTTTTACTTTTACCATACCTCTTCTTAGCACAATAGCTCCAGTTTATAACTCTGTCACTTTTATGATGTCCAGGCTAATGCTTAGCAGGGTGCTTACAAATGTTGCACCTGGCATCTGTCTACTTGTCCTTTAGTGGAAGAACCAATTTTGATGTCTTTTTTGCTGTTCATCTGGTGCTTTTCAGATCAATAAAGAGGAGATCTAGAGCATATTTTCCCAAGTATACAGCATTTTGATGGACCCTAGGAAGAGACAATGGAGCTAAATTCACTATTAAAAATCCTAAAGTCACTTGCTACACAAAGCTCTTTATCATTTGTCATTTTTCATAGGGAAAAAAAAATGCAGCTCTTCAGGTAGTTGATGCTTAAATCATAAAGTTGCTTTAGAAACTTAGCATATTGATGGCTTTCTTGGGAGCGGTTGTCCTTTGAGGATAAGTGAAACTGTAACCAGGACCTTCCATCATCCCACCTTGATCTCCCCTCTCTCACCTAAAAACTTCTGACTTAGTGAGAAAGTGGTTTCTAAGTCAGAGCTCTGGATGAATGTGGGAGCAGAGCATGCTCTGCAGTGGGTGAAACAGATGGACTTTCCTGCTGCCTTTCTCATCACTGAGGAATTTTTGACACTTGCCTGTCTCTATCTCTTCTCTTTCAGGAGCTGGATTATCAGAAGAGACGCATGCGAGAATCAGGGGACAGGTTTGTTCCCGTGATGAGTGATTTCATCACTGTGGCCAGTTTCAGCTTCTCAGAGTTAGAAGACCTTCTCAACGAGGCTAGAGACAAGGTAAGAATTCCTTTTGAAGTGATTAGAGTTTCATCAGCTCAGTCAAAAGCCTGAATTAAAATGGAAACAGTGATTTAAGGTGCTGGGAGTGCCATGAAAACTTAATAGACACTGAAAATTGTTTATGCTGAAGTTTCTTATTTTTTCTAACATGGTCTATATCCATTTAGAACATATTTTAGGATTAAAAGAAGGCTCATGATCGTACCCACTTCTTTCTAATCTTCTTTTGTATTATTCTTGTGTGGCATAGAATTGCAGTGGCAGTATCCTGCATAACAGGATACGACACCTTGCCACAGTGTAGAAGGGAATGCCTTTTAAGCCATTGCTGAGAAAGGGGTCCTTTGTTAGTGATGGTGACTTCACATCTTTTTACCTTCTCCTTCTGACTGCGTTCTACTTTGCTCATTCATGTGGGGACATCTGTACTTTGTCTCTTTCCTTTAAAAATGTACCTGGTAGTTTGGTGTCCTTGTTTCAGCTGGGATAGGGTTAATTTTCTTCTCAGTGGCTGGTACCGTGCTACACCAGCTATGCTTGATCTTTTCCACTTCTCTGTGACTGGGTGTATTTCAGTACAAAGATAGAAATCCCAAACATATGTGGTTTGTCTGAAGTTTTTGGGTTCTTCTTACACACCCAGAACCATGTGCGTGTTTATTCTTCAGGTGCTGCTGCAATCATTTTGTCCTTTCAATGTCTGCACCTCCATTACCAGACTGGTACACCTAAGGAGGTGCTTGTTCTTTGCTGATGGCTGGAATCTGGCAGTAATCCCTCTGTCTCTCAGCTGAATGAGGAAGAATTTATATGAAAAGATCATAAGCACATGAAAATATTTAGAGAAGAGCAAATTTTAAAGTAAATTATATGTAATGGCAAGTCTGCCCTTGTTGGCTGGCATGTTAAAAGTGCTTGGCTGTGTGAAGCAAATGGGTTATTTCTTTTGGATTGAATTGTTTCCACTCTGGTGTCAGTCCTTTTAGTGTTAAAGGACCTATTGCATTACTAATGAAAGCTATGCTGTTGGATCAGTAGGCCTTAGATTTTGAAAATATAGGCTGAGGATCTTGACAGTAAGACTCCTCATTCATCCAGTTCCTCTGCAATAATGTTATTTTGTGATTCAAAAACATTTCCTTACTGCAGAGATAAACTTGGTAATAGTGACTTTGAGCTAAAAATGCCAGAGCCACCGGCTGTCAGTGAGGGCTGCCCTGGCAAACACCAGTGGGGCAGTAGCTGTTGCAACACTCAGAGGGCAAAGCTGGGCAGTCTAACACCACTAAAAACATTCTGGGGAGAATAAAATGACTCATTTTTTCATAGTATCATAGAATGGTTTGGATTGGAAGGGACCTTAAAGATCATCTAGCTCCAACCTCCTCCCCCAAGCCATGGGCAGGGACACCTCCCACTAGGCTGGGCTGCTCAGAGCCCCTTCCAGCCTGGCCCTGAGCACTTCCATTTTTCATTGTTGTCTTGTTGCTCTAGAAATTCAAACTACTTCCAGTATAATAATGTTCACACCATACTGGCTTTCTAAGCACAAAAAATACTTTACATTCTGTGACCCCCACTAAATTTACTGAGAAAAACTTGGTTTTCTATGGTCTGGGGAATTTTTTTATTATGATTGGGTAAATTTTTCAACTTCATTATAGTTAGGCACACATTTCTGGAAAGATATTCACTCTGTCTATGGCTTAGACTGCCCACTTCTGGTTTGGTGTTAAAGATGGTGGTGCTCCTTTCTTTTTGGCACACCAGGACAAAAACCCAATGCAGATTCTTTATAAGTTCAGTTGGGGGTTAAAAACCAGCAAGTGGTACATGACCAGCGCAGCAATGCAAGTTTCCTTGATCAGACACTTTCAGGAAAAATGCCATTCTTTTGCTTTAAAAATAACCAGAGAAACTCCCTGCAGACAGACCAGTATGTCTGGAAGTTGTTGTATGCTTTTTTAGACATAGCCAACATAAAGCACTCAACATAAAGAGATGTTTTATTTTAATGACTATAACATGCTTAGGAAACGTTACTCTACCTTCTCCTCACACACCCTTGCTATGTTTGAACACACACCATTCCAACTTTTGCTCAACCTATGGCTTTGGTTCTTCCACTGGCAAAAAGCTGCTTTTGGACTCCAGTAAGGGAACTGTCTGTCCTTACCAGTGTTGAGCTATTTCTCATGTTTGCTTCATATTATTTTGGCCCTCTCTTCTTCCTCTTTTTCCTCTTTTCTTTCTTAAATAAGGAAAAAAAAAAAGGAAAAAGCTGGAAATTTTCAACAAACCAGATGTGCTTTGCAAAGCTTATAACATCTTCCAACCTCAATGGGTTCTCTGTGCTTGTTGAATCACGAGCTTTTTTCTTGCTATGGAAACATAGTGGAACTAGCCAATTAAAGGAAGAGAAGGACCAAGACATCTGATTATCCTGCTCTTTTTTTTGATTTATCAAAGCAAAGAAAATTGAGCAAAAAAGGTAGTGGGGCAGGGAGGACTTTGAACAATATCCAGATGAGCCTAGGAAGACTGGTCTGACTCACAGATTTATTAATAATAATGAAGACCTAGTTTTAACAGCTGGAGTTGGATATCCTAAATTTAGATGTGGTTAATTGATTACCATGAGTTAATCAGAGCCATGTTTCCTCAGCTGGGATTTAAAACAATATAACTTATCTTTTCAAACTGGGGAAGTTTTACATTTTTGAAAACTTTTTCAATATTAGCAAAAGTAATTTCTTTAGTGATGGAAACAATCCATTACCAAGGTGTGGTGCTGACCTTCTCAGCAGACAATATTTTTCACAATCCCATGCAGTACCTTTTTGGCTTTTTTGCTTGAACAGAACCATTCAAAGTCAGTGGCCACAGGGAGGAAGTGCTATTTTAAATTTAAAGGGCCAGGTTGTCAGATGCAGGCATCCATGTTCGCAGAGGAAGCCTTGTAACTGTACTTATCTTCATGCAGTAAACAGATGGCTTGGTTAAGAACTGATTGAAAACTTAGACCAACTCTCTAAACAGGCTTTCTAGCACAGCTGTTTCTTGTTCTTTTTGTGTTTTTCTCACTTTCAATACCAGTTTATAAGGGAGTATATAGATTAGATCAAGGGATAATGTTTTCTGCCATTTCCCATAAACTGGAAGGTGGGGGCAGGAGAAAGTGAAACTCTGCCCTGGAATCCTTCACCAATTTTTATGTGTTTGAACAGATGAAAAATTGGGGTTTTTTTAACATAAGAAAGTAGAGGTTGAATTTTATTCATGAAAATTTTTTCTCTGTTTCCTGTGGGAAAGCAATGAAAATGCCCAAGCAGAGGAAGAGTAACCTCCTATGGTATGAATTTTATTTTTCTACTTGAAAAAGGTGACATTTGTCCTATATGAATCTTTGCTATGTACTTAAATATTGACAGGTATGAACTTAGATCAATAGACTTCCTGGTTTTAAGACACTTTGGATCTTGTTAGGAGTACAGAGTCTGCTTGGTCACATATTGCCATCCCTGTGCTAAATGTCAAACTTAAGCCTCTCTATAGAGACACTGTGGAGACTACTGCCTGGGCAAAGTGGGTAGGAAAAGTGTCCATTTCCAGTCTTTCTGATGACAGTTCCTTTCAAGAAAGGTATGAAGGAGAAAGGAGTTCAGAATCTGTGCATACATTTAATAAGCTTAGCAACTACAGTAACTGTTTTGAAGAACAGAAAGGCAGTGAAAGCTTGCTGAGGGAAAACCATTTAAGAAAATAGTCATTAATGGCAGAATGCTATGAAGCACAAAGAAATGCTGTAGTCCAAGTGCTAGTTATAGGCTGTGCACTTCAGTTATGCATTTTGGGGACTGGTGTTCTCTGTCAGCCCCTGGGGAAATGAAAAAGGAATGTATCAGAACAGAGACTGAGAAAGATGAAGTATTCTACAAAGGACACCACCAGCCATTTGGTAAATAAATCACACAGCTGTTGTACAGTAACTTAGAACTTCAGGTGCAGCAGTGCAGGTAGACATCTTACGTATGAGAAAAGTTTAAAGCACCTGTAACTCAATGTAACTGTTAAACTCCTGGGAAAATCCTTTAAGAGCATTTAGGCAACTAGAAGAGCTGGGCCCAGCCAGGCTCTGAAATTGGCAGGCCTCTTTCCATTAACTGATCTGAATTTGTCCCATAAGGAGAAAAGACGTTTATTTGACCTGCCTCAGTACTGAATTGGTGTCTTCCTAAGAGCACACTCAAGAGTACTTGTCTGAGGAATACAGTTCATGTTCCATGGCTGCATGGTATAATTCAGTTGCATATTGGCTCTTCCCACAACAGCAGACAGCATAGACAGCAGGAAATTTTTATCATGGCTGTTTTTCCTTCTCCTCATAGAGCCCCATTCCTGCCGTTTCTAGAGGTCTTCTGCCACTGTTTAACATTTCGTTGGCAAGCACAGCAGAGTTTGTGTGTGCTGCTGTCCCGCTTTCCCTCTCCTTGCTAAAATGGCTTTTTAAAATAAACAACTGTCTAAACGATTTGCTTTGGCAAGAGGATAAATTCAGTGGAAAGTTTGGCAGAGGAAGCAGAACTGGCACTGAGCTCGTGGACCTGTTATATCATGGAGCTTGGGGGCCCTTATGGTGCAGAAATGAATTTTTTAATGGAAAAAGATATACCATTCTGTGTTACAGTGGAAAACCTGCTGAAACACAGTTTTCCATTTTGCTTTTGCCCATGTCATCTGTCCCCAAATGACTTCAGGAATAAGCAGGTTTCAGCTCTTGTTCCACAATATTAGAGCACATCACAAAATTCTGGGAAGCATTTTTCATGCATGAAGACTTAGCTACAGATTTCACAATTGTGCACAAGAGCTGGTGTTGTTTGGCAGGGAACCTGCCCATGGAACAGTCAAGCTATCTGTACACAGTGACACAAATCCCGTGACAGAGAGCAAAAGAGAGGGCTGTGATCCAGAGCTCCTTGGTCTGTGCCACTCTGCCTCTTAATGCCCTGAGTGAGGCAGGCAGTGGGATTTTAGCCACTGTGGGCAGGTAGAAGCCTGTGCTTTGTGACAGCATTGTGGGGGCTATCTGTGGCAGCTCACTGCCCTTCATTCCAGCACTGGTGCTTTGGAAAAGCACATGTGGTCACAGAACTAGAATTGCAGAGAAGTAAAAGAAGTAATAAAACCAGAGGGGTCTGTTGTAGTTTAAACAGTGAAAAGACAGCATGTGTCTCTTTACAATAGTGCATTACATTAGTGCAGTTGTTGTACAGATGTGAACAACTGCTTTTTGCCATTTGCTATATCAGATCAGTGGGCCGACACTTTGTTTTGTAACCAGTGGAGAACACAATGCTCCGAAAGGAAGCATGAATTCCCAAGCCACATCATGGGCAGAGCTGGCGGCAAAAGCTGGATCTCCTGACTTGCCTTCCTCTGCTCAGTCAGCTTTTTTTCCAGAGAGGGTAGTGAAAGAAGGAAAATGTTTATTTCAGTGAACTCCAGATTTTTCCTTTTGTAGTTATTTTAGGTCATCCAGCTCCCAGACTTTTTGCTTTTCGTCTTTCGCTGCTTTACAGTAAGTGGTTGTGACCTCCTAAGCCCTGTCTTACAGGGCACCAAAGACAGGCTGTTCTCAGCCTCCTTGCTGCTGCTTAGAGACTGCAACACCTTAGACTCATGAGTGTGTCTGGAAGGCTCCCAGGCTGCTAAGACTTTCCAGCACAGCAACACTGTTCCTCCTCAGAGTGGCAGTGGGGAGGCAGTGGCAAAAGCCCCTCTTGTCAGTGTGACACGAGCTAGCTGGTCCTAGTAGTTGGGTGACAGGCCTTGTGCAGAACATTTGCAGACAACACCACCCTCTAAAGGAGACTTCCATGTATGTAGGATCCAAGAGCCCCAGGCAAGGAACCTCTGCCTTTTCAACCTCCAGCTTCCTTAAGTGACTAGGAAACCCCTGTGGACATTCATGGACTCAACCAGCTCATTTTTGTGTGCCCTCTCACTCACGTTTGCTGAGCACAGGAGGAACACGGGATGGAGGCAGTGCATTGCAAGGTGCAACTGCTGTCTCCTGTGAGCTGCCCCTGACTTCAGGCTTTGCAGCAGTTGGACAAGCCTTCCTTCTAGCTGGCAGCTCTAGTCACTGCTCTTAATTTATGCTTTACTTTCAATTTTCACAGGAGTTAATGACAAATTAGGTGGGAAGAGATTCCAGGTAGTACATTTCCTGTGAGCAATGAGCTTCAGGTGCTCTGTGTGTTCAAGCAGTCGTGGCAATGACTGTGCTGAAGTCTTTCTCTGGCACTTTTCTGCCTCCCTGGCTGATTGTCACACTGAAGCAAGCAAGATGAGAAAACAGAGCATATGGAGATGCTTTATCTCCTTCTGTGGTATTTACAGCCTGTATGCTCTCTGCCAAAGAGCTGGTGCTGGTTCAGCATGGGTTACTGTAGACTGCTGCACTTCTCTAATATTCAAAAAGCCTATGTGTGTATTATATACAGATAAAATTACAGAGAGAAGTGGGGAGAGGGTGTAGGTGTGCATACTTGTGTGTATGCCTTCAGAGGCTTCAGAGAAAAGAGTTAAACAGAGAAGTAATCTGTTGCTGTTTCTATGTAGTTTCCTTCAACTCCTGCCATGTTTGGTAGCTCAAAGCAATTTGCATTTCTTCCAAAACTTTTTTTCCAAGATTCTTTGGGTTTCTTTGTTTCTTTCTGGCTGAGAACACAGCCTTTTTAAAGAAAGAGAAAAGAATATATTGCTTCAAACTGCTTTGTGGGCCTGGCAGGGATAGCAGAGAAGGGGAGATGCTGAATCTCTCAGGCTGTGCCAGAAGGAAGTTGCTTTCTTTGGAGATTTCTTCCCCCTGCAGTTGACTGGGAGACATTGTTTATGCTTTACCTGGTACAGGGCCAGAGGGGTTTATAAGACCTGCTTCCAAACTCATTTTGTGCTGGGATCAGAGCCTGAACTGTTCTTACTCTCTTTTCCATTCTGCAAGGGCACTCACATAAGGAAAGGGAAACTGGGCTGTGTTAGTATGGGCTGCAAACATGCATCAGAGAGCTTGAAGACAGTCCACAGCCTGGTTTGGTAAATGTTGAGGTTTGTAAGGATGCTCTGCTGCTCTGTGGTTGTGTGCTAAAGTGCAAGCAGGGAATGCTAGGGAAGCTGTGCATCAGGGCACAAGTCCTGTCAGGAGCGTGTTCCTGGGGCTGCTGCTGCAGCACAGAGGAGTGTGAGGGCTGGTGCCTGGGCAATGGCTGTGTGTCCTTACACAGCACTTACTGTATGTGTGTACATGCTGCTGACAGACTATATGTGCTTGCATTTGAGTGCATTTTGGTGAGCAATGAGACATGCTTGGGCGTGTGAGAGTGCAAAGGAGAGAGTACAACTACTGCAGGACGGATGTCCAAGAGCCAGGGGTTGCTGTGAATTTACCATATCCCCATCAGGACTGTCCTGTGACTGAAGTCCTGCCAGTTGGCTGCCTCCATATGTGTCCTGCAGCCTCAACATTTGCCTTTTAAAATAAAAACCACTTGTGATGTATTCACTCTCTTTTAAGTCTGCCTGGGAGCCCTGGCTGCTTTCCTTGCCCCTCTCTCATGCCTTGTCTGTCTATAGTCTCCTCTCTCCCGGGCAACACCCTGACTCAGAGGACTCCAGAGAGATGGATGACATGGCAGAAGGTTTCTGAGAGGACAGACTGTAGCTTTATTGCAAAAAACTTTTACCTCCAGGCATTTAAAAAGTGGATTTGAAGGGAAGATGGAAGGGGAAAGTATGGACTAAAACTACTTGTTTCCCCAGCTAACTCACTGTCTTCCATGCCCTGGCTGTCCTGCAGCTGCAGCCAAGATGCGGCCACAGTGTCATCCTGTAAAATTACTCTGTTGCCCTCAGGAACTAAAGATCACTTTTTGTATCAGTGGACAGTTAGTGCTCTCCAGCACTATTGCTGCATGTTGCCCAAAGGATATCCCGGAGAGCAGACTCTCCAGGGATGGAGGCACCTGCCTTAAGAAGAAGCACTTCTGTTGCTGGGGGTAGTTTCTACTCTTGCCACATGAATGCTCAGAGGGTATTGAATTACGTGGTGTGGTTACTCATAAGCTATCCTTGCTGTCTTCACCAAACTGCCTCCCTAATTATGGCTCTTGTGTTTTCTGCCCCCTTGACAGTATGCCAAGGCACTGAAGCATTTTGGAGAGACCGAGGGCAAGATGCAGCCAGATGAATTTTTTGGCATCTTCGACACTTTCTTACAGTCATTTGCAGAGGCCAAGCAAGATCTGGAGAATATGAGGAAGAAAAAGGAAGAGGAGGAGCGCAGGGCACGCATGGAGGCCATGGTGAGGATCTGGGCACAGGAAGATGTTTCCTTCCCTCACCTTTTCATGCCTCTAGAGAAATTCCAATGCTCACATCCTGTCACTGTTTGATGTTCTTCTCCCTGACACCTCTCTTTGGAATCATTCTGTTCTTATATATGACATTTTTCCTGCTGTTTTGTCAGATCTCGAGGATGTACTCTTTGATTTCCAAATTACTTCCTTTTGGATACAGATACCAAATCTAGCACAGGCATTTTTGCCCTGGGACTTTGCAGGATGGGGTTGTCACCACCCCATGCCAGACTATCCTGCTTTTAGGCAGCAAGCAAAGAAGCCAGATTTCTTTCAGTCCTGCCAAGCTGGTCAGCTTCCAGTCAGATTCCATCATCATCTGCTGTGTGCCTGTCATCTGACAGCGCACAGTGACACAGCAAATGCCCTGGCACCTGCTGCAGCCCACACTGGCAGTATTTGCCTCTGGCCAGCCTAATGCCTTCATTACTGGGGCCGTGTCCGGCCTTGACGTGGCAGCAGAGCTTTCTCTGGGTTTTGCTGCTGGGAGACAGACGTGTGTGTCCCCAGGGGTTCGTGTGAACCAGCCTCCCCCTCTAACCCCAGCCTCTGTGCTGCCTGAGAACTCGCAGCCCCTGCCTCCTTCCCCCCTGCTGACGCCTTAGCCCTTGCTGCTGCCATGGCCCCAGGCCGCGCTGCGGGGAGTCGCTGCTTTAAATGTTTGCTGAGCCAAAAGCAGTGGGTTTTGCCTTTCAGAAGAGAAGAGAGGTAAAACACTGGGATTCCATCACCGTTACTGTTAGACACAGGGATAAAATGCCAGGACATAGGCTCAAGTTTCCTCTCAGCCAGCCTGGAAAGTTCAGGGCCCACCGTTAAAGCACTGTAGGCCTAATATGCCATGAGGGAGGCCTTATGGAAAGAGTCTTCCTGCAATGTGGGGCTAGCATTTGCAGAGTGAGAGACCTGCTTCCTGATAGCTATCACCATCCCTTGCCAGTTCTACTGATTCTGGAGCTGAGTGGTGGAAAGAGAGAGCTGAGCTGGCACTATCCTGCTATAAAATTAGTGCAAAGGAGCAGCAGCAGCATGGAGAGATCCCATGTGTCCTCTTGCTGCAGGCCGATTGTGCTTTGTGAGGCAGGTGTGTGCTGCTACTCATTCCTCATTTCTCCTGCTTTCTTCTCACCTGTGTAGAAGAGAAGCCCAGCATGGCCTCGTTGCTCTTGGCACAGGCGATGGCCTTGTGGATAAGCTCCTACTCTTTTTTTCCCCCCCCTAATCTGTGCTGATGCATTTTAGCTACTTCTTGGCAGTGTACCTAGTGATCTGGTATCTTTGTTAGCTAATCCTAAAACTCTGTGTCCTTCTCCACAGCTAAAAGAACAGAGGGAGAAAGAGAGGCGACAAAAGAAGGCAAAAGCTGGAAGCATCTCTGAAGAGAGTGGGGAGTTTGATGACCTGGTGTCAGCATTAAGGTCGGGTGAAGTCTTTGACAAAGACTTGTCCAAGCTCAAGCGTAACCGCAAACGTTCGGGGAACCAAGGCTTAGAGACCAGCCGTGAACGGGTGGTGACAAAGCTAAATTATTAACTACAAGAAGAAGAGAAATAATCAACCAAAAGAAGGTATTGAAAAAGTGCAAAACAAGGAAGATGAATGTGTGTGATGGCGCCTGGCTGACAGCTGCCCCAAAGGCGTTGGTCTGTAGCTAGAGACGTTACCTTTCCATGATCAGCTTTCCTCTCACCCCTCTTCTGTGCTCCTAATTTGACCCATTATAAAAGTGCCTCTGTGGATCCAGCAGGGCCTGTGGGCCACGCAGAGCTGACAGATTTACTTCTGGGAGTGTGTTGTCATCAAAGGTCTCATGGTGATGACAGAAAGTACTTGGGCCTTGCAGACAGCCTCACAGCTGGAACAAGATAATTGTGTGCCAAAGTAAAAACTAGTCATGATCTCCATCTTGCTGATAACAAGGAAGACTAATTTCAGACCAACTCTGTAAACAACTACCACTTCTTCAGGATCTAGACTGGCCTTCAGGGGTTTGTTGGGATGTGGTTCTCAAGTTTCCAATTCCCTTCTAGAACTGGATTTTATAAGCCATTGATTAGCACCTGAAAAATGTATTTAAGCTCATGTCCTGTATAGTATTTTTGTGTGGCCTACACTGTCCAAAGCAAGTCAAGCTTAGAAAGAAGTCTTCAGTGTCTGTAACAAAATGAAAATCGAGAATCAGGATCAACATACAATAATTTGCAAAAGTCTTTTGGATTCTGCTTTGCTAGAAGTTTTCTGGAATTTCTTGGTGGTTGAGTTTCAAGGCTATGAAATGCATCTTCTTGGAAAAGAAACTCTGGCTTTCCTTTAGAAAACTAAGCCACTGCCAGGTTGGGATTACAAGATGACCGTAGAGTCTGTTGTCATTGCTGGAGGCTGGCAGAGAATCAGTGGAAAATTTCTTACCGGTTTGTGCAAGATTGGAAATTGGGAGCTCCCTAGTATCATCCACAGGTCTCCAGTAGCAAACAGTGACCAGGTTGACTGCCTGCCAGAAGTGAGATTTCTTTTCCACTTGATGCCAGCTGTGGTTGCTGTTGGCATGAACTGGTCTTTCTGTCTCACAGCCTGACCTCCACTGCACACACCGCACTCCTGCCGAGAGGAACCACATCACTCAGAAAGGTGTGAATGGTGTCAAAGGAGAGCCTTGGAGCACGCTGACTTTTTCATTTTGAAGAAATCACTCGGGATGAACCAAGGGAGAGCGCCATAATTAAAACTGAGAGTTTTTTGAGGAGGACACAGGACCGTGTAAGCCAATCAGGCTTTGGAGTTGAGTTAATTCAGAAGAAACAAATAAATTTGTAGTTAAGTTACATGAATTAAATATATAAGAAGAAAAGCAAAGAACCCAAGAAGAGCCTTGAATTCTGTGTGTCTTCATGGTTCTAGGAAAGGGATTGGATTGTGTGGGCTGTCATGGTCTTTTTTTTTACTTTTTTTTTTTCAAACTTGTCTTCTTTTTTTATTATCTTCCCTGGAGAAGGAAAAGAGGAAAAGAAAGAATGGTGATGGATTCTTCCTCTTAGACAGGAAGAAAAGAGAGAACATTTGAGAAGAGGGACCCACCATCTACAAATTGCTGCATTAGTTGATAGCACAAAATGTCAAGGAATCCCAGGGAAGTTTAATCATTTGGTTTGATTTTTCTCTGAATGTCACTTAACCTCAGGCTCTGCACTGAGTCTGCAGAACAGAACTTCCTCTGCAATGCACGCTGCCTGATCAGTATTACACACTACAATGTTGGAGAAGCAAACTGTGGTGGTTTTCTGAACACTTTGAGAGTTAAATAATTATGTAAACTATTAAAAGCAAAAAAGAAAATTGCGAGAAGAGAAGCAAAAAAGTCAGAATTGTTAAACTCTGATGTTTCATTGTTTACTGGATTTTGAGTCTCCTGCCCCAGAATTTCCCTATTTAGGACATTCCAGACTGCCGCGCCTCTGTATAATACTCATCGTAAAGAGCTGGTATCTTACAAGAGCTGGGTGCATTCTCCTCCCTTACTATCCCACTCCCCTTCTGGGATTAGCTATTAACAGCAATGCCTATTGCAGTGGACACAAGCACCTTGTAGAAGAAAGACTATTTCATAAAGGTTTTTGAAAGTTTAAGAAAAAAAAAAATCTCACTTTTTTAAGCATTTTTATTTTAAATTACAAATGGATTTTTAGAAATGTCTCTTGTAAATTATATTAACAAGCTCCTTGCTGCTCCCTGAAGTAGACTTGCTATATATATCCCAGCCCTTTTGTTTGTCTTGTTTTAAAGCATGCCATGTAACCTATGCCATGTAAGCCATATGAGAGGTGGTAATATGTGCCAAATTGGTATACAGTTGAGTTTAGATTTGAATAATCCCTGAATTCCAAAGATTATGCTTTTAGGCATTAGAACATTGTAGGGTTTTTTTTTTTCTTCCCTCTCTGTTCTCCCTGGGTTTAGGACTCACCCAGAGCTTCATGTGTAGTGCCAAGGTCAGTCCTAGTCCAAGATGATGTGCAAGCACAGCTGCTTGCTTGCTCCCCAGGTACTTGTTTGATAAGGCAGACTGTCAGCGTGGCAGCTGCCAGAGAAGAAACACCTCAGGGCAAACCCTTTGACCATAAATACAGCATTTCCCCTGCCCCGGTATTTGTCAAACCAGGTTTGTGCTGTGCTTTCTGAAACTGAAGTCACTTTGCCAGGCACAAATGTAGCAAAAGCAGAGATAGTGACAGATCCTCTGTCCCTCTGTGTACACCGTTCAGCCCTGATTTAAAGAGGTCCTGTGTGATGGTACGCAACAACACTCCAGCCACATTGAGAGTCAAAGAAAGCTGCTGTGGTTTTGCCACCTCTTTAAGCCGTACATTAATAATGAGAGATTGTGCAACTCTTGTAAATCAGCTGTGGGATCTTTAAGGGGATGGACAGAAAGCTCAGAGTCATGCCCTGATTCAATGCAGCTCAACTTTCTCAGCACTCCAGTGTCCCAGGCTCCCCATTTTAAATCAGCAATGGTGGCCAAAAGCTTCGTTCAGTGTGCTGGACAGTCCCCCAGGCTCTTGACTCCATGGTGAAAGTTCATAAAGAAGGTTTTGGAAAAGCTCAGTTTCACACTGAGGCAAGCAGTGTTTTCATACAAGTGGTGACAAGCAGAGAGGTCCATTAAATTATCTACTGTATGAGATGAGGTTACCCACACAGAAGATAAGTAAAAAATTGGCTCTGCTGTAGGGCCTGGCATCAGATTCTTGCTGAAGCCAAGTTTGTCCATGCTTCTCATCTCTTGGGTTCTATGACTGCATATAATGCTCTCTTCTTCAGCAGCTGCAGCTGAGTTGCCAGGTGCTGAAGGAGAAAGGAAAATCTTATTCCTGAGTAGGTTTAGGAAGCAGTCTGAGGTCTAACATCACTGGAGAAGCTGGAGAAGAGCTAGGGTCTGCTGTTGTCCTTGCACCTGTGCATAGAACCAGCATTTTAAGAGAAGTCACTCTGTGGTTCAAAATAAGTGGAGAAGGAGATGTGAGAAAAAAAAGGCATAATTGAGGGCTTGTTCTGCTTCCTGCAGAAATACAGTAATTGCTGACTTTATGATGAAGTTTCTTACACCTAGAAGAGGTACTTCCTAACTCTCCAGAATTTGTCCCTAGAGGTCTAGTGCTCACTCACCTTTGTGTCTCTGCATTGTTGCACGGGGATGAGCCCAGTAAAGACTGAAGAAGACTCCCTCCCCCTTCTGCTTGCTTTCAACTGAGTCACTCTTCTCTAGAAATGCTACAAGGTAAAGTGACTTCAAGGAGCAAGACCTTTCCATGCTCTGTAGCGCAGCCATTGTCCAGGCACCAGTTCCCTACGAGAGCAGAAGTAGGACTAGTGTTCAGGGCCGAGAGACTTCCTCACTAGGGAAAAAACCTGGATGTCCTTCAGAAGCCTTTCTGTAATGTGTTCACAATGTCTGAGGAAGGGAAAGGAATTGCAAAGGATCCTGGTGGGAGACTGTGGGGCAGGTGTTTCCATAATGATCAGCCCCACTGGCTAAATCTTTCCTTTTCTTTAGGGAAGATCACACTTTGAGTTGGGTTGCATGGGAGAAGCTTGTGTCAGGAGTTTCCGTGAGGGGAAATGAGATCTGTTGTACAGTAGATGATGTACATGATATATGCAGTTTTGTTTCTAGGTTGGTTGTTTTGGGTTTTGTTTGTCTGTTTGTTTGGGGGTTAAATGATTAAAAAAAAAAAAAGGTTTTAGGAATCTCTAAGGGGAACCTGTAAATCTGACACCTCTATTTATTTTGCCTTATTTTAGTTTGCTATGTTTGTATGTATGTATACACTGCATTACAGCAAAGACTATTGAGACCGTGCCAGGGCATTACACCAGCTGGAGAGCTGGCTTGGCTCCTGTGCCAGCTGAGCCAGGCCAGGGGATGCAGGTGAGCAGTTTTGGGGTGGGAAGGGAGGGAGGAAAAAAAAAAACCTTTTGGCTTTTGTCATAATTACTCTGCCCCTGGTGATCCTGGTTCTGGGAAAGCTCTCATTTTAAAGCTTGTGGTGATCTGATGGAAGCTGGTTATTTTAGAACACTTCCTACAAAAGATGTATGTTTTTTATCATGCATCATGATGAGAAGATTGAACACAGTTAACGTGCATAGTTGCACGCCCAAACTTCACCCTTCCACACAAATTTGGTCCGTAATTCCAGAGAAGCTTGGCTAGATGACCAGAAGTAGTCCATGCCCTGTAACTTCTCACCAGATTTAACACACTAGTGAGAAAAACTGGGACATTTCTACTTCCTCAGAGTTAATATTCCTCCCTATCTTTAAGGCCAAAGAATGATTTCATCTACTTTACCTCTTTCCTCCTCCAGCCCACCTCCCCAGGTTACCTCAGGTAAGCAAAATCTTTCTACTGATTGGTTTGTAACCCATGGAGTCTCTGGCAATCAGAAGGTGTTTGGCCATGGCTCACTGGCTTCTGTGCTTGACACAGGAGATTTCTGATTGCCTGCCATGCAAAGAGGTAGTCTCCATTGACCACCCTTGTTTCTCTTATAAAGGTAAAAAGGGCCAACCTGGATAGCACAATTTGGCCAACTGAAAATATAGAATTTATCTATTTACTTACATAGTGTATTAAAGAAGCTTTCTACTAATCTGAGTAGTAGTTGTGATGACCAGTATTCTCTGAAGCTGGCCAGATTTGCTGAGAAGGATGCCAGCTGAGAAGGATGCCAGTCTAGTGTGGTGGTTTGGAAACTCACTTAATGAAAGAGTCTGGATGGTTCCAAACTGGAGTGTTCTGTTATGGGTAGTAATGTAGAATTGATCCACAGTAACCAGTTCATGTTGCCCTGGTTTTACATCAGCATAATTAAAAGTAGGATCTGGACTAAAACTCTCCTTTAGACAGCTTTGTAAGAAAGTAAGATGTTCTACCACAGCTCATGTAGGGCATGGTCCTTTCAGCCTCCCTCACTAGGAGCTCTGAGCCGAGTGATCTAGCAAAGCCTCTCTGACAAGCCATTTGCCCCCTTCCTGCTTGCCTTCAAACAGGCTCTTTGAAGCTCTCTGCAGTTTTTAGAATTGTGAGGGAATGTTCGGTACCTGAGCCGCTCTGTGCTCAATGCCTCCCTTCCAAGTCATCCCCACCTGCAGTCATTCTGCTCCCCTGCAAGCCTGCTCAGCTTGAAACTCACAGGTCACTTTGGGAGGTGGCCCTGCCTGCCAAGCTAGAGAGTACAGTGCTGCTTACTGAAGTGGGAGGTTGTGTGCTGCTGTAATGCCTTGGCCTATCCTCATTTCTTAGTCAGTTTGAGACTATAGGTGAATTAAATGTAAAAATCCTGTAGTGTCCTTTTTATCTGTATCTTTTTATAAGAAGATACTGTAAGACGAAAAAAAAAAAGCAAAAAAAAATTAAAGATATATTGCCCCCACTGTGTCTCCGTACATTTCTTGGTAGTTTCATTTTCTGTGCATTTTGCCTCAAAGTCTGATAGTGAGTCAGGGGCTGGGTGCAGTTTTTTGTTAAGCTCTGGGTTTTTGGTCAAGAGTGTGCAGCTCTTTAGGTGACACTTTCACTGCAGAGCTGGTGAGAAACTCCACAGGTTCTTCTGGGGGCACAAGCAACACCGTGGAACACAAGCACATTCTCCCCACGCTGTGCAATGGTGAAGAGCTGATTAGAGAGCCAGCAGGTTACCAGATCCAAGGGTCCCCTTAAAAAGCTCTCACTCATTCCTCTTTCAGAAGTACATATGGTACACAGGAGTTCACTTAAAGAAAAAGAAGAAAGTAAGACAGCCCCAATATCTAGGAGTTCATAATCCATGGCTGGACATGACTATTCCAAACGAGGAAGGGAGTGCAGGGCAGCAGCACTGACTCTGAGCTCACTTATGTAACTGAGCAACATCCCAACAGCAAGAGCATTGTCTCGGAGGAGGAATGGGCAGGAGGGCATTGCTGCCAAGAAAGAGTTAAGGCCAGCTGAAAAGAAAGCAGGGAAGCCAACATCAGCAGTGAAGGTTTCAGAAAAGCAGGGTGGGGAGTCTGGAGAGAAATTAGACACAGAACAGCCGGGTGAGCAAGATGCACACAAGGGTTAGGGCTAATTTGTGGCTGAATTGAAGGGTGTGCTGAGGAATTCCTTGGAGTTCAGGGAAGTTCAGCACAGAACCTTGTCCTCATCATAGAGGCAATGTGTGAAACAGCTGTTTCATTCATACACAGATCTCCCTATTTCTGTTAATGGAAAAAGCACACTGACAAAATTGTCCTTAAGCCACAGCATTTAATTCTTATCTTCAGCCCATCAAAGGGCAATGCTTTAATCTTGAGCTCCTGAGATCATGCCTAACTTCCAGTGGCAGCCTTGCTGGCTAGGCAGCACATTCCTGCAGCACTGAAGTTCTCACGGACCCCAGACGAAGCCCCAGACGTTGGCTCTGGCTCTCAGGTGGGAGGAACTGTGGAAATCAGCAAAAGCAATGAGGGTGTAATTGCTTGCACAGGCTGAGGATCAACAAGCAGCAAATGGGAGTCTGAGTGCTTTGTGGGAAGGTAGTTGGCTTTTAGTCATTAGAAAGGCTTTCAGTTTCTCTGTTTGATCTATTTGCCTCACGCTTTACTAAAATTCTGACTTTTAGGTTCTTGTTGTACAAATGCAAGGGCAGAGGCAAAGGGATGTTTCTGAAATGTGAATGGTAGAGGCATGATGAAAATGCAGGGGCCTCCCTGAGTTCTCTACCTTTGGCAGCTGGGGTTTGGTAGAGGAAGTCAAACCATTGCTTTTCCTCTTATTAGAGGTGAAACCCAGTGGCATTTGAATTATTTGCATTGAACAAGGCAGAGATCCTGCCTGGATTGTAAGAAGACTTTTCTTCAATATTTTCTTCGGGGTTGGAGCACACAGTGAGGAGCTGGTGTTCTGCCCTGCAGCGTGGGTCCATCACAGAAGCCTCCTTCCGTCTTCCTGGTTGATACCCTTCCCATGATTGTGGTCTTCCCTGTCTTTGTCATCGCTGCACAAAGCCAGGTAAGTGCTTCATGGCTTTTTCTGAGCAAATCTAGGGCTGGAGTTTAGCTGCCCTGAATGACTGAGAGTGAAGAGGAGTGTAAAGGGAGCTCTCTGCTCTTGCTGGGGAGGGTTGAGTCTATCATTTATCAGTTTTCTCTTTCTTTAACTTTTGGCTTCTGCTTTGACAAAGGTTACTTTTATCTCTGCCATAGTGGACATGGAGCTTTCTGGGAGAAATCTGCTTGACCCTGGATTTGTACCTCTAGGAAATAAAATAATTAAAGTTTGGGAGTTTTCCCCCCCTCTCAAAGCCCAGAAGTTTTGGTTTTCAACACTGTTGTGATAGTTTGTTTGATGTTCCTGTACATAATGGGCTTCTTGCTGTTTTCTCTGAGGCATAGTTGCTATTTATCTCTACTTTGCTTAGGCTCACCAGGAGGTAAGATCTTTTTTTTTTTTCCCCCTTTTTGTCTTTACCCCCCTTCTGCTGTTTTTTCTTCTCTTATGCCTTTTTTTCTTCTCCCTTTTGCCTTTTTTGCCATTTTTTCCCTAATTTTCCCCATGCCAGACTCAGCAGTGAGATGGGCGCTTGCTTTGAGTGAGCTGCTGCATTTTTGCTACCATGTGACAGCATTGAACCCCAGGGGTCCAGAAGAGTCTGAAGTGCTGTGAATAGGTTTACATGGGAATCCAGGAATTGTTCTTTGCCCACCTTGTTTTAGATGTAAGTCACGATTGTATTGAGCCAATTTCTTGAGTGCTCATGGAAGGAGAACGCATCTCTAATTGCATTAATTTAAAAAAATAATCAGGAAATGGGAGGGGGAAGATTAGCTCAGTTGGTCAGAGTATGATGCTAAAAACACCAGTATTGTTGGTTCAATCTCTGTATGGGCTGTTCACGTAGGAGTTGGACTTCATGATTCTTGTGGGTCCCTTCCAACTCAGAATATTCTGTGATGTGGGGAAAGACTTTCATAATTTATGGCTGTGAGATGTGGAAAAAGGCTCTGGTTTGCCAGAAGTGTCTATGACCAGTAGTGGTTGGATCTGTCATGTTATAGCAGGACCTTTTCCATACTCTCCCTTTGTGGAAAGGCTATTCAGAGCACTTCAGCAAGGACTGAAGCAGCTGATAACCAAGGAAAGCACAACAGTCACACAGAGGCTGCAAGGACCTGTGGATCAGGGCTGACATCAGCCCTGGACACCCCTTCCTATGGGGCAGACAGGGTGGTGGGTGTGTCAGGCACTGTGTGATGTTGCCGCCTGCCCCTGCAGAGAGGAGGGAGGAGGGCTTCTGTCTCTCCATGTTCCTTGTAGAGGTTTTAAAAGATTGTTGGGGGGGGGGGGGGGGGGAGAACTGTGATTCTCTCAAGAAATGTGATAAATAAATGTTATTCTTCTGTTTGTTTAAGTAAAGACTCTCCCTTACCAGTAGGTCTGCAGGGGCAAAGCTCATGTTTTTTCATCCCCTAAAATATCACAAGTGATGTAAGAATTGGCCTAGATACTCCATGAGAGACTACCAACAACTTGCCTGTGGTGAATCCATAGCTCATGCTCTGATTGTCAAACTCTGCCACTGTTCTGCCAGTGGTGGTTCATGGAAAGCCAGTGCTCTGTAAAGGTATCAGAAGGTGCTTTGTACACAGTGGCTGAGGACCACAAAAACCTAGCTTGTGCATGCTCCATTGCCCACAGAAGGAAGCAAACAAAGTAGGAGGAAAATTAATGTCCCTCTGCTTTAGACTTAAGCTATTTTGCATTTGGTTGTAGCAACACTGTAAAAAAACAAAGATGGATTCCCCCCACCCCCCCAACAAGGTGGGATGGTTCCTGGATTTGAGAGGTAAGAAATGGTGCTCTGCAGCACCATATTCCTGGATATTCCTGTGATTAGGCTCTGCCTGGCTGAGTGCTGTCTGGGTGTGACAGCCTCTGGGGGAATGGTAACTGTCATCTTAGCCCCTGCACAGTCACAAGGTGTTTTCAGGGGCAGAAGCGTGAAACAGCCTAGTACTTGCCTACCCATGGGCTCACAGTAAGGTGGTGTGACTGGGTAAGTTTCCTTGGGTTGCACACACTGTTTTTTTGCTGCTCAGCAAGTTTGGATCTGCTCTTACTTTGTAGAAGAAGCTGGGTAACCCCAAAGTGCAGATTTTCCCCAGGGTTGTCCAATCCAGTGTTTTCTTTCCTTTTGGGCTCTCAAGCAGAAAACTCTTCAGAGCCATGCCCCATTCTGCTGTAAAGTAGCCCTTGCTTCTGCTCCTGATTTCCTTCAATTGCTGAGCCCTGTTCACATCCCTCTTGTACCCTCACAATTCCTTTCTGTTGCCATGACCCTTTGCTTGCCCACCTTGGGAGGATCTGCTGCCTTTTCTCTGTGGTATTAACAGCTGCAGGAGCCTGGGCACCTCAGGCTCCAGGTGAAGCCGCTGGCAGAGGACTGAACCTGGCACAAACACTGTTGTTCTGCACTCAGCTTGGCTTCACATGGGGCAGGAGTTGCCAGGCAGATCAGGTGCTGTGTCCTACCTTCTCATTGTCCTCCTTGTGGTGCAGCTGTTGTTCATCCAGGGAATAAATGTTAAAGATGTTGTGTTGCCCTTTTGGAATGGCAGTAACACCTTCCCTTGCTCTGGTCCCCGAAATGAGAGCTTCTCTGTATGTGGAGAGGAGGCCTTTTCTGCAGCTGGAGAGCTGGAGCTGCCTCTGGAGTCACAAGGATGGGCAGCCTTTCACCACAGAAGCATCTCCAGCACTGAGGCAATGTGACATCGGGACCAGAGCTGGCTGTGGTCTTGGGGGTGCTGCTCTTGTGCCAGCTCCTGGGGTGTCAGTGCTGGGATGCATCAGCAAGCATGTCTTGGACTTGTACCAGGGTCAAAGCAAAAGATTCTAAATTGCAGCTTGTCCCATAGCCATGGTCTTGTCCTTGTGAGGCAGCTGCCAGCTCTCTGTTCCAGATTAATCCTCTCCCTGGGGGATGCTGACCAGTACATCGCAAATCAAGATGGAAGGAAGAAAGGGGAAAAAACAGATACTGAGGCAATCTTACTCTCTAATTTTTAACCCATGCTGGCGCCCTAATACAAACAGGAAGGCAGCAGGAGTTTGGACAGGGATCATGAAACCTTAGTGCTGTGGAGAGCAGAACCAGTGTAATTATGGGAAAATGGGCATAGTCACAGAAATAACTGAGCTTGATGAGAGGCAGGCTCTTTCTTGAGGTCTTCTCTCGTGGCTAGCTCACTTCTCTTCTTATTCCTCCTCACCCTTCCCTCAGCTCTGCAATAAACCCTGAAGGTCTGCAGCTCTCACTCTTTAGAAAAGGGTCTGGGCTGTCACCAACACATGTGTAGCTTTTCCCTTGGGAGGCAGCAAGGTGAAATCTTCCTCTAATATTTAGGAGAAATCAAGGGACAAAAGCCCATCTGCTAAAAACAGACTTGCCAATCTGGTAGCAAACAATTTTCTCCAGTTGCACCTCAGGCATGAGGAGCACTCAGGCTTGGAAATCTGTCTCCAGGTGCTCACTGTAGAGTGCACAGATCAATGTGCCGGGTTAGTGTCCCTGCCTGCAAACAATAATTTGAGTGACTTGCCAAGCATGACGTGTTGGTCTGGCCCACATATATGTGATCAGGTTCTCCTGGATCACAGACCAGGCCAGTAGTGCTGGGACTGTCCTTTCTGCCTGGGGTTGAAACAAGCTTCATGTGATGCCAGAGACTGTCTCTTTGCTCATAGGTGAAGGAGCATCACCTCCTGCCTGTACTCAGGATAGGACATGGTCCTGAAGCCCTGGAAAAGCTGGCACATGAGCCTGGAGGCAGCAGCTGCACGGGCACCATGACCTTGCCACTGTTTTCACCATTTTTCCTGTTGGTCAACCATTCCCATCAGCCATCATTCTTGTTTCTTTTCCTGTTCATTATGGGACTGGCTCACACTTCGCCAGATTTTCTTGTCCCATATTTGTGTGAACCTTCTGGTGCAGAGAAGCAAGGTCCGGAGCTGTACTTCACTATCCTTCCTGTGGTCCTTGCAGAGCCACCTCTGCCCTCGGTGGAACTTTGCTTCCCTAGAGCCTCCAAGGCAGTCCCAGCCCCGATGGGTGCAGTGGGCTCCACCAGTGCCCAACTTGTCCTTTGGAAAGCTTCAGCTGTGTGTGTGAGGAGACATTTTGTCTGAGGGATGAGGCTAAATGCAGGCTGTGGTAAAGCCCCTGAGCAGCAGCTCTGGCACAGCTGCTCTGATGAGTTGATGTGCTCATTTCTGAGCAGAGCCTTGTGGATGAAGAGGCAGCCCTGTGCTCATGTGGACAGGGAAACAGGTGCTGAGAGTGTGTCTGGCAGGGATTTCTTGCTGGTGCCATGCGAGGTTGGAGGAATACTAGGGTTTTTCCCTTCTCTTCTATAAATGGCTTTTGTGAGAACAGGTTTCTTAAGTTACAACAGCGAGGGCTAATTGAGCTTTATGTGAGCAGGATGCTCTCAGTGACACATAAACTAGATGAAAATGTTGGCTAGGTTGGGTAGATGAGCCTCGTGAATGCAGCCTTCCTAACAAATTCTGTTTAAGGATTTCTGGCCACACTCAAACCTGTGTCAGGTACACGGTGTCCTGCAGCAGGGTGGAGGCTTTGCAGAGCTGCTGGGGCAGGAAGGGCTATCACTGCCCTTAAACCCTGGTCCCCTGACACAGGAAGAAATGGCACTCCTGCTGTTGAGTAAAGCACTTGGTCTGACTTCCCAGAGAGCTGCCTCCCTCATGGCTGAGTACACGGGAGGCATTTTGCCAGGCTCTCCTGCTGCTCCGCGAGGGTGCGGGAGTCCGGGACATGGGGGAACCCTGTTCCTGCTGCTGTTGGGAGCACAGGAGTGCTCGCTTGCTTGCTGACTACTCCATCCAGCTGGGTTTAATTTTAGAAACACAGTGCTATCTTGGGGCATCTTTTTCCATGGAATGCAAGTCTTAAAGTAAATAAATAACAGCTTTGTGGAGGCGGAACGACAGCCCGTAACCGCACTGCGAAACACGCACCGAGCGAGTTGAGCCCCATTTCACTTGCATGTGGAAATACTTTGTACAGAAACAGTGGCTGCACTGCCTCCCTCTCTTGGTTCAGCCCCCTCTGGAGCTGGCCGTGTGCATTGATTAAAAAGAAATAAAAACACCTTGAAATACCAGCCTTGGAGAAGTGGAAATGAAAACCCCTCCAGCTGCTGGGGTTCAGCTGGAGTTCTCTGGCACAGGTTTGCTAAAGCTACGGTTTCCTGGTGAAGGGCTATTACTGATTGTGCCTCTGCTGCATCTGGGACATCCCAGAGGGATGTGCTCTGGGGCATCCTTAGCAACCCAGGAGAGAAATAGCAGGCTATAAAAGATGGCAGGCAAGAAACTTGTGTTTAAATGCCCCTCCCAGTCTGGCTGGCCAAGAGCCTTCTGCATGCAGACGTGTTGCTGATGGCTGAAGGTCCTGGGTGTGTCCCTCAAAGGATGTTTGCTGGCTGGAAAATCCCATTAAAGCCATTTTACCGGAGCAAGAGCCCATTTTCATTGCTCAGATCCAGCAGCTCTGACATGGCATCTGCTGCATGAGCTGCTGCTAACTTTGTTCCCCTGAGTCAGCAAGGGAGGCTCTTCAAAACTCACAGTCTGAGCAAGACTTGCCACGGTGGCCTTCCTCTTACGTAGGGACTTGGAGATGCACCTAAATATGCAAGGTGGAACAAATGGTGTAAAAATAACCCAGGCTGACAGCTACTCGCTGTGCTCCACTGCTGCTGCACATTGCTGCTGCTGGGACAAGACAGTGCTGAGATGGCAGGATTCTGTGCTTGTAATGAAACTGGGCCAGGAGCACCCATCTTGGGTGCATTAGGAGTTGGCAGTGTTGATTCTGGTTGCCTCCACAAAGCCAAAAGGGTGGCTAGACTGTGCCTAATCATGGAGATATGAGTGAGCTCTGCCAGGGTCTTTGACACAAGTGGGCTTGAAGTCAGCTGCTGTGGCTTGGAGAAAGCATTATGCAGCATCCTGGTGCCATGTGCAGATGGGATGCCTGAAGAGGTTTTGCTCTAGTCTTCCTCTTCTAAGATGAAAAACTTACCTTGTTCTTCTTCCTGTAGCTCTTGGCAAGAGCAGTTCTGGGCATGACTGTGATAGTTTTGTGTGTTTGTTCAGAGAGGAATATAGTATTTTAATTGATTGCAGGGCCTGGGGATTACTAGCTGTACCTCAGCTTTTGCTGGTGGCTACTCTTCCCAGCAGGCTACAGGGACAGGTAGATTTTCCATGTGATGTGGTTCTGTCTCCTCTTCCTCTGCAAACTAACCAGCTAAGCCATGTTCTCTCCTTGGTTCCTGCTGCTTCCACTGATACTCTGAAGGGAGTTTTATTTTTTGTAAACCCTTGTGAAGGCCTTCTCTTGTGGGGCTGGGCAAGCTCTGCCCATGTTCTCTGTGAGTCCAGGATCAGGGCGGCCCTGGCAGCAGCTTGTCTTTTCCACTGATCCCAATTAAGATTCAGTCTTGGCAGGATGGAGCCTTTTGAGCTGCCAGCTGCAATAGGAGAGAAGAGGCTTCAGGGGCAGCAGAAATTATTCCCTTCCCTCAGCTCAGCTCATTTCTTGGATCTGGGCTGAGGATGGCCCCAAGGGTTGATCTGCAGAAGCCAAATGAGCCACACAGAGCTAAAACATTTCCATTCAGCATCAGGCCCAGGGTGGGGAAGTGCAGCTCTCTGAAGCGCTGAGACTGTGGGTGGCAGCTGGGGAGGGGATGGAGGGAGTGAGGGATGGACGGGTGGTGTAACTCCAGGCATTGCCTCACACAACAGCAATTCCAGCCTTGCTGCAATTGTGCATGTGGAGAACCTTGAGTGCCCAAATCACCCCAATAATGAAACCTAAGTTCATTAAGGCTGCACTAGTGGCAGGTCAGGGCTGTGCAGCTGAACCCGTCTCTTCCAGCTCCCAGCAGCAGATGCTGCCTGGTGTGACACTGCACAGCTCTGCTGGTGTTGACAGAGCTTTGCCACAACCTGCACCAGCAGGTAACTGGCCTAGGGCACTACCTATGGAGAGCCGTGTATCTGATAGCCTGTATTGTCTTCCAAGCATAATATTAGCACAACTTTACAGCTGCCTGGCCCTCCTGCTATCTCCTTCTCTTCCTCCCCTACCTCCTGTCCCACTGCAGCCAAGCTGCCTCTGACTTTGCAAACACAAACTCTGCTTTTGCTGGCCTCGCATCTTTTCAGCTACGCACCCTGAAAGTATCAGGGGTATAGAAGAGAGTGTTTCTGTTGAACTTAATTTTAAATTCATGCAGGAAGAGCTTAGTAGTACTCAGAGTTCCTGGTTTTGAGCGGACTGTCCAGAGTTTGAGATCATGCCCACTCTGTTGGAGCCATTGATGGAGTAATTGTCTGCTGTTAATTTGGAGTCCTGGAAGCAAACCTTAAGGAATCATGAAACTTTGTTCTGTGGAGCAAGTCTTGTGTGGATGGCACCTCAGAGAGCCATGGGCAGTAGGCAGCTTGCCTGATGGCCACGGCTGTGCCATTGCTGTTGGCTTGTGCACACACAGCTGAGCAATGCCTGGTTTGTGCTTCTCTGCTTGGAGGAAAGCTCAGCAGTGTGTCAGGGCATCCATCCTGTCCCTTCCTGTGGACTTGCACTCAGCTGCAATTTACTGCTACTATTTTGGGTACCCTTTACTCTCCAAAGGAGAAAACAGGGTAAATACAAAGATAGAGATGCTAACTGGAAGCTTTCTAAACATGGCACTGGCAGGGAGCATGGAAGGACAGGGGAAGGTAGAGACAGCTGGATTTGTGTCTCAGTCACCCACTGTTTAAGCTTGCTGTTCCCAAAGTGAGAATCTGCTCTTTTAACAGAGTGCACTGAGTTCACCCACAGCCCTTCAGGCACAGCCTTTGACAAAGGATTCAGCCCTTCATCCTGTGTCTTTCTGGCACCATGCCAGGCATGTCAGGGTGTTGCCTGCCATCATCATGACTTTGCAGAGCTCCTCCCATCCGCTAGTTATGAGACCTAAATTGAGGCTTTTACCTGACGTCTCAAAAACCTGAAAACCTGGCCAGCCCACTGCAACCAGCAATTCCTCCAACTGATTTTAGATTCCCTGAAATGCTGAGCTTCTCTTGGAGCGAGGCTCTGGTGCGTGGAGGGAGGTGAACTAACTATGTTTCCGTTTAACTAATTAGCAGTTCTGTCTTGGCCAACGCACACACGATGCACCAGCCATTTTTCAGCTGTTCCAAGCCTGCCTGACTCTGCTGAGGCAGCCAGAGGGAGATGAGAACCAGCAAAGCGCCAAGGAAGGGGTGGGACCAAGGGCCAGATTCTGTTCAGTCAAATACCATGTAAAGCTGAGTAATAGGGAATTTACAGGGAATCACTGCAGGGGCTGAAAATGGCTAACAAAATTCATTGCTCTTTTTATTGTTCAGCTGTTGTTGCTTCTAGATCTGGTTTTGAGCAGCTCCTGTTCAGAAAAAAAATGTCCCTCCCTGAGGTATTTCAAGCTGTCTTCCCCCATGGCCCATTCTCCTTCCTGAAAGTACTGCTCTTCTGACATAGATTTAATCTCTTTAAGAATTCTTAATGACCAGCTTCTGCCAGCTTCTCCTTTATATGCTGCATCCAGTTTTTAATAAGACGGTGTGAGGGTGGAGTAACTAGTGTCAGGATGTGGGCATGAAGGAAAGTCAGGCTGAGGTGCCCCAAAGGATGCAGCCTGGATTAGCAGTGAAAAGACTGTAACACACAAATGGGCCCTGAGCTGGGACAGTTGAGTTTCTAGCAGGCAAAAGCTCTACTGTGTGTGCATTGTGAGGGTTGCCATGATCTGCAGTATTTGTATTTTGAGCTGTGTTTGACATGCACAAAAGTGCAACTTGAACTCTTATGGCAACCTTCAAGAGAAGGAGGCGTTGGGCTTGGTGCTTTACTCTGTTTCCGCTCCTAGAAAAATGATGTGCTTATTTTAGGATTGACAGCATTTGGAATCTTAAAATCTTTTAGGCTGGAAAAGACCTCTAAAGTCATCAATGCCTTCTTGGTAACAAGAGACTTGAGAGCTTTCCTGGAAGTTCAGATGGATGAGAAGGGGAATTTCTCTTAAGGCTTATTTGTGATACAGAAGGGATGAACTTTTATACAGGCACTTCTCTGAACCTTGGTTTCAGTTGTGGTCACTCAGACTAGGAGGAAAAGCTCTGAAAGCTCAGTTCTGCAACAAAAAGCAATGATGTTATATACAGCCACTGGCTCAGAACAGGCATGTGGGAGAAGCTAGAAAAATTACAAGAGATGATAAATTATCATGTTAAACCCACAGGATTACACATTTTAAGAACAGCCAGATTAAAATGAGTTTCTCCCAACAACAGCAAAAAAAAAATAGGTTCTTTATGGTAATAAGTTATTATGACTGATCCCTTGCTAATCGCTGACTAATCCTGCAACTTGCAAAGTCAGCCATGTTGCTTGTCCTGAGTAACTATTCACAGAAGCTTTTGGGCTAAAACCTAAAGATAAATAAAAAGGATATTCAAAGTAATGGAAACCACACTCCATTGGAACTAGTATTTATTAAAAATACAGTGGACAAAAAAAGCAAGCCTCCAGAAAGTAGTCATCAACATTATCAATGTATGTTACACCACGGCCCACCCAGCACCACAGAAACACAGAGTGCTGTCAACCCATTTCTCTTGCAAAATGTTGACTCATGTTTGGTTCATTACCTATAAATGTGCATAGTTTAAAGTCTTGATAATGTAACATGAGCATAAAATGGCACCAAAATAAGTTTGCCCTGCACTTCCAGCCACTTTCAAACCAAGGAAGTAGTGAAATGTGCGTAAGTAGCGAGATGTGCATGGCGGTCATGCGTGGGCTCAGTAGTCCCTGGTGTGGCCCTGAGTCCTTTGTGTGAGCTTTACAGCATGACAGCCAACTTGAATCATATGCCCAAAGCATTGTTTTATTGCTACTGAGTACATCGAGTTTCTTTCTCATTTTCAAAACTAGCTAGAGCCTGGGGTAGGCCAGGAGGGCAGGGTGTGTTGTGCGTGGCGAGGGGAGGTAAGTGTTTGTATCAGTCAGTAGACTTAGCAGGTTACATGTGTGCTTCTTTTTCCTGGCACTTTGTTTCCAAGCTGAGCTAAGGAAACTTTCGTGCTATAGGAACAGCAGTTCCACAGATGAACGCAATCTCTTGTAGGTGCAGGATTGGGTGGGACTGTTGGTGTCAGTATGGCAGTGCTGGCTCCTGGCAATGACAGGGAGTCAAGACTGTAACAATGCATGTAGATTGTCCTGGCTCTGGCGAGGACACAGGTAATTTTTGCAGGAGCCAAGAGAGGGCACGTCTAACAGCACAGGGAGGTTATTATGGGGACGAGGGAAGGGGTCTCTTCCAGTAAGGGAGCGGTCACACAGTGCCTGTTCTCTCTATTATTGAAGGTGTTACTGCTCATTTCCTTATTCTATTGCTGCTTCCAGTAAATTGTTCTTATCCGAACTCATGATCTTTACCAACTGTGCCTCCAAATTCTCCTCTCCAGCCTGCCATAGGGAGGGAGGAGTGAGCAAAAGCGGAACACTAAATTGGGGAATACCATTCCTAAACCACATCATTATTGTACAAATGCTTATGGATTTTGGGCACCAAGCTTTCCAGATTTCTTTCCCCTTCAGCTACAGCTGCTATGTCTGTTGCTCTCTGCACCTTCTCTCACAATGACAACAAAAAAGAATCAAATCAATTCACCTGCAATGGAAAGAGTGTCTCTTGTTGTAGATGGTGTACGAGATTTGTGAAGGATCTGTAGCCAAACCTATTGCCTCCTCATCAGAGACCTGTGCTTACTTTACATGAGCAGGATGTGCATGGCAGTGTGGTGTGCTCACAGTACTTTAACCACTTAAGCTTAAGATGATGTTTTGGTAGTGTCTGTGACCTAACTAGAGTTGTCTTTAACCCTGTGTGTATGGAGGGAGCACCCTGAATAATGTGCAGCTTCACACCAGCCATAAGCAACCTGTAACACCATGTTTAGAGCACTTAAATTAACATTTGAAAAGCAGCCATTAATACTAACAAGAATGTTGAGTAATTTCTTCTCTAGGACAGTTAATTACCAAGGCTAATTAATGCTACATGACTGTGGCCACTGCTACATTTATGGGGACACTTAAGTGCTTCAAGGCCAGAAGACTTCATGAAAAGCAAATTAGAGAAACATGCAAGAAAACACTCTGGCAGAGGCAATAGTAACTACCTTCATTTTCCAAGTGGCCACTAGTATTAAAGTCTGTTTTATCTGTCAGAACTACATAGGTTGCTGGTTACTAGGAGCTGCACCATAGCATTAAAAATTTGGAGTCTTCTAGGGCTTGATGCAACATCTTCTAAAGTCAGGGAGAGCTTAATACTTACTTCTGTCCACGACAAAATCAATCCCTTAAGCATGCAAACAAGGCATCCATGTATTTCAGAGCTAAGGTCAAAATGCTGGAACATACTTCTAACATTGTAAAAAATATCTTTCAGATGAGAAAAATAATTCTTCCAAACCCAGAAATCCTCTTTCTGCATTATGTTTTACAGAGCACAAGGCAGAAAACTGGGCAACTGCCTTTTTTTTTTTCCTTTTGGAACTGATTATGTGGGTATTTCCCACTTGCATGTGTCTCTTATGATGAAAGGCTGAGGGAGGTGGGCCTGTTCTGTGTCCAGAAGAGATGACTGATGTCTCAATGTATATCAGTGTCTAATGGGGAGATGCCAAGATTATGGAGCCAGGCTCTTCTTGGTGGTGCTGAGCAATAGGACAAGAGGCAATGGACAGAAACTGGTGCACAGGAAGTTCCACCTGAACTTTTTTACTCTGCAGGTGACTCAGCACTGAAACAGATTGCTGAGAGAAATTATGGAGGCTCCCTCAAGGGAGATATTCCAGTCTGGACACAACACTGTGCCATGTGCTCTGGGTGCCTGAGCAGGGAGGTTGGACCAGGTGACCCACTGTTGTCCTTTCCAGCCTTAGCCATCCATTCTGGGATTCTTTGATTCTGTGAAGGGAAGCAGTAACACTGCAAAGGGATGGGAGCTGCCCCTTAACTCACACTATTCCATGTTTATAATCTCTATGGTGAAGTTCCCCAGCTGTGTTCTTCTCACTGTCACCCTCTAAATTCAATGAGGTCAGAGGAAAGACAGACAAACACAATTCTGAAATCTAACAGCACTTTCAGCAGTGGCTTAATTTCCAGCACTCACAGTTGCATGGTGTGATGACAGAAGGTGTATTTCACAGCACAAAGGAAAAAAAAAAACAAACCCAAAAAGCTCTGTGGTATAAGCAGGAATCTTTTCTCAATCTCATCATGAGGACACTGAAATGGGGGTGCTGGCAGAGTGGAGAAGTCTGTCCTCTAGAAACTACACATGATTTTCAACACGGGTAAGTGGCTCCACTGTTCAAGTGAGCTGACAGAGTAAGGCAATGCTGGAGGCATGGGGTTGCTGTACTGTACACACCTGCTGAGGTCTCCAAGCCCACCAGCTGAGCAAAAGGACTTCTGTAAGAGGCTGAACAGAAACAGTGGTCACTTGGAGGGCTGGAGGTATCTGAATATTATCTAGACCCTTGAGAAGTCTCCCCTCTGCCCACCTGTCTTACTAATCAACTTGAGCTCTTGGATGACGATGTCATGAGTGACTGCTTTGCACATGTCGTACACCGTCAGCGCAGCCAGGCTGGCAGCTGTGAGAGCCTCCATCTCCACACCTGTCCTGCCCCAGGTGTGACAGGAGCTGCGAATCACTACTGCATGCCTGGCCTCATCCAGGCTCAGAGAGACCTCAACGTGGTACAGAGGGATGTTGTGACACAATGGGATCAACTGGCTGGTCAGCTTGGCTCCCTGAATTCCTGCAATTTGGGCTACTGCCAGCACATCCCCTTTCTTCACCTGGTTTTGCTTTACCATCCCAAATGCCTTCTCACCCAGGAGGACAACGGCACCAGCAACAGCACTTCTTCTGGAATCTGGCTTCCCTCCAACATCAACCATTGTGGCCCGTCCTTCTTCATCAGTGTGAGTCAAGTTGTCAGAGGCATGAAGTACCCTGGTGCAAGATCCTGATTCCCTGGTATGGAATTCCGATCCTGAACATGCCTCTTTGGACTGACAATCCACAGGAACTTGGCCAACAGAAGCATCAAGGCACTTTGTATCAAATGTGGAGCTTGGGTCCTTCTGGAAGACACAGTAGCCTCGGAGCTGGGTTTGTAGAATTCCTGTTGCTATGTGCCACTGTTTCTCTGGGTGAGATCCTGGTAGTAAAATTTGTCCTGGGAATTTATTTTTCATTGATGCTTTTCCATTTTGTTTGGGTAAACTTGCTCTCAAAGTTAGCCAATGGCTAAATGTGTGGCCCCACTGTTTTGAATTTGGGGAATTCTGTAGGGCATCTTGGCATAGTGGGAGTGACATCAATGCAGGCTCTGGCGATAAAAACAAAAAGTAAGATGAGAAGAACATCTTATTAACTGGAAAGCTAAACTGCCTGTAGCAGCTGAGAACCCTGTCAGAGAACTGCTTGGGACTTCCTGTGTTGCAAAAACCTCAATAGGCCTGCAAACACCCACTTTTTTCCTCTACCTCCTTCTCTTCCCTCTTATCAGTTCCCTGCATTGCCTGGTTTGCTATTAAAAATGACAAGACTCAGACTCATTTCAAGGTCCCTGACAAAAAGAAACAACTTACTTTCTAAAAGTATCAACACCTTTTGAAAAACAATAGCCAAGAATGCTTATAGGAGCATCAGTTCTGAAGAAAAGTGAATAATGGCATCTCAGCATCCATTTGGGAGCATCCCAGCACCAGCCTTCTTTCAAAAGCTCGGCAGGGTAAATAGGAAATTCTTACACTCAGATTCTCAGCTCTGCCTTTCCAAACACCTCCCTCCCAGCACAGGCAGCTGCACTTCCTCCTTTCACCTCCTTCTGCGGGGAAGGGTCATGCCAGCACTTCAGGACAGCGGGGATCAGAAGCAGTGCAACTGCACTGTCTATAATCTCAGAGGGTGATGGGAACCTCTCATATTATTGCCAGCTCTTAACACGTTAATGACAGCTGAAGTTTAAGCACTGGAAAAACCACAGTCCCCTCACTGACAGACAGATTTTAAATCTACTCAGAAGCATGTTCCAAGTTGAGCTGGCAGAGGTCCCAGCTGGCAGAGAGGTAGTAAGCCCTCCTGCCCCTTTTCGCCATTTAATCCTTTGGTTTTGGCATTTGCACTGGGCTAAATGCCAACTGTGAAGACAGAAGGAGTCTCTTTCACATAAAAGTGAACAAAATGTTTTGTAAGTAAAGAAAGCAGTATAGAGGTAAGTGGCTAAGCCCTGGTTCAACAGCACCACTGATAAGCATGTTTCTCTTTCTCTGAAGCTCCTCCTCCCCTCTGCCCTGAGAAATGTGCCATTAGGCTGTGCTCAATAACCTTCAATGGTAGCTCTGGTATTTAAGGATTCCCTTTTCAGCCTATCCACAGGCACATCAAGGCAGCTTCCTGGCCCTCTGCACACTGCTGAGCTACCTCTGCTGCCCAGGGACTGTCCACATGACAGTAATAGGCACAGTGTGGACAAAGGTCTAATTGTGCTCCTCCATGTTTTTTAAAAATCAAACCCACCAAACACTTCCTTGTTAGTCCCAGCCTCTGCTAAAACAAGACTGATGCACTTAACACCATTTTCATCCAGAGTACTCTTCAAACACTGGTCTGAAAGTACCATTCCTGAAGCTTAAATCAACCACAGATTTCACTGTTATAATCACTGCAATAACTTAAATTCAGGCAAAGGCCTTTTTTCATCTACATCTGATGGCCTATAAGCAAGATTCCTGCAAGTCTGAAGGCATGTGTTTACCTCAGAGGAATGGGATTAAATGGACATAAATGTGCTGAGTGCAACATTTCTCTGCTTTAGAAGAACATAGAAAATTATTTTCTTATTCCTCTTCTCTTGCTCTCTCTTTCCATAGTGGGGTCTAACCTGAATATTCCTTTTAAAATCCAGGAACTCAAAGCACTCTGTTCTTCTGGATTCCTTGATAAGCTTTAAAGCTGACGCTAAACCTCTGTGAAAGTGTCTTGTTTTCAGGAGAAGCCAGACTGCAAAGGCAGACAAGTACTTCCTTCCACAGGGTAAACACACATGGGTGGGAGCAGGAAGAAAAGTTTGCTCAAGTAAAGTGGGAAGTAAACAGACTGCAAGAGACATTGAGTGCAAAGCATCTTTGCTTTTCTGAGCAACATACACTTCTTGAAGCTCTGTATCTAGTCATCTCTATTTGCAACCAAATTGCTCATATACCTACCAAAAAGAAAAAAAAAGGGTAATGGGTTTTCTACTGCACCATATACTGAAACCATCTGATAAATGCCATCTCCTTGTATCCTATTGCTGTTTCTCAAGTTTAATTGTGTCAGCTTCCAACTAGCACAACCCCAGGGGGAGAAAAGAAGGCAGGAGATACTTAAATTAATGAGGAAATTCCCGTAATTGAAGTGAACCCAGGAGAAAAAGAGCCTGCTGAAAGGAATATTTTGATTAAGGGAAATAAGATACAAACTGTATAGCAAAGGATTAGACAGCAGTGCAGAGAAGACGCCAGGTTTGGCTTACTGCGCCTAGCAAAACCAATTAGTGATTTCCACAGCATTCATTAAATTTCATTAAATTAATTCCATACACACGCTCCCCCACTGACTGCTTGCACGCCAGCATTATTTGAAGTTTGTAACTAATTCAAAACACAATTAGGAAATCTCCTAATGATTCCCCATGTGACACAGTGGGATCCAGTCATCCACTGGATGACTCCACTCATCTCCAGTCTCTCCACTGATGCGGTGACTGCCAGCAGTCAGTCTCAAAGGGAGATGGAACAGCTGAAGGAGGAGGACCTGGACAGGCTGCCTCTTTCACTGCATGTAAGACAATGTTAAAGCACTTTTCAAAAAGAAATTGGATTGTTCTGTAGACATCCAAACATTGCTATGAATGCTAACTTTGGAGTGTGGGAATTCTTTCAAAGAGAACTTGAAAAATTATGTAGGTCCCAGTGAGACTTCAAGAGTTTAATATAGTATTTTTTATCTTAAAAAAAAAAAAAAACAACAAAATTTTTCTCATGCTGCAAGTCAATAGACACTTTAAACAAAGGGTCCTCCTTGCCCTTTTTCTGGAACACAATGCAGCAGTGCCCAAATACAAGCAAGCAAAGGCACAATCTTGCACCAGCCAGCATGGAAAATTATGGCTCTTTAAAGGGAGTCTCCAAGTGAAAAACATTCCCAGTGAAGACCTATGTTAAAGACCTCTGTGGATCCTATTTCCTAAAAATGGCAACCTAAGTACAAGCCTTGGGGGCTTGGTTTAAAAATAGAGTAGTTGTTATTATAATATCACCTGTTGCAAAGACCTGCATGTTCCCCTTCCCCAGAGTACCTGTTTTAAAACCTGTGTTTTAAGCTGCCCAGCAGTTAACCTGCTCCAAAATGTTAGTAGGAGGATGAGAGTCTGGATTTAAAGCATAATGTTCATGTCTTTCACCCTTGTTTGGTTTTTTTTGCCAGACCTTGTTGATAAGGAACAACGAAATATCTTGCAATTAACCTCACAAAGCCAACTCTTGTAACCATTCTTAAAGTTTTTTGAAAGTCAGCTATCTTACAGAATAGACAAATATCGGCATGGACGAGGTAAAATCACACCGAAGATGTTAAAAATCAGTAAGAGAACCACACCAGTGCTACATCACTCATGAACAGAGCTTCAGGCAGAAGGGAGAGTTAGCAAACAGCTTCAATAGTCACTAGAAGGAAAGGAAAGGCTCTTGGTTCATAGGTCTTTGATGACTATGTTCTGAGACTTTGCAGCAGTAAGAGGCAATTTTAAAAGAATGAAGATTTCATGTCAGATTCTGTCAGATTCTGAAGTAGCAGTGAGGCAGGAACACTTGCATTTCTGTCAGCTTGATGGCTCAATGTATGTTATAAGCAAAGCTGAATTTCTTAATCCATTGATTAACTCCATTCTGCATCCTTAATATTTATATGGCAATACAGTCAAAACTCACCTCAAACTGTCTTACAAGTAACTATACTGATTTACTTGAGTACAAAGGAAGATGGTAGGAAGGTTGATTACTCCTTTGGAAATTATAATGAAGTGTCTTAATTAGAGCAGACAAAACCAGGGCTGTCAACTGGAAAACCGGGTAAGGCTTGGTAGGGACACTAAACCTTTCCTCCTCGTCCACTTCAGCATGTTAACTATAACTGGGTAATTAAGAAGCCCATTTCTTTGCCTAAACCTAGGGCAGAACCACAAGCTAGACTTAGAAGCCAAATCTACTCTGTTCCCCCAAAGACAGAAACTGAACAAAATCACTGTGTGTTTTTTACGTACTGATTTGTCACCCACCAATCAGGACCATTGGCCGGTTTTTCATGCGGGAAATGTTAAACATGCCTAGAAAAAAAGTAAGGAACACATAAAAATCCCAGCATTTTAGGTTTTAGGTCATGCATCTGGTTTACACGTTTAGCTTTCTGCTCTTCAGAGTGCAACCTGCATACTAGGAAAAACAAAGCTCAGTAAAGACCAAGGGAACTGGAGGAGGGGGAATCCAGCACGGTATAATTTAAACTATTAGCTGCCTGAGTCTCCAGGCATCCAGCTGCTGTGGGTCTAACACACTGCAGAACCCTTTCTAAGAAAGCTTGCCATAATATGAATAACAGCCTACCTACTACAGAATTCAATCTATTTGAGCCTATCTTGTCTCTAACAATGGCATTTGACTGTTCTAGTTCTATAGATAAGCTGTTAATACGTGTTCCAGTTCAAAGAAGTTCAATCACAGAAAGCCCCAGGGACAATAATGAGATTAACACAAACTGAGAGAAGATAATGTCAGGTAAATGCTGATGATGGCAAAATGACTTTAATAGACTCTTCCCCACCCACTCCCTCCTATCCCATACCAGAATTCATAATAAAAGGTCTACAAATAAAGGAACTAATCCCTCCCCACCTTCCCTTAGGTTTATAAGGCACTATTTTATCTAGGTCAGACCAAAGTCCTTTGCAAGTTAGTCTACCCTTAGATTTAAAAGCTACCTTTAAATTTTTCACACATTAGGAGAAAAGGGAAAAACCTACTGTTATTAATCTGTCAGAATCTGCAAGAAAACAAAAGGGCCAAAGCGTATTTTTAGGGTACAGGGAATAATCCATGATTATAAAACCAGTTCATGTACAAGAGGTCAGCATTCCCAGCTGGAGCCAGATTATAAAAATTCAGGTTCAGATGTTAATGTTTATATCAATATAAATTCAGAAAAGACAAATGCAGCCTGAGAATGTGACTGCATCATCATGAACCTTGTGCAGAACACTAGATGTGTACCCAAAAAGTCCCGAAAGACAACAAAGAGATTTGTGACTTCTAGAAACATGTTAATGCAGTACTTGGATTGACAGCTCAATTTAGTCCTTCTTTTACAGTAAACTAATTAAAAAAAAAAAGGGATCCAGTACAACCACTTAGCTTTACACTTTGCTGTTGCTGTTATGAGCAGTGGTATTCGCATCTATTTGAGAGCAGAAGTCAGTCCAAAAGTCTTTCAAACAGTTTGGATTCCAACTTTCATGGAAGGTTACAAGTACCAGGACGTTGTTTTCCCTATCACTGCTGTTATTTCTCAACAAAGTACAACAAACATACCAGCATGCTGTTTCTTTTTTCTGCCCACTGCTGCTCCAATAATTTGAATCAACTCCTCCTCTGAAGCACCCGACCGTAGGTGATCCCTCAAGGACACTTCTGAATTCCCAAAAAGGCACACCTGCAGCCAACCCAGGGAAGTAGAGGAGGAGAAATGAGAAAGAATAAAATAAATTACTTTTACAAGTGTTTTGTACTAACCCCAGAGTGAAGAGCTTTGAAGAGGCCTACCCTATTGAAGGGAACATTTATGGAGGTTGTTTATCTCTCCTCATGTACATGCAGACAGCCTGGGATGTTTATGCAGCCTAAGCTCATTGGACCTTCAGGCTGCCTCGGTCATCTGATGTTAGGGAGCAGCACAGCTGTTGTCAATATCAGGTGACAATGCGTAAGTGCCAATTTTTAATTGAAAACTTTAATTTTCCCCCAGAAACTGCCAGTTTCAACGTGGCAGGAAATGGTTATCCCTTGTTCTACAGTCATTGAGCAAATGTACAGGCTCCTCTTGAAGGAGAAGAGCTACAAGTTGTTTGGGAAACAAGACAGGATCCTTGTGGAATGCAAAAAGCCAAGCCCTCACAGCTGCTTGGACCCTTTTTTAATGAGAAATCATCTGCTTGTCACATGTTTAAGATGATTTTGAATCAAATATTAGAATAAATGTTTATATTTACTGGCCCTGCAACCATGTTTTACAACCGAAGTTAACTATGTTAGCAAAACAGAGAAACCAAAAAAAGGTGATGTAACATCTCCCTAACGGCCTGACAAGATGGAACAAGAATTCATACAGAATAAATAAACATGAACTAGCTGGTAATAATTATGCATCTTTACATCCCAGCTACTTTTAGGGCACGAATTTCAACACTCTCTTCACTGCATGAAATCGAAAAGAATCCTGCTTCACTACCAACCTTTAGGTTCCCATCTGCTGTTATCCTCAGCCGATTGCACGATCCACAGAAGTGCTCTGACATGGAGGTGATAAAGCTGATTTGTCCCTGGAAATGTGGCACCTTGTAACTCTAAAGAAACGCAGAGAAAAAAAAAAAGAGTCAAATACAGACTCCTAGCTTTTATAGCTCCACTTGCCTAAAGACCAGAAAATCTTTTTTAACATAGATTTTCTTCAGGCCTAAGATCATATCAAAGAAAAAATAAAAGTAAAGTCAGTTTTTTCAGGTGTCCCAGTGTATTCTGACCCGTTCCTAGAAATCTCAAACTTGTTAAATGCTTGCTTTTGTAGTTATCAACTAACAGGTGATACCTGTAGGAGCATGAGCTAGAAATTCCCCATTTGGCACTGTACAACTCTTTTTTCACTGATCAACTCTTCCATCAGGATTGTTAATGTGCAGACACAGACTGACAAAAGTTTCAAAAGCTGCAAATACAGGATACAGGCCTGGCATTCTTTATATCTGACTGAAAACACATCTAGAAAACACATTGTATTTGTAAAGATACAGACTATGACTAGGACTCCATAAGCATCAAGTCTCCTGCAGGCAGCCTGAACAAAACCCAAGAGTTACCACACTGAGTATTTATTACCTTGGTTGTCAAATATCAATGCTGAACTTGGGGAGAATTTGGGGATTTGGGGCAGGGAACGAAAGGGGGGGCATGTTTCAAATGTTCTCTGTCTAACCTCACCTTGGCTGTGCTGGAAGTCTCACAGGGTAATTTCTCCAATTCAGGCCATCGTTGTTTAATTGTATCAAGCATTTCTTTGTAGCTCACCATCTTCTTGAAGTTCCATTTATTGCCTAGAATTAACAAAACCAGCCTAACCTTAGACTGTGGATTTTATTTTCCTAATTAGCAGAGAACCACCTTCACATTCTCTGTGTCACTTAAGGTGACACTGAGGTGTCCCAGCCCCAACGAGTCTTTCTACACCTTATGGAAGGAAGAAAATAACCTGCAAAAAACTTCAGGCAATTCCTAATTCCCTTGGAGAGCTTACCAAAACTTCCAGAGATAAGTCTATGGGGTGAACATCCACCAGCCAGCTCACTTCTGTCCAAGAAGAATCTCAAAGCAGCAGTACTTACCATCAAAGGGCATGTATTCTATGAACCGCACGTCAAGGGGCAGATCCTTTGTGAAATTCACAAAGTCCAGCACTTCATCCTCATTGAAGCCTCGCATTACCACACAGTTTACCTGCAGGTAAAGCAGACACCTGAAATTGGTGAGCAGAGTGTGACCTGCACCCCCAGCTGCACAAGGAGATGATATGAATTCTCCTCGTTACTTCTTGAGGAGATCGTCAAGTTTTTCTCCAGTTTTACTAAAAATTATTCACGGGGTGGGGTGGGAGGTGAGATGGAATATAAAAATTTCCTCATCGGGTGATCTGTATGTATGGTAAAACAAAACAGTTTCAGAGTAAAGAAACACTGGCTTTACCTTAACAGGATGGTAGCCAAGTTCAGTGGCTTTGTGGATTCCTTCCATTACCTTGTGAAAGCCTAGGATACAAAATGAGTGAAAAATAATTTTTATTGTTTCAAAGCAGAATGCAAAAGGTGGTTATTTAGTACAAGACAAAGAGATGACAAATAAAAACCAATCTGATTCAATAGACAGGGCTGCAAGTAAGAACAGCTGCAAATAAAAAGACTTTATTTATAGCCACTCACAACCCCCAAAACTACCAAGTTACTCTGCTCAAATCATTAAGATCAATATTTAACTGGTATTTGAATAATCAACAATATTGGTATGATTTTTTATATCTTTGGATATCCACATATTATTAGCATAAAATTCTGCACTTCCCTGTAAGACAGTTTTCCTTGTGTTACATTTTTCTTAAAGGGAGTGGAAAGAATTTATGAACTGCCTCCAGATGTACTGAAGAAGAAATAATAAATTAATGTTTATTTTATAGTAATGGCTTGTGTCTTTTCTACAATGACAGAATTTCTCTGTTCTGAATCAGACAGCAATGTTGCTAAGTGAATTTTAAAAGGATTTTTCTAAAGTACATTTGGGGTGGAATGGGTTTAGGAACAACAAAAAGCCCCTTGACTCCCTGTTCAACCCTGACTACAAATGTAATTGGCTTCCCGAAGCTACTGACTATCCATTAGTCAGAAGATCAGAGGCAGCATTTTTCAGGATCATCATTTTTATGACTAAACACAGGAAATTAGTGAACAAAATATGGCAGGGATTAGAGCATTTAGGAAAGCAATTCAATTGGCCTTTGACCCTTGAAAACAAAGATGTAAAAAACTACAGTAACTTCAAGGAATGAAGTGCCCAGTTTCATCCTACCATTTAGTGTGGTCTACACCTGCCAGCTGCTCTCAAACAGAAACATATAGTTAATTTAGGGCAAGTGTCTTTGCCCCTACACGTACCTCTTAAAGCCGGAAGAAAAACACAATGCAGTTTTAGAATTCCAAGGTCATTTAGGAATGCCTCTTAATGATCTCATTCAAACCCCCTCTCTTCTGTCTACTGTCTTTAAAGTTAAGACCTTTCATCCATTCCATATTTTGCATATTATTCCCTCCCTGCCACGGTCAGCAGCTGGTGGAGAACAGAGGTGAGAAGAATGAGACAGCAAATTCCCGAGCTCTGGGCACACGTTTCTGGTGGATAGTGGTGCTCAGCTGCTCGCCCCATGTTTGTGAACGCCTCTTCTACCCTGGCAGGTTCTAGACTAAGTTCCATTCCTGTTCTGCACGTGAAACTCGGGTATGAGACACCAAACAGTGTATGAGACTGAGCTCCTTCCAAAGCTGTAATCTTCAACAGCAAATACTTTATACATGCTAATAAAAGGGCAGTATGTCTCAGAAGTTTTGATGACAATCCCCATGCTGCTCCTAGTCCTATGTTTTTCTGCACAGGTCCATCACTCTCTTTTCCTTACCTATGATCAACTAGAAACTCAGATTCTCTAGTGAACAGGTCATACCCTCATTACTCTGTAGGTGCTTTAGTAGAAAAAAGCAGTAACTCAGTAGTCTTCTGTGTATATTTAATATGGGATGGATACTTAATATGGAATGCATCAGAAAAAAAAAAGAAAACTAAAGAGACAAAAACTTCACTTCACTGCTCTCTGGCTAGTAAAGGCATCATAAAGCATGGACATAGGAAAGCAGAAGATACAATTATTTAATAAGCCAGCTCTAACGCTAATCCTGGCTGCAAAAAGTGGTGAAGAGCAAAGTTATTTCACACAGTGAAGGAACTCTTGCAAACAACTGTTCACAGTTATGGCCTGTCACGCTTCTCAGTCACCACCTACTTGTGCATGTGCCCAGGAAGTTTCCAGCACCTGTGGTAGCTCTCATTCCAATTAAGCAAGATTGCAGGCAGATTATGGCAACAGAGATAATGATACACTGCCGTAAGCACAACCCAGAGCCATGAATGGCATCAAAAATCTCTGCTACTGCTCAGAAAATCTAATCTGTGACCACAGAATTATAGAAAGGAGAAACTCAACATAACTAAAAAGGCCAGGAAGCAATCACTTCTCCTCTTTTACCCAATGAAAAACTTCAATACTTTCATCATATCTGATTTCTTCTGAAATCAGAAATTTAGCCAGCTTTATAGTACAGAGAAACTTAGAGCCACCCAGAAAAATCCTATATGGAACACAACCTCCAATCAGTTAATCCTTACAGGAAAAAAGGCTTCAGGCCTACATTTAACAACACAATAAATTATTTCCTTGTATGAAAAACACATTAAAAAAAAAAGAACAGGCCATGAAACAGGTTAGACTGGCTACCTGCATGAAAGCATTTTTCATTTGTTCATCCCTTAGAATGTGATAGATTGGAAAAAGTATAAATATTACAGTACTCTAAAATACTTCCACACGTCAGTGAAATCTCTGATGATCTCACATTTTGTCTATCCCAACCATCTGCAAGTAGGAGCAGATGTGATGCAGGGCACCTGCAACAAAGATATACATTTTCTGCATCTTCTTAAAACCCTACATCAACTTTCCAGCAAAAGAGAGAAATTATTCCAAGTTTCTCAAGTTCCTGGTAAGCTCTATAATCAGACGCCACCTTTACTTACCAGAGAAGTTATCAGCTAAGACCAGGGATCCCTCTCACCTTAACAGAGCTAAATCTTGTTGCCTCTGGAACTGCCATAGGAGACAGGGTAGCTCAGTAGGGCAGGCACTCTATTCTTTGCCCACTCCATACTTGGAAATCTCCTATTAAATAAAAACTCCCTCTCAAAAAAAAAAAAAAAAAGGCATTTTACATAATTTCAGCCTTTAACCTTAACAAAAGAAAAAAAAGGAAGAAAACCCAAAGTGATAGAACTCAATGTTACTATTTTTACCTGATCTCTGCTTAGAAAAAATATCTATGATTTGGAGACTTTTTCTCCTCTTAAAAAATATTCAGTAATAGAAATTTCCTTGTTCATTGTCTATGCTGTTCAGTTGAGCAATTTCTCTCTTTGTTGGCAAAAGATCTTTTTTTCTTTAAAGGAGGAAGAGAACATTTATATAAATAAAAATTACCTTCATCCCCTAATAACTTTTAGTTTACTTTATAGGCAGGACATTCCTAACAGCTTCTAATCAGATATGAAGATCTCTGGCCTTATAATTCAGGAAGCTGGAGGCTCAGGTTTGCCGCTTCAGTGACAAAAGGAGGGCTTGTTCCTAATGAATGTCACAAACCAGGTAATACTCAAACACAGAGGGCAGAAGGAAGGAGCACAGTCAACACCTGTTTGTGATTAGTTACTCCCAGATACCACTCTGGGAGCCAACTATGCCATGACACAACCAGATCAATGCAATAGCCTACACTGAAAGGATAATGCTCCAGCCAGCTTTATGACAGGAACTGATTTCTGCACCATGACACAGAAACTTGAAGTAGTGCTCCCACAGAGACTGTTGACAAGGACACCTTTCTGCACCTGCCAGCAGAACTTCGGTTTGCTAGCACTGATTCAAATGCTGACATTACTTCTCACAGCATTTCAGATTTCTACAATCCTTTCCCTACATGTACCTGAGGCTGCTGCACCATCTGGTGGCTACTTAGAGGTTTTGTCAGAATTAGAAGTTCACAGACTGCTGAGGTTACAGTGCTGGAAGAAAATGATACAACATCAAATCAGTTTTAGTTTGGAAGGAAGCCCAGCCATGAAGCGGAGCTCCATCAGCTTTAGGATTCATTTAAACCAGAATCTGTAAGACTGGGCATATCCAAGCATTTCTTAAATTTTACTTGCAATTACTTGCTCAGTAGGAGAGAAGTTACAAAGCCAACAGCCCTCCTCAAATTACCTCAGGCATGGTTTATGTTTATTCCTATTAAAAAGTAGTGGATATGGAACATCACTAACCACAAGTGAGACCACTGCTAGCACACCCCAAATACAACTTCCAGAAACTGCCACTATTCATGACAAGAAGTTCAGTTCTTGTGGCATCTTTGTCCCCAGGTGGTACAGCAGAAACATCTGGGTTTTTTAACAGTATTAAAGAGCAGCACACAAGACCAACACAAGACTTAGAGAGTCCTCTTGAGAGTTATGACTAACCAATTATAGATTATATGACTAACAACATGACTAACTGTGTTAAGCTGAGCATCTTCCAACTTCACCAGCTCCAATGAAAAGGGCTCTACCTGCTAAGCATTACAGAAAGGAGGAAAAACAGTCACTATTGAATAATCTAGTATAGACTACTTTTCCTACCCTCAGAAGGATAGCACTTCACTTCCTCCCCTGAAGTAACTGACTGTGAAAGATAAAGTAAGCAATTCAGGACATTCCTGCAAGTATTAACACAGTTGCCTTGGAAGACAAGTTTGTACCTTTCCTTCGGACAATGAACTCAAATTTAGCTGGCACCAAAGTATCCAGGCTAATGTTAATGGCATTCAGTCCTGCTTCCTTCAGCCGGGGCAGCAGTCTGGTTAAGTTGATCCCATTGGTTGTAACAGCAATGGTTTTCAGCCCTTCTAGCTTGTACAGTTCACCTAGGAAAGAAAAGTAAAAAGAACACTTTAAAAAAGTAGTTAAACTAAAAGGTTTAAAGGTTATACAGAAAATCCAAAAGATTTGTGGAACGAAGAAAAATATATCACTGAATGTGTGAAGAAAATGTGGACACTTCAGTGCTTCAGCCTTCTTCCAGTTGTATTGGTTTAAGAGAACAATTTTAGCACAAATCCATTTCAAAAGATAGAGAACAGTTTATTGCAAGCGAAACTGGTGGTAAAGTTTTGTTCTATTAAAATGCACACTAGTTTTGTTCCTAATTTCTTAAATACCTGCTTTATTGTTGAAAGGCAGCCCCTGATTTTGTGTACTTTCTTTTCGTCATCCACTTTTGCAAACTGAATTTTATGTTCTTCAATAATAATAAGCAGCAAGCCATCCCTTTCACAACTGACATTTGACCTGTTTATTTAGCAACTTCTATCCTACAATGCTTTACCAAAAACCGGCTCTAATCCAGAGGTAGCTGACAGCAGTAGAAGTTTAAACTTCTACCACATGCAGTCCTAAATAAACAGAAAAAGGTCAACATACTAGACTATTTCAGAGAATCCGAGGCAACAACATCCAAAGGGACAAAACATTTGCACTTGACAACTGAAATATTTCCATTACCAGTGGTAGCTGGCCGACTGGAGAGTGCTTACGCAAGACATTAAAAAATGGCTAACAAAAGAAAACAGCATAAGAAACAGCTAATTTAATGAGATTAAGATTAAGAAAAGAGATGCCTCCTCATAAGCCAAATGCAGAAATCCTCAGCATATCAGATCTCCAGAGATTAAGCTTTCAAACCTCCAGTTATCAGTACAATAACAAACAAGGAAAAAACCCTCATAAACAACTCGCAGAAGCAGAGCCACAGCAAAATAATTTTCTTAGGTTTTTCCTCCCTCCCTCCCTCATAGCCTCCACCCTAATTATTTAAGAAATATTTGAAGAACCCTTACTCTTGAGGCAGCTGTAATTACAGCACAAATATTTCAGAGTCCCTTTGTCCCTCACTATTTTACCTCTTTTTATTCAAGTTGATAAGGGCTTTATTTCTGCTTTATCTCATTGCTTAGCTCTTTTCAAAATATTCACCCTAAGCCAAGTCCAGAACACTGGAATGGGTCAAGCTAGGTCACAGCAAAGATGCTGAAGTTTACAGCAGCAGCACTTTGGAACATGATTAGGAGCTCCATAAAGACATGAGGTTGTAGAGAAAGAGCAATCTTCACTAAGAGAGATTTTTTTCCTGGCCTTCAGCTCTCAAAGTCCTCCCAAACGACCAAGAATAACCTCTTCCTAGAGGGTAAGTGCTAGTGGCTCAATTTTGCCAAAGATTATTTAACATTAGCTATCACTAGCAGCCTAATCTTTGTTAGAGTAAAGGATACATGCTACAGCCAGAGAATAGATTGGGAACATCACTATTATTTATAGACTCAGAACACACAAAATGCTCAACATCAGAACAGCTGGGAAAAAAATCTAGGTGCCATAGAGGTTCCATTGCTAGAAATGTAAAATGCATAAAGATATTGAATAAAACTAATGTCATTCTGCAGCCTAAAATAAAAAAAAAATTAAGAAGCAGCACCAGTTGATTAGGTCACCACAGGCAGCAGCTGATGTCCATGCATCTTTTTCCTTCTCAGACAGGGTGGGATACAGGATGAGGCACTGGAAATACACTAACACATGTTATCAACTGTAGCAACAAACTGGACAGTAGATAACTGTGAGAAGTTAGAGATGGAGGCTTAACACTAACACCAACAAGTCAAAAAGGACCAGTGAGAACACTCTGAGAACACTCTACCATGTATAACCTTCACAGTGTCTTGGCTTCTTGACCTCTAAAATTAAAAGGGATTAAAGAGACTTCATAACTTTGTAACTCTCTTCGTACCTGTACTAAACCTGTTTGCTGACCTCTAGTCACTGCTTTAGCACCAATCAGCACAAGCAAAGGTAACTGACAAAAACTAACAAGTAGAAAAGAAAACAGAACAGATGCTGTTAAGTCCATAGCATGAAGCTAAATCTTTTATGTCAAGCTTAAGCCATGAAATAAACCACTTAACACTTATGTTTTCCTTCAGGATATGGAGCATCTTCTTAAACAGAGATTTTTTTACATAATCTCCTCCAATCATTTCCCTAACTGGAGTCAATTCTCCCAATTGACTCCAGAAAAGGTGTGCATGCTTCCTAACACTTAGATGAACTAAGTCTATCCTATACCACTTCACTCCTGAAATGGGTATAAAAAGTTGCTATGAAAAATCACCCAATATTCCACCCTCCACCCCATGAAAAATTATTTCATCAGTGCAGATGTGTACTCCTCAGACTACTAAGAACAGATAGCTATCAGAGAGTTTATATCTGGTGCTTATTTAAACTTTGAGTATCTCAAAGGGGATGGAGTCTATATTCCCCAATCAGCTGCTTCAGAAAAGTCTCAAACATATGTTTTCAGCAGTCCCCAGGACATAATTTAGCTTTCAGCAAGTGTTAGATGCTGACTCACAGTTTATGTACATGCATCTGTTAAAAGATTTTAAATAATCTAAAGAAATGTAGCAGGTCTCTGAATAGCATGGTCTCTTACAGTATCTTCAAATTACATCTGTTCATTGAAACAACTAAAAAACTTGAATTTGTGTATTAAAAAATTTGGAAACAGTAATCCAGCATTAACATTCACAGATCATTTGTAGCTTGGAGAAAGACTTGCTGAAAGTAAACCTAACTTAAACCTCCACCCAATTCAGCACGAGAGATATTGTAAGCAGCTTCTCCAAAAACATCCAGAAAAGCAGACTAACTCTATCCCAGACCAAACCAGTACATTGTGCTAAGATGGCTTCAATAAAGACGCTTTACTCAAATTCTGCAGAAGACATTTTTGGGCTTGATTCTCCTTCAATGAGTTTCCTCACAGTTATTACATTGATATATTTACTTCTGAGTTTCTTATCTTGATCCCGGACTGGGGCACCATAGAGTAACACCAAAGTCTGAGAAAACAGAAAGTGTTTGTAGACCTAGTTCAACAATTTTCAATGGCCTTAAAAAAAATCCAGCCAGACTAATACAAATCCACAACAGAATGAACTAATACAACATGACAAACATCCTGACATCCCTTACATTCACCCCAAGAGCACTATTGTTATCCACTAAAATGATCACTATGAATCTGTCAAAGTTCAGCTGTGAACAGGAACACAGGCAGAATAATGAAAATCCAGTGGTTCAAAAAGATCCATTTCTTCCTTTCAGGCACAAAAATAAACCTTTGAGAATTCTATAATTGGAGTAAACCAAAACAAAAAGATGTCTATCCTTCCAGTACCAATACTTCTGGATTGCAGCAATACAATAATGCAATAATGATTTTGCAGTGACCCGACTGCTCCACTTAGACTATCAACATCATAAGAGCTGTGTTAAGTCATCAGCTACCACTGATAAATAAAAAAGGTGCCTACAATACACTAAGAAAGAAAACTCTGCACTGAACTGATTACATGGTTGGTTTCAACTCATTTTCATGCCAATATTATGTGCTGAACTACAAAGCTTTATTGTATTTTAAATTGCAACCTAATTTATAAATCTATTTCTCTTTCACAGAAGCCAATAATTATACCTATTATCATTGGAAAGAATCTATTATCTTGAAAGAAACATGTCTCTTGAAATACATATAGCTTCCTCAGGACTAAAATCACCCCAAACCCATCATGCATGGGCAAAATGTTCTAGACAATGATATTTCAGAATTCTAAAAAGTTAGTGCAATTTCAGAATTCACAATCAAAGTTCAAGAAGACACACCCCAGCTCACTCCAGTCACACGTTTTCCAGCTATGAACAGGTCAATTCTACAAACAACAGCTCTGCTGCTTTCTTTAGAAGGACATTTTCTTTGGAAAAGGTCTTCCATCCAAATCCTGAACAAAACTGAGCAGAGGCAGAGAACATTTTCGGCACAAAAGCTCACTGCATTGGTAGGTAATTTTTCTTCTTTCAAGACCTTCTTCTTCCACATAAACCTTTTCTTATCTTCAGTACTTAGAAGAGTGTATGCCCAGAACTAGACAAGTTCAGTTGTCTACAATACACCAAAATGCACCCACCTACACATCCTTAATCTAATTCATTGCCACTACACAAATCTACTTCAACATATGAGACTTTGGAGAGAGCAGAAAGCACCTAACTCAAGAAAAAAGATCCAGGCAGTGTCATTTAACACAATACCAATCAAAGTAAACAGACTTCTAAAATTTACCCAGTAATTCACCCTCCATTGAAGTAACAGTCTTCATCAATAAGTCTAAAAACAGGTTTTTCCGTCATTCCTTATTAAACACAAGCAAGTGACATCTGTTATCAAGGTAGTAAAACAAAACTACCAAAAAAACACACTCCTAAAAAAGTCAAAGAGAAAGCTTGTTTTGTTTGTAAGCATATATCACTTGTTCCTCCTCACTGAGGACCTGATCATATTAGTTCTTGATTTTTCACCATCAGGCTGCGCTATTGCAAGCTACTGTAGTAGATATTAAATATAAAAACAATGCTAAGTTCAGCTGGTATAATACAAAGACACGTAAGCTCCATCCAAGCAACAGAGTAGAACTGCAAATTTTCTGAAAGGCACCTTGCATTTCACAGTGTTGGGAAAAGACACCACAGTAAACGCGCAATTATTCTTCCAGTTGCCAGACTGTGTCAGTGGATACCTGTAAGAGCAATTCTTGCATCAACATGTACCAAGTCACTCTGAAACACTCTGTACTGATTTGGAACTCACCCACAATCTCCACCACATCAGGACGGATAAGTGGCTCTCCACCTGTCAGTCGGATCTTGTCCACACCTTCTTTCACAAACAGTCTGGCTAAGGTGATTATCTCCTGGGCAGTTAGTAGCTCTGATTTTGGAGTCAGCTGAACACCTTCCTCAGGCATACAGTACTGACCTGAAACAAAGGTTACAGTAATACATGAGGCAAAAAATAACCCACAGCAATTAATCTAATATTGATGGGCAAAATGCACCAAGGGCAGCTGTCTTTAATGGATGCCAAATGACACCAACTGTGCAAAAATTTTACAATCTTCTAACAACTTCCTGGCTAACTTCAGAGGAAAATCCAAGACTAATTTGATGTGCCTCAAAATTACAATGGATTCACTCTGAAGAAAAAGATGACCTCACTTCTATCTAAATTGCATTCAAACAGAAACAACAAGTTCAAGGCACAAGCACTGGGACATCACCAGACTTTGCAGATGTAATTGTGGGAACACCTAGGTATGAGCTCTCCTGCTTTTGGAGACTTTGGACACAAAAGCATCATTATCTAAACCACACCAAGTCTGATAAAAGATCTGTCACTTCCACCTGTCTCTGGTAGATCCCTAGGCTTGCTCCAGGTTTCCCATCCCACCAGTAGCTCAGCCCCAATTAGTCTCTATCTGTCATTTATTGTTACTTCGTGAAGACAAGAAACAGCACAGGGCCAACACTGTAATAATACCCTAACCCAAACCTTGGCTTTTGTACAATATGTGCAGAGGAGTTTTGTGCAAGGAAAGAGCAGACACTTACACCTGAGGTTGCATTTCTCAGTCAACGAAATTCGCAAGTAATTGTGCTGCCTCCCAAAGCTGTCCATCAAAAAAGCAGAGAATGGAGCAGCATGTTCTAGTACAAAGCATTCTCTTCCTGAGCTTTGTAATTCCTGTAACAAAAACAAGCAAGTGTTAAATATTTGAATAGTTTCCCTGTCAACTTGCTGTATAAATATCAACTTTGAACTCAACTGATAATTATTATTCCATTCTTCCCCACATAGACAGCTGCCCAAGGAAAACCATTGCCAAAAGTGGCCATTTATTAAGTTTCACACCCTACCTTTATTCATTTCTACAATTTTCCCCGTCTTTGCCATAGGTGCTTCAGCTATTTTTGTGCAGAACAGAAGGTGGTTTTGTTCAACTGCCTGTCTCTTCCCAGAATCAATGATCCAGGATTACCTATGCTCACTACAGCCCTTGGGTAAATGAAATTATAGAGAAGGGGCCCTCCCTGCACTTCAGCACAAGAGAACCCGAAGGTGATGAAACACTGCATCTCTGCTTGTGTTCCTACCATATCCCATGTGCAATATTAACATCTTTTTAACAGCAAAACCGAATTATTGATATATACAATTATGTTTCATGACACCTGTCTTCATTTCCAGCAAAGGCTTCCTGCCTAAAACCATATAACAGAATACCTCCAAAAGGCTTGTCTCAGTTAAAAGATGACAAATAATGCAGGGCATGGTGGAACTGGAAGAGGAGTGTGTGATGCTGAACACCTGTTCAAAATGAACAAAAATGATCAAAATTTTTAAAATTTCTTTATTAACTGTCATGAAGTGAATATTACAAGTGATTTCTATTTAAAATTTTGAGGTTTTTTTTAAGCACAATGTAATACATTCTAGAGCAGCACAATTTTTAGGAAGTATGAGTTTTTGCCCTCTAGAATGAGGGCGTAAGAAGGATCAAGGAGCTGCTGGAGCAAGACCAGATGAGGCCACAAAGCTGCTCAGATGGGTGAGCTCTTCTCCTAAGAAAACAGGCTGAGAGAACTGGATCTGTTCAGCCTGGGGAGGAGCTAAATGGCTTTGGGGAGACATTATCGCTTTCCAGTACCTAAAGAGGACTACAGGAGAGCTGGAGGGGGACTTCTTACAAGGGTATGTAGTGATAGAACAAAAAATTGAAAAAGAGTAGATTTAGATATTAGGAAGAAATTCTTTACTATCAGGGTGGTGAGGCACTGGAGCCCTCACTCTGGTGAGGCTTCCCAGAGAAGTTGTGGATGCCCATCCCTGGAAGTGTTGGATGGGCTTTGAGCAAGCTGGTCTAGTGCAAGGCAACCCATGGGAGGAGGTTGGAACTAGATGACCTTAAAGGCCCCTTCCAACCCAAACCATTCTAGGCTTCTATGACCACATTAGGTATCAAATATCCCAAAGAGTAGCTGCAAACAAATACAGTTCAGTTTATACCAAGTAACTTAAAAATATCAGTACCATCAATGCCAGAAAGGTTAATTATAGCAAGGTCTAAATGCAGGGAGTCTTATTGCCTTTAGCCCATGACTTTCCAATTACAATTTTAGAGCTCTCTTTTTCTATACCTGTAAAGCACAGCTGAAACCACTCTGCTACTTTTGGAAAATGTTTTGGTACCTCAAGTGAAACTTACAGTAACTGAATAAGCTCTTATCACAGTACTGCAGAAAAGCAAGTTTACCAACATACTTTTATCAGCTGGTGGATACTTGCTTCAGGCACTACACACAAACATCCAAAACCAACATAATTCAAACTCTGCTAAGTATTTTCATCTACTGCATCAGAGTTAAATTAACATTTTATAGGAGGTCAGTTTGGTAAGTCATGAATGAGGCCAGCTGCCTAACATCACTAAATAAATCAGAGAAAACAAAATAATTAAGGGAACCACCTTCACTGGGTCCTCCTTAATTAACCACATACAGACATTTAACCATCAGTGAATTTCACATCTAGTGAAACGGCACATACAAAATCATTTCCTGTATACATGGTGTTCACAAAGTTTGTGCATGTGTGAATCAGCTGCAGAATTGTGCCTCAAATTAAAATCGTGCTGACTAGTCTTGACAGGCTGCAGCAGGCAAAGGATTAAATAAAGTTCTGACATAAACTTAAGATGCAGAATTAGGAACCAAACAAAATGACACAGTGGGTATTTAAACTGCTTACCTAAGCAAAAGTCAAGACTTGCATCCAGTGAAAAACAGACATGAAATCTCCAGACATACCAAAATCAGAATGTATGGGATGATGCCAAGGGACCAGGCAGGAACACTCATAGACACAGCCATCGGCTCCCTGGCTCTGGTTATCACTAGTAACCAAAGGAGCTAATCCTGCACAGGATTTCCCTACAGCCCTTGCAAGAAATCTAGAAATGGCCAGCTAGAATGTTGAACCACCCAGGTATGCCTCCTCAAAACATTTTATTGTGAAAACATTTGTAAGAAACATTTGTGGGTGAGTGGAAGCCATAGAGGACCCTCAGTGATCAAATCAGCCAGACAGCAAAGGTCATCCGGGGAGAGACCCAATTTCAGCCACCAGCAGCCGCAGCAATTTTGTTTCCAGCTGTGCTAACACCAGGCTCCTGCTAAACTTACAAGCAGGAGTAGTCGTTCTTGGCAGCACAATCTTTTCCCTAACCTTTAAACAATCCACTATACTTGATCCAAACAGCTTTGTGGTAAGATAAGACCTTACTCTAAGAATATCCATAGCAGTGAGGAGCTAGAGGAGACAAGGGAGATACAAAGTGGCTGTTTCCAAGCCCAGAAAACATCTGTTTACCCCTGATAAAACTGTAGTAGTAGTTTCCACGGAATTGCTTTTCTGCCGGAAGAAAGCAATGCCTTTCAGTTTCAGGGGCTGCAAGAGCAGAGGCGAATGGGGTGCAAGGCCAGCCCTGCCAAGACTTGGCCTTCCCTTCCTGGCAGCATCAGAAGTGTAATTGGCAATCACTCTGCAGCCACACCCACTCACACATTTCACCTCCCCTTCCTGCAGAATTCGGAACAAGTCATCTGGTTTTTAAACTCCCCGGAAAAATGCTCCAGCCTAGGGGGTGTGTGGGTAGCGGTAGAGCTCAGCTCAGCTTTAGGTTACCAAAAAATCCTAAGCTGGGTTTTTGTTTTGATAGAAATGCTTGTTTTGATAGAAAAACCTTGTTTTGATAGAAATGCTGGCTCTGTTCCACTTATTGTAATTAAGTGTTTCTCCAAACACAAGCCAGGTTAACTCAAAGAGCCCGGGTAAATATCCAGACTTCATTTCTTCATCTTCCTCAGTCAGAAAATTCAACCCTGAACAGACTAAATCTAAGGATATTTTAAATCTTCCACACTCAGAAAAAACACAACACAAAAAAGTGGTTTTTTTTCTTGAAAACTATGCTGCTTTCTGGCCTGGCTGGATATCTGATGTTCTCCTTCTATTATTTTGGAAAGGTATTCACATTTGAGAGGGAAAGCACTCCCAGGTTTATTAAAATTATCTGAGCCCCTCTTGTGGGAGCCCTCCTCTCCTGTTTCTTTCCCACCAATGCTTTTTTCATCTTTTTAGGATTGGGCTTCCTTACCACTCCACTTGAAGACAGAACAGTAAAAACCTCCCACCTCCCAGTTTTAGAGTGTGCATTACAGGCAGGGAAAGAAGGGAAAAGTTGTCCTCCCTGGAAGAAAGGCAGGGGCAAATGAGGGACACGTTAATGCTTTTATGCAATGAAAGACAAAACTGCATACTTTCAAAGACAGTAAAATGCTTAAAATAATTTCCTGTTTTCAGGAAAGAGCCCCCACTGGAGTGGGACACAGGAGACCAGTTCTGTTGCTGGTCTGTCATCCATCTGCATGGCTGCAATAGGTAAGATAGCTAAAGTAAGAGGAATAACACTGCCCTTCATTAATTACTCTAAAGTGAACTGTAAAGAAGCAGTATTAAAAGAACAGGCACTCAGCAAAGATTGGTCTCAAGAAATTTAAAAGTTTCTATTGGAAATAACTAACTCTTGCTGCAAAGTAGTGGGTTTTAGAACAGGGGAAAGAAAAATGTTTTACACAGCTACTAGAACTTATTTCCATCATTTTGTTGCTGTGTATAGAAATGGGTTTGTCTGGGAGGGAGAATGACAGGAGATGGAATTTTTAAGCTATTCAGTTTTTGACCAATTAGATTTCAGCACAGAGGAATTAGGAGATACCCATAAGCCATAACAGCTGATACCCATCAGCTTGAACTCCAGCATAGGTGGATCCTGTACTACCAAAACTGCTACTGCACCCAGCACCAGCTCATATTTTTATCAATACCACAGAAAAGACCAATTATCAGAGATGAAAACTCAGCTGCCTTCCTGGTAACGCAGGACAAGTATGAAACATTCCCTCGGGCTGTTGTGTAAGTAGGATTCTCCAAAGGGGAAGAATAGGTTGAGGTTGAACCTCGTCACTTGCAGCCTTTGTGAGAGCTGTTGGAACAGGAAGAAAGCAAAAGCCTGCTACAGTTCCCAGGCTACAGGAAAAGGTTATTCAGTTTCCTGAAGTAGGAAAAGGTAGATGGTTGCTGGTATTTTAATATCAACGCCCAATCAGATAACCTTTTCACTCAAAAGGGATGTCTATAACCCACAAGTCCCCACTCCCTTCTCTCCATAGTTGACAGGAGACACTTCTGCACATGGGAGGAGTATGCCCAGTCACAGTGTGCTTTATCTGATCCATGAAAAAAACAGGTTCATTCTCTTGGCTGTCAATCCCATGTTCTATACTAGTACTGAGAGAATGAGAGTTTAGATGACTGCACCTAACAGCTATATTTTGACAAGCCGTCAACCCTTCAGACCTGACAAGCCACCTGTGATTTCCAGGAGAACTATTTTAACAATGCAGCAAAATTGGAAGCTGTCAGCAGAGGTATCAATAACTACCAGGAACACCACAAACTGACAGATGCTAGAAAGGCTCAGTTAAACACAAGGGGGCAGACAACAGAATTCTTACCTACTAATCAAGCTGAAGATCAAGTACTATCCTTGCTCTACTCTTCCACCTTCACTTCATCCCCAGTGATACTCGTGCACTATAAAGCTTGCAAAGACTTCTGCACAAGCCTCAGGGACTACCACAACCTGTGTACCCATGGCACTGTTAGTGCTGCTCCTGTACCCACTGGCTCTTCAAGCTCCTGCAATGCTGCTGCGTTTGTGCACAGCACTGCTGCCTCAGTGTAGCACCTAACACTGCTGCAGTGTCACAGACACAGCTCAGCAAGAGCTCTTCTCTTTCATGCCTCACCTTTAGCATCTTAGTCTGTAGGGAAGTGGTGACATAATGTCCTTGGTTCAACCTGGAAATCAGACAACCGCAGAGGCTGAAATGGGTCTAAGTAGGCCAAGTGCCAGAATGAGGTCTGAGCTGAGAAGTCCAAGACAAATGTTTTTGTGAGGGCTCAGCAGCTGCTGCCCAAGAGCTGACCCCAAACAGCAGGCTACACTTGTGGGTACTGGCACGGTGAGCACTGCCCAGGGACTGCCACTGGCTACCCACAAAACAGAGCAACAGCACACAGAGCGTTCCAGACATGACTGGCCGAGAATTAGGGCCATGTGAGGTCTTTCTGGGCAAGCTGGACTCTCCACTTTATCACAGCACTGAAGGCTCCATTGTGGCCACAGAAATTTTCAGGTGGTTATGTTTGGATTACTGGATCTACAAGAGCAGATGAAGAAAGATGAGGTGAAACTTTGTATCAAGTCCCTTACTGAATATGATACATCTAGAGCAGAATTTAAAAAAAAATCTGCTGATTTCCAGTTCTGTAGTAGAAATAGGTCATCCTACCTGATAATTTTAATTCAAGAATAGAATCTGGACATATATTATCATGGGTACAAGATGGTAGGATGGCATCAAACTTCATTAACTGTGAACTAGTCAAGAAAAATCCAAAGAAATGCTTGCACACAACAGAATAACTGTGAAAATGCTGCTTTCAGACTGCCTGTAGCTTCATGCCCTGTGCTAGTCTTAGAAAAAGGAACTCCACTCTGTGCACACCTCTGAGACTGACAACTGTATCACAAAATCCAAGATTCAAACAAGTAAATTGTTCGCCACACACCACTAGTACAACAGCTGTACTGACCCCACTGTTTGCAACCCAACCAAAAGGCTTCGAATGGATGGCCTTGGACACAGCCTCCTGACTGTCTCTTGAACTGCCTGAGTTACAGAGCTCTTCCTTCCACAGCTGAAATGACCATTTTAAAGGGGACTGAAATATAGTCTACTGCTCTCTTCTCCCCTTTGCACACACCTCCTCCCCAAAACCTCAGGAAACTAAACAGAACCCATGAATACTTGCAGCTCCAGCACATAAAACAGTCAAGCAGTATTCACAACTGTTTTGAATGTTTGAATATTCTCTCACTGAAAGCACATTTCACTGTCCCCTATGGCTGTAATGCTAATTACTTCTCTCTACAGATGAATCCCAGGAGAAACTGAGAACAGAAAAGAGCGATGAGTCCATAATCACTGTATAGTTGCTAAGTCTGCAATGCCTTTGTTTTTTACAGTAGCTCACTTCTCAAGCCCTGCTGGATATGAACCAGTGCCCTGGCACACTTCTAATATTTACTATGCCACAAATGCGCATCCCCCAGCCCATCTTCCAGCTACCCTGGCTTTTTGCCTTTAAGGGAGGTAGGGCTTTCAGATGGATGTTGTAATCAAGCTCCCTCAAAACTATTCCTGAATGTTTGGTACAGCTACTTGATGGAAAGAAAGTAGTGAAAAGTAATTCTGATCAGAATTTACAAAAATGTTTATGGCCTAGGAAAAGAACCAAACAAAACAAATTCAATAGCCTTTCTCGTTTTCAGAGTCAAGTAAGCATTCAATAAAGCAGTGCACAAGTCCATTTGGTTTCCTGTAAATAAGTAAGCGGCAGTGAATGTATTCAATTCTGGTGACAGGGAGTCTGTCACTAGTAGCTTTAGCTTATTTTCTGTTTGTTAAAGCCAGCCATGCAATTGCAAGTAACTCAATAAATCATGTTCCAGTTGGGATTGCTCTGTGTGCCATGCCCTATTTCTGCTAGACAGTCACAGGACCTTGCCTTCCCTTGTAGCTTTTTCTTGTGAAAAACAAGACACCAAGAGACTGAATCCACCCGAAGGACGAAAAGTAAAACCGGGAGAAGCTGTATCAGAGCAACTCCTGAGCTGACTTCACGCCAGTACCAGAACAAACAGGTTCAATGTGAAGTTCGCATGACCATCGGAGCACAACCACCGAAAGCTGCCAAACACAGGTTTTGACCCAGGCTGATCAAAGAGTGTTGTGTAATCTCTCCTTTGGCTGGGCAGGAGCACAGGACCGGCTCGGTCCATGAGACCGGGTGTCCCACGAACTTCCAAAGTAAGGGTGACTTCATTTCAACAAATGAAGCATCCAGAGCATTATGTATTACTACATGTTTTGTTGACTCTTCCCTCCCCTCCCCCCCACACAATCAGGTCATGTTCACCGCACAAACCACCGGTCGGTCCGGGATACATTGCAAAATTCTATGGACAGGTTGCATTTCTCGGGAACGCGCCGGCAGCCCCGGCCCGCGGTGCCCAAGCCCCTGGTCACCCCGCCGGGCGCTGCCACGGTTACCAGCGCGCCCCTCCACGAAACACATCTTCCTAGGGACGAGGCACCTGCCCGGCACTCAAACTCCCAAACGCGACCTCCGGCGGCACGGCACGGCACGGCTCGGCACGGCACGGCTCGGCACGGCTCGGCTCGGCACGGCTCGGCACACCTCCCCCGCGCCCTCCGCC
>JAYDZK010000169.1:28904873-28918387 GCA_034509185.1 Euphonia xanthogaster | reverse complement strand
GAGGGGGGAAGAAAGGGAGGGAGGGAAGGATTTTTGAGAGAGAGGGAAAGGGAAGGAGGGAGGGAGAGGGAGAGAGAGAGGAAAGGAGGAAGGAAAGGATTTTTGATATGAGTTTGACCTTATCATTTATGCATGGTCATACCCTTCTCTCTTGGCTTCCTTCCTTTACATGAAATATCAACATCCCACCTTCATTATTACACAATTTAGCACTTTGTTTGCTTTTTTCTTTCTTTTTTATTTTTTATTTTTTAATCTGGGAGATATGTGCCCAACAGCTGCAAAACTTCTGTTTATCTGGAGCAGGATTGCACAGTTCCACCCTTACTCAACATTCCTTGTAGACAGGCTGTTCGCAGGCTGATAACACTTTTGCTGGTCTAACTGTGTGCTTATTGCACTTTAATGCCTGAGTACTGTGATAAGAATGAATGCAGGGTCACAGGACAACCCCATCCAATCAGATTGACGTAGACATAACCAAAGGAAAGTTTAGACAAACTTTTACATTGTCTTAGCCTAACTCTGGGTGGGCTTCTTCTGCCCAGGCAGCTCCAGGTGTAGGACTGCATTTAATCTGTCAGCATGCCTACATTTTCTTCTATTTGACAGAATTTAAGGGCACGGTAAAAGGAGGTACCTGAGTTAGAAAACACCAAGAGTCTTTTTCCTTTCCTACAGATGCCCTCTACTTCTGATGTTCTGCCCTCTCATCACATGAGTAACTCCCATTGCTCCCTACTATGTTAAAGAAAGGGAGTTTAACTTAATGAACTGAAGTTAACTCTACTGGTTGTATGTGATGGTCCTCCATGCAGCAGCACAACTGCAGTGGTCAGGCAGAGGGTCAGAAAGATGATTCTGAAAACTGAAAATTCTGTGGTATTTTGGACAAAAAAAAAAAAAAAAAATCATGGTCCTCCATTTTCCTTGAAGTACAGATCCGACTTTTGGTCTTCATCTACTCTAAGAGAAGGCATTATGCCTTGACTGCTCCAAGAGAAACATACTGGTCCTTAAGCATTATGTAAAAAAAAGAAAAAAAAATTATTTTCCAATACTGATATTGTCTTGCTTTCTTGAAGCTAGTCCTGTACTTGAAACAGTGATTAATTTAGATAAACAGCTGGACATATAACCTGATGAAATGTGATTAGCATTTCTCATTTAATTTGCATCAAAGCAAGAAGTTTTATCAATAACAACAAAAACCCTTCTCCAAATCCCAACAAAACAATAAGCAAGATCACAGACATTCAAGACTTTCTTGTGATGGAAGAGTTTTATGTGACTTAGAAATCAATTAAGTTCCATTAAGTCTCTGAAGTATACCTGCCTTGTATTGTGCCTTTCAAAACTAGGTGGTAGTGTTTATAGCCAGATTTTTAGTTTACCTGGGAGACAACTTTTTTTCTGCTTGTTTCTTGACCTCAATTGCTGTAAGAAAAAAAAGTCGATTTCCAGTCTGGTAAGCATCTAATCAAGATTAGTGAATCTGTAACAAAAATCACTCTGAGAAAGTTAGTTTTTTATCCAAAGAGATGTACCATGTTAAAAAATCAAGAGGCAGAAAACTGGAAAAAAACAAAATTAAAAAAAAACAAAAACAAAACAAAACCCAAAAAACCCCCAAACCAACAAAAAACCTCAACCAAACCAAAAAAAACCCACAAAACAACAAAACAAAAAATATCATGGAATCTTTTTGGGCTGTTGGCTTTTTTTTTTTTTTCTAGATGCTTATATCAAAGACTTTACTTTTCCAGATACTGTTAAGTCACTTCCAGATTTAGCATTACACTTTAATTTCTCTTTGTCATTTCAGATTCCTTAAGCACTTCAGTTCTTTGGAGTTCTTGCAAATCACGATAAAGAACTGTGATTTTATAAACCAAATCTCACTGACTGTTTCCCTCTTTTACATCTTTGGCTGTGATACTGTAAAGGAAAATAGAAAGGAGCTGTTTGGGTATTCACTCTGTTCGCTCATCTCCTCTTCCCAGTATTTTCAATATTGTCAGATTCTAAGCTGTGTTTCCAAAACAAAAAGGTGAAAATATGACAATACCTTGGAAGAATTTAATTTGAGTTTTTGGAGAGAGGATTGTTACTTTGCTATACACTGTTTAGTCACTTAGATGGTGGAAAAGTGGACCCAGAGAAGAAGAGAATTCTGCTCTCCTGATTCCTGCCACTCACTTTCATATCGGTGATTACAAATAACCTCTAAGATAAAAGAAAATCAAGCCCTTGAGAGGTATCTGTAGTGTCTGAATGATGACACTCACTAACCTCAGAGAAGCCATCAGGCAGGAGGTTTCAAAGGTCATGACAGCTATGCCTCATTGCATTGGAGAGGCGTAGGCTTTATTTTCAGTCATAGTTGTTCTTCTAAAGCCTTTCTCTAACTACAGTGGTAGCTGCTCAGCCCTTGTGGCTGGCTGACCACTGGGCCTCTGAAACATTCTCTTGTGAGGAAGTGAGAATGGGTTATTTATTTCATGGGAAAAAGGCACACAGGACACTCTACTGGCCTTTTATTTCCTCATGGATAGCGAAGTATTCATTGCAATCCCAGCCTTGGAAATCTGGTCTCCTGACCCAGTTATTTCAACTTCAAATGCTGTATGTGTAAATAAAATTAATCATAAAACAAAGCACAAAAGTGGAACAGGCTGATTTGATGCTGACCTGAATGGGCTCTTTTTTGTTAAAAGTCTTTCCATCTTAGCCAGTGGAACACCTTTACTTTTTTTTTAAGCTTGACACTTTGAGTCAAGGGACTTTATGTTGCTGCTCTTTGCAAGTTTGTTTTTTCCTCCAGAAGAAGAAAATAGCTTTGTCGTGATGAAATCTTCCTGTTCCAAAAAGCATCCAACAAAGTTTGGCAGTACTGGCCTGGCATTCTGCCTGCATCTTGCAGTTGTGCAAGTCCTTCATCTCCACATGCAGCACTCATGAGATACTCATGAAGAAAGCTGAGCACTCTGAACACAGAATGGCAGAAAATGAAGAGAAAGGAGTGAACAAGGCCAAGGCAGAGAAGTGGGACTGAGATAGCTGATTTACATATTTACTTTAAATTTCAGATATATGCTGAAAAAGACAACTGCAATAAAGAAACCTGGAGCCAACCCCTCCTAAACCTGATCTTGAAGTTTCTAAAATTATTTTGCATGTTTTCAATTAATTGTAATTGTTCTGTTAAACTTCCAGTGTGTTTTGACTAGAGATTGATTTCTCCACATAACATCAGCTGTCTCTGCAGTGCAACATAGTACCTTCTGAAAAACAGTGACGGTACTTAAGACACAAAGGAAATAGGTACAAGAAAGACCATCAGTCCCAAGCTACAGAGGAAATTAGCTGAAATTCCCAATGCTGGACATCCAAATCTATCCTCTTGGATAATAATGTTCCCCTTTATTTTATTTTAATAACACAGTTATAGGGTATTCCCCTCAACAGCCAATCCCTATGTTTAAGCTGCAAAACCAAGTACTTTGAGACAGAACAAATAGTACCAGTTTTGGCATTCATCTCTGCACACTCTTAAATCATTCCCTTACATACATGTCTTTCTCAACGTGTATGTGTCTTATCTTTTCTATTCTCTTAAATTCCTCTCAGGACTTCTTGCCCACTTGTCCTGCTGTCCATCTCCTTTTCTAGCCTTCTTATTTCTAATTTCCTATTTCTCTCCTTTAAATTCCTTCCCTCGCATCTACTTGCTTTGCATCTGAGATGGGGGAATGAGAGATATGTGTTATCATGTAGCGACCTATTAGTGAGCAGAAATAGATAGTCATAGTCACAGAAAAAAATTAAAACTCACTGCAAATATCTGTAGGACAGATAGCTTTCAGCCTTGCTGTCTGAAAGATTAATGCATTTCACTGGTTAGGAATTCTAATTGCAATCCTGTGATGTCCCACTACTGTCGCCTGAAAAAGTGATGTCTTCTAACTGGATTTTTCCCTTGTGTGCAACCCTGCCTCTGGTAAAAGGGATTGTTTATAACCTCATTACCTGTAATTTCAGAAGACCACACTTGGAACATTAATTCCAGTCTGGAAATTTGACTTTCCCTGTCATATCTTTTGTTATGATATGTATACCAGTCTCAATGACAGTTAGTAATAGCAAAAAGGACTGTTACTAAACAAAATATCTCCTTTACTGGTTCCCTTCTTTATCCTAAATTTTCTAAGGTATCATGATTTAAACAGTCTGATCAAATTCTCACATTTCATTATAATAACCTAATTTCTTTTATATTCACTCACTTCTCTGAGTTTCATTATAGTTTTTTTAATATTTGACAAAGTAATGAAGAATACGAAATCAACTTAGTTCAGATTACTCCTTCAGTACGGAATTTTGAACAATATGTCTTTTTGAGACAAACAAAAAAGTAACTCTATGTACCATTTCTCAGCAGTCCAGAGGAAATCCTTTTTCAGTTTACACATCTTGAGGAAGATAACTGGCTTGAAAAGCAGCTTGTGGTGTCAGCAGGGCTTCCAAGGATAAACTCTACTCTTTGCAAGCTACAGACCTATCTATACTGCACAGCACAGCAGGGCCAGGACCCTGCTAAGCAGAAGCTAATGGAGCAGATACAATCATAGGGTACCCTGCTTGGATCTGCAGAGCTACCAGATCAGATCACATCAGATCAGATCAAGAGAAGCACAGACATAATGCAACAGCACCTGCATCCTAGCAAAGATAATTTGTGTGCATGCAGCTATACTCTGATTAAATTGTTCTGCTTCTGGAACTACCACTTGACTGCTAACCCAGGAATTGTTGAATTGTGCCTATGTGCTGCTAGGATAGTTTTGGAAGGAGTGACAAAATAGCTGTAACATACACCAAATGATCCTCATTAAGGATGTGAACTAAGAATACTTGCTTAATTTTACTGCAGTGCTTACTGCTGCCTGCCTCATCATTATGACCAGACATGTGGGATCCCCCAGTCCCTGCCCACTTGTCAAGTGTGCCATTCATTTATTTAGCTCCTAGGGGTGATGAATAAGTAATGTTGAAGAGAAACTGCCAGAGCGCTGTCACAGAGCCAAGGTGTATCCTAATGCTTCACTGCTCCAACAGCTAGATATGTGAGAGTGCAGGGCAGGGAACAGAATGTCAGTGTCTGCATCCTTCACTTCCTGCATTAGTAATGTGATCTAATGACCTTGCAGTCTAGACCTACTATAGCACATCAGCCTGCAGGACCTTAATCTGTGGGCTTGTACTTTGAGTAGCTATCTGGACATATTCTGAGGAGGCAGAAAGAGACTGACCTCTTGGTTGGTGGTAGCAGCACACAGAACTCCCACAGAGAAGAAAGATCCAAGCAAGAGCAGAACAAGTCCTGTTAAAATCCTGTTATAGGGAAAGTCATACTGAAGTCTTTGTGCTATAGCACTCTATGCCCGTATCAGAGGATTCAGTACCTATCACAAAGAATGTAGTTGTGATTTAGCAAGATGCATGATGAGAGAACGGCAAGGGAAGTGGGGGGAAAACATAAATGAAGAAAAAAAGAAGAGTGACCTCCAAACCTGCAGGATCTGGTGATAATCACTGTATTTCCGCCCAAGTGGAGTGGCACCACCTTCTGTAATCACAAACTAATAGTGAGTCATGACTGTTACTTCCATGTAGTGTGTTTGTGCTATCAAAACACTTGACTGGCACAGAAAATTCTAATCTAGAACATATCCTTAATAAAGCACTCCCTTTAAGGTAATTAGTAGGTGAGCAAAATCAAAACCAAATGAAGCCTCTGTTACTTTAAAAGGATAAAACAGAGCTGTAAGGTTGAATGAAACATTCTGACCTTTGTCTCACTTGAATATGTTATCTTTGGACTGTATAGCTGGATGCCTTGAGAGAGTATTTGATCTGCTCATGTCTGTAGTGACACTTTGAATGTTGTGTGTGTTTGCACTTTTTCCTGCAACATATTTCCTCTTTTTTTTTTTTTTTTTGTTTTTTTTTTTTTTTAATACTGCTGACAGTGAGTCCTGGAGGCTCAGCTGCCCAACAGGGCTTAAACTCTCAATGCCATTAGACATGGCATATATTTTGATCAACTTTCTACATGACCCAGTAATTTCCTTGCACATTATCCAGTATTAAGAAAGAAGAAAATCCTCTTCTGCACCTTGGTAACTGATTAGAGATTCATTCTAAGATACCTCCTTCCAAAAACTTAAGTCCAAACTTTGCCTTATATATTAAAAAACATTCTTTCTCAATGCATTGACTGCAGAAAAGAAATATCTTTTCTGATATGATCCCAAAAAGTATTTTTTTCTTTTGAAGACTATATCATGTCGGTAGTATTAGACAGGCTATGACTTACTAGTTGACACAAGATCTGTCATTTCATCACTAAAGAAATGATGCATGTGTGATGATGTATGATATAAAAGTATGACCCGCTGTTTTCTGTGGTTTAATTTAATCTCATTTCTAGTACATAGGGCCACATGCTAATCCAGTTTTTCCTTCTTCTTATCTATTATTCAATATCTCCTATGGTTTTTTAGTCACTGCAAAGTGTATGCAACAAATTTAATCGGAGCACCAGATTACAGAGCCAATATTATTGGTGAAAATATTTAACCAGGGAAGTTAGAAGACAGATCAAGGAAAACTCTAGTAGCCATCTCATGTCTTTTCTTTCGGCAAGATGTTGTTTGTTGTTTTTACATAGTGCTTAATTAGCTGAGATCAAACTAGCAGATAGTTGTCTGAATCACACCACCACTCCCTTTTTATATAGAAAATATAAATAACCTATTCTCAAATCTCATGGAACCATTTAAGACTAGGATGGATAGCATTTTAAATAACTTTGCCACCACCCTGGGATCAACTATTTCCTGTTGAATATGCAGTTTCTATGTCTATTCTTTCATATTAATAGTCTTGCCCTTACTGCCCTTTCCATAAGAATGTGTATGTAGAACAGAGAGCAACATATTACTTACTGACTGTTTGCTCCTGTATCAGTTTATCTTTAGTCCATGCTATCCTTATATATAGCAGCACCAGTTGTTTCATGTGTTAGTTTTTGTTTCTACAAATAAGCAACATTTTTCCATTTATTTTTGTAAACACTGCACATTAATGTTTTCCAACTAATTTTCTACTTTCATTTTTTTGATTTCCAAAGCATAACTTTCTTTTCTGGTCAAAGCTTTCCTCCTCAAAAAATTCTTATTCCTAATATTCTTGCACATCTTATCTTAAAAGGTCATCCTTATGGATTTTTCCAGTTTATTGGGATGTAAATGACCCAGTTTGGATAAGGGCTATACAAACTCATCAGAAACAATTGTGTCAGGTAAGGTACTGCAGGAGTAGGTACAGAAGGGAAATAGCAATTGTCTTACTTCCATGAGTAAATCACTTTTCATTTTTTAAATAGGAAAAAAGTCCTTTATATTCAGCATATTATATGCCTGTGCTTCAGCAAAGTTATCTCTCAAAATCTGTCTTATTAAACTAAATAATTAAGGACTTTAATTTTAAATAATTGCACTAACGATCAGTATAAGCAGTTATTTGATAATTTTATAATATCCCTATGGAAACTAACTAGAAGCAATTGTTGTTGTTTAGGGACTTGTGGTAAAAAAAATAAAATCTCTTGTTCATCAGAATAAGAATTCTAGAACAAACTAATATGTAGGTCCTGTTGCTCTTTTCACTGGGGAGTGTATTCTGACATTTTGGTCAGCGTCTGCCTCTACAAAATTACAGAGTCTCTTCCCAAATCTCATGGCCAAGTATCTTTTTTGTAAGATTTTACTTTGTTGTGTTTTCTTTTGTGGTATTTTTTTTTCTTTTTGTATTGTTTTGGTTTTTGTTTCTTTGGATTTTTTTTTTTTTTAATTAAAGGCAATTCTGGTAAAGCAGCGTGGAGGAAATGAAATATCAAAGTACTTTCTGACAACACAGAGTGCAAAAATAAAGAAGGGAAGGACAGGATGCATTTCCCCTTACCCTTTTCCTCAACTATACTGTTTTTTAGGGTGCTCTGGCACATTGCTTCTCCAGCCTGAAGAGGCAGGAGTCCAGAGCTTCCCAGAGCTGTCAGGATGCAATATTGCATTAAGAAGGACGCAGTAACTTCCCTAAGCTTTAGAAAAGCCTTTGAATACACTGCAGTTAAGGGAAATCAGCACCTAAGTTTCCAATTCATTGGAAACATTGAAATGCAGAGTAGTGTTACCTCTCTGGTTCAAACAGCTCACCTTGCCATACTGCAAAAACATCAATCTGCTTAGTAAAAATTTCATAGCACTCAGGTTAATTGCAAATATAAAACTTTCTGGGGGAGAAAGTTTGCATCTTGCTCATGTCTGTGGTAGCACTCTTTGAGGCATGGAGAATAAGATTGAAGATGCTCGTACTATGATCTCCTTTTCCCCTGCTTTTCCTTCCTTCAGCTTCTAAAATAAATCTTCTGAAGTACCAACCAGAGGACATGTGAAGGAGATAGCAGCATGCTGAGAAAGCATGGCTGACTGTGCTATATCTGTCATTTTGACTTTTCTACAAGACTTTTGATAACAGAACATAAAGAAGCATCTGTACAGTTTATAAGGCTAAGTAATTCTGGGCAATGGCATAAGCAAATCTTCTGTGCATATTGCAAAGAGACAAGGAAGCTGATATGTCTAAAATGCCATCTCCAAGGAAAAAAACACACCCAAGATATTCTCTGTTCTCTAAAGCATGTACTGCATTTTTCTCAAAAAAATTTTTCTAAACTGTGCCTGAGATGAACAGTAACAAAGAAAAACATCAGCCTGCTGTTCTTTCACCAAATATAACTATTAATGGTATAATGATCACTCAGTCATGAAGACTATTCCATTACAACTCAAGCATCTTTTCTGAATGGAAGTGTATAAAAGGCCATCAAGTTCATAAAAGACTCATTTTGTAAATGTCAAATTCCATTTCTTTTATGCCAAGGTTTCTGGGAAACATATAAAGAAATGAAGATATTAATACATTTAATGTGTCTCCAGACTGCTCTGTGGAGCTGACCAAATGACAAGGTATTTGATTCTGTTCAATGACTGTGACAAACATCCTAGGAAACAGAATGAAGACATACTGGCTTAGATTAACATAGAAATTACTATATTTTTAAAGAAAACAGACGAAACACCCTTCTGTATAGAGTAAGAATGTTCCTTTTGACACCTATATTGAGGATATTCTGTAATTTCTTGTTTTGTTTTTCATATAAACTTGAAAAAAAAGTGTTTGTTTTTATAGAAAAATATATTTTTCATGGTTTTCAGAAGCTGCAGAAAAGAAGAGATGGTTTGGTACACTAATTTGTCAACTTTTTTTTTCCCCAAAGTGCATCTGTAATTCCTACTGTAATTCCCGTAGATTCTTGTACATTCTGTAATTCCTGTAAAATAAATATATTTTCTTGGTGGTTAGTTTTAGATTCCTAGGGTTTTTTTTCTGTTTAGGGTGATAACACAATTTTACAAAATAACTTCAGGAAGTGTTCTAGTTCAGAAGGAGGAAATACAGTTAGGATCTCAGCTCAGACTTGTACTTTGACATGAGCCTGAGACAGCTGAGTTCTTTCCAAGAACTCCAAGTTTTCTGAGTTCTTTCCAAATCAGTGCCTGTAGATCAGCACAAAGGCACCATCCTATAACAAACCACTGAGATAATCCAGAACATGCAGAAGACTTGGAGCAGGTCTGGGGAACCATAGATCAGATGAAAGTACATCTGTAGTAAATACATATCCTCCTTCTTAATTAAGTGCTAGTGAAATTAAAATGGTGGGTTTGAAGTGAAAAATAATAAACCCCTAGCTGCAAGTGTTTGCAGCTAGGTGGTGCCATAGGCTAATTCAATCCCAATCAAATTAGGGATGCTTTATAAGTGGACTTCCATTCTACACATGATGGTCTTTGAAAGCAGGCTGTGATCTAGGAGTCAAAAACTGCTTCAGAGGATGGGTTTTGCTGTCTATAGTACTGCAGGAAAAGTAGTCACTACTGAATTTTATCCTGTCTCCTGACACCCTTAAATCAAATAGAAATAACAAGATCCTCTTTGGAGCATCAGAATTTAGGTAGTAATGTGTTCCTTACGTATAATGAAATTCTGTATGAGCTTTTCATCAAACTCATGCATACAGGGGCTAAACATGAAATAAGATCTGCCAAAACCACAAGACACATAGACTGGAGTTAAACAAAACAAAATTCTAGGAGAAATTACAGACACCGATTATTCAATTTAACGCTTGGTGTCTTCAGCTAGTAGTGTACATGGAAGTACATGCTCTAGTGATACTCTCCTGAATACTATTTTCAAATTTTATTATTTACCCTTAAATAGGTAAATATTTGTTCCCTTTACTTTCCCTTGACTCCCCTAAACACCTCAAAAATAGAAAGTATTTAGTTATGAAACCCACACAGAAATCTTACATAGCTGGGGGAAATGACAAGCTAAGTACATTTATAAGACTTATTTTCCAGATGGCATACTTTCAGACCACTCTTGAGCTTCACAGAACTAATTTAGATGAATCTTTCCTGTGCTTCCTAGCAATGTAGATTTTGAGGTCAATTTCTATTTTTTACATTACTGTGCAGCACAGGATAAATGATACAGATTACAAATGCATTATGACTACATGAATGCATTTGACAGAGCATCAGAACTGTGTGCTCACTAGCTTGAACCCAATAGCACACAATTAGTGCAATGTAGCGTTCAGCTGAAGCAGGCAATGTGGTTTTCTTGAATCTCTTTCCATAACACATGCATCTGTCTAGAAGTCTGGTTCATTTTGCCTATTGCTCCAGTGCTTACTGCAGTTCACATGGTCACAGTGCCTTTGGAAGTTGTGCATTAGCAGACTAGGAAAGGGGAGTACATATGAACCGAAACTTGTCTGCAATTTAGATGCGAAAAGATTCAGTGAGCTATTGAGACCATCTGACTTCAAGTGCTACCTGAAAATTATGCCCCTGTTTTGTGCCACAAGAAGGACCTTTATAGTGTCTAACCTTGAAATCACTGAATGGATTAAAGTCTTTGAGTTCTCCCTGCACTTGAAGAGGGGAACTGTCACTCATGACTGAATTTCTTAGCTGAGTTGCCTTTCTTCTAGTTTATGCATTTCATTCTCTTGGAGAGCTGTGTTCTTTCCTCCTCTTTCTACTTCTTTTACTGTCCTCCTCCCTTTGAATCACCACACCATGTGGAACTGTATAGTCAGCAGAAAAACAATTTAGCTTACTGCAGGTGATCCGTTCTTTAGCGTTCAGTACACTCTTTACAGTTCAATAAGTACAAGTCGTATGAGTTACAGTAAGAGGGCTGTTCTATTTATTCTGTGCTCTTTGCTTATTTGTGCCTTGATTATACAGTTCTTACAGTGACATTTTCAGTGAAAATGTGTACAGATCAATTGTATGGAAAATTGTTACCTACTGCTTATCTGTATTGTGTCTTGTTTATTTTTATGCTTTTACCAGTCAAAACTCACCAAATGTAAAGAAATGACTAATGCCATGAGAAACTCCAGTATTATTATCATCACAGGGAGCCTTAGCCAGACAGGTTAGCAGTAGGAATGAGGAAGGTTTCCATTAATATTTCTCATAATCACACTTGCAGGCTAATGAATGACAATCAGGTCCCCTGATGCCTTACTCTGAGAAGGCTCAATCCAGTGGCTTTTGCCTCTGGAGATGTGGTGCATACAAACCTGGGAATGCAGTGCTTCATGTGTCTCAGTAGGATGGGATATGCCTCTGTGGGCTGTGACAGGCTGCCCTGCCCCTCTTTTCTGTAGCAACTCTGCAAAAATTATCTTAGCCACAGCCAGAACACACAGTTCAGTGCTCTGCTAGCATCCTGCTGGGCACTCTTATAAAAACATCCATCTTTAAGGTGGCAGGCTGATGAAGCGTCAAGCAGAGCATGTATTGAGCCCTTCTCGGAGACTTTTTGTCACCATGTAGCCACCAGAGGATGATGCTCTTTTTCTCAGCAGGACTATTTTTCACTGTCATCACACAGCCAGGCTGGTCAGATGGCTGGGTCATTGGTTATGCCAGGTCTTTCATAAGACAGTGCTTTCTGTGAGCTTTTGGCAGCTGATTTGAAGGAGTTAATTGTACTTGTAAGGCTGTCAGTACAGAGTAAGTCAGTTCAATGTGCTCAAGAAAAAATGGACAACAAGGACTATGCTCTTTTGGTTTTTCTTGCAAAGAAAAGAACCATCAGGGAAGTGTGATGTTTGGCAATGTGCTCTGTAAATGACCTTCCTTGCTTCTCTAAGTATGATATTAGATTAATTTAACTCATTTTAATGGACCTGGCCAAGTGCATTGAGCTATTTTGGTATAAAAGTAGTCAATTTCCCTGTAGTGCAAATGTCTGGGATATCTGTAAATATTAGTAAGCCTTCAGAGCAAACTTGTAGATACCCAATAGTACATACACTGTTGCTATAAATAATGATACAAAGACTGATTGGAAAGTACATACCTTAAATAAATCAAAAGAAATCCATATGTCTGAATGACAGATACTGTTTTTCTCCTGCATTGAAACTTTAAAGAATGACAAACATAACTTGCCTCACTCTATCCAGCATTTGGGATTATCACACTCTGCACAGCATAAGCAGAATTGAGACTCGAGAGTTCCTTTGTATCACATCTTGCCCACAACACAGAAGTGTCTGCCAAGATGACCAAAGCATTTTTATGAAAAAGTAAATTTACTGAAGGCAGAATTCCTCAGCCTGTATTTCTAGGCAGCAGGAATACAGTAATAGGCAGCAAAAAGGTGTTGCACATGATGTCATACCTGTTGTATCCTCCTTGGCCTGCAAGGACAAATATTTGAAGTCCTTGCAGTAATGCAGTCAATGAGCAAGCGGTAATGGGGTCATTGAAAGACTTTCAGGGAATGACTGCTAAGAAGGTAGAATCAATTTCACATCTGTAGTATTTCAGAAGACCAACAAAACCCTGCCAAAGGCAGTTCTTGCTTGAAAGAGGATATGCAAACCCACAAAAACAAACCAGAGAAACTACCCCAAAGAAACAGGTATGGGAAAGCTAACAGTTGCTTCCATGATAGGATTTGTAAAAAAAGTGACAATTGTTTAATTTGTAGAGAGTGCCACTTTTTCTGCCTCCTCTAAAATATTCCTGGAGCAGCGGCAAACATTCTTTTGTTTTTCTGGCACACCTATTGAGAGGCTATGAAGTTATTTCTCTTAAAAAATCTTTTGTATGTTTCCTTCTACTAAAGCTCTGGGTTTCCAATGGACTGTGCAAAAACATCAGGGAATTTTAAACACACATTTTATGTGGCATTCACATTTTCTGGAAAAAATCCCTTTGCCCAGGATTTTTCTCCTGGGAAGCTGAGAAGCCTCAGAGAAAAAGGAAAACAATTCTGATCTCATTTGCTTC
>JAYDZK010000169.1:28885048-28904773 GCA_034509185.1 Euphonia xanthogaster | reverse complement strand
GATTTTTCTCCTGGGAAGCTGAGAAGCCTCAGAGAAAAAGGAAAACAAATTCTTATCTCATTTGCTTCTCCTGTGTTGCGCTCACTTGTGGAATGTGTTTGGAGATTGTTTAGCTGACAGGTGAATGTTTCATTGGTTTCTGCTGTGGGTTGTTTTCACTCTTTGGCCAATCAGGGTCAAGCTGCGTTGAGACTCTGGAAAGAGTCACGAGCTTTCATTATTGTCTTTGTAACCTTCTGTAAGTATTCTTTCTGTATTCTTTAGTATAGTTTAGTTTAGTACTCTATAATATCATACCATATCATAATAAATTTGCCTTCTGAGAACTTGGAGTCAGATTCATCCTTCCTTCCTGCCATGAGGGACCCCACAAATACAATAATTTTATAAACACATTCAGAAGTTCCCTCCATATATATTTTATTAATTCTTTATCTCTGCTACCTCAATGCAAAAATTTTCTCTACCATCATGTGAGAGCTGAAAATTGGTTTTTATCTTTCCATCTCATCAGGTGAAAAAAATTCTCCTAATCTCCTTGCCTTCCTGGCTTTTAATTTCTGCATCCTTCTACCCAATTTAAATTCCATAAAGCACTTGAAATCACATTTACATCAAAGGCACTCCACAGGATACCTCTGTATTTTGTTCATGTTCTGCTCATTCATCAAATACTCGCCCACTCCATTTGGAACATACACTATTGAGTTTCTCCTTCCTTTCAAAACATTAGGAGTTAAAGACAGAGAACCTGCTTTTTAAAGTCCAAATGTTTGTGTGTTTTCAACAAGACACTTTACATTACTTGGATGGTTTCTCCTGTTTACCAGGAAGGTTTGCATCAACTGGAAATGAATAGAATATCATGCTCCAATGGATGGACATGGTGACAAAAATTGAAAGAGATATAGAAACAGTAATAAATGGACCCCGCTACCCCTATAATTTGAACAACTCTGTTAGAAGGCTAATGTATTTTCTGTGCCCAAGCCCTGATTAGAATTTTGTTTTAAAGGGAAAAGCAATAATGGTCCTTGCTCTTATTTTTTTCCTTTCCTCCCCCTACAGACTCCATGAAAGTAATTTTCAGGATCATGTATTTGTATATGGCCTTCCCTTCTGCCCCCACATTTGCATCATGCTATGTTTAATTCCCTGGGATCTGTACACCCTAGAAGTGCAATAATAAATCAATGTTTTATTTATAAGTGTGGCAAATGCATATACCATTCTATTATCTCAGCTTGGCTAGTTCATTTCATTTTACCTCATTTCCTATGTAACTCTGAAGTTTTGTTTCCATCTACCCTCCAATTTTAGCAGCTGCCTCTATTTACATTCTCTTTTGCTCTAAATTTCCTGTGGATACATAAGAGTCCAGAAGAAACTTATCAGAAGCAGTTGTTTGTGTTCCTATTAACATTCATCTTTTGACAGAATTTTACTTTTAAAAAAGAGGACTGGTCAGTGGGGCTTCAGCTTTGTACTGCATGGAAGTTTTCAAGTTACCTTATAGTGCATCTCCCATCCTTGTCTTGCAGTACTTTATTATTCAAGTCCAGGGATTTCTCCCTGCCTCAGTTGTGATTTGCATTTTTCTGTTACATATGCAGTAAAATTAACTCCTGTCATCTGACTGTAACAATCCATAAACTGTTTTAACCTTCCGTTCCTGTAGACTACAATTTTCATTTCCATTTTAGAGGCGGAGAAGATGAGCAAGAGTGGAGAGCCCCTATAAAACCTTGGGAGGAGGCTCATGTGACCAAATGCATTGATTATGATCCTGTTTTCTTCATAATGGAAACATGGACCATCAAGAAGACAGTACACAGAATTTGCTGACTTTTTAAGAAAAGATTTCTAGTGAGCTGCGGTCAGTAATGAGATGATCAAAAGAGGCAGCAGAAATGAGAACTGCAAGTAAGGGAAAGGAAAAGCCTGCTAATAGCTGGGCTTATTTCAATTTAATAGAAGAATGGCACAAGAAATGACTAGCTGACCTGACAGAATATGATGAGAGTATTCCAGATTCAGACAGAAAACAAGAAGTACAAAACAGAGTACAAAAATTTACACATATAAAAGCACTCTGTAAGTCAATAATCAGAAGGAAGAGAAAATACTCACCTTTGATGGTCAGAAATAGGATATATGATAGCATCATACATAAATTTGTAAATTTAGAGTATTTCCTTATTTCTGTGTTAATACACCTGATCTTTTCTTTATGGTTTGTCTCTAGCTAAATGGCTGACACTTGCAAAGACATACAAGAGAGAATGTATTTTACTGTCCAGTATTCTAGGAGTCACCATTTGCTGACTTAAAATTCCCCTGTCAAAGGAGATACTCACCCAATTCAACTTGAAATGAGTCTCTGTAGAGTCACTTGTTGCATATTTAACTTACACTGCTATGTGTTAACACAATATTCAGGTTGGAAATGTATGATGAAATATTTCAGTCTGCTGTCCCTAATCCATGTAATTCAAAGAAAAAAATAAATTGAAAGAATGGAGCAGGGGAAAATATTTTTAACTGAGTACCATTTATTCTGTTCTGTGCTAATCACTCCCTGCCTTTTTTAAGTGACTCATTTTTTAACACTGTGCTGTTACAGTCATGCTGCTTCATGCTGTATGTGGCCAGGATCTCTCTTGTGTTAGTCATGGAATCCCAGAGAGTGGAAGTGACTGAAATCCAGCAATGTTCTGCCTGTAAAATAAACACTTATTAATGTATCCAAATATGCAATAAGAGGGGACAAGCTTGATTCTGATGCAAATTCAATGAAATCAAAAAATTACTCTATGCAAAACCAGTCTGCAACCAGAACAGGAGCTCTGAGCACTATTTCCTCATCAGATCAAAGTTCCAGAGTTCACTGCGCTGCTATTTGGTCACCTCTTGGGCCAGATTCCACCCCAGGGTAAGTTTAGGGGTGTCAGTAGGATTTCACACAAGTTGAGATGATAGGAATGCAGATTTGCTGACTAATACACATTCTACATCAGGTTGCACTGCTTATTGATGTTGAAAAGAGCCCATAGGACCCTTTTTAATCTATCACGTGAGTGCGTGGGTGTGTATGTAACAAGCCAAAAACATTCCAACCACCAACTCTCATACAAGTCTAACTAGCTGGGACTCACACTAAGATTGTTTGGCTTCTCCTTTAAGTAAGGAGATGAAGTAGATTTCACATTTCTAGACTGCCCAATGTAGCACATCATTAGTCCGTATCATCCTTATATTCAATCTAAATCTCTGCTAAAATTAAAAAAATCTTTTCTCATTTTCCTGTTGTATAAAGAGAGAATATTTTATTCATTATAAAGCTAATATCTCTCTTTATATTTTTCTAAAGGATGAAAATACACATTTTTCAAGGATTTCCTCATAGTTATTTTCTCAGCCTGAAATAGTTCTAATAGTTTTATTTTGCCTCCTTTATTCTCTTCATCACAACTACCTCATTTAAGATATCAGTGTTTTTGTGATTGCATGTAACATGTTGGATGAATATAATATTTGTTATGAACAACAACCAAAAAGACTTGATTCACTTCCTCTGCCTGTGGCTGGCAGGATTACAAACAGAAAGGTGCAATTTTTGTAAGAAAGGAAGAAGGCAGCAGAATTAGAACAGGGATGAGAACACTTTGCTGTACTTAAAAGCTGTATTCCAAAAATATCTATTATGAAGAGTCACAAGACACATGTAAGGGATAACCTGATTTTAATCTCAGTTGCTTTCACTTCCCTCAAAATATGGAGAATGCATATATTGGTATTGTCCGACAATGCAGTATCCATCTCTTTTTGCAGTTGTGTGATCTGACGTGTGCTGAAGACCTTGGCTCTGCTGTTTACATATTTGACCCGTTAGGTGGTCTCCATTACACACTGGAGAGATTTTGTGAAGGAAGGCCTCTCCTTCACAGGCAAACCTGCTACAAAACAAATAAAAAACTAGAATTAAACCTTTTCCCCATTATCTCTAAAGTGTACAGGCCCTTGCTGTTAGAACTAAGAGATAACTTTTAACTTTGGCTATTAAAATTATCTTGGTGCCAGGGACTAGGAGAGGGCAACACTTGTAGTTAGGAGGATTGACGTCCTTCCACAGCCATGGGGATAAACTCTGATAGAGTTTTTTCTCTCTTAGCTTGTTCACTGCATGAAGGAAAAGCACATATTTGTTCTGGATTCTGACCAGGATATGCCTTTTCCCAACACCTGTCATGGAATTTTAAAAATTCATGGATTTGTGTCATAGGTACCAGTTACCCTTACGTGCACAGAGACTTTCAGGTTAATACATGAGCAGATGATACTGAAGACAGGATGATATTATTACATGCACAGGCAAGCATGTTTTGTTTTGCTTTGCTTTGCAAAGCTTTGCTTTGTCTGAATTATGATGATGTATCTACCCGTACAGTTTGTTGTCTCTCACATAAAGCAGCATTGGCCTTGAGAAATTGGCCTGTTTATCCCACAAGATAACAATGCTTTCAATTTCCATACAGACCTGCATCTGAGGCTTTCAAAGAGCTTTACAAATGTTAATCCATTAAGTATCAATGTAAGGCATTCCCTGAGGCAGGTGTTAATTACCTCCATTTCACGGAGCTCAAGCAAGAGAGGCAAGGAGACATCCAACCACCTTATTTGTAAGGTAACACAGCAAATCAGAGCACGATCAGTGAGAGAATAAAACAGTTTTGACACTCAGGTCTGCTGCACATCTCTCTCCCTTTCACCAGTTTCAATGATTTTTTTCTTAAAAAAGATGAAGAGGATGAACTGGTTAGATTTTGACATGAGGTTACAGAGAGGAACTGGACAGTCTTGCCTCATGGATTAAGTCAGAGTGCTACCCTGAATGTCATTAAGGCTGTGGGACTAAAAGAAAAAAAAAGGGAAAAAGAAAAAAAAAGAAAGAAAATTTAAAAAGGATTATCTACATGATTTCCCTAATAGATGATGTAGGGCTAGGCCTCTGTTCTTCACCTGAAACAAGTAGGACATATGTTTGGAGTCAGTTCATTCACCTGACAACAAGACTGCCATCAAGAAACAATGGCATCCATCTAACCTCTGCTGTGAGGGCCTTCTAAAGCAATCTCTTTTGATGCTGTTGTACAACATTATGATCTCTTTCCTACAATTTCACTTTCCCTGTGCTACTATCAGGAGTTTCATATACTCCAGAGGTGGAAAAAATACCAGAAGCTGACACATAATGCAGTTTATGCGTTTACAAGAAAGAAAAGAACACAGTTTCAATGAAGAAATGGGTCTTGGTTATCTTTTCCTAATAGAACCACTGTGAGGTTCTTTTTCTCCAGTGTCTGTTTTGATAACCTTGTGGAAAAGTAGATACATACATGTGCAAACAACTTTCTTTTTCATCCAAGAACTAAGAAATTGCCTTAAAGAGCACCTATTTGAACCTTCACAGACACATTTTTCAGAGCTCCTCACACAGCTCTGTCACGGATTAAAAATGCTACTTCTTATCTGAAATTATTGGAAAATGATTAGCAGAGTATTCAAGTTGGAGGACACTAAAACATATGAATTTTAAGGATATGTACAAGGCTTCCTCAGATAACTGCTAAATAGGCATGAATAGTTGTGGGTAGGATAGGCAGGAGCACTCATGCATGCGTAGAGTATTCTTGTTCAGTGATCTTATAAGGGCTTTTTTAAAAAAACAATTTTGCTAGCTATTCTGGAGCAAGGACACAAGCCTTTTTCTCTGTTTTCATCCTGGCAGGAACATTCAGCATTAAAACACACTTCTTAATAGCGCTATTATTCATAAAAATTCTGAATGATCTCATTCTTTATTATATCTGTCACTATTTTAAATCTCTGTTTTCCTCAAGTAGCTTTCTTGTGATTGAATTACTAAACACTGCACAGCTAGAATAACTTTTTTCTTTTAGGTCAGTGTTCAGTTTCTTAATGCCCAGAATACTTTCACTTTGAAATTAACTCAAGCACTCTGGTTCACATGACATTGTGTCTCTTTGAGTTATTTGCCATCAACCTGGACTCAGTAGCCTGAATGAGATAGATATGTTCCATCTCTCATGTGCTGGTTTTTAACATGGCAGAGATAGATCTACTGAGAGACATTTAAATTGGAATAACATTTGTTAGAATTACCTACTGAAAATGCAAATCTACCATCACCTTGGGAATTCAAGGACATCTGTCTTGTTGTATATTATTTCAAAGAAAGAGCACATCACTGACTTATCTGCTCCAAGAACAAATTGCTCCTGAGAAAAGCTGTACTAATTGCTTTTAATAAAGTGGCTCTGGCAGAATTAGCCATTGCTACTCATCTTTAATCTGCCCACCCTTTCCAGGCTATGCATCTATGATATACCTTGTCCCAGGACCACCATTTAGATGTTTTTTCTTTGGCAACCACCAAATAGCACAGTATTTGTATGTTATTGTAAAGCAATGGCCAGCAGCATTCTATGTGGTAGCTGGAACCCAAAGTACATGAACCATGACTTCCTTTACGTGGAAATGTGTTCTGCCACGGCATGATGCTTTTGCTAAGGGCCTCCAAACATATTTACATATTCAGTTGTTCACTGTCTGATAAGCACATTGATCATACACTTGCCTTTCCTGTTAGTTTTAGAGGACTTCTGACACACAAATGCAATTTTGGAAAATTCTGCATATACATGGATCAGAACTCTCACCTTGTTCAGGTGAACTACAGGCATCTCATTTTTGCTGGTGTTACTGAATTCGTTGTAAATCTCTCCAGTAGCTGACAGCTTCCCTGCTAGTTGCTATGCATTATTTTGATGATCAGTTCAGCCCAGGCCTGCAATATATGTCAGAGGGCTGCTGAGAAAAATAGCATATAATCAAGAAACTGAAGTCTGGTGTAATAGAGACACAAGAGGACTGAACCAAGATTCTGCATGCCTCAACTATTTTGCCACTTTCTAATATTGTACTGTGAACTTACAACTCTAATAAAATGTTTTTCACTTCTTATAGTGTAAAGGTCTAATTTACAATCAAGGGAGAAATGTACATGTTGCTTTCTCAGTTGTGGCAGTTAAATCAGAGAGCCTGTGCTTTATTTTGTACTACATTAAAACATAAGGCAACACTTCAAGGCTGGGGGAAGATCTTAGGATGATGGACATAGAAGTGACAATTGGTTTCCATTTACTTGTCCTCCCTGCTCATCTCTGTTCTATTTCCTTGCACTAAAATGTCTGTTTCTACACGAGCTGCCTCTCCTTTCACTTCAGTTTCTCTCAGAATTTTAATTTGTACCCAGGGCTCTCTTTCATATATTAACTCAATGCTTGGCACAATGCTCTGATCTCAGCTGGGCCCTCTGGAAATTTAAATTTTAACTGTTGCCTGCAAGATGCAGAGTTTAGAAAGAGGCCCCTTGTAGTCTAGCTCTAGGCCAAACATTGCCTTAAAAAAGTGGATAATAGTCTGCAAAATGATCACAGTTAGCCAAGCTATTTACACTTTTATGGACAAAAATAAGGTTTAAAATGGTATGTGTGTGACTGTGATAGCTACACTTAATCTCCTGTGCTGCTGTACTCAGAGGGACAGTTCTTGTGGCAGTGAGCAGCATTTTCATATTGTAAACACTCAATTTTTAATCTGTGCCATTAATACAAGGAAAATGGAGGCATGTCTTTGTATCCAGTTCTTGGCTTTGTATTCCATTAATCACAAGGGTAGTCCTCATTTTTACTGCTTCATTAGGAAAGATCTAATTTATCACTGTTTGTGAATGGATGAAGAGTGCAATCTGTCACATCCCTGCATTCCCCAGCCTGCCTGGGTCCTATCAGCATCATTTAATGGCGATAGTGAGGGTTGGGCACCGATGCATGCAGAGACGCTGAACTTGTGTGCCTGAGTCCCAAGGGCTGGCCGGGCTCGGAACAGGTGGCAGCATTCCCTTGCAGCATTCCTCATCTCCTTCTCCCCTGCTCTTAGTTCATCCCCGAGGCTCTGGCTTGCAGATGCAGTTTTCCCGGTGAACCACTAGATGCCCGGAGATCTCTTTGATTCAACATTTGTATCAACAACGAAAGCTGTTACTAGGGCAAAGAAAGGAACAGCATTTCAGCTAAGCTATCAGAACAATAGCATGTTCACTGGTGGGGAATATTTTCCAGATTAAAGTAGTATCTGCCTTATAAATCTATTCAGTTCAAGGACTGAAAAGGAAAGCAGTATACGTCTTAGGGAATTTATCAATATCTCTGCTGAAAGAAGTTAGATGGCTCCCTAGGGCTATGCTGAAAGAAGCCAAGAAATTAATATTACAGAGATGGAAATCTCTCAATTGCCCCAAATAATAGACAGTTCAGCAGAAATATAGAATTTCTGGCAAAAGTATCCTCAGAAGAGCCGAGCACAGTAAGAAAGAGTTAATACATTCAAAATCTGGTATTATTGCACAGTGGTATAAGCTAAAGTAATGCCACTAATCTCAGTGAATTTATTCATGCTTACATCAGTGTTAAATGAAAGCAGAATATGACTCTTGAAGTACTAGACTTGTGCTGGATAAGAGCTTAAACCCTCAAGGCATGAAGCACTTAAGTACATGCTGGCCTTTAATTCTGTGCAGGGAGACTCTTGCTGACTAAGGCAGGGCACCCTCCTACTTTAACAAGGATAAGCTTCTCTGTGGTGTGGCCAAGCTCTTCATCACACAGCAGCACAGAGGGTGGAGGGGCTGTGATTCACTGAGCCTGCCCTGCCAACAGAGGTGATCAGTAGCTACCATACAGCGTGCTTGTCCTGCTGCTGAGACAGAACTGAGTTATATATCTTCTTTTTTTTTAAGCATTAATTCATCCTCAGTCTACACAATGGCCACTTTGGGATAAATTTTAGTGAGGTAAGCATCTGAAGCCTGCAATTTCTCAAGAGAGTTAAAGATGGTAGATGAGTATTTTTCATATGTGTTTTTCATATGTCCTAGGTTAGAGTGTTCTGTCTGAAGTAGTGTGAGCTGACAGAGTTCCCTTGACTTCTCTTAGCTTTCTCGTGATCAGGGCTCTGTTTAATGAAGCATTTATCTTTCATAATATAGGTGCTTCTACCCAACCCATTTCAGCAGTTTCCACACAGTAAGAGAAGGTTGAGTGACCCATTTTTTTTAAAAAGTGGGTCCTGCAGTGATCAATTCTGCTGCCCAAAGATGCCCAGCAAATCAATAGCAGAGGTGGAAAACCAGCAAAACTCTCAGGACTCCTTAACTTTTCACTTTTGAGTGCTACATGACCCTGCTAAATTAGTACTCCTCTGAAAGATTGCCTCATTTTATTCTCTGAGTTCTCTGAAGAGCTCTGTGAAACAGCTTGGGGGATCTTCACTACACAAGAAAACTCTTCTGATAAAATAGGTAAAACTGTTCTCAATGGAACAGTTATTCCTCATTTCTACAAAAGCAATCATTATAGGAAGAAACTTTGTCTCCTTTTTCAAACAAGAATGATGAAATAGACTTATGTGTGCCAAGCTTTAAGGCACCACCTCTTCTCCTCTCTATTTTTTTTCCTGAAATTAGGATGCATTTGCTCCAGTCTGCAGCTTCAGGGGCTTGTAACACCTCACTTTTCCGGGAGACTTCAACAATAAATCCAAAGTGGTTTTCTGAATTAGCTAAAAGAGAAGAAACTCAGCTAGGTACAATATTGTATAATCACTGTAATCAGGCTTATATTGTGAGTTTATACATTAGGCTTCCACCCACCCAGATTCTTCTCAAAGTCTGACCTTTCTGAGGGAGAGGGTGAAAGCAGCTTAGTGACCTGAAGAGTGTGATTTTTCTGTCAGAATGTACCGTCTCTTTGAGAAGTGTTACATTGAAACTGAACTTCCCAGAGAGTGATTAGCTAATTTAGAAGTTCTTTTGGGTGCACAGATATTATCTATTTCCTAAAGAATTCTTCATTCTGGGTATGAATGCACTGATAATCTGGCTAAGATGAGGCCTTATACTTGTAACATACAGAGACTGGATAAACTCTATTTCTATAGAATCATTTAGGTAGGAAAAGACCCTCAAGATTATTGAGTCCAACCATAAACTTACCACTGCCAAAACCACCTTTCTGGTAGTTGTAGAACATGACAAAGTCTCCCCTGAACCTTCTTTTCTCCAGACTAAACCACCCCAGTTCTCTCAGCTATTTCTCATAAATCCTGTTTTCTAAAACCTTCGCTGACTTTGCTCCTCTTCTTTGGCCATGGTCATTTCCTCACACTAAAGGATTTAGACAAAAGTGTTCACAACCCTTCCTCCTATCCCCTTATTTTTTTCCCACCACCTCTACTGATCTGCTCACATTTTTTGTTGTTGTTTTTAGATTCTTTGATTTTTGTTTTGTTTATTTGTGTTGTTGTTTTTCTTTCTAAATTATTCAGCTCCACAGAAATTTAAGGGAGCTACAAGTCATAGGAACTTCATGCTCAAATATCCTAGAGAAGACACCATTCTGTAAGTGGAACCATCATCAAGAACCACAAATAATCTGAAGTCCCAAACTCCCTCTACCTTTTATCTAAAGGATTACCTCTGATTAGAATCACTGCAGTAAAATCTTAGCATTCTAACCAAGAAAATCAAATAAAAACTTACATTTTTCCTGCCCCCCTTCACTCACATGGCACTGTAGAAAATCATATTTCCATTCTCAAAAAAACACTTTGCAAAACCCATTGTTGCTTGTGGAGGACCCCATAGACTGTCTAATGGATCTGATGAGCAGAGACCCTACTAAGTCAGGCGTTCCTTCTTTAGGATTTCATTTGACTATGGACACCTTTTGTAATAGCAAAGCAAAAAGGAGGGTTATTTCAGAGACAGAGTGTTTTTCCTGCATCAAAAAACCAAAGCTACTAGAAGCAAAAGAGAGGCAAATTTGGTTATATACTCTTTACCGTTGGGAAGAAAGGTTTGGCTTTTTTATTATAGCTCTTTCCTTGTGAAATGAGTTGTCAATATTTATAGATTTTCACTTTCAGAGAAGGAGATGAATCCTTATACACTCATAGGTATTAATATCAGAACGAGCTGTAATAGTTACTCTGTGTGGCTTTCTGAGCCCCAGAAGGTCTGGGCTTCTGCTCCAATGTGAGGCAATGCTGGAATCAGAGTAAGCTGTCATCTTGTGATCTGATTTTCTTTTCAAAGGCTTTACTCAGGCTTCAGCCGTTGGCATTTAACTCATCCTAGAGTGTGTTGTGTTGTGTCCCCTGACTGAGGTCTGGTCAGGAAGAAGCCTTTCTCAGCTGCAGTTTTTACACACATCTATGCTTCCTTAGGGATGACTTGGTAAGTCTGATATCAATAAATATGAGGACAGAGTCCAAGCTTTTATGTTGGTTGAGAATCACTGAGCAGAACTCCTTACCTGGAAAAAGGAGCATAATGCACTGCTCTTATGCACTTTTAATGTCCACAGTAATATATCCTGCATAAAACATCTTATCCATGCCTGTTCCTTAGCCAGGCATAGCACAGCCATGATCCCTACTGTGTGCCAAAGGCACAAAGGAGAGAGCATTTCTGTGTCTCTTTCTAGTGTCTCTACAAAAAGGAAGCAATTAATCTTTAAACAAGTGTAAGAAAAGCAGTCTTGGAGTATCTAGAAGTTCAGGTCCCAAATAGTCCCGCAAAGTGATTTTAAAGTGAGTACAAGAGGGTAGGATGAGATTAAATATGTTAAGAGGGAACACTTTAGCAGAACAGCAAGAAAATAGAGCTGTTAGGTTATGGGATAGTTACCAAGGGCTGTGATGGAGGCTGTGCTACATATGCCATCTGAAAAACAGACTGGACAGAGTGTTACTGAGTACACCCCAAGGAACCGTGCTGTCTTTGGAGGGAGCCTGGCTGTTACCTGGTTTATGGTCTGATTTCCTAAATGCTTCACATGGCTATTTCTAACACTGACTTTAGCAAGACTTATGGGTGTTAAATTCTTTGGAAAAATAACAGGTTGTCAATGATCTCATTCCCAATTTTGTGTTCATGAAAGAGCTGCTGGATTTTTTTAGTCTTTTAATATGCAGACGATTCATTACTTTACCTGGCTGTAGTAGACCACAGTACTCTTTGTGAAGGGCTGCTGTCCCACTGGTTTTTGCTCATATCTGATGTAAAGTGCATCAACAGAAGCACCTGGTACCTCCTGGCTCATCTGTATGGCATTGGAACCACCCCCTGCAGCTGCCTGGGGATAGTAAAGCTGCCATGAGTGGAAGGGCTGGGTGCACTGCAGGGCCAAGCAGCCCCATGGAGCGGAGAACAGCAGGGATGCTTTAGTTCTGCAACATTTGTTCTGCCTCTCCTGGGCAGGGGATGGCACACGCTGCAGGCATTGTGATGCCAGTACTCTGGTTAAATATTTACAGTTCATTTACTAGAGAAACAAGGGAAACTGCAATTATGGTTTATGGGGAAAATTATTTTCCAGCATGCAGGTTAATTTTTAATTGGTCAGATTTCTCCTACCCTTTTCTCTTCCACTAGCTATTGTCCATCTTGAACCTCCATTCTTAATTCCCTTTTAATGTGATTGACTGACAGAGGAGAAGGATGGGAGAGGGAGTTTAAAACAATCTCACTAAACATTTCTTGCTTCTCTGTAGCAGGCTTGGTTTTACATAAACCTTCTGCAGCAGACCCCATAGCTTTAAGGACTCACACTGTTTAGATATACCCACTCTGCCACAGAACTCTTCTAAGTTTCAGTTCAGGCTTCTTGTGGACTGAACAGCATTACTTCCTACCTACATGGTTACAGAAAAAAAAAATCTGTGATACAGTCAATAAATAAAAAAACATTACAAATAGGATGATTTTGGAGCTATTTAAAATATGTGCTGCTGGTGGGCTGCTGGGCATGGCAATATATATACACAGAGAGCAGGATTTATGATGGTTTGCTATGCAGTTTAAATATCATGAAAACAGTCAATTTCACTTTGTTACAGCCTAAATCTATCTTGGCAGCTCCTGTTGCAGCACAGTTCCTGTTGCAACACGAGTCACTGAAAATGGTACAGGCTGTTTACTGAATGGATTTAGTAAGAGCCTCTGGTATGTACAGTGGTTCTTAGGTTTGTTTTGCTCTTTTTTTTTTTTGGGGGGGGGGGGATGTCAGTAGGTGATACAGAGCTTTAGAGTTAAGTTATTGTAAATTAAGGGACTGCATAGGCTAAATGGATGTTCTCATCTCTCTGTCTATGTATCCTAATGTGTGATTTCGCTTCTTCCTTCACAATGGTATCTGAGTAGTTCTGTGGAAAAATGGACCCCCTATAAAATGTACAGTATGTGCTGATCCTGCCTGAAACTAAATTAATTTACCCTATCTTTCCTTTCTTGCTCCCTGTATCTCCCTCCCCTGAGATAGTGCTGTAAAGCAGATCTGCAGGCTGCAGTACAGAGTAGGCAAAAAGGAAAGGCACTGTTTGGGTGGTGCCCAGGAAACATCTTGATAAAAAATATTTAGTCTGAGCACCAGAAATACCTTCTGTCTGGTGAAATGTAGATTCAGCAAAGTCTTCAAGCGCATCTTGGGGCCTAAAACTGCAGACTACTGAATGTCCTAACTCTGTGCAGCCCTCACAAAATCATTGCCAAATGAAGAGTAGAAACATTGGCTACTCCTTTTTTGCCTTTTTGAGAACTTCACAAAAGTGAATCCGGTGCCCAAGTGATGCATATGAGGGGCTTCACTCTAGTGTTTACAGACTTCACTCACAACAGTTTTCTCAAGAGTGACAATTACACAGCAATCCTTCTAGAAAGTCAAAAGATCAAGGGCTGTCAAAAAGATGTAGGGCTCTGCAGAATAAACCTCTGGAAGTAGCTTGTGGTGGGTTAGTTGCACTGATCCCCCTGGAAGCTTTAAAACACTTGTTGAGAGACACGAATATATTTCTGCATTAACCAGAGGTGTCAGCCAGGAGAAAGCTTGTGATTCTACTCTCTGCAGCAGGGTAGATCCATGCTGCAGTGCAGAGAGGCACATCGCAAGTCAGCATGCCTCAGTTGAAGCGACTCATCTGTCGTCATCATCTATGGTTTCTAGATGTCTTCTTTTTAATGTTCCATTTGGTATCAGGAAGAAAAGAGGGCTGCTGTGGGTGTAAGGAGAGCATAGCAATCTTTCTAGCTACTCTTTGCTTCTTGACATTACAGGGAGTTGAATCTGGTCTTCATACACAGAACTTTACAGTCATTTGTTAGGTAAGAGCAAAGTGACCCATTAGGAAAATCCTCACACTCCCATCCAGAAGCGTGCCAGCCAGATCTCTCTGAATGGAGGATGACCATGGCCTGATCATTTTGGCAGTCCATTTAACACTGTTACCTGTGAAATGGGATCCTGCAGTGAGTAATGTATATATCTGAAGGATGGACATTTGTAAACAACATGTCTTTCAGGACAGCATCATTTCTATTCAGAACTGATAATAAAGACATGAAGGTTTCTATGCCTCTTAATTTATGTAGGTGATCATGTCTAGTTATCAAGCATGCAAATGTCCTCATCATGTATATAAATACCCAATTCTTTCTTCAGTGATGATAAAAATCTTAGGTTTCACAGATTTTCACAGTGTAGCAGATTTCATAGATTCACTTTAATTTCCTTTAAAATGTCTTTCTACAAGAAGTTATGGCCTTTTATGCATTCTGTATCATTTTTTGATTAGATAGTTTCCCTGTATTAATCAAAAGTCCAGAGCATCTTCCAAGAGCTATCACTACAAAAGCAAATTTTCAGAATGCTTCTCCATCATAGATTCTCAGTTTAGGCCAGTGGAGAGCTGGCATGCTGATCTAATGCCTGTGCAATTATTCTGTGAAATGAGTTTCTGGGAGGCACTTAGTCAAGGCAGGAGAGCTCCAAGCAAGAATCAGGGCTTCAGTTCAGTATTAAATTCCTGTATTCCTTGTGTTACTGAATGTGTAAAAGGTGAAATACTCAACTTTTTCCACATGAACAAAACTTCCTTGCATTTTTAATTCAGATGTAGCAGAGTGTTTCATTTTCAGTTCTCTCTAGGAACAAGAATCCTCAACATTTCCAAATCTGAACGCTTTGTTGTAATGACTCAAATGGGTCCTTCATTAAATTGTATTTCCTTTGGGTACTGTAGTGATAAAGATATTTTCTAGAGTGGGAGGAGAATGTCTTGCACATCTGTTTTCTCTCATCATCTACACACATTGCAGTTTTCCCAATACTGCTTTTTTTGGTTGCCAGATTGTGTTGATTGAAAATTTCTTCTCAGATCTTCTAGATACTTTTTTTTCCAAGCAGGTGTCTGCTGTAATTCACACTAATTGTCACCCCTGTTGTCAGTTTCAGCAATGATGGTGATGATTCAGTGGTCAAGAAAGATTAACTTTAAGGTTTTGTGATGATCACAGTGGGTCTGGCTTAGGGGGGCAGGTACATCTGAGTGGTCAAACTGAATAGTGATTTGAGAGCCAGAGAATTACGTGGCTTGCCAGGAAGAAAAAAGTGCAGAAAGAAGAAAAAAAACAAAAACAAAACCACAAAACCACAAAAAACAAAACAAAACAAAACAAAACAAAACAAAACCACAAAACAGAAAAACACCCAAAAAACTGTGATAATTAGGGAACTACTAATAGGATAAAAACAATAAAAAAACCCCAGTGCATAAATATGGTCCAAGGATTGAAGGATGAGACACAGGGAGCTACATTTATATAGCCTAGGAAAGAAATAATACCGTTAAAAGACATCAGCATGTATATACCTTTATCAGAGCCATGAATATTTGCACTATCAAATTAAGGAGAGGTTTATAGGTTTAATGGAAAACATGTCAGCTGCTGGGAAATACTACAGAGGAATGGCTGTATAAGCTTGATCATGGAAAGCATTAAATCTAATATCCTCAGATGTCTTTACCTGTGCCACTTCCTCCCTGCCCCCTCCACTTCCCCAATTCCATGAAAATGTAAAGTGCTGATACAACCACTTTATAATGCTGTTGTCCTCTTTTGAACATCCTGGCTTTATTGCTTAAATACACAAGCCTGGTTTATACTGTCTAGATCAAATGCAAACAGATGATAACAGGAGATGCAATTTTGTCCTTCAAAGCCCTTTGCTGCTGCTTTCCCTTAAGGCCAGAGATGTAGTGCAGGGTCATTTTCCCCGTGTAAACTAAGTTTGAAGTTACCTTTTTCCCTCTGGAAATTTTTATTTACCATTACAAATATCTGTGATTTGAACTTCCCTATGTTTATGGTTTACCTAAACAGATTGAAGTGCCATTTTAAAGTTGTTAATAGCACCAACAGAAAGGAGTTGAAGAATGGATAGCCCTGACACCTACAGGATTCAGGGAGGTAAAAATCTTCTGATTTGTTGTACCCACGCCCAAAGAAATGTAAAGACAATTTGAGAAACCTAAGACCTCAGGGTTTCAAGTGTAAAGTCTGCAGGTGTACTTTACATAAGTTCTTTTAAGATTCAGGGGTCCATACAACAAATGGATAATTCTCCTGAATTCTGCGAGACTGCATAACTTGTGGTTTTGTAAAGTCAGTATGTCAGGAGACTGAGCTGGGATCTCAGCCACCACATAAAATTGACTTCACTTTCCTATTTTAAGATACAACGGCTGGAGAAACTGATCTGTACAGACTAAAGGCTGTTAAAGCTGGAAGGGATTGTTGCTAAGTCCATCTGACTTGACTTTTTGGACAGCACAAACCATATGGTTCACTTGTTAAATTCTGTATCAATTCCTTAACTCCTACTTGAGGTAAAAAAAAAATTCAATAGCAAAAAATAATTTTAGAAATATCACTGAGGGTGGAGACAGGATTCATCTATGAGTCAGGAGTTGGGGCTGTCATCAAAAGTGAGAGACAGATGGATTTCTGGCTAAAGCAATGATGTGCAGTATCATTGTCAGGCCTGTCCCACCTCTCAGTTCTTACAGCTTTTCTCCTGATTCACAGTATCTCCTTTTGTGCAGACATTTTCCTAGTTATGCACAAATGTACTTCTTTCTTTTTGCTCTTTACGTTATTCCTCCACTAGCTACATTCTCCATGGTTTGGGATAACTCTGTTGCTTAAGGTTTCATGACAAAGGCAATGCTTTTAAGGACTTCTCCGGCTTCCTTTTCTGATTGTTTCCCTTGTTTACAACATTCACAAGCTTCCAGTATTTTATCTTTTAATAATTTGGTAACAACTCAGTAATTACAAACTAGGCTTAATTGCAAAATGGATCAGAGTATTGACTCTTCTGTGGATTAAACTGTAGTCAAAACCTATTTGCCATTTGCATATCCATGCAACAGTTTGTTGTTTTGTGCAAACTGAGAACTGGTAGCTTGTAACTAGAAGCAGGAAATGAGTATCCCTTGTTTTGTCTGACTTGCCTTTTATGGATGTAAATTTTTCCGACTTGGATTGTCTCCATGATCTCAAGGTGAGGCTTCTTCAGAAATAGTTACCTTTTATTTGGTGAGCAATTATATAATTTTTTTCTCTAGGTGCATGCTTAAAAATTATTTATAAGTCTCCTTCAGAGTTTGTGTTGCACCTGGCTACCTTCAACACAGGCATCAGAGGTGTTAAAGGTACCATCCTTCAACAGCTTCTCTCGTTGGACTGAAGCATTATTTTCAGGAGGAAAATGCAAATTTTTAGATTTTAAGAATCTTTGATGGAATGACATTTCTTTGGCTTTTAATTCTGTCTGAAGACTCAGCACCAAGGATTAGTGCATTGGATGCCAATTGCAAAAGATTTTACATGATTTGATAGGCAGCAGGATAAATGCCCAAGCTGCTTAGAATAGGGAGATATTCTGTACTAATTTTAAATGAAAAAGAAAGAAATCACACTTTGGTTGGTGTCAGTTTTCCTCCTCTTCCTACCGGATAAAGCTTTATCTGGAAATGCTCTTCAGCCTCGAGTTTGCCTTTTCTCTGTTGGATTGCTGCATTATGCTAAGTTTCCAAGTTTTGAAGTATTCATATTCCATCTCCAATATGTTAATTTTGCACAACTTGAATCTGGGATAAATTACATCTTCAGCTTTCATGTAAAATCTTCATATGGATGACATAAATCCATATTTGGTTTTCCTAAACAGAATACATTGTTTATCTCCCACTAACCCTTTCTATATTACTATATCTATATTACTATTTCTATATTGAAAATTTGATCATAGATTGATGGCTTTTTTCCCTTAAATACTTACCTTAACTCTGCTGACCAACTATAGTACTTCTTTGTTCTTTGGCTTACCTTATCATTTTACTAAACTGAATAGAGAAAAGTTACACATTTCAAGAAATCGAAACAATTCCAGTGGTACAGAAAACCACAACTGTTTTCAAATATTGATCTTTAATATCTGGAGAGAATATCCATTTACAAGGTTTGTATGATGTAATCATATAGGAAGTGGAAGATCCTGAAATAATTTCTTCGTCAGTACTAACACATAAAGATATGAACTCCTAAATTACCTATCAGGGGAATCAGGAGGAGCTAACTAGGTAATTACTTTCTGTCTCTTTGACCACAGTTGTATAACACCTGAAATACAGCATCCTGATTTGATGTCTGAAGGTGAACAAATATACTGATAAATCATAGGACTCAGTATTTCTGCTTATTGATCAGATAGTCTTGCAGAACAATATGTATGGCAGCTCTTCCTTCTCTGGCCCAGAGCTGAAGAAGTACGTCAGTGTCCTACCTCACTGTAATTATTGTCTTCCAAGTAACTTTGTTTTCATTACATCTCAGGTACTTCAGCTATGGCTCGAAAACATAGTGAAAGAGCACTTACTGCAAGTGGTTTTTTATTTTATTCCTTTTAGTTTATGTTTTCATGCAATCTCTATCTGCAAGTTTGAGAAAGAATTCCATACAAATTTTAAGCATGCCTTTCAGCTTCCTACATTAAAAAGAAGGACTCTTCTGCTTTATCACACGAAATAAATTCTGGAAATGTTGACAGAATTTTTTTTCTGTTTCATTCAAACCCACTGCTGCAGCGGAACATGGAACACTTAGCCAGGAAGATATTTATTGTTTTTCTCCTTCATGGTTTTCTCAGCAATTTATGAGGTCTACAACATTTATTTTAAAAATACGTCAGGTTTCTTGCATTTTGGGCTAACTGAATTTTGGCCTCCAATCTTGATGGTAGTGAGGTAAAGATGCTGTATCAATTCCAGGTGCAGTCTAGGGGAAATCAGCTGAGTTGTAGTACAAAACCAGAAGCTGGGCTAGAGCTTTGTGTCTTTCTGTGTAAGAAAGGTTAAGCACAGTTGGGTTTTCTCCTTGCAGAAGAGATGGTCAAAGAGGAATTTGGTAGAGCTCTAGACATCCTCCAATACTGTAGAGGAAGTAGTATGCAGTGAAAGAATCAGGTAGATGTTTTTAAATTAAGAAATTAAAAGGAGAGTATTTTTTCATACAATGTGTCCTGGTTCAGGGCAAATTTGGGAGAGAACCCCCCAAAGGGCTCCTCTAGGAAAGCAGATTCAATCGGTCCCTCCCCCCAGCCAGTCTGGGAGAAAATACCTCCTTGGAGAAAAGTGGAAAAAAACTGTTTATTAAACAATCAAACTTAAACAATATTAAACAAC
>JAYDZK010000169.1:28838259-28876859 GCA_034509185.1 Euphonia xanthogaster | reverse complement strand
AAAATCTCCTCATAGGTCACAGGAGGCTGCTGCCACCTGCCCACAAAGTCTTTCTTCTCCAAACTGAACAAGCTTCCTCACTTCAGTCTCTCCTAACAGGACAAGCACTCCTGCTCCTGAGCATCTTGGTGGTCCCAGTGAACTTCCTTCAGTTTCTTGGTGTCTCTCCTGTATTGTGAGCCCAAAGTTGGATGCAGTAGCTTAGATATAATACAGTGGTTGACGAGTAAGGGGAAAAAAAATCACATCCTCAACCTCCTGGCTGTGCTGTTAACATATCCCAGGGTCCTGTTGGCCTTCTTTTCTGCCAAGTCACACTGCAGGCTCATACCAGCTCATTCTCTGCCTGAATACCCAGATTGTTTTCTGTAGAGCTGATCCCAAGAACATCAATCCCCAGCCTATACCACTGCAGGTGTCTTTCCTTTCCTGTAGCAAAACTTTGAATTTATTCTTATTGTGTTTGCTGTGTGGCCATTCCTCCAGACTCTCTATGTCCCTCTGAATGGAAGTCCTGCCCTCATTCATTTAAACTGTTTCCACCAACCTCATGTAATTTAAAAACCTCATGATTGTTATCCTCCTTGCCTCCTCCAGGACACTGATAAAGCTTAGGGCAAATGTTCAGATCAGTAAATTTCACCCATGACTGTCAAAGTTTACAAAAAATTATAAGAGACTGAGAACTTGGTATCAGCATCAAGCAAATCTAATTTTATAAGGTATGTCCAGACATGCCTATTTTTGCTTAATGCCTATTTTTACTTCATGTTTTCACCCAGGATTTTCATTGCAGGCATGTGAAAGCTTAGCATCTTTCAAAACAATGCAACTTCCCAAAGAAGAAATTGGATTTTTCTGTGGAAGACAAACATCTGGTATGAATTACGGCAGTTAATAACATATAATGGTATAGGACATACAAAGGGTACATAAATACATAGGAAAAAATGATGACTACCACACCTAATAGAAAATAAAAGAATGATATTATATATAGAATAAATTCCTTCTTCTTATACAGGATTATTTTTCCTGTGGAGGAACTATGCTTGCTTTGGTCAACACTTTGGTGTTTTAATGGCAAGTAATCTGTCACAGCCCTCCCCTTGCTGGCTTGGAGCCTTGGTGCATTAGGCAGTATTCCACTGCTCTCTGTGTGTTGGACATTTCTACCTGCAAAGTGCTACTGCTAATTCCTTCCCTAGGCTGTCTTCAGGGATTTGGCAGCCACGCTGTGAACAAGCTAAGCACTATTTTTTTGGTAAGTTGTTGTATGGAATCACAGTGCTGTGTAGTGATACATCACTAACAAACCTTTAAAAGCTACCCATGGGATCTCTCCAGGCATACATTACTGGAAGGAAACATTGTGAAGGTGTTGAAAATGTCCCAGACTAGGGATCTGTCCCTGAAAGAGATGAAACTCCTCTTAGTGTTTGATGGTAACACCAAGGAGTTACCAAGAAGCCAAATTTGTTGTAATAAATAGATATTGGAAGGATAAGAGATATAATGCATATACAGTCCTAGATGAAATCTTTTATTATTTCTCCTTCTATTCTTATTTTCTCTTAGTCCTCAAGCTGTCACTACTAACTAAGGACTGATTGCCATTACTCTTCTCCATCCATCCGTCTCTCTATCTAGTCAGAGAGGCAAAGCATCTGTGACCTAATTAACTTTCTCAGAGCAAAAGATTTGCACCACTATCCTTGCTCTGAAATCAAGTTGTTGAGTACATCATGTCGCTTTCTTGGTATCTCTCAGCAGAATACTATCTTACTGGGAATCAAATCTTTTCCCTTCTCATTAAAATGAATGCTCTGAGAATTCACTTTAATCTCTCTCTCTCTGTGAACAAAATATCAGCGCAGAGCAGGTGATTTTATCATACGCAAGTTACTCGTTTGGTAGGAGACCTTCGGTCTGAATGACTGAAGACAAGATCAAGGCTGCCTGGCCCAGGTGACACTTGGCTTGTGTACTACTAGAGACTGCAGATCCAACAGGACTGATCAGAGGTTTTTTCTGCCTGTTCTGCTGCAGAACTTACCCTCTATCATGAAGACTCAAGGCTGAGAAGCTACACGAGCCATATCAGTGCTGCAGTTTGGACCACTGAGTGCTGAGGACCCCTTTCTCCTGAAATGGGACCCTGTACTGGAAAATGACAAAGCTCTGAGCATGGATTAGCATGCAACTGCTTTCCTTAGTAGTTTGTTGTGTCTTGGGCAGACTAGATGATCTGGGACAGGCCAGGTGCGTTATAGAACATTCCAGGTTGCATTTACCATATGAAGAGTCAAGCTTGGGAACTTTAATATTTTAGATTGACCCTTGGTACATCAGGTTATTCACAGAAAAAATATTTCAGTAATTGAAAAGTACTCGGATTTCTTGTCTTCTGTACTTTATTATTAAATGCTCCTTTGGAGCAGACCAAAGGAGAGAAAGTAGCAGAAAGGTAGGGCTTGCAAATACTTGGATATTATATCCTGCAATTTAGCTTAAATTGGCAATTTACCAGTGTGAATACCCCCAAGTGGGCCTTAATGCTGGAGTGGGTGGTTTAATTAGCACTATGCTCCCATTTATAATTAGATTTCTGTTAGTTCAGTTTGAAGCATGATTTCATAATACAAAATTATTTTTAAAAATCCTGTGGGGATATTCCTGGTAAATTATTACTGTGGACTTTGATGAACTGATGCTTTTAATAGACTGTGGTATTTGCAAAGAATCTAAATCAAAGAAATAACACTACCATCCTATAAAAGTCACTGCCACAGGATAATAAATCTTGATGTGAAAGGAAAGAAAAGTCATGGGATTATCCAAGGAGAATCTAGAATATGTGCTTATATATTTCAGCTTGGAAAACTTGAAAAAATTAAATTTGGTCTGGATTTTTTTTTTTTTAGATAGAGTAATATTAATGTCAAAACAAAATTTTGTGTTAATATTCTCCAAATAGATTTTTAATACCAAATTAAGATATGTCCATGAATTCAAAGCATAGAAACTAGGACTAAAAATAAGAAGTGGACTAAATTCTGCACATTACATCATGTTGTTTAGTTCTGACAAACTGATTGTAGTTAAATCCTTCTTGATCTGTTCTATATGACAGGAATATTTTTCTTTTTATTTTCATGCTTTTTATGATGGCTGCAGGACAAACGTTAACTATAGATTGATAAATCATTGCATAAGGACCACAGAAAAACTAACTGTGATTTTAATAGAGTGCAAGGGCAAATTCATCTTTGTGCAAGGGGCAGTGGTGGAGTGAACCCCTCTCAGAAAAAATTAGCTGAAGGAGAAGTAATAGCCACAGAATGCAGAAGTGAATGTTTGATGGCAGGTCTGTGCTCAGTGTGAGGTGCTGCATCTGGAGGAGATACTGCCTGACTTTACTAGTAAACGCATGGATCTGATCCAGGAATGATACAACCAGTTGCTTTGCTTCAAGAAGTAAAGAAAGTGACTAGCAGCTTTTCTTTCCACCCTAAGGACAAACTGAAGTTTAGGAATCTTGTGGAGAGAAGCTGGGGCTTATTCTTTTCTTCCAGAAAGAACCCAGGTCAGAGGTGAGGTCTAATGTGAAAAGCTGAAGAGGGGCAAGTCTTGAGTCTGCTTTACTCCTCTTTTCCCAGAAAAGGTACTGTTGAAAGCTGTCTTGATTCCTTCTCCAATGCAAGAAACCTTACAAGCACAGCCAGGTTCCTGCCATCCAGGCACTCCCCAACTGGTCATCCTTGCTAACATCACCACCACAGACAGGCACGCATTACCGGTAGCTCTGTGTCAGTCTGAAAGCAAGATAATCAGGTTTTTTGGTAGGAAAAACAGTCATTAGGACGTTTGGGTTTTTTTGGTTGCTTTCAGCCTTGAGCAGATTTAGCAGTGTGAATGGTCATATGGCATTTCATCAGGTAAATTAGTCTGTATTTCATTTTTTGGAGACAGAAAAAAACAAAATGTCAAGGAGAAGAGAATGTATAGAAGAGCGAGATCTATTGTGTATTTTCATTAGCTATTAACAGTTTACTTGGCAGTTGTGTAAAGCATTTGTAGAAATGCAATGAGAAAAACATACATGGCCAAGACTATGGGAGACTGAGCATTTTCTATCACTTGTTTTTTTTTTTTACTAAAAATAATTTTAGTTTAAAGGAGCAGTGGGAACCATTTCTTAATGTGGCCTGAATATAAGAGGACTGAGTAGCCTTTGCAGATTAGATGGTCATAAACAGTAATATAAATGCTAACTAGTTATTTAAGAAATAGTAAAACAAATATTGAATATTCTATGTTCTTTATCCTCCAGAAGAAAAATCTTATCCCTTGTTTCATTCTTTCTTACTGAATGGTTAGATTAAATATGCCACCATACATATTTGAGCCATTGCTGCCAACTGATGATGTTTTAATGAACATAACCATTTCAAAGAACGTCACTACTTTCTGCAGCCACATGGGGACTAGTGTCATCCAAAAGACTCGGGTAAACACTAGAGAGCACTTCAGACTTGCAGAAGCTGTTCTTAATTATGTTACAACCTCTATCACATTTATGATAGCAGAAGGTATTGGCCAATACAGGCTTGAACTGAGTGGCAGATGCTCAGTTGTCATAAATTCTGACTCATACCTACAAAAGTGTCTGTGTCATAGCTGTTGTATTAGTTCCCTGCCTTTTGCTGACCTGACTGCTGGGTCACTAACATATATTTAAAACTGGAAGTGCAATTTCATGTACAGCTTGTACAATAAGTCCATGCAGACCAGGTAAATTAAGCTTTCAGCTCAGTGCCTTGGAGCAATCAAATCTCACTTACATAGGCCTAATTAATAGATAAATAAATTCCAAGGACTGAAAGGATATTATGATTATTTCACCTGATCTTCTGCCTGTAAGAGACCTTGTGGATTTCTGAATTTAATTGTTTATTTCCCAGATGTTTTGAAAGTTTACCTCCCTAATTTTTCATCTGTTTTAATGCAAAACCCTATGGTAATTTCTTAACCTTAGAATTTCTTAACCTTAAATAATTCATAAGACTTTTCCACCATTTATTTCTTTAATGTCCCTTTCAGTTTTCTACAAGAAAGCTAGCTATTTCTTAATTACCATAGCATATGCCTCCTTGATTTTTTATGGCAGTAATCTGATTTCAAAAGTTCCATGTCATGTTATATCTTTCAAAATCAAATTGAAATACATCTTATCTACTGTGCTTATGGGCTTTAATTTTTTTAAGTCCTGATGAACACAATGTGTCATTTTGTTTAAGTATCTGCTTTAAATCTGCCAGTTTTCCAAGATTCGTTAAAATCAACAAAGAGAGAACATTTTAATTTTCAAAGCCTGTGCATAACAACCATATAGATGTGCTGATTTAAATATATTTAGTTGTAGAAGATCTCTATATAGTCTTGCATTGCTGGCAGAAAGGAAGATACTGAAAGACCACCAGGTGCTGAGACCAGGATATATTACCTGTTTTTTTCCAAGCAGAGAACAGAAATATCTATTGAATGAATATTTCCCTTTCATCTTTTTTGTCATTGGTCTTACTTTTATTGGGTAGGAATAAGCCAGGGCTACATTCGTGTTCTTTTGTTGTTAAAAGCTCTTTCTGATCTGCTAAATTTCTCCATCTAGCAATTATTTCCTTGATATCCTTTTCCTCCCCCTGTCACATTTCTATAATTGCTAATATCTGTCTGTTACATTCATCGCTATCAACTTTTTTTCTTTCTGTATTCATTTTATCTTTGTAGCTCCTTTATTTAAATCATATTGGTGTTAATTAGTTGGTTAATTTCTTTTAAGCTATGGTGAACAGAAACACCATTGTGACAGAGACTAGTAGTTCAGGAAAACTGTTGGATTATATTTTGGTTAAAATCAGCTCTACAAAAGTGGATTCTGCTCAAATTGCAACAAAACAGTAGATTTTAATTATTTTCTCCCTGTGATTATTTCCTGTATTTTCAGCTTTTAACTAACAGTGCACCTGGGAAATCATTATTTCGTGGTGTTTTCCAAAGACATGGCTTGCTAATTCAAAGCATGTCATAGTGAGCTTTTTCAGTTCCCTGGAAAAAATTAATTCTCTTAGAATTCAATGGATTAATATTTTCTGAAAACTAATTAACACTTTGCCACCTGACCAGACAGGTCAATTCCATTAGGACATCTTCACTTTTAGTGATGAGGTAGAAGAAGAAATTATACAGTATTCAACTTTATGAATGTATGAGAAAGTAACAAACATTATGCTGGCATTAAGACCATGTTAATATGTATCTCACTGTCATGTTTACTGCTCTGTGGCAATGTACATTTTATTTAAATGCCCCTCTGTATTGCTGATGAAATATTTGTATTGCGTTTGTTAGAAGGAGCTGCTTGCTTTATTTCACAGATGTCTTTATGTATGGAATTCACAACTGAAGTTTCTGATTCAGTTTGTAACTCTCTTAGAGAGTACTCATAGGCAGAGGCTATAATGCCATAAGTTTGTTGCTGTTGAACATTTGAATGGTAGTTATCAATGAATAACTGTTGCAATATCCTTTGACATCTCTCACAAATGACAAAATTGGGAAGGTTCCAAGTTAACAACAACAATAATAATAATAATAATAGTAATATGCCTAGAAATTAAACAGAGATGTTGCCTATAAAATAGTGAATGATGACAGTGAGTTTTCAGGTGAGTGGAAGTCCAAGTTGTGGCATTCAGATCCACCTTCTAGGTCTGAAGAGGTTCCAGGGATAGAGAGAGCCTCTATACAAATACTGTATGGATGGTGTGCTTAAATTTAGCTACTCCAAATTTCAGATGTTTATCTGGCAAAAAATAATCATATCTTCTGGAAAGATGTAATCCTTTTTGGAGACAGTAATTCAAAATGTTGACAAAAATGTCATTGATGTTTTAAGCATTTTTTGACAGATTATTTTCATCTGGGTTTTTTATACATCTTTAGCCTAATGCAGTTCTTCCTCGCAGAGTTTCCCTCCATACATTTGCAAATTATACCTGAAAATACTGAAACTGCGCTAAAGTTGAGTGCAATGAAAGACTGTGGGGAAAACTGCTAATGAAAAGTAACTTAGTGCAAAGTAATTTGGCGAGCAAAGCTTTGCTAGCTAGGAAAAAAGATAAAAGGAAAAAGCAAGAAATCTAATTTCAGCCAAGCTCATTTTTCTGTGTGTGATTTAAATCCAGCATAATGTTAGAGAACCATAATAGATAATCAATACCTGCACTGTGTTCCCTCAGTACTTGTAAGTGGCTCACACATTATTCCATGTCCTGAAAGCTAAATCTGAAATTCAGACATAGCAAATGACTCAGGCTTTGGGGACTGACTCTTGGTGGGGGAAGAAAGGGGATTCAGTGAGCATAAAGGGGCATTGCTGTAGAATCAGTATGCCCTTCCCTCCAGAATAAGTACTTAGAAAAGTAAAGTAAAATAATGCAGTATAGCCAGAAATGGTTCCAGAATCTCTCCAGCTGCTTGGTCTAGTTCAGTCACATTAAAAATAATTTGAAAAGACTTTCTGGGAATACTGGACTGCTCTTTGTCTTGTTATCCCATTGGAAACACACACTTTGAAAGACATGTTATGCAGAGGCTACTGTGAGGCATGCAGTTTTAAGGAGGGTAAATCATCTATGTCAGGGTCGAAGATCATGTTTTCTGTCCATTTTCAACATTTACTGCATGAGGCTTTGTCACAGACATGTTTTGTGAAAAATCCTTTCCTTAGGATTTTTCCTCCTGCGAAGCTGAGAGGCCTCAGGAACAAAATGTAAGCAATGATTGTCTGCTGCTGTGGAATGCAACAGGTGGATCTGTGATTGGTCTCCTGTGGTTGTTTCTAATTAATGGCCAATCACAGTCCAGCTGTCCGGACTGTCTCGGTCAGTCACAAGCCTTTGTTGATTCATTCCTTTTCTATCCTTAGCTAGCCTTCTGATGAAATCCTTTCTTCTATTATTTTAGTATAGTTTTAATATAATACATATAATAAAATAATTAATCAAGCCTTCTGAACATGAAGTCAACATTCTCATCTCTTCCCTCATCCTGGGACCCCTGTGAACACTGTCACAAGGCTTGTTCAAGCTGATAATAGATTTTATGAGTAAAAGCTACCACTTCTCCATTCTTGAAATACCTGTCTATCACCACTGTATTTCGCTGGATATAGACGCAAGTGATATCTTCATCCTGTGTGGTCAATGGCTGAGGACAATCTCACTGATGTAATGGGAAAAGAACAAGGTCTTCTGTTTGTAGAAAAAGTATTTGTTTGCATTCATTCATTTCCTTTTATGCTGATATGAGCTTTTATTCTCTTAGCAACTGGCACTGGGCTGGGTTATTGCAATAGGACAGTAAAGGAACTCATTATTTTTACAACCTATGAAGCTACCCCTTTAGAAAAAATTACAGTAGGTCAGCAAACTACATTCCTGTTCTTCATAAATTTTTCATTATCTGAAACATTTTCATCTTCAGAGAGATCAAAAAATTTTGTTAAAATCAAAAAATCTGATTTTGTTAAAATCAGATTCCAGAGTACATAATTTCACAAATGCTCGAAATTGTTATTTTTAAAATAAAATCTGCTTCTCCAAATTCTTGAAATGTACTGACAAAGTGGGGCTATTTCTGTCCAATTCCATGTGCTTAGCTATAAACTGATGGGGGTAGATGACTGCTGTACCTTCAGAGTAATTGGCTCCCCAAGCTTCAGTGGTCGCATAGCCAGGGACACATGAGGCAGCTAGTGCCTGGCCACTAGCCAGGGGGAAGAATGGAAACACAGAGTTCCTTGTACTTCATTCTGGATGGTGGTTTGCAGGGTGACCAGTAGCCCTTCCCCAGGGCTCTGAACACTGTGGCAGCAAAACTGGTAACCCTGTCCAGTAAACTCTTCTCACTGCTGATGAAAATAAATTTCCTGAGCATAAAAGTTGTGCAGCAATTCTGGGAGCAGATATCCCAGAAGTTTAAAAGCCCTGGAGATCTGAGCTGTGATGAATCCTTCAAGGAGCATCTCAGCAGCTGGGTGAATGAGAGAAGGAGAGAAGAGGCAGAGAACTGGTGAGTTTTGATGGCAGACTTGTTCAAATTGACACATTTCTGCAAGACACTTTCAATGGACTCTTGTTTTTCTGACTGAAGCTGATTTTTTTTAAACTTTTTTGACCATCACTAGTCAAACCATCATGAAACCCCAGGAGACTCAAAAAATCAGCTTATTGCTTTGTAAGAGAGGTTTATGCATCTTGCTTGACTCAGAATGACCTTTTCTTACTTGAACTTGTTATGCTGCAGGTCCTCAGGTCATATTTGTGTTTTGCTGTGACTGCTCTGCCATGTGCTATTTTTCACGGGAGTTTGTACTGCAGCAGTAGCCTGCATGTGTCTGCTTTGGGGATTTATGAACCATCTTGCAGCTCTGGCCACACAGCTGTGCAGAGAAGTTGATGCTTTGAAAGGTTCTCCCCAGACAGAAAGCAGCCCTTCCAATGCCTGGTGCTCACAGAATAAAAGAGACGAAAGCCAAGAGAGAACTGGCAGAGGGAGAAGTATTAAAGCAATAAGGAGAAAGTAGAATTTTGCTTTCAACACATCCATGTTGCTATTCACTTAAAAGATAAAACAAAACAAAAGAAAAAAAATAAACAGACCCCAATCATTAACTCATCCTTAGGTAATTTGGATTTATACCAGAGCACAAAACTGATCTGTGAGAGAAGGCAGTGTTCTTTGCTAGCCCCAAAGCCCATGTTATGCTAGTGGCAAACGGGTAAACATGCTCCTTTCGAGCTTTCTGCTTTTGTTTTCAATAAAAGAAGACCCATAGAGTGACCTGCAGTGTAAGTTCTCTTCCCTTTCTCAGCTATTTCTGAAGTTTCATATCAACTGTGAATCCAAATAGCAAGATCTTTTGCCCTGTTTTAGGAGATAAAAAGAGTGAGCAAGAAAGAGAGAGTTGTTCAAGTCTTCACACAAGACCTCTGAAAGTAATGAATTTTCATCCTGTTTGATCCAGATACATCACTCTGAAAACAACAAGTAGATTTTGTATGTGTTTTACAGAGCTCCCAAAAATGTGACTCCTCCAGAATCTTGTAGAAAATGTCATATTCTACATTCTTTAGTTAGGGAGTTGAAATTACAATACCATACTTCTGGCTACTCTCTTGAGTAGAGGGTCTGGTTGGCCACATATTCTGCTTTGTCTTGAGTAAATGTCAATCAAAGAATTCTAATTAAAAGCTGAATTTCCTTCTCTGCATCTGGCAGCTAAAAATATAAGGTACTAGGGACTCAGTTTCAAATACTAGCTAGATGTAGTGTTGCTTTTAATCAGAAAGGAGATCTGGAACTGGTCTCACATCCTTATCAGGGTGTGTTAACTACTGAGTGACACATCTCTGGACCTTTTGGCCACTCTTCTCGCATCAGACCTGAAGCTTGCTGTTTGGAACTAGAAACTTTGCTGCAACTGCCCTGTTTTAAAAGGCTAACAATAACCACTGATTGATGAAAGGATTATTTTTTGTTTCAGATATGAACAAGGACACACTCTGAAAGATTTTTACAAATGGGAATTCTCAGCCACAGCTCTGCCACAGCATAGAGAGGCCACTTGATCTAAAGTACCACTCAGACCAGCTTTATGCATTAAAAAAATAACACTGACAATGAAATAAAAGACATAGCAAGGAAGGTGCTGAAAGGGTTGAACTGAAAGAAATAAGCCACCCTATTACAATCACATTTCTGTTCCTGGATTACAGATATGAGGTAAGGTAACAAAAATTCCCCCTGACTTGTTGTGCAACCTACCTGAGATGACTTCAGGTATCTTCACAGAATTGTAACCATTGTAACCATCTTCAAGGTTGCTTCATACTTCTTAGGATACATTACAGCATAGAGTATATGCTAGACTAGCAAGCATTCAATATCACTGAATAATGTCATTTTCAGTGTCATAACTTAACATCAATGTTTCACCTGTGAAATAATAAAAGTTGCACTTCTCATTTCTTTTATTGCAATAAAATACTTTTGAAAACTCTGAAAAAAAAGTGAATTCTACTAAAATAAAATAATATTTCAAGTGAGTTTGATTAGCTCATCCATTTGGGATTGCTTTCCTCTTAAAAATATGTAGCTGAGAAGATGGAATATTTCTGAAGACAGTATTAATTAATGAGAATATTAAATAATGAGATAAATGTTGATTCCAACACTAGTATTCATTCAGTGCAAGAAAAATTACATGATATGGGATACATACAAGGAACATAATGGAGCAGTAATTTTAAATGAACGACATACTCAAGAAAATAGTGATTTTCTCAAGGATAATACCCAAACATAGAAAAGGAAATTGAAAATATATTACTGAAATCACTCAGCTACTTCACTCTTTGAATTATTAAAAAGTTCTATGGATTTGTTTTTCAATTACCTTTTGCTATCCTGAAAAGACACGTAAAGGTCTTTTTACCCCTTTCTTTTTTAGTCAAGAATAGATTTTATTCTGCAAGTCTCTTTTGTTTTGCTTTTATTTGTTTGGTTGCCTGGTTATTTGCCTATAGGTAACAGTGGAAGCCCATGTTGAAGAGCTAGTTTTGCATTTTTGAAGGTGTTTATATCTATTAGTCATTTATGCATCCTTTACAGCCAAGCTCCATATTTCTCAAGTAGCTGCTAAACTGACTAAACCCCCTGCATAGAGATTACCTGTGTATCTCCCTCTGGATGTTGCTCACCCACTATAACATCAAAAGGGCCAGAGCTAGATTTATGAGGTCCTCTGGCAGGACTTCAGGCACTTATTTTTCTTGCCTCCCATAGCACAGTGGATGAGTAAGCCTATCAGATGGACTGTAAGACAACTGCCATGGCTTTAAGCAGTGTCTGGGATTCAGGATCCAAAAAGTACTGATCATCTCCTGGTATCCTGGGCCAGACTTCTGGAAAGCTGTGAGAAGGATGAAAAGATTTTAAACACTTTGTGGAGAATGCTGTCATAAATGAACATAAGGACATTTAAAGAATCACAGTGCCCTTTTTAATGTGTATGCTGATTTTGGAAAAATAAAAGAAGAGTGATATTTACAGACATAGGAGGAGTATTATCTGAAAACAGTATCTTTGTTACCAGCACCTTCCTGAAGTCATACTCCTGTGTGTCATTCATCAGATCGAATTGCAAGGCTGCTTCTGTGCTGCCTAAAAAAAGTGAAAAGAAATCCCTCACACCTTAATTAATACACAAAAATGCATTAGAAATTATTACAAATAGCCAGTCAGGTCTCCTTTATAATCAAAAGGAAACTACAGGTTAAAACATGGGCAGAAAATAGCATGCAAACTAAATTACCTGGAGAATAACATTTCAAATCCACATCATTCAAACGAACACAGATAAGTGAAAAAGAAGCAAGAATGAAAGAATCCTAGAGGCGGCCACAGAGAATAAATTAAATTACTTTCTAATGAAACACTTAGAGTCAATGTGTTTGGAGGAAAAGAAAGCAGGAAAATATAAGCTAAATTCACAGATCAATCCTTGCCTGCTCTTTGCTGCACAGCATTTGTGAAACAATTAAGTCCCACCTTCTTTTCAACGCTAAACCTGAGAATATCAAAAAAAGATCAGCAGACTCGGGAAAGAATAAGAAAGAATAAGCAGAGACATTTAATCACTTCAAGTTTGTCAATTGTCTTCTGCCTTATTCACTCTGAAATATGTGCTTTAGTTAAGTTCGTCCTATCCATAGATATTCAGGCACCCTGGTTTTAACTACTTAACAAGACACAAAAGAGAGGGTCAGTGCAAGGAGGCTGTATCACCCTCGGTACTGAAGGTATTATTATGCAATGATTTCTTCATTGTTCACTGTCTGTTTTACCACTGATGGTGTTTGTAAGCCCTGATTCACACTGCTTAGAAAGGGAGACCTCAAGCCAGAGGCAGCAATGCAGGGGGTTATCCCTGCTCTCACAGCTCCTTCATGCCTTGTAGGATCTCCATCTCCCTGTGGACAATAGCCTTCTTTTGGGGCAGGAATTATATCAATATGGAAGCTCTGTGGATCTTTACCAAAAAAATCCCTTTATTTTCAGAGTCTCCTATGATGCTTAATTTTTTGTATATTTTAGTATTTGTGAAGCATTCTGATCCCTTTGGGTTGAGATTTTTGCTGGAAGTAATATTGTTTCATGCTGCCTCTATCTCACAATGTGCCAAATAATCCTCTGTGGTTTCCTGAGGTCTGCAACACAGATTTTGAAATAGCCACGTTAAACAAAGTAGGGTAAGGTGGAGACACAATGTCATGTACCAATAGAGCAGGAAAGTGCAAGGGAAAGCCTTTGGCACTGTGGTTGAAAAGGTCATGCTAAGTAACCCCAGGAGACAGAGGAACAGCACCTTGTCGAGGTAATTACAGCCAATGGTGCCTTACTGGTGTTACTTTATTGTCTTTAAGGACACTGCCAGTTTGTATTTATGTTCTTGTCTCTCAGTTTGTTCCAGCATACGAGTCCCATTTTAAAATGAACATTAAAGAAACTCAGAAAGGAAAAGTGACACTCCCATAAACATGTATACACACACACAAAATAAAACCTGACAGAACATGACACATGGAGTGTCAGCTCTTAGTTATCAGTTTCATGGTTTTCCATTGGTTGTAATAAGACCTTCAGATAACTCAAAATGTGAACTTCTAATCTTCCTTTATGTGTGTCTATGTTTTCATGCTTGCATAAATAGGATTCAGACTAAAAAGCAACACATTACTTATGGCCATGATAAATAAACACAGCCACATCTTTTGCAGAATAAGGATGTAAAAGCTGTTGGACTCCTAAAACATCAGATATGTGTGACTCTTAAATAGGAAGTGGTTGATTGCATGTGGACATCTTCCCCTTCCCCGTGTCATTAAGCTGATGGAATTATTCATGCCAAGGAAGGGATACACACATGTAAAGCACATATTAAAGTGTCATAAGTCAAATGACACTAGAAAAATAGAACAGCTTGTGTCTGTTTAAATATGTCCCTGGACATAGATACAGATGGTGGGAACTGAATAGCTTTGACCAACATATAATGAACTCAAAGTGTCATTTTCCTAGTTATTCGTATTCTGTCTGTGTGAGCTTGGAGTGCTGGACAGGCTGGCTGTCATCTTTGTGACACAGAAGCTGACTTAGGAGTAGTGACAAGAGTGGCTAAGGAACAAGCACAAATTTCACAAGGTAAACTTGTGGCAAAGTGAAGCATAGAATTCAAGTCTTGATTTCCACAGTTAATGTCTGATCTTACCTTGTGTTCACTTTACAGACAAAAAATATGTGCCATGGGGATAAAAACAAGGGTTTCATTGCTGAATCAGGGATTTCTGCCTGTGGAGTACTTGGAAGTTATAACCCAGGGTGTTATAGCTCAGTGTGTGATAAGATCATAAGACCATCTGAGAGAATAAAGTGTGTTCCTACAAGCATATTTAGCTGAGCAGATGTGCAACTTGAGAAAGAAGGCAACAGCTGTTTTGCACTCTCTCACTTCTTTAGGGAAGACACTATGTTAGCTCTTTCTGGTTAATTGAGGAAGTGGTCAACACGGGAGTTTTGTGGAGAGAAATCTCCAGATGCTCACCTGCATTGATCAAGAATTACCCATTTCTGTGTCTGCATTTCTGCAAATGAACTGTGCAGGTTCCAGGGGAACTCTGTGCTCTGGCAGAGTGGGCACCATCCATTGCTTCTGCCAAAATGGTGATCTGTGATTTAGAATAGATTCAGTCCTAAGATGAGGAAAATGCTGAGGGATCACATAGGAGCAAAGCACCTGCTCTTGTAGCTCATGTAAATTCTTAAAATCTCATCTATTCCACCTTGTGAAAGGCAGAATGTACAGTTCCTGTGGGATGTTTTTCTGACCAGGAAAAGCAAATATTTCCTAACTCTTCTTAACATTGAAGGAACCATGAAGACCCAAATTTTGTCCCTCAGAGCAGGAACAGTGAATTCTACAATGAATCTGAATCTTTGGAACAAAACCTGTGAGTATTCAGGGCCCAGTGTGAATGCCTCAGCAGAGCTTGCTTGGTTTTCTTCTTGGTTCAGTGCACGTGATTTTGTTTGCTTCCAGAGGCTGGCCTAGAGAATTACAAATGCCTGCTGTTAGTGCATCTAGTAGATTTGCTCTTTCAGGTCAAGAGGTGAGGATTTATGCCTTTCATGCTGGATTTTGGATCTCATTGATGACCTTACTGTCCCTGTATAGGTATCACATACACTCTAATATAAGTGTGATGAAAAGGAGGAAAAGTGACCTTTATTTCTTAGTCCAAATCATACAATCCAAGTTAGAGCTTTTTGTCAAAACTAGCTGATGACTCACTGCTGGGTTTGCTATTACATATCAAACAGGCTTGGACAGCTTACATCCAAACTATGGGGTGCAGGAATACTTCCTAGATCCTAGGTTCAGGATTCTGATCCTCTGTTTTCACACATTTTTTTTGGAAAAATAATACTTTGTGTGGTCAGGAAGACAGTAAGGATGCTCCTGCAAGTTTCCCTGTCTGTGTTTTCAGAGAATATTCTGGATGAAGGATTTTTAAAATGAAATCTTATCAGCTCAATGCTATAAAGGAAGGATCTTGGAGGCCCTACCTTTAAATGGCACACAGCATGGTAACTCAAAGTTGTAGTAGTTTTCAGTCACCCCAAGCTCAGTCAGGAATTGAATAGGAATTCATAATAAATGACAATAATCTGTTGTCTTCATACCCTTTAATTATCTCATGAGATCAGGTGAGAGTGGATTTGAAATGAAGTTGTGGTGTAACAGGAAAATCAATCTGGCATTTGCATGTTGTGAAAACTTTGGGAGGAAGCTTAATCATACAAAAGATAAAAAGTTCTTGTAGTTGTTTAGTCAAATACAAGAGATGGTACTTGGAAAGTGATACAACCAATTATTATTGTGAGAGACGGGGGTGGGAAGATGAAAAAGAGCTTTCAATTCCTTTTGTTAACATTTGCTCACACTAAATAATTATTTGAAAAGAAACTGCCTTGAATCTGTGCATTTTATACTGCTGGCTCTGGAACTTTTTAGGTCTTGGGTTTGAGATCACCGGTACAAAGCTCCAAAACACTTAGTCAAAGTATAAAAAAAAACCCAAACTAAAGAACATTCCTCTCAGTGCAGAGAAGTGATAAGGAGTATCTCTTCCATTGGACATATAGCACATATAGCAGAACCGAGTCTAAACAACTCCAAAGAGTCTGGTGGATTTCATAACACTTTTATAAATCAAGATTATGAGACAACAATCATAGACAGATCAGATAAAGTATTCTGTGTTTTTGCCCTGCCCTTTTCTTTGGCCAGTAGTATAGACTTAAACACTCTTGTTCCATAAGAAGAAAAAAAAAAAGATTTGTAAGGTGAAATTCCAGCCATAGGACTATCTCCAAATACTTCACTCGTGTAGAGAGTCAGTGTTAGAGGATAGAAATGTCCATTGAAGGGGGAGAGGGTGTGGGAATGTTACTAAAACATGGATTAAATCCTTCAGCAGCCAGCAGTGCATGGAGTTTACATCTTTATCACTTACATGTTTAATTTCAAAAGCAGTATAAGGTCATAGAATGGTTTGGGTTGGAAGGGACTTAAAAATCCTGTAGTTCCAAACTCCCTGCCATGGACAGGGACACCTTTGACTGGGATTGTTCAAAGCCCCATCCAACTCAGCCTTGAACAATTCCAGAGATGGAGCATCTACAAATTCTCTGGGCAACCTGTTCCAGTGTCTCACCATATTCTCAGTAAAAATTTTCTTCCTAAAATCAAATTTCTTTATAAAATCAAAATAAGTGGTGTATAGCATTTTTAAAATTTACAGTTCAAGTTACAAGCTTCATCAGAGTAATATGAATAATATTCTGACCCTGTGTTTCTTCTGCTGTTTCCATGTCTGCAGGATAGACTCTATCTCCTTTCATCATTGTTGAATTCTTCCCCTCACTACATCTTTTCACTACATGAATCAGTTACAGTGTTCTCAATAGATGGTCAGTCCTTCCAATTTATCTTTGAAAGAGATGATTTTTTTTTTGAGGATAAAAATAAATACTAGGCTTCAATTTATATCTAAAATCTTCATCTCATTACTCACACTGTCTTGAAACAACACATTGTAAGTTATTAATTTAGTGCAAGGGAATTCGGCATTGATGAAAGATACTGAAGTGACATCTTAATTTCTTTCTCCAGGAAACATTCATGTCAGGACAGGTTTTTCTTATAACTTTTGCTGATATATTTTTGATTTGGATGTCCAAGAAGACTCGAAGCCTCTTACTTTTTATATAGGCGTTAAGAGGCTACAAGTGGAACACCATTGTGCTTGGGGCTCTCTGATGTGAACAGATAGTAAAAGACAATCCTAAAACTGATAATGACAAGTAAAGGAGGGGAGGAACACCTTATATTGAATTCTCATAACCTACTCTAGGTTCTTGTGTCCTGCTCTGGTTCCTGGGTCAGTGTTTTAACCACTCCATGTATACCAATCCATCTCTGGAACTTGAATGCTTTCAGGTTGATAGCGCTGCTCCCTCATCACACAAATTAGCTGCCTCTTTTATTGCCTCTTATTTATTACTTTTGTTTTAGTATTGAGTACTGTTTACTTGGACTTATTCAAAAATGCTGGTGATGCCATCAGTTTGCAGTGACTATCATCAGCTGCATCAGCAGACTGTAGGTAAGAAGTCCACGGAAAAAAGTAGAGCCATACCTGCTCTCTCATTGTAAATACAGTCCTCTGTAACAGCAAACTGTCCTCCTTCCTTCCAGTGAACTGAATATACCTTGTATGTTATAGCTCAAGGCTGACCTTGCAAAAAATGAGTGTGCTTGCATAATAATCATAATTTGCATCATGATTTGATCTTGCCGCCCTGAGCATTGGAAACTATGATAGAAAGTTATACAAATCTGGGGAAATGAGGAAAAGGAGGGTTGCAATTTCTCTAAAACAGGTGACAAAATAAGAACATATAACACAGAATGGCAAGCTATGCCATGAGGGGTAGGGCCTCTCTGCTTTTGGATTAGTTCTCAAATAGTATTAGCTGTATTGCACATTAGATTGATATGGAGTGACATTCTCTTCATTGTCATAGTGTTAGGATTGAGGAATCATTAATAAAAATGGTGACAGAAAAATTAAAGCAACTAATCCACTTATTTGTAATCTAATTGTTTATAACTTCCTCTGCCCTGATCTCTTTGATCAGTCTTTGCTGTATCATGGAATTGACTCTGTTCCTTGAGGCAGTCGTTACAAGACAAATCCAATGCTGGAATGACTCTATTGGTTCTGTTGATATTGTATGATCTGAGAATCTGATGGAAGGAGTTATTTATAAACTGCCTAGAATACTTTGCAGTACTTAAAGCTGGATGATTCATTTATCATTGAAAAGGTGGAGCATTGATGTGAGATCAGCAAGGGTATAGGCTTAGTAATATATTATAAATATTGATATGGAGCCAATGAGTTCCTGACAATGGGATTCCTTATCACATTATGCTGACAGCCTAAAATTCCACCAAAAAAAAAAAATAAAAAAATTTCTAAGAAGCACCCAGAACATCTCTATTTTCCTTTTCCAGAATGGGTCATGTTTTCATCAATGTCCTGAATGTGAGAAAACTGACTCAGATTTTAATTATGTTATTTATGTTTATGTTATTTATTTATGTAGTTTGTGACGTGAAATGAAGTTTTGGCTGAAAGTTGAGTTTGCTTTTGATGAAATACTGCACTCTTACTGATATTAGGTTTTATTATTTAGGCTCTCCTCATTAACTCAGAGATGGAGTCTTCCAGAATTCATGTCTCATTGATCTCTCAATCTTACTGAAGTGTAAACAAAACCACAGGGTAGCTAGGAGGTTTGTGGAGAATCTCAAAGCAATGATTGTGGAGAGAACACCTCTTTCCTTATTTATACCCTTGTCTTCCAGCACTTCAACTTTGTCAAAACTTATTGTTTAGGTACTCTCAGGATACTGCCAAGTTTGTCATTGGTTTGACTGATTTATTTATTTTTGTAATTTCAGCACAGTGAAGTATTTTTCTTGTTTTCAGTGACTTTTAGAACTCCAGATGTTGGAGGAACTTGGTGCACAGACTGTTTGCCATTTCATTGCAATGACCAGTCACTCTTCTCCCAGAACCCTAATGATAACTGGTGTAGTTTCTAGGAGTTAAAGTTATCTCTTAGTTTCTGACACAATATCATAATTCATTTCTTTCAACTGTAGCCAGCTGTGATTTTTCAGGCTTGATCTCCTGTGTCAGACTGCAAACTGATCTGCTATCTAGGATATTTACAGCTGGGGGTACAAAAAGTTACGTTTCTTTTTTGTCATCCTTTTAGAATCACCTTATTCCTCTAGATTCCTCCAACCAGCTTCTTAGTCTAAGATTCATTTTCAATTTTGTTAACTTCTATTGGAGCTTAGGGCTGACAGAAGGATAATTTAGTGGAATTCCTGATTTTCTTCTTGCCTGTTACTAACCTAGGCAATGATCCTAGTTAAGACTGAATTAGATCCCTTGCTGTGCAAACCTTAGAGATCCTGATTAATTAAGTTGTTTGTTGTACAGCTGCTGGTTGGATGGTTGGTATTTGTAAGCAGAGCCCAGCTGCAGCATTTCTCCCAGCAGTTGTTGGAGGCTTCCATTTAGGGTTTTAGCACGTGAAGCTCCTCAGATTTCAGTGTGCCAGAATGAGGTGAATCAGCAGGAAAGGCAAATGTGGGTAAATGAGGTGTTGATTGTTAATTCCAACTTGAGATGAAACTTTCTTGGTCAAACAAAGCATAGATGGAGAGCAATATTCATTAAGAGAAAGAGACAGCAGCAGACAACAGACCTGATTTATTTTGACCTTATGCATTTTGAAGGGAAACAGCAGGAAATCCAGTGAGGTGAAGAATTTATTTTAGCATCAAATCATTTTATGGGACCAAGAGCACGCAGGACAAAAGTAAATATATAAATTCTTTCTATTGAGGAAATCTCAGCACATTCAGCCTTTTCAAGGATTTCTCAAGTCTTTGGAAAACCAGATGTTAAATATAGAGTGATTTAAAACTTCCAAACAATGCCAATCAGCTTGTGTCGTGATTTATTTAAAGGGGTTATGTATGACTAGCTGACCTGTCAGCTAGGCACATATGCTGTGTTCACACTGTTGCAAAAAGTGGAACATGTAAAATTTTCTTAGGAAAGGATGCTCTTTGTATACTTTCAAACCTAATCAACAAGAGCAGAGATTTAATCTGTGAAAGAGATAGCAGCTAATAAGCTCTAAGTGATGTGCATATGCTAGAAAAGCAAATTACTTGTTGGTATTATTGCCTTGTTAAGGTTTAGGCCTGGACATGATTCAATGGTCTGGGACCTAGGGAGATGCTAACAAGGCTTGGGAAGAAGGATGCCCACTGACTGTGGACTTAAAAAATGCAGAATGTTCAGGCTGCAAGGACACCTGTCAGAACTCACAAGATAAGAAATAAACTAATAAAGCAAATTCAGCTGTTGTGTGACATTAGCTCCAACTGGTTAAAAGGTAATTCCAGCAGGGACTGATTGTGACCATTGACTCACAGACAACCAACCTGAGAAACCCACTGACCTAAAAGAAGAGAAGGACTGAGCACATGGACTAATTAGCATGAGAAATGAGAGAGTCATTAACCAATAGAAGATAGAATATTAATTAATAAGAGAACTATCTACATAACTTCTAGCCAATGGACACTAATTCCTACAATGTCTAAATAGTAAAAATTTTGAGAGTTGGCATGCTTGATTTTTGGAGTACCATTGACTACCCAGGCTTGCACAACTCTGAAATAAGTAATCAATGTCACTCTTGAGTGTGTAATTATTGGCTTGTTGCACACTGGGTAATAAATCCAATACTTGAGAACAGCAACACTACCCACAATGATACTAAGTGTGAGATTCTCCAAAGGACTTCCTTCAGAAACAAGCCAAGTTTGTGACAATGACAACAGACAGTCACTGAGGGTGCCTGGGAGAGTTTGGCCCTAAGTGCAAGCTCACTAGTCTGATTAGTCTAGAATACAGACAATACCTGTGTTTTGAGGCATCTGGTCTGAATCTTTGAAAAGTGGGTGGCCTGGAAAGAATTAATAATAGATGAAATTGTAAAAGATTTATTATGTTCCCATTAAATTTTGGGTCCTAGCATCTATTTAAAACCTGGCCAATTATTAGCTAATTTGCATGCACAAATGCCTATTTTCTTGGACACAAACAGGTGGATATTTTTAAGCATAATCATCTTATTAATGAAAGCACATAACTCACAAGGTGCATAGAAAGGTTAAGGTTTGTACAGGCAAAGAAGAAACTGATGACTAAGTCCAGACATGAGAGTAGCTCTGAGGGAGAGGGATTTCTTTGCATAATTTATGGGCAGTGAAATGAAGAGAGGCTAAAAAAGCAGTGAGAACTTTTGGCTCAGTTCCTGCTGAAAACTTAAAAACTATACTCCCCATCTTATTATGGCAAAACAAAACCAACCTAACCATTTAACAGATGATCCCCTTGCTATAAAAAAGCTGCCAACTTGTATCATTTTGGCTCATTTATTTGGCTTGGAGATAGGTACAGCTGGAGCAAAGCTAAAGGAAAAACCCCAAAGCTCTTTCTTCATCTTTTTTTCTCATGGACCCTGAGTTTTAATTAACTTCATCATCCTCTTATTAAAATCAAACTCTTCTAATGGGGCTTCTCCTCTTCCCCAGACTTTATTTGTGCTGTGTTGATATCAAGGAATTTTTCTTTTGGAGGTTGAAGTTATCCAGATGTCTCTCAAAGCACCCAGCTTAAGATTGCCTCTGACAAAGCTAATACTAAGATCCCATAGAGAAAGAAACAAAGTCTTAAAAATTTCCTTGAATGGAAAAGCTATTTTTCACCTTTAGGTAATCTTCCTCGGTTAATTATAGGAAAATACTATTAGCAGTGTCAACAGGCCAAGAAATAGAGTTTTGGGAGTACACAAGAGATCTGGAGACCAGAAGAAACCAGCTCCATCATCCAAAGCATTCTACTCTTCGAGGGGGAGCACCTCTCCTTGCAGCCTGTGTCAGCGATTGCTCCCAAAGACCTTGGGCATACCTGTGGGTAATGTGCGCTGTCATTCCATGCTTTAATACTCTCAAAATGAGGTCACCCAAAAGAGACCTTCAGATATCTATGTGGCTGCCCCAATATCTGAACAAAACCTGCAAAATATCAAAGGGCATTATGAGCAGCACTGAACATTTGCACAGGGAATTGTACAGACAGCATAAAATGAAAATTGGCATATAAACCACCAGTCATCCTGTAGAGTGATGAGCTCAGAGGATATGTCTATTTCTGTGTCACAGGATAACACCAAAAGTCACGCCTGTTTTCTTATTTTTTGTTTGGAAATTCTTCTATTCCTTTTTACCTCCTGAATACAAATCTTCAATTTGTGACCTTCTACCTGCAAATGAACATTGTTTATTCTCCTTGCATGCCTCCTTACTGTTTTTTTTTCAGACTTTGCTGTATTTGGGAAAAACAGTGTTTCAGCACTAAAATGAGTCTTGCATTGAGCCATAAATTCTGTCAAGGCTGTGCACTTTTGTGGCTTCTGCTCCTCCCTACCTGAGCATTAGTTGGTCTCTAGCTGGGATTAATGACATGTCAGGGTCAAGATTAAAATAGAAACCTTCACCTTTCCTAAGCATTGCTACCTCTATGGATACCTCATGACTGACTGTGTGCACATGATGCTAATCTGATAAACCATGACCTTTAAAAATTAGCTTTTCAATTATTTCAAACTGAATAAAAATTTAAATGAGAAAAGGCTATTCAGACTTTAAAGATGTGGATGTAAAAGGAAATTAACCCTGAGAAGGATGACTGTAGAAAAAGTGGAGTTGGGCAGAAAATCTCTGACATCCTCTTATGTGCAAATCTTTCTAGGAACGTGCAAGGCAGTACCCCGTGTGTATTTTTTCTATTCCAAATATGTCAGCAGAACTATTAGAGATATTTTTAAAGAACTGGCATCCACTCTTATGCCTGTAAAATCAGGTGCCTTCATTATCAGATCCAAGTTTTTAAACATCATCAAGTCTCAGGACATTTGTGAGTGTTTAGCACTTTGTAAAAAAAAAAAAAAAATCACACCATTTAGGTTTGCATTCAGTCTTCCCACACATATCTGTACCTGCTGTATTTTGATGCACTCTGCATCAAGCAGCTTGTAAAATTCAGTGTGTCAGTTCCAGTCACACTGTGATCCCTGGTGAACATGGGAGGTACTGTGAAGCTCATCTCTTGATTATAAATACCTCACACTTAAGACTGATCCCATATGTTTTGCTGATGTCTGACCCACTTGCTTCCAGAAATGTCTCAACTGGCTGACTTGCCAGTTTATTTTCATATTTTCTAGTTGCATTCTCAAACTATTTTCTTTTTTAAGTAAGCGTGCCCTGATGTTCCTTCACTTATTTTTGACTGAGCAAAGGTGCTATGCTGTTTCTGTACTGAGCAACCCATTATATTTCAATATAAAAAAAATCGAAGTAAACTCCCTCCTCTTTAACAATTGGTATTTTGGCACAGTCTTTGATGCAGTAATCAAGATTTCAGTTTCGTAGGAATGAACCAACATAACTTCCACTTAAGATAGGAAAAATTTTGGAGACTGAACACTTTTTCCAAATGGGACCCCATTTCAACATTTTTTGGCACCTCTAAACTAGGGTTAGACCTGTACTGGTTTGCTTCATTGCATCTACTTTAACCTTGTTGAAATCATGTGCATTTGACAAATCTCTATAAAACTAAACACTGTCATCCAAAAACTATAAAAATATTTCAGTAGTAGAATTGATATTAATGGAAGTTTATATCCACATTTTTAAATCAACTGAACTGAAAGTTTAAAAATACATAGAAAGAAACCTTTTCTTTATAGCAGCTAAGAGAGTTTTAGTATATGCCAATAGAAACATCATTCTTGTAGATGAACTGCATTGTCTAGTAGTTCTCCATACATACAGGATCACATGCCATCCTGTACATGCCATTGGAAAATCCTTACTTGGCCTGGAGCAGACAAGTCACTGTCTCATTAACTATGAATATAAAAATTGTACACTTTAATTTTTGTTATCCACCACTTGCCACCCTGTCCCTATTCCTTTTGTGACAGGGATGCCATCAAAGCTACTCAGACTCTGTTTGGCAATGGAGACAGCATGTACAAGTGTTTAGAATCCAAACAGGCAAAGCATATACAAGCTTGTTATAGGACCTGACTACAAGACTCTTAAAATTAAATGAGTACATGGCCTTTGCTAAAGTAGAATTTGTATTGTAAAGGACATTCCAAGTCTGCTTTGTTATTTTCCTGCTTTGCATCAATTTTGATTTTAAAGTGAAGAAAAAATTCCCAAGTAAATTAATACTGAAATAACAGAAGGTCATTTGACTATCCAATCCTAATAATTCAGACTTTTGAGGTAGCATCTATTCTAACTATATTCACTTTTGTCTAAAGATAAAAAGAAATAGCAGAGAACCAAGTGAGAGAATCAATATGAAATACCCTGTTTTTCATCAAATCACTACAAAATTCTTTTTATAGGAAGAATGAAGCCAAAATCAAAACATTCTAGAACAGACAAGACAGCATTTTACCAGTGAAATACAACTGAACAGTTTCTGATTAGCACTTGTATGCAGTTTCACTTCAGTTACAAGAACAGCACAAGAAGTGATTTAGCTCAGTTTTGTTCCTGCATAGCACAGTGTGTCTTATACCCTTTAAACACCCAACCAACAACCCAGCCAAAAAGCTCCCTCAAAACTAGGTTTTCTTTTATTCAAGAGATAGACTGTCCTGGAAATGATTTCATCAGTTTTAATTTCCAGGCTCTGTCAGTAACTTTCTTAAGTCCTCAAATAATACTTGACTTTTGGAAATAGAACGGACTGAGTTTGTTGATGTTTGCAAAGCAGATTGAGACTTCAAACCAAAATCACTTTCTAAGCACTAAGTATTATATTTGACCTGAGTCAAATTTAGAGCTGAGGTTAGATCAAGTGGAGAGTGAATAAGAAATGCCAAGAATAAAATTTTCTGAGAAAATGCAGGGTTTATTTTTAGGATAAGTAAGTGGAGAAGATTGAAATAAACTGTGGGATTAAGTACTTGGTGAAGGAATTATCTTTGTGCTTTGAAAGCTTTTGATCTCTTCTCATTTTAGTACAGTTTAAAACATTACAATGCTTTTTAACCATCTACTGTAATAATCCTTTACCTTCTGAACCAGCTGTTTGGAAAACAAAGCAGATCACAGGTTGGAAGCCTGTGCAGAAGCACCCAATAAAACTGAGAAAGTTGTTCTGGATTCAGCCATGACTGACTGTGGCTGGAGACTTATCCAGAGGCTGTTCTTTGGCACATTGCTCCCTGATATCCAAGTATCGGTGCCACACGCACTGATTGCTGAAAATTACCATAGTCAGTCTGAACACAGCCTGAGCTAGGCTGATCCTGACTCACACATTGGCACCACTGGTTGGAGGGAGATTATGCTGATTTTGTTACATGTTACAATTCCCCTACTCCTGAGCTAATCTGAAAGGGGAAATTGACATTCAAAGAAACTGATTTCAGATTTCAGTATCAGCTGGAGCAGTTTGTGTGTGAAAGATCACAAAACATGCATTTCTGAACCCTTCCCAATTTTGTTAATTGCCTCTACTCAGATGGTTACTCATGTTCTATACCAGAATTTGCCAATATTGGGAATCTTCCAGCAGCTCTTTTCTGTTGTAGCTAATGCCTTTGTGTAGTGTTTGAATTGTAGACTTTGGAATATTGACAGGTATGGATATGAAACTCAGTCTATGTCTATACTGCAAGGGATGGCAAGGACTGGGTAGGAGTTTCCAGTTAATTTTACCCTGACTTTCAAAATCTGTATGTCATTTAACCATCAGTCTATTTGATAATTTAATTTACAGATGCATCATTTAGCAACAGTTTGTTTTTATTTCTTTAACAATATATTTTGAGTACATTTATAGGTCTGACTCCTTCTTTATGAACAAAATAAATGCTCTAGTGCTTTAAAAGTGATGGGAATGATGGTTTGTTTTTTTTATAAGTGTAGATGTATGAGTGTTTTACTGAAAGCAATTAATTCTTTGGATTTTGCTTAAAGTGAGCTGATTTGATTTGTTTTTACAGCCACATGCTACAGGCAAAGAATAAAATTAATAAAGAAAAGGAACATATTGTTCCTGAGATAGGAGAATGTATTTAAATAAGAGGCAGACCATTTGATCAGGGCTGGCATAATTCCAAGCACCAAAATTCCAGCAAAAATGAAGATAGAAAAATTAATGTCATTACCTCAATGCAAATTTTTTTTGTTTGGTTTGATTTGGTTTTCTGTTTGTTTGTTTGTGGTTTTGGTTTTTTTGTTTGTGTTCCAGGATTGCCAAAGTACAGTTGCCTAGGAAATGTCAGTTGAATTTAAGGTATAATTCTAAAATATCAAGATCTATGGGGGAAGAGATGTTTCTAGAAGACCCACACATAACTAACAGAGATTCTTGCTCCATGTTGTGAGACTCAGTGATGCTGGACTCTGATTCTTGTTATGGTACTTTGCCCTTGCCCAATGGAATCCTACAATTTGTTAGCAGCTCTAAAGCCTCAGGATCTCAAATCATGAAAGGGGTAGGACAAAGGGTCTCGAAAAATGAAAACTACATTCTTGGCTGAATTTTTAGAACACTCTTAGAGTGGTGTTTGAGACAAGATGCCTTGTCAGATAAGTAAAACGAGTGAAATAAATATGTTGACAGGTGGGATTATTATTCTGAGAACCACTGTGAGCATTAATCTGAAATCTTTGATGCATGGAGAAGACTGAAAGCTGCTTTTTCTTTGGGGCTTTTTGGCTCTGACTGACACTGTTGAAAGGTTTAGCTTAACCCATTTAATCATCCATTATTCTTAAAACTATTATTATGACAGTTGTTTCTCAAGTGTGGACAAGGCACGCAGGAACAGCTGGTGTGCATCTCAAAATGCTTATAACCTAAGTGTGAATGTGCTGTTGTGAATCACTGTCTTTTTAGAATTGTGACTATCCCTGTTATTGAGTGTGCTGCTGATTTCTGCCTGGGCTACTTAATTTATTATCACAATAACAGTAGGAAGATTAACACTAGAGCAAAACCAGCAGTTTTCCAGATGCTTAGAAATTGTACTCAAGATTTCCACTGCTGCTACTCCAGAAAACAAGCAAAATTTTGTCACTAGTATTTGATGTACTGGGACAGCGAAGCCTTACAACTTTCAGTGCAAACCCATCAAGTTCTCAAATCCACAGCCAAGCTTCACCAACACGAACTGCAAATGAATACCAAAGTTTCAGAACTTCTGTAACTGGGTCTTTTGGAAGTTGATGAGTTGTTCCATTAAGCCCAACCCCTTCTGCTCCCTCTTCCACTTCCTTTACACCTTCTCTATTTTTTTTATTTTTTTTTTAATCCAAAGCATCATGAAAATATTGAACATTTTTTGAAGGCAGTCTTCTCTGGATTCATCTCCCCTCTGAATAATTTATTAGACTGTCTGTTAAAAATACAAACACTTATGGTACCATTCTACATGCATTAGTGACACAGAAATAGTAAATAGATAATGAATCTAGAGACTCTTCACTGAGTTTGATGACATCCTGTCTCATCTGTTTCAGCCTTTCCAGATATTTTTCTTTTCCTTGCCCTTAAAAAATAGAAAGTACTTGGAAGTCTGTGTGTTTTCCAGTTTAAGTCCTAGTCATTCTTTGATTTTGTCTCCTTTCAGCCAACAGAACGGGACCATTTAATGGTTTCTTATGCTGAAAACAAATTTTAAACTAGCTTTGAAAATCCATTCTAATTGTGTTTACCAAAATATGTGCAAAGTGCACAAAGGCTGTGCTCAGGCATACAAGCTGTACTCTGTAGATATGCTCAGACTCAGAAGAGAGCTCTAAAAAGCAGCACTGTGAAGAATGCAAATGTGCAGGTAAAGATATTAGCTAAGTGCCCTAATTAAGCAGATCCATTTTCTCGAAGGTTGCCTTATTTGTCCGCTGAAGGATTGCAGTCCACGAGTTTTGACAACAGAGCTAAGACTCAGAACACTAATGGTGATCAAAACATGTGCAAGGATAAGGGTTCCTTTGAAGCTGCTTTTTTATTGATTTGAATCAACAGTGATGGCACGCATAGGTGACGTCTCTGAACTATGGTGAGTTCTTTACTGCAGCATATGGCTTATGTAGCCATTTTTGGTTGGTTAGTTATACTTCCTGAATGCACACCCACATATTATTTTACCCAATGCTGGTGTTAATCATATATTTTTAATAACAGGTCAGGACATAAATAAAATTGGCAACCTAACATCCAGTATATTTTATGGCAATTGAACATGAAAAACATGACAGTCTGCCTTATTCAAGCCTCTGATCTATTCCTTTTGCTTCTTTTCAGGAATCTCTTCTGCTTTTTAATCTTTTTTGCTTTTTTTCAGGGAAGTTTTAATACATTCATCTTTGAAAAAATATGAGGCTCCAAGAGAAAGAAAACAGACAAATGACCTGTTATACATACTCACTGAAAAACACTCAGTCTGCATCTACTTTATATTGAAATGCAAACAGAACTCAAGATAAGGCTATTTCAACCGATACAATCTTTGCACCCCAAGAGTGCAGTTTGAATCTTGAGTTAGCTGACAGTTTTCTGTATGCCGGCTCATTTTCTTGCTGTCCATCCTGATCTTTGGTCACCACAGTGGCCTTTCACTACTTTCACTTCCCTAAGATCTGAGGGACTACTTCTCAGATCTCACTGAAATAGATGGGTCTGGTTTCCTAATAATTTGGATTGGTTGCTTTTATCTAAGTTTCAGACCTTTGTAAGTTTGATATTTCTGCAGGAAAATAGTTCTATAAAGAAACAAAGGACAGGTATAAGGGCTAAGCAGCGTGGGCTTTAATCTTATTGACTGAATTCATAGTGAGTGGATTAAGATCAAGATAAATCAGATGTAGCACTCCCCATCTGATATCCACAGCAATTGTGGCATTAGGGTGAGCACAAATCTTAAATCCTGACTATTTTGGCACAAAGTATCTAGGAATCAATCCAATAACAAAGTAGCTGGAGATTGAGAAGAACTTTACCCATGACTCCAAGCCTTCTGCTTAGGGTGGGATTTAACTTGATGAAGAATTCGATACATCAGCTTTGGACAGTTTAATTACCGCCTACAACTTTCTTCTTCCTGAGTGGAAGAAAAGCTTTCTTTGGCTACTTGAGCAGAATTTGGTTGTGAAACCTATTCTCTTCCATTCACATTATTCTGGAGTATTGTGGATGCAAAAACTCTGTGGTAAGGCCACCACCAAAATGGTGGTCTCCTGCACTTTGGGAAGATAGTTCATAGTGCTTTGATAAGATCAATTTTCTTTCTTTCAAACAGCTGTACTAGATTTGGGTTTTTTTCTAACTAGAGAGAAGAACCCCCATCACTCAGCCTCGAACACTCTCTTTTTACTAGATTCAAGCACAAGCTTTTCTGAACTCAGGGTAAATTTGTTCAAAAGGTGTTAGGATGCCATATGTTCTTTTCCATAACGCATTTCGCTAGAATTTTTGACAGCTCAGGCTCGGCATGGTTTTGGTGTGGTCTTTTTGTTGGTGCTGTGTCAAGGGCACCAATTTAATGCATCATTTGTGTGCTAGCCATGCTATGATGTGCTTTAATCTGACAACATGTTAACAAACTAATGCCACTAGCTCCTCAGGAGTTTCCAGAATTAAAGCAGCAGCTGCACTCTGGATGACTAAATATACTTCTTCACCTATTGTAGCAGCTAGATGTGAAGTACAGTCATGTAGTGTTCAGGCTGTAACTTGACTTTTGAGATAGCATCCACATTCAAATGAGGGTCTTACGCAATCTCTGACTTCAAGGATGGTGTTGTTGTTTCTTTTTTTTTTCATTGCACCTAATAAATGTAGTGAAATATTTCCAATTTGCTATTGATTTCCAACACGAAGCAGCCAGCCAAATCAGATGAGAGCAATTTGCCAGCTGCTGTGGAGCACTAAATATTAGTACCAAAATGTCATATTTCTTTGCATGCTGCTCTGAAAGAAGCTGTCAATATTTTCATCAGGAGGCTGGTTCTAGATTCACTTCAGTGGCCAGGGTTTCCTTGGGGCATCTGGCACCTGTGAGTCAGCAATTAAGTTTCCCCCCCAGAACACACGGCCGGAGATTTCCAACCATTCCTTTCTAGCTTGTAAGTGAGAAACTTCATTGGCTTGTTAGCCAGTGTTCAAACAGCTGAGGGAGAATACTCTAGGTAGAAATGAGGCAAAGGAGGGAAACTCAGTGCCGTATAAGAATTGAGACATTTATTTTTCCTGACATGAATCAGTGATTTAAACAATACTCTAGGCACACATATTGAATTATGATGCTAGAGGTGTGACAGCAGCTTTGTAATTGTTTATCAATCACTTTAAAAGTGCAGCTCAGGGTCTGATGAAGGTTTTTGGAAGGTTTGTTCTTAATTTATTGCAGTTCTCAGCTTAGATTGAGAGAATGCTGTAATACATGGACACATTTTCCCCTGCCTACCACCTTTTTTCAATCTGAATTTTGTCTTACAAGGTTAAGTAATCTGAGCACACTGTCTCCATAAACATCCTCTCTTGTATATCTGCTTTATTGCCACCAATCTTGCTGTTCCTCACTTATGAATTTCTACCCACAAAAACAATTGGTTCCCACCCTGCTGTCCACTATATGAGGGTATGTTTTCTTTGGGGAACTCTGAGATAGTGAGGGGAAGTGACTACAGGAAAGAGCACATGACTGGGGAAACATGAATGAATTTTAGCCTTCCTCTTAAGCCTGCACAGTGCTATAGAAAACATAGGAATTTTAAAGTATTTTTTAAAATTTCCCTTTTTTTTCTTAAATCTCTTCCTATGCACAATTTATTCCAGCCTTTTCTCTTTCTTAAAATCTCTTGCAGCTTGAACACAAGAGCAAGCAGCTCTCAAAGGAGCTCTTAAAAAGACATCTGGGCCAAATTAACCTGACTAGAAAGAAAGCAATAGCACAATAAGCAGGCCATCTGTTTCCAAGGTTGTGTTCCTTGTCAACTACTGGCATTAAAGGTTGCTAATTGTGTAGTGGAGAAAAGAGGGATAATGTTTCTTACCACAGAAAATCTCGGTTTCTCAAGATACTTCAGTATCTGTAAGATTTTCAGAAATATATCTTTATTTTCCACTGGAACTAGAAATTATGCATAGAGGTGTAAATATTGCAGTAGTAGATACCAAAATATCTTTTCAAAATATGAACATTTGCTTTGTAGGAGTGTTAGAAAGCTGTTTTCCAATGTGAAATGCATCAACAAGTGGATCAATACTTCATGTAAATAATATTAGAGTTCATTTATTTTCCATGCACTACTGAGCTCTAAGGACATCTGAGAAATAGAATCACAGAATTATAGAATGGTTTGGGTTGGAAGGGCCCTCTAGAGGTCATCTAGTCCAAAGTCTCTGCAATGAGCAGGGACATCTTCAACTAGATCATGTTGCTCAGAGACCTGTCCAGCCTGGCCTTGAATATTTCCAGGTGAGGTATCTACCACATCTCACAGGACAACCTGTTCAGTGTTTTTACCTTCATCACAGAAAATTTCTTCCTTACATTTAGTCTGAATCTACCCTCTTTTAGTTTTAGACCATTTTTCCTTGTCCTATCACAACAGCCTCTACTGGAAAGTCTGTTCCCATCTTTCCTAGAAGACCCCTTTAAGTATTGATAGGCAGCAAATAGAGGGGCACCAACAAAGGTATCAAGGGAAATAGAAGAATAAGCTCTAATTTTGCAATCTCTTGGGCAGCAAGGCAGGGTAGGGCATTTCTCTGTCTTTTATTGCTATTTGGTTTCCTGTTCCTCAGAGCAAGTCTCCTGGACGCCAGGACCGAGTCGTGCATGAAGATCAAGCAGATGCCATATGTTTACAGGTTACATAAACTTGTATATTTGTCTAGCTACACAGGCATTACAATTTCTCCTTGTCTCCTTCAAAATGCACATCCAATGCTACTGTGAGGAGCCATTTGGATAGCAATCACAGTCTTATGTGATTGTGGACAGGATCCAACAAGCTTGAGGAACTAAAGACATGTTTCTGCTGCCCAGTTCAAGGTCTGGCCACCTGGTTCTGTTTGCCATCTGGTTGAATACCCATTATGGCAGCTCCCAGCTCTCTGTTATTGAGTTGTCTTACTGTCTGGCTAAAATCAGCAAGAGGCTTTGAAGCAACTGGTAAGCCTATGTCTATGTACAGGGGTTCTAGAGCCAGGAAGGTAGTCAGTGTTTTGATGGTGTTGTCACATTTGTATGCATTGACAGTCTCTGCCCCCAAAAGTCAAATTGGTTCATAGCCTGAGAGAATTTCTGAGCTCCTTTGCTTCTTGATACGCAGTTTGCTCCTATGCCAGAAGGGGATTTTCCATCTGTGAAAGGGACTGTGTACATCTTTCTCTGGCTATTTTCCTGATCCAATTACCTCATCCTGTATTAGAAAGCATGCATGAATCATAAAAATCCAACTGGCCTGGAACAAACTAGATGTCTCCTGGAGCTATATCACTGGGTGGAGGTGTATCTGCTGAGCACTCCATGCATAGCATTGGCTAAACACACAAGTTAATTTAAAGATATTAATCTTCACCATGGCACTATGGAACTGTGGTGGTGTCAGGGACTGCAGGGCTCTTCTACATGTCAAGCTTTCTATGAAACCTATAATCAGGCTAAGTTAAGTTAAGTAGCTCTTTGTTTTCCCTTAACACTCTTCTGTCCTGTAAATCCTGTCTCTGTTAGAGGGTCCCTAGGTAATCTCATAAACAATGGGAGTACAGTTTTATCTCCTCCTGCTTACCACATGTATTACTACTTACAAGAAGGGTTTTTGGAGGCCATCTAGAAGAAGAGAGAGAACCACACCTGTGTTTCTGATTTACTTCTGATTTACCTCTGCATTTTCAACTCATTGAAATAACAGTGAGGAGGAATGTTTTGCAGAGAACTTAACATTAAAAAATTATTGTAAGATTAGAAAAGGTTTGTCAGTTGCTAAAGCTAATATGTGCACACAGTCTGAATTCCGTAGAATAACCTTTTTCTCATTAAGTGTAACATTTTAATTAATTAAATTTATATCCAGCACTGGCTTGGACTTTACTGATGATAATTTGCTTAGAAGAGTTAGACCTTCAAGCTATAGGAAGCACACATTGTAGTTAATTAAAGCACATTTGTAACACTGTTATTAATCAAAAATTACAGTATTACCCTTGAAGCCTCTTGCTTAATATTTTTGTATTAACATTTCAGCTAGTAATGAATTGACCTTCCAAATAAATATAGCCTAAGACAATACATTAATATCTTGTGTGTTGATATCTAGTGCATTGGCTCCTTTCTTTTAACTGATCAACATCTTCAGAAATATATTGTAAGGAAAAATGGAAAAAAAAATTGTCTTGAAATATTTGGTCTAAAGTAAAGAATGGATCCAAAGTAACTTCTTACAGCAATTTAACTTCAGCTTCAGAGGCTCTTCTGTAGCCGAGTGAACCCAAAGAGATCTCTATATGCTCACACTGAACTAAGTCAGTTGGCATGATAGCTCTTGGGAAATAAAAGGCAAGGAACTTCTCTAAAATGGAAAACCTCTTGTGGTAAGAAAATAGCTTAGCAGTCTATTAGGCAAGAATTAAAACAAATGAAAATAAATTATTCTTTTCCAAACTTTTCTTCCAAAACCTGCATATAGGCTTAGAAAATCATCTGAAGACATCACAAAATTTTAATTTTAGAAATATTAAACCTGAGATCCCAAGACATCCTGATTTAGATACTTTAAACACAGCAGTAGTTAAGCACCCATTGTAGAGGGGAGAGGAAGCATACCACGAAAAGGTGAAGACTCTCTCACTTGCTACATTATCAAGTTAAAATATTGGATTTTCTTGAGTATTAAAATGGAATCTGTATCTTCTTTTTTTTGTGTGTGTTTTCTGCTCTTGAATCTAATTTTTTCTTTCCCCCTCCCCCAGAACATTTTTATCTGGTGCTTTTTCAGATTAAGCATTAAACAAACATGAACAGCAATTCCTAAGAAGGTATCTTCTTAAACACCTTTATCCTCAGTAAACAGGATATTATCAACTAAAGGAGTCCTAAGTTCACTAACTGTATTAATTTCCCAAGTGATTAAAATGACATTTCTGTTTGTTACATATAATACCATTTCTTAGTGGGTATTGCAAGGTGTGTATTTTCAATACAGCATTCTGATCTATTTCTCCTGCTTGTCCAGCTCTTTTGCTGAGATCACTACTGTCATGTGACAATTAATGAGGATTTTTTAAACACAAATTCAAGCAGCCTTGTCTTAATGGCCAATACTATATCAAACTTACTTGGTCAGAATAGCTGGTCCTGCAGATTGCAGGGATGATGACCATCACAGTTCAAGAACTGGGCTCTCTTGTGAAGCTCCATAAAATCTTAATGAGGTTTGTTATACATACCTATCAATTTTAAAACAGTCTGCCTTTTCTTCTCTTTCTCTTTAATATCACTTTCTTTATGTGCCCTCTGTTTTTACATAGTTTATTCAGTGTATTTGTCCATGTCCCCTCTACTTAATTCTATTTCTTTGTAATTTATTGTTTGGGTTTATTTTATTTTATTTTATTTTATTTTATTTTATTTTATTTTATTTTATTTTATTTTATTTTATTTTTTAGGGTTTAGTAATTCGGTTTCTATTCACCATTTGTCACTGCTTGAGTCTCTGCTTTGGAAGACCACATCTGATTTGCATAAATAGTTGCAGGCTTTGTCTTGTCATCCTTCCTCTCCTTTTCCCCAGCTTGATCCTATTACTGAGCAGAAGTATGCAAGGATATATTGCAACTAGTTCATCATAATTTCTGTATCTGCTTGATAATAACATAGAATACAAGTGAATTTTTACAATCAGACTCTGTATTTTTTAAACAAAGACCAAAATTCTCTTATCTCCCCATTCTAGACTGAGGTAACAAGTTCAGAAGTGTCTATAGCCCATTTTTTCCTTCTATCAATTCCTGTCTGTTGATATTCTGAGAATTTTCAGCTAACAAAGGTTAGTTGAATATATGTAAAAATTTAGAGCATCTCTGTCTTATAAAATCCAGGCCCATCCAAGTATACACAAATGTGAATTTTCCTGTGAAGGCAGGAGTAAATGATTTGAGGCATCAGGGATATGATTCAAGAGAAGCGAAGGAGGAAAGTATAAAAGGAATTTTCACTGTTGGATCATTGAGATGCTATCTCATATTCCAGGTCACCTTTTAAGGAAAGCTTCAAATATATTCAGATTCTCTGGTACTGTTCTTTTGGGATCCTAAAGTTTATCCCTCTGCTTTCAGCATATGTACCTTCATTCAAGACAAAAGTACTTGAAGTATAAAGAAGTATTTGAGTTTTCAAAGGGATTTTCTGTAAGTTTCAGAAATTATGTCAGCCATATTTTCTTCTCAAGTCTTTTGTACACAGTTTTTTGAGTCATTAAAGCTTTTTCTTCCTTCTCCCTAACTTCAAAAGTAGCCTATAAGCTTTTTAAGAGCAAATGTATTCTCCTCCTGAGGTCCTGCCACTGTTGCTCTGGAGGGTCACCCAGCACTGTGCTGTGGAGTTCAATACAAGGCACAGAAGGAGATCAGCCACCCTCAGAGGATGAGGCTCAGGTCAGACTGCAGTCCATGGGGAATACCCATTCAAAGTTTGATTTCAATAGGTCTGAGCTACAAGTGCATTACTGCCTGCTTGTGTACTCTCCTTAGACACAGCACTCACACCCCAGCAAAATGAAAAATCCCACATGCATATTTATTAAATCTTATTTCAGGTATGTTTACAAAAGATGTTAAGAGAAATCACAGTATCTGTTCTGTGTCAGAGCTGAGGTGTCAGCTCTTTCTATTTCTTCACTACTTCCTTCCAATGCTGCCACCTCTGCTGCTGGTGGAAGAGTTTGGTACCTGGAAGTTCTTGCCCACACAGAGCAGGCATTATTGATTTCAGAGGTAAGTAGAGGAACAAACAAAATTCAAGCACAGCTGTGGGTGATATCTGTGTCCCTCCTAACCATTCTTTGCTTATAGGAAAAGATTGATATTTAGTTCCCTGATATTAATTTCTCCCTTGCCACCAAATATCAGTGGTGCTCATAATGCATTTTTATACTTTACAGATCTTTCAGTCCTGTTAACTACAAGATTTTACTGCAAACTTTTTCCTCTATTTCTTCTATCCCTATTCCTAGTTTATGTGGATGACATACTACCAGCTATGAGTCGCTCACATTTAACTTTTCCTCTTAAGACTGCTGCCTCCTCCTGGAAACATGCAATATAAGCAAACAACTGACAAATCAATCTTTCCCTCGAGATTCTGGTGTAGAGGAGTTTTCTCATCTAGAAAAGCAGAAGATTTGCCTATAAGGACTCAGACTTAGACTGGGAGCTCATGTATTTAAAATACAAAAAACCTTCATGATTTTGAAGCCTTTTTTCTTGGTAAGTATCCTGGATTCTGGTTCTTAACGCTGAGCATTAGGATGATGTTTAACAGTAAGCTATGGGAAAGGTTATATGGAAATTTGTTTACTCCTACCTCAAGATTGAATCTTGAGAGGAGAGGGAAAAATCAGGCATCTCAAAGGTATATGGTCCTCAGTTTTCTGAGTACTATTTCATTCAGACTCAGCCATCTGCTAACCCACATCCTTATTCTTAAACTATAGACATCTCATGAACCTCGAGGCTTCTGCTTACAACTCTCCTAAGCAACACACCTAACAGAGCAGAAAGCATTCCTTTTCATAAAAAAGTCTCATTACCCTGTTGAATGAGCACTTGAGCATTTTCAGGTCTTGTACTTCCACCCAGGAGGAACACAGAATAAGTGATGGGGCAGGCTCCTGGCAAAGTCCAATTCATTTTGTCACAAAGATAATTTCACTCCTAAAAATTTCTTGTTGAAAGATGAACATCATAATATATAACAAATTAATATGAATAAAAATACATTAAAATCCTGTTTGATTGGAGAACATTCTTGACTGTCCTATGTCTCTCTGCAGTTCAGCCATTTGGCTTATGCCAGTTTGCTGTTCAGGAGGATATGTATCACTTTCATGTGTCTGATCATTAGAGTAATGTTATAGGGATCTCATTTTATGATTGGCTGACCGTAATTTATTTCAGATAAATGCTTGCAGAGAGTGAGTTGTGTTTTTTTTTTTTTTTTTGTACAAGCCTTCAGATATGCAGGCTAATGCATATATTTTGCATTAATATTAATTTCAGAGAAATTTAATCACAGAAGAGCTTATGGGAAATTATCACAGAAGTGCATTGATGTGAATGTACAGGCACTACCTTGAAGATTATGGATTGCTAAATTCCTTCTCATTTACAGCCTAAAATCCTTAAGAACCTCAGCTTTTGAGAGAATAATTTTCTAGCAAAAGGCTTTCTTTATTAGAATGTATAGTAGATTTAGGTTACCTATTCTTATCTTTACTTCCCAACTAGTCTCCTAAGCTTCATAGGTTATATTATCTTTCTCTGTCTGACCCAACACTTTTATGCAGATTGGCATAGCTTTAGCTAGAGATACTAAGAGGTCATGGCTTTCCTTACCTCCTTTTCTCATCCTCAGAACACCTTACCTACCTTCAGAAATGAATGCCTAAGAAGGACCCAACTTCATGAACCTTAGCCAGGGAGCAGCAATGTTTAGGTATCCAGGAACACCTAAAATACTAAGCAAGACTACTGGTCTGCTCACTCATTTTCATGCTACCATTAATGCAAACCTTTATATTGTTGATATGAAATGGGAAGGCTTCAGTGAGGGAGGGAGAAAGCTATACTTCAAACTCTCATGATGGCGTACAGGGGACTTCCCTGTATGGTGGGTGTTTTTGATTTCTAGTTTAAAATGAAATACTGACTGTGTTTAGGCCTTGGGTCTACAAGAAAGTTCACAGCCCTCAAACACAAGTCAGGGAAAGCATTGCCTTTCAGCTGTTAAAGCTTTTCAGACATTAAGATCTCTCTGAGATGCTACCTAAGTAACTTCTTCCCTAACAGTTTTCCTCAGCTGAGTTCTGCCTTTCTTCACCTGACTTATCAAGTTCCTTGAATTAAATTTCAGGTATCTTTACTCCTCTG
>JAYDZK010000169.1:28729347-28830960 GCA_034509185.1 Euphonia xanthogaster | reverse complement strand
TTTTTTTTTTTTTTTTTTTTTTTTTTTTTTTTTTTTTTTTTTTTTTTTTTTTTTTTTTTTTTTTTGTTTCTGTGAGTATGTAATGGAATCCTTTATAATGAATTAAACAATTGACCATTTATTATAGGAAACACTACCACTAAAATACACATTGTTGCTTACCATGTTTATTTTATTTGCCCAAGTAAAAGAGCACTGCCTCCTTTGTGCAGCCTGCTACTTTTCCAAACTATTATACTTCAAGTTTTTTGAAACAACAGTTACAAAGAAAGTTATCAAGGATATTGACCAGCTCTCATTGGAAAAAACTTCTAATGCTGTAACAGTTTGTATCAGTGTCTTTTGGAGGCAAAAGATTGTGATTTTCAGGATAATCCATCCATGTTAGTGTTATCAAAGCTGTCATGACATTTGTTCTAGAAGTAGGATCTTTACATTTAGAGAAAAAAAAAAGTACCATTGATCAAACCACAGTAATTATATTGGTTTTGATTGCATAAATTTTATAAATGACAGGTTCCCTTTGTAAGTGAAAGCCCACAAAAGATAAATAGATGCAGCAATAACCAAGGTAATTAATTTTGCCTAATATTAATGGCCAGTCTGACACAATCCCTGTTCCAACAGGGACTGTTTTACAAAGATCAGTTTCTATCCTGAATTTAAAAACATCTCTTCTACTGTCAGTGGTCCAACAAGAGAAATGTGTATCATATACTGGGAAAATGCAAAATTCTTGGAGATAAATAGATATATCTGAAAACTTATTTGGAAAATATGTTTTATGCCAGACCTGTAGGAACACATTAGCAGTTGATAAAGTTCTTATTTGTTGTACTCTTGACAAATGTTCAAGTGGCTGCACTAGAGCATGAGTTTGTAATGTATAAAACCTGCACATAAACATTAATCAAAGAAACTCGTTCTTGGCTCAGAAAAATCCACACTGAGTAGTCTACCTCTGGAATATGTTACTTTTTGCCTTTTTCTTTCTTGTACCTAATCTAAATGTGAATATATGGACATAAATAGGTATGAAGTGTGGGGCAGGTTCAGAAATACAAAGTTTGGAGTTGGTAGATGAAATTATAAAGTTTGTATCAGCAACATTACCATGGGTCTTCTCTCTATAACAACTTCTGTGAGAGACACTGACAAGGACTTTTTCTGAATTCCTTCTTCTTTCATTTATTGTCTAAATTTTGTGATATACTAACAGTGCCTAAAACTTAATACTTGTCAACTGAAGATCACAGAACATTTTATATAGATTGCAAAATCCCTGAACAAAAGTCACTTTAGCTTCCATTTAATCCCCCCCATAAAACAGAATATAAATTTGTATCACATACTAATTCTTCATAGTGGCTTAGACAGAGGATAATATAATGTATTCAATTCAGATGTCATGTCTCTTTTACCAAGCCTGTAAAAGAAATTTTGTGAGTAAATTAAAAGATAAAACATATGGAGAAACTGTGATGTTCTAGCAACTCAGTGTAGTGCAAACCTTGACTTCCTATCATATCTGGAAAAGAAAATCTCCAACAACTGTGACACCTACCAGCACTAAAAGCTCTGGATATTTCCTGGCTTAGAGCCCTGACTGGTATAATAATCTATGGCACCTGAACATTCCTGATGGCAGCACTGTGATCAGGAAGCTAATTAGCTAGGAAAGGGAAATATTAACTCATCAATTACTGATTGCTATCCCATTATGTAAGGAAGCAATCATGCGATGGAAATGTACAAGCCTGGAGGATTGAGGAGGCCCAAAGCAATTTTGTGATCATAAATTGGTCCAAACACAGGACAAAAAGAACAAATAAGAGGTCAAGTCCTAGCACTGAAGAGCGTACTGCACTCATGAATAACCAACATGTTTGAAGTAAGTGCCTGCTAGTGAGAGAGGAACCTCTGTGTTAGTAAATCAGTGACCCCCCTGTAATGGGGAAAGCTGCAACAAAAGTGAGTGGGTAAATTGGAGACTCAGAGGTCAGCAGCAGCAGCAGAAGCAGCTTTCTCTCCCCAGTGTTCAATAACAGCAAACAGAGAAAGGGTTTCTGGGAAGTTCTCTTGCTGGTGTGAAATTAAAAGGGAAATATTTCTTTTTTCATCTGTTTTTAGGTGTTTGTTTTTTTTTTTAATTTTTATTTTTCACTTATGCAGACCACAGGTGGAGAAAAGCCTTGCAAATACATTCTTCCTTATGGAGGTACTTTGTGTTACGTCAGCTGCGAATTTAGCCTACTGATGTCGGTGGAAATGTGACTTATGTTGGAGTTCTGCTCTGTCGTCCTGGCTCCAGTATGGATTTATGCCTTGTGAGAAGTGCATCTGGAACTAGTTCTTTATTTCAGAGAGACATTCTCTGTCAGTTGCATATTATTTATATATATTTTAGAAGTGAACAAATTGCATCTATAGAATTTTTGGTACTTTTAAGCCTTAGAAGAATATGTAATGATACAACTTTCCATAGGCCGACAACTGTCGATTTTTATCTCACAGTGATATTCAACTCAACTCGCTGAAAATATTGGGCAAGTCTTACCTAAAGCTTTAATCTATCAAAATCACATACTGAAATCAACAGATATGACAAACTAAATACATAAAGAGTTGAAAAAGTCTGTTAAGCATGCTTAGTGTTTGCAAAACAGTTTTTTGTATTTACCTTCAGATTGAAACACTGCTCTGGATTTGTACATAGAGATCTATATTCTTACTTTTTATGATGTGGTAAATTGCCATTAATATTTACTCTGATTCAGATTTTGCTGGTTTTGCTGATGATAGCACTTCCTTATTTGAACACACAATAATAATACTCATATGGAAAACCTCATTTAGTGGGAGTGAGATATATTGATAGGTTATGAAGAATACTTGCAATTTTACAAAAGCATGCAAGATACATTCTTCATGATTAAACAATATTACTTTATATGAAGTTGCATATAGAATTACTCTTTAGAAAACTGTGAGAATACAATGTTCTTTCAAGAGTATGTAACTGATTTCAGAATAGCATTGTATGTTACCATAGAAACCAAGCTCTTCAATTGCTTTATGAAACTGCTAAACAAAACTGCTTGGTTGAATGAGAAACCCCAAGACATCAGAGTTGGTCAGAGAACTACTCCAAAACAAGTTGTTTGCTATGAGGAGAGGCCACATAATCTGTCACAAACCTTGAATCAAGAGCACAGTACATGAAGCCCCACCTGTGCACTTCTGTAGGCTGAACTCCAGGCCTGCTCTGCATGGAGGGCCACAAAAAGGCATTCTGCCTTGGGGTGAGAGCTCTTGGCTGATAAATCCCCTCTGCTAAGCATAAAATCATAATGGACTGGATAAGATTTAAGGTGTTTAGGCCTTAGAATAGCATTTTGTGCCACATAAATACCTTGAAAAACACTAGGTCTGCTTTTGATATCTTTCCATAGTGAAAACTAACCATTTATAGCCACTTCTTCTTACCCATCTTTTATTCATTCTCCCGAGAAGGACTTTTCTTATGCCCTGTGGTAATGTATCTGCCAACAAACAGTTGGATAAACTGTTCTGGAAAGCAGACCAGCTGGAACAGAATGGTGCAGTGAGAGACTGCCACATGCTTTTGGGTTTTTCAGAAAGCTGAGAATCTGCACCAGTAACCTATAATAAATCAGAAGCAAAAAAACCCCAGTGCTTCAGCAATAACATCACACAGAGCAGAAGGAAAATAGGGATGTGAAAGTCCAATAACAATGAAGAGGGATTCATCATGAGATGGGAAAACATGACAAAGGAGTTTCAGGCAGGGATTTCAAGGAAAAAATATTGTCAATATTAATAAAATGAGGAAAACTGCACTTGATTTTTTATGATACTTTCCTTGCATTTTAGAGAAAGTAATTTCTGTATTGTGGCCAGTCTACAGTTAGCAGGACTTGAGAAATTACTTGAAAAGATGGTTTTGATGTGTTTGTGTCCACTCAGTCCTTCTTGCATTGTATGGCCATGCAGACATTAATGTGCCATAGAAAAGATGCCTGAGGGCAGCTGGCCTGTTGACTTTGGGAAAATTCACTCTCCTTTGGAAACTGCTGTTGGCTCAGGCAGACCTCTGAAAGGGAATCCAGGAGCTGGCTGCAGCCTGAGTTAACCATCACATAAGGCTGCAGATGGCTTGTGGGCTGAAACACAGAGTGCTGTTTCATTGTTAAGTGCTTAATTGATTTGCAGGGTAATTTTAGAATCATAGTTTGAACCAGTCACTTGAAATACTTTCATTTTTCCTTAAGCAAGGCAAATTTTGTCACCATTTGGATTTTTTTCTTTTAAAGGTCACTGATGAGTGGTTGACCTGTAAGTGGAAAAAAATGCCTATCTTCAGGTCACTAGCTTTCAGATGAGGCCATCTGCTTCAAATTGTTGGGAAAAAAAGGGCAGAGTCTCTTGCTGGAAATTAATAGGTTGATTGAGATATGCTCAGGAAAGTTTATTTTGCTAAAGGGAAAAAAATTATTTATTATCTTATCTGGAGATCGCCTTCTACCTCAAGCCAGAAAGACCCCAGAAACAGGCTGGATAAAGATACTGGAGAATAAATTTCATGGGAAATCCTTCATTGGATGAACTGACTTACCTAAATGGTCCTCTGTATCTCTAATTATGAAGTATCTATGATTTTCTCATTAAAATATCATTCTAGCTAGTGCCACTACCGATGCAAAACTTATTCTTATGTGTGCCTAATCTTCCCTTTAGAGCTGTGAAATCTCTCTGGTTCGATCTTGTAAAATAGATAAAATAGATCATACTCATGGTGAGTATGTTTGCCTGTAATTTACCAATCTATTGGATGCTTTTGTGGCCCTTGTTGCAACTGCACTCGAGTATCCCACATCATCTCTGTGAGACCAGAATGTTCTTACTTTCATTTGATCATCTGTGAGCTTGAAAGATCACACAGGACTTTATGACACGGCACAAGTCTCAGCCTTGGACTTTTGAGCTCCTTGACCACTTGCCCATCACACTATTTGCAAGTCCAGAAAGAACTGCACACAAAGAAACACTGCTGGACTAAGAAAGGAAATTTACTTTGTTTAAAATTACAAGTCTCCTGCAGAAAAATAAGTACAAACATTTTTCATTGTGTTTCTGTTCATGACTTTATTATATAATCATATTGGGGTGCAGGAGAGTAAACATAACATACCTAATTAGGTTATTGATTGTGGTTGCAGAGATGAATATATGAGTAATGAAAATTAATGTCATTTTCCAGTAGTAAGTCCTCTTCTGGGGAATGTTGTTCTCAGTAGCAATGGTAAGCAAACATGGTGCTTTGAATCAGAGTTCTGACACAGCATAAAACCACTTTTAGGACAAGATAAATGATGCCAGCAGTTTGTTAAATAGAAAATCTGTCTTCTGGACTAATAGGTTGTGAATGAAAGTGAGCAGAGATTGCATGATGAGAGTGACCACACAGTAGGAGAATAAGCTGAGGAAAGGGCAGAGAATTTGGAAGTGTAAGAAAAGTTGCATATGTGTGAGAGAGCTCTGCAAAACCTGAGAATAAGTAGGGTAACTAAATAAACAGGAGGAAAGACATGAAGACCATTGAAAAACAGGGTGGTGTGCCAGTCAGAGTAGTTAAAATAAAATGTTATTTGTAACTGCAGTCTGGGAAGGTGGACTTAAGGGAAGAAGTGGTCTGGGGCTAGAAGGGTTAGACACGAATATCTCAAGTATCAGTGTGTGGACAAAAATTCCCAGATGGTTGGAGACTGGTCCATGTAAGGCTACTCCCTGACATAATACCTGAGTATTCAGACTGAAAGAGACATTAACAGGAGCTCATGTTCATAAGTGGGCAGTTTTTGAATGTTGCTCTTGCTGTCTCTCCTACAGAAAACTGATCCTAATGTGAACCGTAGCCCTCAGATTAAACAGGACTGGGAATTCCTCCTAGGTTTGGTCAGTCTTTTCAACCATGTTCTTAGTGTTGCCCAGGGATTTCCCTTTTCCAAGCCCCTCATTTTTACCTGAACCCGGAACAGAATCAGGGATTTAGGTCTGACTGTCTTAAAGTGCCTGGACAATGTATAGTTGGGAGAAATGTTGTCCAGGACCCAAATATCACCTTCATAGGCTTCTTGAACTCTACCTTGTCACTTTAGGCATTTCTCAGCACCCCAATTCCTTGTCTGAGAGTGAGGTGTACAAATGTTCAATACATTACCTTGAGATAATGATAGGAGGGGAGCTGAAAACCACAGTCAAGTTTTCTATTACCACAGGTCCTGCTTGTCTTCTCAGAAGCATAATCCTAAACTAAATTAATATTTAAGAAAGGGCAAACTCCTCTAAATTCTTCAATGTGTTGTTCTGCCGAGAATTGGTGTATCAGAACTCTACTAATGGAGAAACTGTCTCCTCTAGCTTTCATTTCTGCTGAATGTCAAACCCTAGTCTAGGCCTTGTCTTACAGCTGGGAAGCTTTAAATGGTGGAGGTGTTTGGCAGGAGTCCTAAGCTATGTCTCATTTCACAGGTAGGTTTAAAGTAACAGTGGAGGTTCTGACTAGGAGAAAGCCTGGAGCTATAGCGAGAGTTCAATCTGTCACAGCAGGCCAAGGCTACTGCTAGGTTATTTAGCCAAGGTAAAAAAAGTGACTCAGAGGCTTCTAAAGGTTCTTGCTTAAGTCCTGTCTTTTTTGGCTACCAAAAAAGCTTTCTCATTCTCCAAATTCTAACCCTTCTTGGAGACATAATGCCCAGCTGCTGCTAAGCCTATGTGCATTCCCAGATTACTGCTTGTGTGATAATTCTAGTGACCTGCCCACATTTAGCTTTGAAAAACCTTTTGAGTCCTCTGTTCCTCTGTCTTGTCTTGCCTTCAACTAACCCCTTCCCCTGAAACAAACCCTAACCCTAGGTTTTGCCTGTAAATCCATACTCTACATTTTTGGAAGGGGAATTCTAGCTGCATTCTCCAGTTTATTCTACAGTGTGAAAGTCTTTCCCAGCTTTCTCAATGCTCTTGATTCTAATCTCTCTTGGAGGTGGAAATATTTGACCCTGCAAGGTAGAAATTCAGCACCTGCAGTAGCTTTCAAAATACTCTGGCTGATACTTAATGAGGTAAAATATTAGGGAATATTTGCATTTTAACAGCATCAAAATGCTTGCCCCGTTACCTCCAGTACAGTATCACCTACAGATGAAAGAAGTCTCTAGACCAAATAGCTTAATTTAAGTAGACAAGAGGAACACAGATGATGTGATTGATCTTATCTGTCAAAATTCTGACAAGAGAACAGCCTGGAGAAGAAATGGCTGCAGATGTCCCTTGTTCACCACCTATCACAGGATGAAGAGCAAACGCATGTATAAGGGCCAGCTGTACCCATTCCTTCCTCACACTCATCCTTCTCCACATAGACATTTCTCCCAATTGTATGTTTGTATTGGGAATCAGTCTCTCCAGCATCAAGAAGATTTTGGCAGCAATGGAAATAAACCCCAGAAATTAAAAACAACCCAGGAAAAGACAGACATTCTATGCAGAAGCAAGGAACAGCAGAACCATCCGGGCATGAATTACAACCTCTATTGGCAGCAGCACTAGGGGAGAGGGGCATCAATCAAAACAGGATGATCCATGCCCATTGGATCTAGGATTCCTGACATGACTGACTGGTGCCAGACACAGCTAGGCAGACAGCCATTCTCTAGTAATGCAGTCCTATTGAATAAAGCCTGTATCTGTAGGCTAATGGCTTGAAATTGCTCAGAGACTCAGTAAAAGCTCTGAGGAGAAAGGGAAAATAATAGTAATTTAGATAAATGATAGGAGTCTCCCCAGAACAAAGGCACTTTAATACAAATGTGTTGCCATCAATGGTGGTGTGTGTACTCTGCTGTAATTAGACATTTTCTACTGAGGCAACACAAAGCCAGCTGTTTGGGCCATTGTGTAAGCCTCCATTTGCTAAGTCTTCATTGCACATGCAAGGCATCAGGCCCAAAAGACTGGTTTCATATTGAAATTATGAAAACATTCAAAAAACCACACAAGAAAATGGCAGGGGGACAGGCTGGCAATCACACAATGAACTGATTATAGAGTGCTAATAATAAAAGCATCATTGTTAAATTACTGCCAGATGGACCAGGTACAGCTACTCATGAGACACCTGTTTTACTGGGGTGTGAAGCAATTCCTATCAGACAGAATACAGGTGCAGAATGGATGGATCCAGGCAGTCACTGTGGGAGAACACACATACTATGTGGATTAATTACCAGGCAAATGTGGCATGAACCATGTCTGCTTTACCAAGGTCAAAAAAAAAATGTTGTAACTAGCATATTTTCTACTGTGCTGGGTTCCTTCCACTGGCTCATGCTGAGTTCCTGTAAAAAGCAAAATCTGCAGAGCTTTGGATGTTCCCTGCATAGATTATATAATACACTTTGACCTGGGTTATAGTCTGGTAAAACCTGTCAAAGCTGATCTTATTTTTACCATGTGAGGATATATCTCTGCATAATTCTGAGTGTTATAGAAAAGCACCCATATGAACAAGGTCTATCAAAATGCAAAAGCCTTAAATATGCTCCTGAATATTTAGTTGCACAGATAGATTTTATCTGCTACTGGCTGTGTATAGATATTCTGTAAACAGCATTGCTGAGCTCTTGTATATAGCAGAGCAACTCCAGGGGAAAACACCTACTGAGTTCTTGGGTTTCTCATGCTCATCCTCTGAATCCACTGATCTAATATCAATCTTTGTATAAAGGGAAATACAGAGGATGCAGTGGAGGAAAGTCATGACAAGGTGAAAGTACTTTCAGCAAATTCTCTTCTCAAAATATATGCATAGCTTTAAAGTTATTTCTTCTCAGATACACTGAAAGATGTCCGTACTTATTTCATTGATTTATACTGTTTCAACCTTCCTATCTTCAGAAGAGCAAATCCTGATTATCTCTGCTATGAGAAATAAGAATCAGGTTTTTCCTGTATGTCTTTTGTTTGTTTTGTTTTCTTTGGGTTTGAATGATAAAGACAATATGAGCTTATTATTATCATGTATAATGAAATGATACTATGAATGTCATTCCCTCAAACATCTTTTGGGAGCAAGAGGGATCCAAAGCAGAATAGTAATGTGTGTTCTTTGCCATATGGTTAACACTCAGGTTCTTTGAAGGGATCATATAGTAGGGCTAATGGACTTTCTTGTCAGTTTGCACAGTATGGGTGAATGTCATGCATTCCAATCAGGAAAATCATGGGACACTTTTCTGAATTTCATTATTTTGCATTCTATCCATGTTGCATCTAATCACTATTAATTTTCCTTAAGAAAATCATGAGGAATAAAGGTTACTATTTAAAAAACCATTGTACAGATAAACCTTCCTTTTTTTTCCTCATGAACACCACTTCATCTCAGCTCAGCATGACCAAGTACAAAGCAAGTAATGTGGAACTAGCCCATGGGGACCTTGCAGCCTGTGTGTTTACAAAACGTGTTCTACATTTCCAAACTTGTTGAGAACTGTACTAGGATTGACTTGAACTTGTTCCTTGAGAGTGAAATTTTTTTTAAATGATATCTTAGTAAAACTCACAAATGTAAGATAGAAGCTGTGCTCGTTAAGAAATGAGAAACTGTCAACCGTGAGATGACAAACAAAGAATGACCTGAGAACTGTACTGACGCACAAACAACAGGTTGGATTGAATTTTGGACTTCAGCTATTGAGCTTCTGTGAAAGTCTTATGGCTTATTTGGAATAGAATCTGAAATAGAAGTAGAATGGAACAAGCTGAGCTGGGCAGCTATTTGAAAAAAGTACTTTGAAAGCATACAAGGTTAAAATGTCCCAGGAATTGGCAGTCAAACAACATTCAGGTGAATTGTGGTTACTTGGAATCAGGGCTTATATTGATGTTTTCAGGCACATTTACTCTTCTCATCTGGCCATCTGTTGGGAGGCCATTGATCTCTGAAGGAGATCAAACAAGATCATCCAGTTCTGACTTATGTAAGTGGAAGATCAACTGCCATGTTTTTGAAAGTGAGGAAGAAAAAAAAGTGTTTTTATGTTTCTACTGTGAGAAAGAAAATATAAAGCAAAGAAACTGAAATGAGGGAAGTTTTAACAAAGCAGAACAATATGCATTGTTGTTCAATGCAAAAAACAATGGTTTTGTTGGCATGTAAACTTATCTTACTATTAGCTGGAATTTATTTTCCTCCTGTCATAGCCATCTCATAAGCCTGCAGGTAAATTCATTTGACGGATCTCTGATTCTACCAAATTATTATATTGCTTTTTGAGTGCAAAAAATAATAAAAAAATCCCTGTTTTATGCAAAACCAAGAAATAAAACAGCAATAGATCACATATGAATATCTCACAGCTAGTAGCTTTACTGGCTATGTATCATGATTTTGTAATGATCTCACAGCAGTAGACATTCTAGTTATAACATTATCCTAAACCCTCTGCAAAGTATTAAAACCCTTTCCTCACCTGAGAAGAAGAAAGAGGATGGGGAAAGTTCCTAATTGAACCACATGCTAAAATCTAACCACTTTTGGCAGATAGCTGTAACCCTATGGTCTCCAGATGCCCACATTTTTGTTATTTCTTCCATGCATGTAGCTATTCATACCCTAACTCTTAATATTTATCATTTTAATAAGTACTTGCATATTCACTTGACTACCTTATCTTCTGGGAATGACTTTGTGGATGTTCTTTCAGCATGCTAAGGAACTATCAGCAGGAAGAAATGTCTTCCTGTTTCTTACATAGGAGTCCAGGTGTTGTAGCACTTACTTGTAATTTGTGAGACATGGATTCATAAAGCCCTTCAGTCTATTTTATAATAAGGATTTTAATCCATAGCCTCCAGAGGTGTTGCAGATGCCTTGTGTTGTGTGGGGTGTATCCTGAATCTTGATTCTTACACACAGCTCTTCCTCTCTGTGTAAAGCAGGGTCTGGTTTTGGGAATTTGGTTTGAGATGGGACCCCACATAGTACCATTTACAAACTTGAGAAGTGGGCCCATGAGAACCTCATGAGCTTCAAGTCCAAGTGCAAGGTGCTGCACCTGGATTGAGGCAATCCCAGATGTGAGTTCAGGCTGGGAGAAGAACTCATTGGGAGCAGTTCTGTGGAGAAGGGTTTGGGGGTTCTGGTGGACAAAAAGCTGGGACTGAGCCAGCAGTAGGTGCCCAAAAGGCCAACTGTATCCTGGACTACATTCAAAGAGGAGTAGCCAGCAAGTGGAAAGAGGCGATTTGCCTTCTCTACTCTGTCCTCATGTGAGACCCCAACTGGAGTGTTGCCTCCAGGTCTGGGGTCCTCAGCAAGAAAGACTGAGCCTGTTGGAGTGGATCTAGAGGAGTGCCATGAAGATAAGAGGACTGGAGCACCTCTCCTGGGAGGACAAACTGAATTGTTGTTGTTCAGCCTGGAGAAGAGAAGACTTCAGGGACATCCCATCGAGGCCTTCCAGGCCCTAAAGGGAACTTGTGAAGAAGAGAGACAGAGAGCTTTTACAAGGGCAGATAATAGGCTGAGAAGGAACTGCTTTAAACCAAAGGAGGAGAGATTTAGATTAGGTATTAGGAAGAAATTCTCTACTGTGAGTGTGCTAAGACACTGGAACAAGTTGGCCAGAGAAATTGTGGATGCCCCATCTCTGGAGGTGTTCAAGGCCAGGTTGGATGGGGCCCTGAGCAATCTGATCTAGTGTGTGGCATTTGAGCCCATGGCATGATGCTTGGAACTAGATGATATCTCCAGTCTCTTACAACCCAATCCCTTCCATCCCTAATTCTGTGATTTTATGATATCATGCTGAATATTAACATCCCTAACCCTCCCTACTCCCTCCTAGTCCTGAGAGCCTATGTGGTGTATTGAAATGGATGCAGAGATTTTTCTTTACAGTGGACAAGACTTCCCTCAATGATGAAGTTGGAAAGTGCCTCAAAGTAAGCTGCTCCCCCTAAACATAGCCTAATAATCTCTGTAATCAGCAAGGAGAGTGAGAAAGTGGAATGACACCTTTGCAGGAGCCTTGACAGTATAAACCAACCATCAAAGAATTCAAGCTGAAAAAAGGTTTTTTCACACTGGATTTTAGGATTTTCTTTCAGAAAAGATGCATTCCTTACCATTATGTGTCTAAAATGACACATGGCTGAGGACTAAATTCTGGTATCCTGGCAAAGTCATTGATTTGGCACAGCATATCCATACCCACCTAATTTTGACCAGCAGTTTCAGTTTGAAGTCCATGTTTGTATTTACCTTAAATAGGCATGTAATGATCCAAAACTGACTGCATTTTTGAGGTAAAATCATCGTGGTTTCACACATAACTAGATTCTGCAATTAAGCACTTTCAGGGCTTAGTATAAGGAGCAGGTGACTGGGAGAAAGCAAGCGATCTCTGTGACCAATATCAACTGCCCCCACTCATCCTGTGTCTCTTGTGTAGCAATTTACATGGCTGAGCAGAGGCAGGAGTTTGGGATTCTGGTCAGTCTCAACATACACGTGGGAGAAGCACCTTGCTGACCTTCTCACATTGCACCCGGAGCCTGGTGTGTCTCTCTCTGCTGGTTTAGGATCTAACCCTTGCTTTGTAAATCTGCTCTAGCCTGCAAAAATTTGTGGAGCTGAAAAAAAATAAACCCTGATATCTCTACATGTTATTTACTACATGTTAGTAGTACAGGGAAAAAGCATCAGTGAGCTCTGCTTTTCTGCTTGTTAATTTCTTCACTGTCAGCTTGAGTCAAGGATCTCTAGTGACTGAATCTTTCAGCAGAGAGCTTTGGGCTTCATTTACCACTGACTACTGGTCTAATTGCCTTCCAGCCCTGGTCACTGAGAAAGGGGCTTAGCACAAGAACCCAAGGGCTTAAAAAGCTGAAGATAATGATGACAGCCATGCTGGTGCAGAAACCAGGAACTCCCAGATGTCTTTAAGAGCACTAGATTTCAGTTTGACTCTGATTCCCAGACACAGCCTTCCTCAAAGATGATGCAGTTGTCTTTATCTGGACAAAGAATCTTTTCACCTTATGACAGAAATGACATCCAACTCAATGTGTCTTATTAAGGCCACAGCTTCCAGCCTGAGAAGACATGCCTTTGTGGAGGGAACTTGTCATGCCACTGTATGCAGTGCCTAGAAATCAGAATTACTGAGGATTTATTGTAGCTGAAAGGGACAAAAACTTTCATGCCACCTCATTACTTCTTGTCACCAAGTGAGCCTGGGGTTGGAGACTGAAGGAGCAGAAACTTCCCTTAGAAACCTAGAGCTGCTAATGAAATTTGCCATGTGATTCTTGTACAAGACAAGCACTTGAGGCATGAAAAATCAGAGAAAAGTTAGAAAAATTGCAAGTGCTTAGGCAATGGTTTGGTCTTGAGAGGAGTCATGATAACACCACTACTGACACCAAAGCACATCCTGACAGTGTCTCCTCCAGCACTGGGATTTGTTGAGGCAGGCACAGCCAGCAGCTGCAGCCAGAAGAGCTGTTAGCCAGTCTGTCTCTCTCCCACTCTGTCTCTCTCCCAGTCTGGGCTGGACCTAGTGGCTGGAAAAAGGTTTAGCCTCCCTCAGTGGCAAAGAACACGCTTGCAGATGTTCAGCTGGGCTCCAGCTGCCATGGGATCACTGTGGGATCATATAAACAATAAACCAGAGGTGCCACAAGTGAGCCTGTTCCAGCACTGCTACCAGAAGCAGCTGGGGCACTGAACAGGGGGCCCTCTAAGCTGAAAGAGGAGTGTGATTGACAGGAGGTCTTCAGGAAATGGAAAATGTGGTTGCTGCCCTGAGTGTTTTTAAAAGTTGACACTAGAAATCAAAAAAAAAAAAACAAAAAACTTTGGGGTTTGTATCAAAGCAATAGCATTTTGTTATAGTAGAGCAATGTGGTTAGTTTTAGTTATTCTTGAGTTATTTAGAATCTTACATTTCATGTTCTCATGGTTTGGGGAAGGGTGTACACAGCAGTGTTAGTCAACAGTGATGACAAGATTTTTTTTTATTCCCACATGCTTAAATGTTGTGATTATCAGACAATTTCTGATTCTGGTCTGTGTGGAAAAGTATGAAATTTTACTGTGTTAAGGAAAATGCTGAAAAATAAATTGGAGTGAAATTTTTTCATCTGGAGAAACTTACTGGGGAAGAAGATAAGGTTTGGATATTGAATAGATATCTAGAGCTGATAAGAGCTAAAGGACAGGAGGATGGTCTTTGAACAGCTGAATAAAAACACTGGGGGAAAAAAAGAGATGTAGTCCTACAGCTGTCAGAATGTGAGGGAGAAATGGTTAGGCTGAGAAACATTTAAAACACAGAAGAAAAATTATTGTGATGGAAAAATAATGACGAATTTCTGTCCTGGAGAGCCTGGCTTTCGAAGCTTTTTTGATAAGTGTAGGAAGAACCTACTAGAATATGGAGAGATCCTGGAGCTTGTTTTGTCACTAAAATGAGCAAAAGGACTATTGCATTACTGCACACAAGTTTTTTCCAAGTAATTACCTGTGTTGACTGGTCCTGCCAACATTGCACTTATGTGTCTCCATCCAAAACACCCAAAGGATGCTAGAAAGACATTTGGTGTAGAATTTTAGGCACTGGGGAGTTACACCTCACTACGTGGCCCTTTTTACTAAAATAATATTGGGATTCCATGTTGGCTGATCGAAGCAAGAGCTTTTCCCTGGTGAATTTCTGCCCAAGGTTCACAGGAGTTTGAAAGAAAGGAGATAAAGGTTGCTCTACTCTTGCTTTTTTCCCTTGGGCAGCAGATCATAGAGATCATTCACCTGCACTGATTCCAGACACACAAAGAGTAGAGACATAATTGTAACAAGTAAATACCTGATTTGTGTTGCAAAGAACTGCAAATTTTTACTGCAAATTTTACTGCAAATCAGTAGCTGTGAAAAGTCTAGGATTGTTTTCTCCCTTCAACTACTAATAAAGGGATTGGAAGAAGATAAAGTGCAAAGAGATAGGATGAAAATTTAAAATTACTGATTTTTGAAATAATGTGACAGATTTTTTAAGGAATTTAGTAATGCACAAGTTTTACTGAAAGGAAGACTGACAGACTGTTTTTTGTATGTCTGCATATATAGCAGACATACATTATTCTTCCTTGCCTTTTTACTTGAAATTTGCATAAAGTTCTGTGTGGGATTTAGATAAAATTATTGAGACATCTTTTTTTAGCAAACTACATATTATCCACATAAAAGTCCATTCTTCTTCACTTTTGAACTCTCTGCTGCATTTACCAGCTATGATCATGTGGAATGTAAGTATCACCAGTTGTTTTTGATTTTTTTTTAAAGAATAAACTGAAATGAAATTGATCAAAATTAGCAACAACAGAGATTAGCAGAGCATTCCAAACTGAATTCTTACTATATCCTATAAGTGTTCTGGGGGTCCTTTTTTTTAAATTAAAAGTAAAAATTAACTAGTTTTCAAGGAGTCTGTGGTGCTAATTTTATTATGGAGGTAAGGACAATTCAACATAGGGCAGTAATGCAAGAGTTTTACTTGTGAAACTTCCAGTTTGCTGACATAAATGTTGGATGAGAATTGTTCACAATGTTGTTAAAAATTCCATGGGAGAGCTTCAGTTTGTTCACAAGACTTCTTTCTTGATAGGGAAAGCAGTGAAACAGCTCCCTGCCTGCTTGTCTGCCAGGTGTGAAGTTTCTTGGTTTTCCTTAATTCTTTAGGATTAGGTAAATCTCCCTTTCCTACAAGTGGGCTGTGAGGGAAGAGACAGAGACAGAAAAAGAACTAGAGAGTGAAAGAAAGGGGGAATTAAGGCACTGGAAGGGAAGACTAAAAAGACATTCTGCTTTTACTCCCTGAGTGAGGGAAAAAAAAACCACCCTATGTTTTCTGTCTTATTTTGTGAAATACCAGCCTGTGGAAAATGTATATTTGTTTGGTTTGGGTTTTTTGGTGTTTTTTTTGGTTGTTTTGTTTGGTGGGGTTTTTTTTGGTTTTTGTTTTCTTCTGTTTTTCTTTGCTTTCCATTCCAATTCCTGAGGCTTCACCTTGAATTATAGATTATCTAGGTCTAATGACTGATAATGAGATTACCTTGGTCTAATGATTGATAGTGTTGGGATGTGAGAGAGGTGAATGCTGTTGCTTTGGATGGTTTCTGTTTAAGAAGTCTGATGCCATTAAATGTCTAAATAATGTGGCAGCAGTGTTCATTGCTTTCTGTGGGTGCTCTTTGTATTAGACTGAGGTCTGAGAAAGCATAAATAAGAACACTAGAAATTATAATTGATAGGAAAGCCTAAAAAATGAGCTATTTAATTTGTTTAAAAAAAAAAAAATAAAACCTGGGGAAAATATAGACCAATTTTCCATGCCATTCCACAATGCATCCAGAAGAGAGATGAGAGTGGAAACTGGGAGCTCTAAGACAATCTGCAAAGCTTGCTCACAGCAGAAAATATTAAGAGACCCGTGGATGTGGATCCTTCTCACCCCCAGGACTGATTCAACCGACAGTTTGTCATATGCCAACATACTACAGGCTAAGCTGAATAGAAATGGGAATTTTCCCTTGTGACTTTTTCTGCGCATAAATAGTTTTTATGTTTAAGAGAACTGGGGTTTTGAGGATCCAAGGGGAATAGGCTTTGAAATGCTGTGGCCATCATAGTGTTTGTGTCAGAAGGGACCTTTACAAATCTAGTCCAACCCTCTTCACCATGTGCAGGTACATTTTTCTAGACCATGTTGCTCAAGGACTCATTCAACTTGATCCCGAACACTTCCTTTGATGTATAGATGGCTTTTATGGCAATGACAGTAATTGTGATTCCTATATCTAGTAGTCCTCAAACCTGATACTGGAAAACCAGCCAAGTCAGAGGCTGCATATTCAGTTTGGGATTGATAATAGTTCTGTATAAATTGTAACGCCTTCTGAATGATGAGTTTTCCCCATAGGAAAAATGCTTTTAAAATTGTTCCATTGACTTTCTGTAAAGTAATTATGAAGGCAAATCATACAGATGCAAAACATACGTGGCCAGGAGAAAAGACAAATTGTTGTGAAGCTAAGTGCATAAGAGGAACATTTGAGTCCAGGCTTGAAGCCTTGGGTCTCCTTAAGTTCTCCAAAGCAAGTTCAAAATTTGCATTGGTGGTGAGGAAGAAATTAAAGTAAAAGGAATAACCTGTGATTGTATCACACAATTAGTATTCAGGGGATTTGCTTTCTTTTTACATGCTAGTAAAAAATATGCAATTTAAGTATAGGCAAATAATTTCCCCTGGTAGTAATGTCAGAATAAGAGTTTAGAGAGGTGCTGGGAGTCTTAGGAAATTGCTTTTTATAAAGAATATCAATGCCACAAATGGGAGTCTCACTTTATGATATAAAGATATGATAATTGGAATTAAGGCAGAGAGCTGGAACTGGAAATTTTTTTTTGCACTTATAATCAGATTTAGCCAAGAAATAGATAGAAGGAATATAAAGTATTAAGAAAAAGTGCTGAGTGTTAGTCACAGTAAATTCTTATGAATTCCCCCTAGATTCCACTATTAAGATTAACAATTGCTGAGAGGGAACAGAAGGCTTGTTTTAGAATATAATTATTTACTAGTTTATTGGTAACAGGTCAAGTAGTCCAAGGTTTTCCCTCTTCTTTATAAAGTACCTGGGAGTTCCTGCTGACCCAAGAGATCTCTTAAATACCCATCAGTGCAGTGAAATTGTATCAATGAAGTAATGAGTAAGTCAGCAGTGCCCCTGTTTCCCAATTCAGGAGACAAAACAATCATGCAGATTTTTTGCAGATAGATTATCCAAATCTAAAAAAAAACATTTCCTCCCTGGGCCTTTGCTCTTTCTGGTAATTGAGGAGGGCAATTAATCTCGTAGGTACTATTGCTGAAACCCAGAAGTTGTATATTTCAAACATATTGTACAACTAAGGTTTGTCTGTCTAAAATCCAAAGTGTCTTTAAAGCTTAGGCAGACAATGGGTTCTCTGTTTGTTGTGCCTTTCCTTGGATTGGCAGCTGCTGGTTAAAATTATGTCTTTCATTCTGTGTTTTACCCTTTGAATTTAGGCCTGTGGTTTAATCTAAATGTCTAGTGATATCTTAGGCAATTTTGTAAAGTCTTTTGGCTTTAATTTCTTTGCTAAGAGTGAATCTGAGCAAACATTTTCATGTGTGCCTGCTTTTCCACTTTTTCCTTAGGGGAAAAAACAATAAGAGCAGGAGGAAAAAAGTTTAATGAAATTTTTTTCTGTTGAAAATCTTGACCCTTTGGTATATAGCCAGAAATATCAATTTTAGGGAAAAAAACCCAAAGGCATTTGACTAAACCCTGCAATTTTTAATTATAGGCTTTGGGATTAAAATTGAAAGACTGTTTATATCCACAATATTTATCAAACGCTGTACATTTTCCATTATTTTTTGAAGTAATCCAGTGTTTGAAATGCAGATGTCATGGTGCTGCAATTTCCTGTCTTAACAAGACAGAGATGTTTGGATGTAGAATTCACTAGATGTGTTGCACAGGTGGGGAGTCTGACATATAAAAGAGTGTTGAGCCTGAAAAGAAAAAGCAAGACTTTTTTCCATTTCGGCTCTAATTTTCCCATCCTTTGGAAAGATTGCTTTCAACAGTTATCATTACCCAGCAATGACTGAAAAGATTTGCTTTCTTCCTACACATTTTGTGGCTTTTCTACTTTGCAGAAGCTCTTGATCTCTGGCCTCTGTTTCTGGTGGCCAAGTAAAGAAAACCTATGAGCACTCTGCAGCTGATTGCCAGAATGGAGCACCAGGAATGATGTATTTTGTTGGGGTGCCCAGCCTGCAAGAGAGAACAGATACCTTGACTTGTACATTTGGTTCCTTTCCTGGTGCATCCCATGCTGGGGAGCAGGTACTCCCTGACAGCACCCATGCATGCAGTGTTGATTTATGTAATGAGAGAGAATTAGAAGATAAAAATTACTCCCTTTAAGAAATCACATTCTTTATTTCAGAACTGGCTTGGCAAATAGACCCATTGATCTGATCCTGTGCTTTTCTAAGCTTAGAAGTATCACAATGACAGACGACACTCCAATATTTTCAGAGTTTGTCAGTTTTCTATCTCTTATATCTTCTTTGCCATTAGTTTAAGATAAATGGCTAGCACAGGAAATCTTCATGGGCCAATTTTACACATCATCTATTTTAAATGATGTAATTTGTTAATTCCTTCCCTATATGCCTATATAATGGACATAAATATTTTTTCTGGATATATGTATATGTGTACTTAAACTAAGAGTAATAAAAAGGCAAAGCATTTTGTCAAATGATTTTTACATAGCATACTTTTTATTTCTAAGCCACCTGTGATCTCGTTGCTTTTCCTTGAAATATTCCTATTTCTTTCCCTGAACAAGAGCATGATAGCACTAAATTAATATATTTTTAATTCCAGGTCTTCTCAGAGGGGACAGGGTAGGCCCAGGATAGCCTGTCTTATGCTTGTTGTTTGTCTGTCTTCATGTTCATAACATATCCACAGTACACTTCTAATGGAGTGAATGCATGTTGCATCTCTGTGTCCCACTCACCATGTTACACGTGTTTATTTTCACCTCTGTCTTAAGCTCATTTCTGTGTTAACAAAATCCAATTTTATGCTGAAATTTATTCTTGTACTGTTTTCCCTCAGAAAATGGCCATTCTAGCTTATGCTGAAATTTATTCTTGTACTGTTCTCCCTCAGAAAATGGCCATTCTAGCAACCTCTAGTGAGTCTGAAAGTTTTGAAACATACTGCTTTAAAAGTTATATTTCTGATACATTCTGACATTTTATCACAAACTAGAGTAATTCAGAGTATCTGAGGATAGAAAACTAATTATCCCTTCCCTTTTCTTGCTAACATAAAAAGATTAAATTAGTCACATTCAGTTACAGCTGGTATTAAGCTTCTAGACAAGTTCTTTTTTAAGGGGCAAGAGAGAGAGAGATGAGTGACTTATATTAAATGTTTTTTTCTGCATGGCAAAATCTTCTTTTGAAAATTAAAGGTGCTAAATTAGCAATTTTGCCCGTTTTCTCTTTATTTTCTTGTTTCCATATTCTTCATTAGAAGAATGAATTATCTAATAGTCTGGTTTTTATAACCTACTGTAAAATTAATAATTGTGTCCTGTGAAAATACCTTTGGGTTTTTTTTTCATTTTTGTAGTATGACATTCTTTGAGCTGTGTCTTTGACCTGCCAGCAGACCTATCTTATAAAGTAAAAGCCAATCAAATATATATACGAAATTACTGGTGTCTGTGATCAGAAGATAATCTCTCTGGAAACCTTCGGGCTAACTAACAGTAACTCAGAGGAAGTTGTGTCAGACCATTCAGTGGCCACAGATGAGAGAACTCAGACACAGGAGGAAATGGGACAACACTGTCAGAAAGATGAACAGTTTCCTGGAACTGTCTGGGAGTGATTTTTTTTTTTGTTGTTGTTGCCGTTGTTTGTTTCCTTGCACTGGTTTTAGACAGAATTACATTATATAGCTTTGTGGTTGCCAGTGAAGATATATTGCCTTGTCCAGAGAATTTGACTCTTAAGATCTGATATGTGCTCAGAGTAATTTTTTCTTCTGTTCAGAATCCTTGTCCTACTCCACTCTTCCATACACTAAGTTTTGATAGTGTTTAGAAAGCATCATCAGTGCTTGTTGGGGTATGTGGAGCTTATTCACAGCGGGATGGTGCTGAACAGAATTTTTCAGAAGCAAGTGACATCGGAATGATCAAGGAATGACTCTTCCATCTGGATCCAAATGTTATTATGTGCAACAACTCATGAGGGTAAAGACCTTAAACTTCAGATTCCTGTAAAAATCAACTCAGAGTCCGTTTCTAATGAGACAAGACATGATTGAAATTTAACCACAGTACTTACTTACTTGTAAATCTCACCCCAATATGTCATGCAAACAGCTTTGTGTCCTCATGCTGCAGTTTTAATTTAGTATCAGTTCTCATGGCAAACTGTTAATTCAGATTACTCTTCTCCGTTTCTTGCAGTACCTTCTATTCCTTCACTGGTCTTCTAACCCTTCAAAATGAGATCTTTGCAACTTGGCAAATTCTTGATATCCATCCAGGAAATCATTCCCGCAGCCAGTAAATATTTGTACCTGGAGAACATGTGGTGTTTTGCTGGCATTGATATGCTGTGTGTACTTTGCAGCAAAGGACATCTGATTCGCAAAGAGCTTGAGAGGAGAGCGGGTGATGCACCCTCGGGGAGCACTTCTGTGGCACGGGGCCAGCACGCAGTGGCAGGGCAGCAGAGAGACCTTCCTCCTGGAGCCCCTGGTGCCCGCTGACAGCGTGAGTAATGCCTTCTCCAACCATCCCTTATGACTCACTGAAAGAAATGCTGGCAGAGGCATAGCTAAGCCATCCATCACAGCTCCAAAAACATGACCTTGGCCGCTGAGTAAAAGATGTGCTTAGATATAGGTTTGCAACTGCTAATGTTCCCTTGCAGACTGCCGACTATAGCTCCGCAGCTAACTAATTTGCAGTATAATTGTTTATTATCTGTTCAACACCACTCTGTTCCTTCTAGTTCCTGAAATTTTATGATGACAGTTTTAATGTTTGGAGAATACCTTAAAACTGTAGGCATAAAAAATTAGAGAAAAATACCTGTTAAAATGGAGGTAGGAGGAGAACTCCTAGCCGTCATGGAAATTGACTGTATCCCAGGAATGTCAGGAAGGATTAGTACTCAGAAGCAAAAAAACCTTATTTATAAGTCATTATCACAACCATATTTTTGGTAGGCATTGCTAAATGCTGTACAGATTGATTCTGGTGGAGTGCTCCATACTATGGAAAACAGAGAAACTAGGAGAATCCAATTGCAAAGATTTTGCAGTCTTGTAAATGCGCAAGAACAAATTAAAAATCTGGGAATTTAAAGTCTGTTGTCTGTCTCTGCGGCAAAGCAGTTTATTGTGTTATGTGTCTTGTACTGATTAACTTTTATTCAAAGGGAAGTAAAAAAACACTAGAGGCTTTTTGGGTGACGGTATGAGCACAGTGATTAACTTTGAAAGACTGTCTCAGCTGACTCAAAATGGCAGCTCCCACCCAACTGAAGAACTAGATTTGTCTCCCTGTTTAAAGGCATTGCAAAAATAATAGAAAAGTAATGTTTCCTTTAGGTCTCCTTTCCATTTCACAGTTACAGCCTGTGAAAGGCCCAGGTTATGATGTGAATAAGCAACTAAAGTTCAGACATTTCTCAAATTCCTTTGATGTGGATATTCGGTTGCAGTTATCTCCTGAGGTATCTTTTTTCTTCAGGTGTTAGCACAGCTGGAAGTATTTTAAGACCCTCTGTCTTTGCAGGAATTTTACAGCTAGACCCACTGAATTTGGAGACAAAAGGAAAATTAAAGGAAAGGGCTTGGGAAACATTATCAAGGTTCACTCTGTGGAGTTTCATAGGTAAAGCTTACTTTGTTGATATGGCCTCAGATACCTGCACACTCCCTTTTAAACCCTACAAATATTACCTCAGTTACCCTGTGTTTCCTCTGGACAGCTTCAAAGGTATTCTTAATGGATGCTATATCAGCATCATATCAGCACCTTCCACTAACACAGTACAGTAGTCACTGTATAATCATTGCCTTTCTGCCCCTCAACAGGGATCTGACCAAAATTTTGAATTCTGCACTCCCAAGGTCAAAGGACCTCAAAAAGATCTCCTACCCCCAGAGTGTGTTGTTTTGGTTTTTTTTTTTTGGAAACATCATCTTTCTTGATACCCCGCAGCTCTCATGAAGAATCTCAGCTGCAGATGAAAGTGCTGTTAAAAACAATTTATTTCAGGTAGTCCATCACTGCCTAGCCTAAGAAGGACAGTTTGAGTCTAGGGCCTAGGGGATGGTTTAGGGAACGTGACTGAAGAGGATGCACTCTTGCCAAGCAGAGGCAGACAGTCTTCCCAGGATGGGAAGGCAAAGGAAACACATATCTCTTTTCCCTGAGGTGTCTATGCGGACCTTGACAAAGTATGGGGCAGGGTCTTCATCCCTCCTTGGGAATAGCTGTAGGTCTCTGTCATGTTTGGAATTGCAATAAAGGTGCAATAGACAAGATGTGAATAACAAAACTGGCATGGAAATGGGCAGCAGTTCTTTAGGAGTCAATTTACACATTCCACGGGGAAAAAAAAAACGGTGTAAAGGCAGATTAGAAATGTCATAATTAAGAGAATTTCAAGGCAAAACCACAAATCCAAACACGACTACCTGAGTATTCAAATTAAATATATTCACTATGAAAAATAAATTTATAAGCAAGGTTAAATGGGCGTTCAAGTTTCGTGACTTTGCAGGACTTATTACATTTATTTGGTTTCTATTTAGTATCTAATAACACTAGGTCTTTTTTATTTATCTTGGCAGAAACTTCCTTTATTCCCTCTGGCTTGATTTCAGGATTTTCTGAAATCACTGTTTGATTGTTTGCCTCTCAGATGTGGTGGTCTTGCTTCCCCTGAAAGAAATGTGTGCTTTTTTAATGTGAGCAAGTCTGGTATTTCTGCAGAGAAGAGGATGGTGGTGTGTCATTGAGAAGACTTGTGGGTAGTATATCTGCATGTTTAAGCACTAGTTTTTCTCCTTTCCCTGTAATATCCGGATATTCATAGAATCATAGAATGGCCTGGATAGGAAGGGACCTTAAAAATCATCCATTTTCAGCCCCCCTGCCATAGAGGGACGCCTTCCACTAGACCAGGTTGCTGAAAGCCCCATCCAACCTCGCCTTGAACACTAACGGGACATCCACAACTTCTCTGGGCAACCTCTTCCAGTGTTTCACCACACTCACAGAAAAGAATTTCTTGCTAATATCTAATGTAAACCTACCCTCTTTCAGTTTGGACATGTTTTATTGTCATATTCTGAGGACTTGTGAGTTACTCTTTCATATATCACTGTATAATCCCAGAACCAGCAGTACTGGGTGTGCTTCTGATTACACCACATCTGCGTAAGTAACGTTGAGGAATCCAGTCATCAATAATTTTTAAACATCTTGGCCAATTTAATCATAGGCTTTACCATTAAAAGTGGATTAAAAATCCTTCAACAATGTAGTCACCCAATGTAATTTTTAAACACTATTTTGTCTGCACAATGAACAAGTATGCTAGATTCATGCTGGAATGATGTCAGAAAGCTGACTAGTATATTTCTTTATTTAAATTTTTTCATTCCATTTAGTATGAACAATAAAATGTTGCTTTCAGTTTTGTTTATAGTAAATTTTCTTTCTTGGTTGTTATAAATTCTTCAAATGCAGCAATGTTATTTTCCAGAGAAGAAGAATGTCAGTCTTTAAAAATTAAATCACTTCCACAGAAATTTTGCAACACATTTCCTGGTAGCTTTTCCATTGATTTTAGATGTTGTAATTGCCCTTTCAGATTTAGGCACTTGGCACCATTGCATTAAAGTTATTTGACTTCACTGCCAAGTCAGAAAGAGAGCACAGAATTATATGTTCATGAATTTGTGATTAATTAATTAATTAATTAATTAATTTTACTGCAGCCCTTTTGTGATATGGAGTCCCTTAGGGACTTCATTCTCATTTTTAAACCTATTTTTAATACTTATATTTCCTTAGACTAAAAGTCGCTTAAAATTCTCGGTATTCTATATATGCACCTGTACTTTTATATCTGCATTGCTTAAATTTATTTAAATTGTTTCATGGGCTTTACAATATTTGACAATACCTATAGGTTGTGAAAGTTGGGTGTGATTAACTCTTCTGTCTGGAGTTGAATGCATCACCAATTGTTTTTATCAGTCCAGAAAAAGAAAAAAACCTGCATTGTTTTAGGGCTCAGTTTTCCCTTGACTAACATTGGCTTCTGCTGCCTTTTGGGGATCTTTCCATCTTTTCTGTGGCATTTTGTGATAGTGTCTGATGAAGACTGACATAATTTCTGAATCAGTGAGAGTCAACTGATGCCACAGATTGTATGAATTTGTGTCATATCCATTTCCAGGTAAGTGGCATAGACCACCCCTTCCTCTGCTGTGCTTTTATTGGGACAGCTATCCAACAGGAGTTCTACCAGGAGGACAGAAAGTCAACAAGGCAGCCCATGTGTTATTTCATACACATCCTCTTTACAGTCTGTTTTTTTTCACTGGGGAGCTTGACATTTATTTCAATAGCAGTAAAGTTTTCTTAAGTGAAACTGCTGTTTGATGTTGAAGGAAATAAACCTTTTTAGCAAGGTAAAATGCTATTCTGAAAACAATTTTCATCTACCCAAATGCTTTTCTTCTCTGTTTATGACACACTTATCACCGGAGGGGAGTTCAACAGGATCTAAAGATCCTTTAGAAACCCCATATTCCAGCTTCTTTTTGTCAAACACCAGCTTTCTGAAATGCAATATAATAATCCCTAAGGACTAGAATTTGCCACCAGCAAAAAATAACATCTCGCCATTTCGATTTTCAATGTAGCATTTGACTGCAAATTTGGTAAAATAAATAACACCCTTCACACATCTAATGGACTAAATGTTCACACTTTTCCCAAGAATGGTGTTTTCCTGGCTTTTATGATTTTCTACTGGTCTATTCCACAATGAAAAAATACTTTAGGTGATCGTCTTTATGGTAAAACCTCATTCCCTTCTGATTTTTGTATTGGAAGAGGTTCTAAGGTTGATGTTAACATCTATAACAAGTCCAAAAGTGTGACGGGAAATGGAGAAATTAAGCAAGGAGACAAGCTTTCTTGACAGAGAAAAAGCTTTAATTGTGCAGTACAAGAAGGACCTATCAGCCACCACTTCTACCACAAGACTATGAACACCTGAAGTTTGTTTTTTCATATTTATTTATTAACTTTTTTCCTTGTTAGTTTTCCACTGACTAGATATATGAACCTTGCCTTTCTGTCAAATTAAGATAAAGAGATATATTTAACAAAGATACATGTAGGGAGTCAAGCGTGGAGGAGATTAGGGATTTTCTTGGATTTCTCTTTAAACAGGAAGAATTTGGAGAGCAGTGTATCTTCTTTCTATAGATGATGATCAAGAGGAAGTAAGATCAAATTCATTCTAATGAAAGCCTGCTACTTCAGTAGTCATTTTCCTCAAAATTAAACAGGTATAATAATAGAATATTCATTATATCCCATCATAGTAATTCTATTCACATGTTTAGTTTAGCACTAACTCACCTACAATGGGGGATATTTGCCTACAATGGGAGATAGAATGTTGATTTGACTGCTTCTGTAATCAGTGTAAAGAATCCTGCTGGCTTCAGCAGTGAGAGACAACCAGAGCTATCATCTCTAGCTGGAAGTTAATGAGATAAAATTGCCAAGGCCTCGGGGGTACTGCCACAGGAGTGCCCACTCCCTAGTCCTGGGCTGCCCCATGGCTGCCCCCAAGCTGCTCTGCTCCCTTCTTGTCATCCTGGGGATCCCCCACAACTCCCCCAGCTCCAGGATACCACTGGCCCACATGGTGCTCTTACCCATTTAAAGTAAAGAAGTTATGCTCTGTGGAGACAGAAAAAAAAAACAACAAAACAACGAAAGAAAGGTAAGATGACCCCATAGAAATGTACTGCTCTATGAAGAGTGTTTCCAAAAGAAAATGTTTTTGAAAGGTTTTTTTTTTGCATCTGACCCTTTCAAAAAATTCACAAAATAATGCCTTTGTTTTGCTGTAATTTTGAAATGTTTTGTTCCCTGTATAACATTAATTTTCTTTCAAATTATCTCTTCTTTTAACAAGTGATGCAACTGCAAGTGGTCAATTAGAACAAGAGCTCATTCACTGACATTTCACTAGCTTACCAGTTGGACTGTGTGTTAACTTTTCACAAAAATGGAGGGGAATCATTTGCAAATATATTTATGCAATACAAGAATATTAGTGAAAAATGCATTTAGTTCTTTGTCAAATCACTGTAATCATGCTGATAAAATGTGATTTTTTTTCCCCCACAGTTTTGAAAAAGGGTGTCTTTGTTTACAAAAGGTTAGAAAAGCCTCACAAAGTGATCATGAAGGGCTTTACAGTGAGTACATAAGGAGATATTCACAAAACCTGTATTCAACCTATGTTGCACAATTTAATTTTGTTAGATGCTTCTGGTGAGGTGGTAGGTAATGCCAAAAAGTAACCCATGTCTGTAGGATGAATCTGTCTGCTTTGTGCTATGACTGCAGTGTCCCAAATTCATCTCCATGGTAAATGGCCCTGCTCAGTCTGTCTGTTCAGAGATAAGAAATAGCTCCTTGGCCAGCTGCAAGCCCTATCAGATAATATCTCACAAACCACTGAGTGGTTTTGGAGGGTGAAATTCCTCCCCGTGTAATGAGTCAGAAGGAAGTCTGAGTGCAGGTCAAGATCTACCTGCATAAGATAATTGCGGTTCGTATAAGTACTGGCTAGCTGGCATGACAGTAAACTTCAATACCTATGTTATATCCTATAACTGCAATAAACACCTCCATAAAATCATTTGTCCAATGGCTCCAGACTGCCAAATCAATAAGGCAGCAGGAAAAATCTGAGTTAATTAACCTGATAAATAGCTTGGCAACCTCTATTTCTAATGACCACTCCTAATTTAATAAACTGTAATCACTGAGAGACAGTGTGATAAAGCATGAAAGGAGAACATTGTAGATCCACTTATCTGGTAATTTTAACCAATATGAAAATGTGCAAGTAATCAAGCTACAGTGTTTCAATCTAGATGGCTTTTCTGGGGTTTGTTATTCAGAAGCATAACTGCAGGCACTGTTTCCGTTCCTTGGGAGACGGAACAAAAATCCCTGAATGCTTCCTACTCTGAAGTGTTTGTGTATAGTATATGAAACACCTGCAGGATGGGACAGTGTCTGCTTGCTTACAACTATAAAAAAAAGCTGGACATCCATAACCAGATTTTAGAAACTACCAAAAGAAAAACACATTTGAGTTTTTTCTTTAAATGTTCTGGAGTTAGGAACTTGACAACTTGACCAATTTTCTGTTCAAATTGTGAAAGAAGAGTTCACGTTTCACAGATTAAAAAGAAGTTGGATGGTCTCTGTGTGACACATTTAAGTTAAGGGGTACAGGATTGCTTTCCCATTCTAAGCTGTTGGTCCTTGACACACCTGGCTCCATGCTTAATTGAGATCAAGTTCTCATCATTTGCTTTCATGTGTTCTTTTTCACAAAAAAGAAAACTGTTAGTGTGTTTTAAGGGCAGTGTTGTGCTCAAGGAGACAACTGGCTGATATTCTAGTGTCCTGAGAGGGTGCACACCAGCTGCTGAATTTAAATTCAGCCACAGGTAACCTCATAAATGTCTATTTCTAATGCACCTGTCCTATCTGGACCCTAGTTACATCATTCTGAGCATGAAAGTATCACAGAAGTGGCAGGGTTTTTTCTTTTTCCCTGTATCCTCCTTAATAGAACAATTTACAGTGAAAAAATGTAGCAATATCAGTGCCTGAATAAGACATTTTGAACATAACTGATGTTCTAAACAGAGTAGTGGTGAAAGTACATGCTGTCAATGAACCAAAATTGGTGGTACTTTCATGCTAGCTAGTAAGGAAGGGGAATTCATGAGAGTATGAATGGGTCATGGTTAATTTAGGGAACAAAGTAAAAAAAAAAAAGAGCACTGTCTATAAAACTTCAGGATAAGCAGCTGTCAGTCTCTTTAGGAGAGTTTGTCCAAACAAATCAGCAAAGATTTCCCTTTAAAACCAACTTAATTAATGTACAAAAATTTTAGGAAACTTTTCCCTATAGAAGCAACATTTTTGTTGTCCCTGTGTGACTGAAAAGGTCTATGAGTAGCACTGAGACTGTGAAATCTCTGGTGCAAATGAAGTGGCACATTGTTAAACATGACTATTAAATTATTTTCTTGGGAATTATTTTAGATTCATGTGGAATAGATTAAAAGTCTGTTTCAAGTCCCACAAGATTTCCCATGGAGTATAATTATACATGAAACAGAATAAAAAATGCAGTCCAACAATTACTTTAATTAGATGGTAGTTACTGGAGATGTCAGTGTGCCTAGTCCTACAAAGAACTTAGAAGGAAAAGTTAGGTAATGGAATTGTTGATAAATGTTTGCACTTAAGAGGAATTAATTATCTGTGTAAATAAATAATGGGTTAGAAAACTGCAATCAGCTGATGGGTTCCTACCCTTCATTGTCACTGATGGCATGACACCTAGCTCAAAGACCAATTTGCTGCCTTAATAAAGCAGCCCTCAAGGGCCTGCACTGCTCCCTTTGAGCAACACAGCCTTCTGCACTTTTATGGGGTCTGAAACTTGTAATAAGTCTGAGCTGTAGTAGCATTATGAGTTTGGCATCCGTGACACTTGAGATCTCTTTTTTTTTTGTCTGCTAGCTATTTTGTCAACAAAATGAGTTTGACTACTTCTGAATGCAATAGAAGAGGTAAAGATATTAATTTTCTTTGACCAGTCAACATTAGTTCTACCATAGACACACTGCAGAGCCTCTGCTATTTCTCTGAAGCATCTGCTGGGAGAGGAGGTCAGGTGGAAGGGGCCAATTTAGTTCTGGACTGGAAGTTTTTATGTTCCTATGTAAACCTACATGTGTTGCTGCAGTGGTAGACAAAGAAGCTCATAAAACAAGGGGTCAGAGCTGTGTAGCTGGGGGCTTTCAGAAACACTGTAGCTATTCAAAACTGAATATGTGTGGGTTTTGCCTCCAGGTCAAGTTTTAAACTCATTTTAGGTCAAAAATATTGAAATTATCTTGTTCAGCTGAAGCTCAACAAATAGTGCACTATAAGCTTCAGAAGGGAATTGTCAGGAGATGATACCTAGGCATGACAACATTTCAGAGGATTTTAGCTGTGAAATCCAAGTTACTAGTGTTGAGTTTGTTCGAAAACAGAGGAGGGAAGAGTACCATATGAACAAATGTTCCTTGGAGAGTACATTTGATTCTCAGTTGTATGCCTTTTGGAGAGATACGTTGTTGAGGAATTGTTCTTGACAGAGACAATAAAGCAATTCCCAGTTCTCTGGACAGATACCTGAGATTCAATTTCACAGATTGTAGAATCTTGCTATTTGCCTCTCAACTTAACTGATTTAATTATTGTTCACAGTTTTAATGAAAAAGAAATACCAGAGCAAAAACCAAAACTCTCACTGCTTGCTTAATTGCACATTACATCTTCATAGACAAGAAAATCTGAATCCCTTTAGGGAGTTTTTAAGGCATGTAGAAGTGTATGGTTAAAGAGAAGGAAATGTACGGGCCCCCTGAGCAAATGATGAACAAGTGAGTATCGCTCACAGTTTTCTTTTTCCACCTATCTCTTTCTTCCTCCCACTCCATCCTGATCAGGGACTTGATTTAGGCAATAAATATATACATACAATTTGCATTTTTTCCTCAAGAGTTTTAGTTTGCAACATTAACAGTGTTCTCCTCCATGATAACATGATGGGAATTTCAGAAGTGGGATTTAAAAATGGTAGTTAGGTCCCTGATATAAATTAGAGATTTTTAAGGATACTTTGACACCTAAGTGAACTCAAACGTGATATTAAAGTTTTACAGATATTTCTTTGCATCTGTGGGGCAGAAGGTAAACACTGCCCTGAGGTGCTATCCTCGAAGTCTATTATCTTAGAGAGGACATGACTGGAAGGGCTCCAGGGCTCCAGCTGACTTCTGGGTTCTGAACTCCTGCTCTGAGCACTTAGCCAGCATGTCATCAGCCAATGCCTTAAATTCTTGCCTTTAATCCCACATGCACTTCTACATAGCCACTTCTCAACATTTCATTCTCTGTTTCTATAAACTTTCCTACAGCTGTCTTGGGTACAAAAGATTTGCCAGAAGATTTGAGGTGATTGTCTTCATATTCCAGTGCATTGTCATAGCTGGTCATTTGAGATCTAGGCATGAAATATAGTATCCATTGCCCAAACCCCAGTGCAGCCATTTGAACACTTCTAGCTTCACTATGTCACCAGGGGTCAATCACCTGAGAAAATGGGACTGCGGAGTTCACTGTGAAGCCTCCCTACTTATATATACTGACTGCACACACAGAATATGTGGAAGTCAGAACGCAGAGCAGAAGGAGAACAGACAAGGAAGGATGGGCTCAGAACAGCCTTCTGTTGCCACAGTGATGCCCACATCTCCCACGATGGGGAACTGGGGACAGCAGTTGCTTGGATCTGATCCCCAGGCTTCTACCTCTCCACCACCCCATAAAGGAGTTGCAGGGACGCTCATATCAAGAGGTTGTTTCTGCTATCTTGGCGCTTTGCCATGCAGCCTTGGTAGAAGAAGTCCTTGTACCAAACCCTGGATGTACTAATGATCTGGTATGCCACAGGCATGGCTTTACAGGAGACAGGTAAGAGCAGTGGGTGTTAGGCAAGTTGAAAATAAGCCACTATAAAATAATAATAAAAGGCCACTAATACAAGCATTCATAAATATTAGACAAAGCTAAGGAGGAAATAAGATCTCTGTTTAGGGAAAAATCTTTTGTCTTGTGTTGCTGAAAAGCGTGTGTTGAGATGAGCAGGAATAGGTGAATGGATAGGATGAATTGTCCAAATTGACGAATGGATAAGACAGAAAAGGCTTCACTTCCAGCCAGATGTCCCAGTAAGTTCTTTATTTCTGTTCACTCTGTTGCTCCAGGGCCATTTAACTCCACTCTCCTTGAGGGCACTTTCTGCTGTGGGAAGTAGCTTCAGTGAACTGCAGTGAGCCTGGATAGTTAATACCCTTGTTTTTTGCAGGACAGATGAGATTTTTCTGACCATTGGATGGAGTCTGAGGGAGGGCAAAGGTTATTTACTCCAAATACTTGGAAGCCCTGTGTTGCCTGCAGACACTTTATTTCTTCTGGAGATCTTTGCATTTTTAAGTTTGGCTGGATTGTTTTTACTTGTGTTCCAATGAGCAATAACTTAATAATATTTGGTGATTAGTGGAGATGTTCAAACAGACCCAACTCTGGCATTCATGAATTATTCAGCAGATAAGTTCAGTAAGAGTTCTAAATCTTACTTTTTTCATTTGTAGTTAATGTCTTTTTACAGGTTGGAAGGTGAGGAATGCTTCCTTTGCATTCCCCAGCCTTTTGAGAAACTGTTTTCTTCTTTATTCTGCAATCTCTGCTTTTTATTTCTACCTCTTATCTGTCACTTCAGAGCCATTCAGTAAGGTGCAATATGCCTACGCCTGGTTCTAAAACACAGTCAGCTTCAAAGGCAGGACAACAGGTTGAAGAAAAAACAAAAAGTTTACTATTTGGAGTAGACTGGCAAGGGAGAAGTTGTTTCACTTAACACAGCCAGGAGTCAGCAAATTCTGAAGGCAAGATGGAATACCACCATTAACAAGTTGTGAAATGCGCAGGCACAGCCAGGCACAGAAGGTTCTCTGTCCTACCACTGCTGAAAGCTGAGGGCAAGCGTAGAGGAGAGGCAGACTTGGGATCAAAGGAGTCAGAAGCATAAGCACTGCAAACCCCATCTCTATGTGAACTTTCTCAGCTGCTGAAGACCTAGCGCAGGATTGTCTGTGTTCCAACTGTTGTGAATTGTACATTTTCATGGTTTAGGAATGGTATTCCCCAATTTAGTAGGCCCATTAAAAGGCCACTAATACAAGGCACAGAAGACAGATCAGAGCTTGAGATAAGAACAATTTACTGGAGACAGCAATGAGATAACAGAACCAACAGTAACAGCAACAATATTAATGGCAAAAGTACACAAAAGAGGGGATAACTCACATGTAGAAATGTTCACCACAGACCCTGGATGACAATGAAGAAACCAGATGGCTTTCCTCCTCCCACCATGATTTTTTGGACTGTAAAGTGCATCCTTTTTCTTGGAAGCCAGAGAGTCCCTTACCCAGTCCTGACAATGATGTCCATGATCTAGAATAACTTCCTAGCCATGCTCACACAGCTCCAGGCTCTGCCTGGCATGGTTCACTGCAAAAAATTGACTCTGTCCTGAATGGAACAAGGGCACACATCATAAGAGCTGCATGAGTCATGGGCTGTCAGAGAGAAGCAGAATGTGCGGTGTCCATGGTGGAAGGGAAATGCCGTTGTCTCTTTCTTGTCATCAGAGCGTAATATCTAGAGTTATGACCAGTCATAGTATCATAACCAGAGTTATGCTATGGTTTTGAGCCTACAAGGGGAGGTGTTAAAGGTGGACATATCTATTGGTCAGCTGAACTAGAAACTTTTTCTCAACTTTTTCCTGTGTTTGGGAGGGTTGATCTAAATATGAATATAAGCTCTATAAAGGGAACAGCTTTCTCAAGAAAACTCTTGAATTCTTAGTTTCTAGGAGTTCATCCCCTTCTTTAAGAAAAACAGGATTTTTTTTTTTGCCTAAGAAGTATATAGCATTATGAGTACCCTTGAAACCCTCTAATCAGTATGTTCTCTGGCTGTAGAAATCTTTTCAACAGTTCTTCCTATAATAAAGTAGCCTTTCTCTCTCCTTCCTTCCCTGCTTTTTTTTTTTTAGCATTACTTAATAGCAGTATGTATGAATCAGAGTTTTTCAGAGAGGTGCTTTAATTTAGCCTAAAGTGGTTCCTTCAACCAGATGTAGCATTATTTGAAAACCAAATTTATATACTATAGTGTGGGTTCCCATGTCAACATCTTAAATGAGATGCTCCTATCCCTTTCTTCCCAAGGATGGCCAAATAGCCATGAGGTCAAGTGAGCTTCCTGATGTGCCACAACCTTTGATGCTGGGAATTGGGGAAAGGTCTTCTGCCTTTCTGGGTGCTTTTGGAAAGTGAGACCTGGAATAATGTGTAAACCAGCTAATTACCAAGGTGTTGTGGATTACCATCAAAATACATCCTATATCTATAGGATCATAAGTTTTCCTACTCTCTCTTTCAGTAGTCAAGCAATTCCAGCTCGAATTTCAGGCAGTTTCTGCCTTGCAGAAAATAAGACGGAAAAGGGAAGTTAATTGATCGTCCCTCTGAGTCCAGTCCTGGACCAGCTAAACTGCGGGAGGCTCTGTATTTGCCAAGGCAATCTGTATCAGTGACTTGGCTAACCTGGGTTTCATAGATTAGCTGGGAAATGGTGTTAGTCCACCTCCTCGTCTGGATACCCTTAGAAGTGTGTCAACCCCCCCATTTCTCACCTATTTGGAAACTACTGTCTAGAAGGAAATGGTGCCTGCGACTATTGTATTTGCGGGGTGCCCCGATGAAGGAAGGAATGATGAATCTGACTCCGTGTTCTCAGAAGGCTAATTTATTATTTTATGATACTATATTATATAAAAGAATACTAAACTAAACTATTTTAAAGAATACAGAAAGGATGCTTACATAATGCTAAAAGCTCGTGACTCTCTCCAGAGTCTCAACAGCTTGGCACTGATTGGCCATTGAGTGAAAACAACCCACAGCAGAAACCAATGAAACAATCACCTGTTGGTAAACAATTGCCGAATGCATTCCAAAGGACCAAAACACAGGAGAAGCAAATGAGGTAATTATTGTTTTCTTTTTTTCTCTGAGCCTTCTCAGCTTTCCAGGAGAAAAGTCCTGGGTGAAGGGATTTTTCAGAAAATGTGAATGGGACATGTGACAACAGAGGTGAAGAAGTGCAGAAAAACGCCAATATTGGGATGTGGTATTGGTTGTCTTCCTTGAGATGTAGCTGATAGTGTAAGGGAGTAAAGATTATATTAATGGAATTATTTTTTCCTGGGATTTCGTTTGGCTTTGGTTTTTGTTTTGTTTTGTTTTGTTTTGTGTTTTTGCTTCTTTTCATCTTTCCTGGCTTGCCCATTCTGCAGAGCCCACTCTGCATGTGTTTCTGAGTAGAAATGAAAGTGAATGAAAGGAAGTCATGACATTATGTATTTACAACATCACTGTTAAATGCCAGGCAAGCACACAACAGAGCGAGTGCTTGTAGCAGATGCATTCACTTGAACTGCATCTTCCTGTCACCACAGCTATCAGAGTTTTGTGATATGGAAATGCGAGGAAAACAGCCAAAAAAAAAGGAATTTAGGGATTCACTAGAGTGATTTAAATGTTGATAGAGACAGAATTGGTTTTGTGTTTATATGAAGGTCCCCAGAGTAAATAGAGATGTTACTCAATTCTACCATATTCCTTGCATGAATAACATTTGTCTCTTTGTTAATAAGTCTGACATTAAATTGTGTGCTCTTTCTTTCTTTCTCTCTTTATTCTTCCGAACTAATAATACAGCCCCTAGAAGTTCATTAATGCTGGCATGTCTCTTTGCTTCACTTTTGTAATGCATGAGAACACAAGCTTTAAATAAAATCTTTGTGAAGCACTTGCACTTGTCTGAAGATAAAAAGCATGTTCCTACATTTGCATTACAAAGAAGCCCATATAAGCATCTTCTCCTGGCACACTCCTTCCTCTGGGCTTGTATCTGATGGAAAAGGCCATTTCCAGCTAATCATTCTGAAAGCCTATCATTTGTGTCTGTAATGAGAGGAAAGAGTTTTTAGTGTTGACATTCAGTGGGCATTGGGCAGTGGTATTTGTTGCAATTCTATGAGATAGTGCAATACACAGAAACATTACCTGGACCTCTAAATTCTCTGTGCTCTGTGCACAGAGAATTTCTGATCCAGTGGGTGACAATGAGCAGCTCAGGATTCCTATGAGGGGAAAAACATGTCTCAGAAAGCAGGGGTGGGGGGAGGTGGGGCCGGAGGGAGATTTTGCATGACCTGTTTCTAATGACAAAGTTTGCTTCCAGTCATGATAGTACAAAATGGGGATTGTCCTCCTAACGACAGGGGAGTGAGTTCAGGTCACCCAGGGGTAACTGGTCATCTGGAAGTGATGCTGGATATCCTTAGGTAGGTGATCCTGCTTGAGCAAGGGGGCCAGAAAAGATAAGCTCCAGAAATCCCTTCCAACCTCAGTTGTTCTGTGAAACATATTAGAGTTGTCTAGAACAATTCATGTTCCTGACAGCAGGCATTCAGTGACATTTCAAACTCTCTGTGTTAACAAGTCTGGGATCCACCTGTTCATTTCCTAAAAGCAGAAGTTTTTCCTTTGATCCGGAGTCAAATCTTTCTGTTGTGCCAACAAATGAATACTTTTATAGTCTAAAATAGGACTGTAATACCTTGTAAATATCAGGAAATCAGACAGCAGTCTTGTGCTAGTACACACACCAGTATCACACCAAACCTCTGAGAACAACTTCTGTTAGACGTTGGTGTCTATAGCCTTGGGAATAGTTAAAACATGCAAGGTGACTTTAGTCCTTCAGAAAAGAGCTATTATGATGAAAAGGATCTTGACTTGCAGCCTTCGGAAAGAGACAGATGAAAAGACTGTAAATTTGGGTGGGAGGGGTGAGAAAAGCATCCTAGAGCTTACCTGTCCAGTACAGTATAATGTACACTGGTGTACATGAAGAGCAACCACCTGGCATATCCTAAACTGGAGATACCCCTTGGAACACTGAAGCTGCCCTCATCTGCCTGTACTTTTAAAGGGACTGCCAAGAGGATCAGCTGTGCTTTGAGATATGTGATTTTCAGGATTAAGAGAGATTTTGATCTCCCCAAAACAGAGGAACACAGCTTAGCTGAGAGAAGGGCTGTCAAGGTCATAGCATTTCCCAAGATTGCAGCAAAATCCGGCTGTGTTTGTTTTAGATCATTCAATTTACCAAAACAGCAGTCACTTAACTTAGTCCTCCTGGCTGTAGAAAACCCTGCAGTGCCCAGAGGATGCAACCAGCAGTAGTAAAAAAGTTCCCTGAATGCGTCATTCAAGATGTGCAGCCAGCTAGTCCTTGAAAGGTGTCCATGTGTAGTATCATGGCATAGCTCATGCTTTTCATATTTAATCATTTCATTACTAATTAAAATGGTCATTACTACAGTGTGAAGGGAAAAGATGGTTATTAAAGGTTAATGTCATTGCTGCTTATACCGTGCCTTGAATTGTTACAGTTTTTTCCTAGGTATTTAATTATACTGATAAGTAACAATACAATTACATTTAATAAGATATGTGTAACTGTGCTTATTTGTCCCTCTGTGAGACCAGGGGCTGTCTGCAACAATGAGAGAGAGAGACAGATAAATTAAATCCACAGTGGTTTTTCTGTTTTGCATGCTCACCTGCTTTCTGCTTCTCTCATGCTGGGTCAGCCTAGAGGTGAAGCTCCAAGGACACACGGACATGATGAGAAGCCCATGATGTTTTTGTGGGTCAAAAATACCATTTAGGTGCTGTGACAGCCTTTCTTAGGGATTGGGAAAATTTCTTTCATATATTTTCCCCAACTGCATCCACTATAGAGTGAATTTCAGACAGGATTTCAAAACACTTGATTCTCATGAAAGCTTAGGGAATCAATGATAAGCCAGGTGGCTGCTGTACTTTTTCTTTCAAGATTAACTGTTACTGAACTGACACAAAGTAAAATGTCACAGTAAATGCACTCTTTCTTCTCTGTTCTCTCTGGCTGTGGACTGCGCTCTGTGCTTGGTGAGTCCTGAACCAAAAAACCTAGTTGATTGGCAGCTAGTCACTCTTAGGCATAGCTGAGGTCTGGACTAAAGATGGAATTTGTGTTTGTCATTACCCTGGTTTCAAGTATTCCTACTTGTAATGCAGCAAGGTCACAGATGGCAGATGTAAAAAACTGTTTTCAGCACCACCTTGCTCCTCAGGCCTAAAGCAATGTCATGGGATCTGTGCTGTAAAAACAAGCCAGGTTCAGTCTCCTGACAAAAGAGGAGATATGCTATGTGTAACTCTGGTACCTCACCTGGGGGTATGTCGAGAATTTTGCAGACCATAGTGAAACACAGACCTCATAATATCAATTACACGTATGTGGAAAGAATGGCAGGCTCTAACTTACATGTCCCAAAATCTCACATCTAGACATGGGTACTCTACAGTGCAAACACTAAAAACATACTAAAGTTTGAGGCGGGCAACATAAAAAAAGCCATACTGGTATGTGTGTGCATGCTCAGGATGTATTTTTTTGAGTGTGGAATCAGAACTACACAGGAGGGTCCCAGAGATCTCATGTTGTTACAACTGTGACCAGTGTTGGGAGTTAAATGACTAGAAAATGGTTTTGGACACATAATAGCAATCATTACAACACAGCTGGCCAAAGAACAGCTAACAAGAATTTGATTGAATATTTATGCTAATAATTTGTGCCTAGAAGAGTGAATGTGTATGAATAGAGATCACAGGTTGTGATTTTCTCTGGTTTTGTGTGTCTAAATATAAGGATTCTGTATAGTATATGGAGTAAAGAATTGAGACACATGTAAGACCTGAGCAGAAGTCATAGAAGTTGATGGAAATACCTTAATGATTTATGCAGAACTATGAATCAATTGTATTGCATGAAACCACTTTCCATGTAGGAAGCTCCTCTTCTCAGGCCAAAGAACTGAAAGAAGTTTTGGAGAGCAAAGGCAGTTTACATACAGTGGAATTGTACATACAGCAGTCTCCAAGCAAACTCTTAGGAAAGTTTGTGGAGAGTGATTGAAGTTCCAGAAGATTGGAAACGGGCAAAGATAGATCCTTCTTTAAAGACACTGGGAAAGAGTGACTGGGGTATTTAAGTTTTAATGCCTGGAGAAATACTGGAACATCAATTTATTGGCAAACCTTTGAGGGTTGAGAAATATCCAGCAAGTCTTTGTCATGAGGAAGTCATATAAAACTACCTTGTGTGACAGATAACAGGGCTTTTGCAGAGAAGTAGATACTGTATATCTGCAGGTTAACGACCCTGTCTTCAACAGTGGTCACATAAGCAAGGTTAGGGAAAACAGCTGCACAAATGGGAGTAATAACTAATGGGTCACAAGTAAACTGAAAAGATGCTATCAAGTGGTATCCCCTGTGTTTTTTTATGTCTGATACTATGCAGTGTTTTCATGAACTGATAGGACAATGAAAAAGACAATCCTGATACATCATTTGTATTTAACTTCTGTCGAGACAGGAGACATGGTGGAAGCACACTGAAAGATGGATTTAAAATTAAGAAAAAAGTGAGGTAATTTGCATTAAAGAGTCGAAATAAATAGGGTACTCCTTAATAAGGACAAGAAAGAGGTAATATTCTTCAGTAGGAAATCCCAGCTACACAGAAGGGGACTGAGGAATAGCTGGTGTTGAGGCAAGGGGAATGGCAAACTGAAAGTAATCTGGCATAGTTTGCTGAGGTGAAAGTAGCATACTCAATATATAAGGATGTACAATCATAAATGCCATGTACAAAATGTTCAAAGTATTTCTCCCAATGTCCTCAGTTCTAGTCTGGACTACACTGTGTTCACTTTTGTCCCTAATGTTTTAGGGGAGATGTGGGCTGTCTAAAGAACATCTAGAAGGGAATAAGAGTCATCTGAAAGTCAAGATCTTGCAAACATTGAATTAGGAACAGGATACGTCTGCGTCTGTCTGGGATTGTATATATATTTTAATCCTGATTTGGGGAAGTAGAAGACTTGACTGGCTTCTGTATTTTCTGTGATCTTGAATCTGTGACAGATTGATTTTATGTAGGATTTACATAGTTGGATATGACCATATATGTGTGTTGGTGTGTCTTTTGTGACACGGGAGAATCTTCATACTACTACAAAAAATTCGTCAATGACACTTCCACCTATTTTACTATCTCATTTCTTTAGCATTTCTTACAGCAACACAAACACCTATAGAAACAAGTAATAAACAAGAAGAAAATAGGAGAAGGAAGGTAGGAAATCTCTTCCCTTTCTTCTGAGAACACTTAAGGTCATGCAACAAAAAGCAGGAAAGTTTCATTTTGACTGACTTGTTATGATGAAAAATAATCCTTCATCAAAAATGACCAATCTTGTTTTGTATTGGCAGGTAGAGGATGGAATGAACCTTAACAATAAATGTGTTCCATGACTATAGACCATAATTAAAAAGAAAATTAACAAAACCCCTGCAAGCCAAATTACAGGAGACAGATTGATTGCAGTTTCCTTTCCAGGGGATTTTAATTTTTTGATTCCTGCTGAGAGAGCTGAGGAATCATGAAGCGCTAGCTGTGTTGAATTCTTCTTTTAGCTGACTGAGCTGCAAAAAGGTTAAGAATGCAGACCATGTGACAATTTTGAAATAATTTCTTTATGAGGTTGGCTTTCCTGGAGTTATTCCAGGGAGCCCTGTGGCTTTTCACGATCAGCAGAGAGAGGGGAGGAAGATCTCCAGGCTGAACTAGAGTGAGCAGATGCCCTCCCTCTGGTGTTTAATTTAATTAATTGATGTTTGTTGAAATAAAGCCAATTAACCTGGCTTATCTCTTTATCAATCATGCTTCTGCTTCCATTATTCAGTTGGAGAAATGGCATGATGTATTTTATGGTAGACAGCAGGAGCAATTAAACCCAACCTGTGCTGCTTTGCCTGCAGCAGGCATTTCAAGGGAAGAGGAAACACAGGTGTTGTGGTGTAGGATAAGGCCATGAGGCTTTTTACTTTAACTATTTTCTGCTTCTGAATCCCTGTAGTTCTTTCTCGTTCGAGGATGAGGAGTAGCAAGGGCATCATACAGTTAACAGTTCTTGCTTAGGGCCACAGTGAGCTAACCCTGATTTGTGGTCTCCTTGGTCTCAGACACCAAGACAGAAGAAAGCAGACCATAACCCAGTGACAGGGGCTGTCAAAGATGATGTACTCTGAAATCAGCTGCACTACCCATCTGCAACCATTAAAAAATTGATTGGTCATGTACATCATAAACAATTGCAAAAGAAGTCCACATTGCTGATCATGAAACCAATGAAAGTATAAGATACTCCACTTCTATTTTCCATTACTTATATCATACAGGATTTTTTTCTTTCCTGTGCCTCATTTAGACACTGATGAATGTAGATACGGTGAAAATATTTCCATTATATAGAAGGACAATCTGAAATACTTAAATCTAGTTTAACCTTAATTTAACATTATTGTGGCTACTTAGGTGTCTTATGCTCCTCTTCACGTGTACTGGGACAGAAATCCTTTAGGTTTGGTTTGTGCCTGGGTTTTTTACTGCTTGTCATGGTTGAACCCCAGCTATCAGCTGAGTGCCAGGCAATCACTCACTCACTCCCCTTACCCCCATTCTGGGAAGGAAATCAGAAAGAAAAGATAGACCTCATGGGCTGAGATGAGAATGAGTTAATAACTGATGATGATAATAATAATAATAATAATAATAATAATAATAATAATAATAATAATAATAATAATAATGGTAATAACAGTAACCAAACAATAGCAATAATGGGAGAGGGAATAACAAAACCCAAGAGAACCAAGTGATGGACAGTGCAATTGCTCACCACCCAGTGACCAATACCCAGCCCATATCCAAACCATGACCAGCTCCCTTCTTAGTAACTGCCCCAGTTACTGGGCATGGCATTCTATGGTACGGAATATCCCTTGGCTATTTTATGATTCTGTGATAGATCTGAAGGAGAGGTGGGAAGAGGGACACACAACTTTCTTTCCTGTATTTAAAGCAATTGTAACTCTCCTGAGATGAAACTTTCTATATTCATGGATTTAGTGACTTTTTACTTACTGGTCCTGGTACTTACTGGTCCAGCTACTTGCTGTGGGAACTTCAGTGCATGATTGTTATTGTTGATTCATGATAATCCCAAAATACACTGAAAAATTGCACAAAAATATTTTTTCACCTAGAGAATAACCATTAACTAAACATTGAAACAACCACTAAAACCTGCTGAAAAAATTTGCTTTCCGGTCACAAATCTTGTGATATCTGTCTCTCCAGAATTTTCCTTTAGCAAAACTTGAACTTCCTCACAACAGGAAATACTTTTTGTCTACCTATAGATAATACTATCCTTTCATTTTGATTCATTAAGATATTTCTGGCTTAGTCAACTGTTTTGCACTTGTCACACTGACAGGACACCTTGAACTTTCTGAAAAAGAATACTAAGAATAATAAGAAAGCAAGAAAAACCAGCAAAAAACAAATATCTTCTGCCTGTTAATGCAATTTTAGATGATTTAAGATTGCTTTTCATCATATCCCCAACATTCAATGTTTTTGTTTTCATTCTCATGCTAATTTTCATTCAAAAAGATGAAACAGAGTGGGGTTTTATGTGTTTGATTTTTTTTTAAATTTATCATTGTTTGAGATGCATTAAGGAGTAGCCCACAATTTGTACGATTTCCATAAAGCACTCACTGTACACAGATTAAAACCATAAATCAGTTAGTACCTTTTGCAAAAATTCATTGCTAGCATATCAAATATGTCAGTTAAATTAAAACTGTTCTTCTGGGTTTCCTGTGAAAAATTGTGGAGGGATTTAAAATATGGCTATAATTTTCTGCAATTTCTCATATTAGTTATGGAAGCTTTGTTTGAAATGACTATTTTGAAACTTTCCTGGGTTGCTTTGTTTAACGTTTTTAAAGAAAAATTTGTAAGGGCAAAAATCATATGTCTGAATAGCACAGGTCCCATTAAAAGCTCAGAATTTCCTTCATAGTGACAGGGATAAGAAAGTGCATTTTATACTTGGAGCAAATAGTCAGGACTGGTTAAATTTGAAAGTAGAACACTACAGATGATTCAATATACCAGGTGAGTTGTAAGGTGTTGCACCTTATACACATCTAGTAGATGCCCACTATGTAGATGTAGTACATTAGGTTTTTTATACAGTTGAGATCCAGAAACAAAGGAAATAAAACAGTGATGGCTTTTGTTGTACTGGTAGTTTATTCTTTTTGTGCTGTAACCTAAGCATCTGAGACAAATATTAATACTGCTAGGGTCTGGATCCCCCAAAAGGGGAAGATCACCATTCAGAAATCATCAAGGGAATAACAGCCTAGAATGAGACATTTAGAATCTGATATGTAATAGAACCCCCCAAAATACCACATCATGTAATGTGTGCTAAGCATATTGTTGGAAAGATAAAACTCTTCAAGGTCCACGTTTGCCTTATCCTCATCATCCATTCCTTTAAGTCTACCAAAATCATAAGGGGGAATAAATTCACTTTCTGTCCATCTCTGTAATGGAATCTGTGGCACAGCTACACTCAAGAGCTTTGTGAAGCCTGAGGAGGAGGAGGTTTTGGCTCAGTCAGAGCCGTAGTTAGGCTGTCTGAGATCTAGTTCAGATGTGTAGTCATTCTCTTATTGGGAAAGTTGTGCAAGCCCAAACACTCAAAACTCAATTGCTTCTCAGGAGAATCAATGAGGACACAATGCAAAAGGGTCTTAGCCTGTCTCTTTCTCAGTAGGACTGGCTTTTCTTCAAGGCATTTTGGGGAAGAGTCTATCGTATTTGAGAAATGTGCACGCAAAAAACTTCAAAAGAAGTCTGTGACAGCTAATGCCATCACCCATGGGCATCTTCACAAAAGTTAACAATTCATGTCCAGAAGGTGTTTTGTCTGTTTTGCTCTGAGTATGTGTCTAAGAGGAAGTGAAAATAGTGTAATAGTGCTGGGGGTTTTTTTGTTTGTGTGGAGGAGGCCTTTTGTGTAAAATCAACAAACTTCAGAAGTAATAGGCTTATATAAAATCCTCCCTTTGGTAGGCTGCCACTTAGGGTATGGATACAACAATGGGACAAGCTGCTGCATGACTCCTGTAGTGCAAGTTGTTGAGATCATTTATTCATGCCTACTAATACATCTTGCTAAGCATGAGGAACATTGTATTTCATCTATTTTATAAGGCAGAGCTGTGCTTCAGTCATGGGAATGTTATCATGGCTTTCATAAAAATGCAAAGAAAGTATTTCAAGTTTTTCACTACAAGTTCCTGGGAGAATGTGATGATACGTTTGTCTTCAGAAAGATAAAAATCAAATGAACGTGTACAGTCATCCAGCAAAGGGAACATTTTGTGACTGCATCTTGTTTTTTGATACATTTCATACAAGGGAAAAAGATTTATACAGAGGCACAAATCTACCTTGAAGAGTTTTGAAATATAAACTGCATAAAAAGTGATTTCACAGATTTCAGAAATTGCAGCAAGAGATTAGCAGTGCACAGTACAATGGAATGATTATATGTCTCACAAAAGAGGGAAGTGAACGCATCTGATAGACAGAATGGCAGAATGCGGGAGCTGAAGTATTGAATAGAGAATCTACACCATCCCCCAGCCTGACAAAACTGTGAGATTATCCTCTCTGTGGAGGTGTTTTATCTCAAATCCACTTGGTGATGTTGGGGTTTCAACATCCACCATTACAAAATCACTGTATTTTTCCACTGGCAAAATATGAAGATTCTCTTTGCATTTGTCTCATTAATATCACTTTCAGAATCCTACAGCTTTTTTCTATCGGTAATTATATCTCTATCTTTCTTACACTTTTGCACACACATCTTGTTCTCACTTCTTTCACATCCTGTTCTTCATTCATTAAATCAAGTATTACATGTAAAAAAACAGTGCTTGGGTTACTTGCTTTTTAATATTGACTTGGTGATAGATTGTAGTCTCACTGCAGTCAGTGCTAAGGTTCCAGCTGACTCTGAAAGTGGAACTGAGCCTTGTAAATGACTTATAATCAGATTGATTTAAAGACCAAATTTTGGCAGTCTGAGGTCCCTAACTGAGCCATATTTTCATGAAGTGAAAGCACAGTACAGCACAGTGCTGTACTTATCTGAGATTTTAATATTAGGGGTTACATTACAAATTACTGGACCTTGTGCATTTTGTAGGATATGACCATCCCTGAACCACATTAATGGTATCTGGTTTATTTAAATAGAATATCTGAAAAGTCTGGCTGCTGACCATATAGATAAGTAAACTTGCCTTTTGTTCTTGGTGAATTGAAAATGTGGCTGAGAGAAAATTTTTAGGAAACTATTAACATATTAACATGGCAGCATGAGGATATTGTCAGAGTGTGAAGAGACACACATATTTACACTACTGACAGCATATAACACGATGTAGAAGATTACCAGAACTTTATTCTTTGATATCTTAGTTAAGATCAAGGTTGGTCATTTAATTTCTGAGTATCTTCCTAACTTGATTTTTCTTGCTCTGTCACATCTCCTTGTTTTCAAGTCCAAAGTAAATAAAAAGAAAATGGCCAAAGAAATACCTGGGTTTTTTTTTATGTTCAATTTTTTCTTTAGTTATTATTGAAATAATAGCTCTTATAAAATGAGTAGCTTTTAAAATCCTTGCAGTTCTTAAAGGAAAAGGTTTCTGCTAACCTCTCAAATATTTCTCAAAGAGGTTTGTACAGAAGCAGGCACCTGTCAAAATAGTTTTAGAATGAATGTCCACATGCATCAGATTTAGCACTGAAGCAATCAAAGCAGAGTGCAACAGGGCAATGAACCCAGGGGGAGAATGGGGTGAGATAATCGCTGCTCTTGCCTCCACATTTTTATCTCAGTCAGGATTGCACAGAAGGCTCATGCTGTCTTACTAAGCAATATTGGTTTCCATTCCAGGTGTGAGTAACATTGTATGTTATCCCTTGAAGATAAGCATCTGAGGATCAACTGTCAGAAAACCCTCAGAAAAAATTCCCAGATCACCAAATCTGGCCTTCCATGATTATTGGTAACCTCATTATCTACCCTTTCAATAACATGATTTAACTGCTTCTTAAACTTATTAGTTTTGTTCCTATTTTTGCTATGGAAAGACTGTTCCAGGATTTTGCTGGAAACTTAATTTTTGGCTTAGCCAATTTACATCAATTTTTTCTGCTTTAACTTAAAAAATTAACTTGTTGCTTTAACAGAAATAGCTTCTTTCCTTCATGAATATTTACTTTGTGTATTTTCAGCATTTCTCAGACTCTCAAACAGAAGAAACCGAGGCTGGAAGATGCTATGGCAGGTCATTCAATTCACCCTCATGTTTTGTGAGGCTAAAGGAGCTAAGCTCATCTTGTCAGTCTCAATTTGTCCTAGTAGCTCTTTTCAAACTGGCCTTTAATTTCAGCTTTCTTGGATATACTCCAAAGACTTTGTCCGGGTCTCCCATGTCCACACTGGGATGACATCTGGCAGACCCATTATAAGTACCACATCCACTTCTCAATCTTTTCCCTTATGGTCACTGACATCTTGTTTTCAGCAGAAGCTCTGTTACTCTGAGGACATGGCATGCAGTTTCTGAGGGCTGTTTCATCTTCAACCTGAAACCACTAGCTTACCTAACTCCTCCTATTTCTCACCTCCTCTGTGGTTGCAGTGCCTGTCAAATACAGAACAGTAAGACTGGCTCAACACAGTGGCTAGGGACAAAGACTTCCAAGATCTGGGTTCAGCTTTCCTGTTATTTCAATGAATGTATTCAGGCAAAAGGGTGCTGTCCTATTGTGAGTCACTTTCATCGGCTACTCTTTCTAAAGTGTTTCTAACAATTGACATGAACTTCTTAAACATGAGGTGTTGATGAAGACACATCAACGGGATCATGGAGGTGTTATTTTCTTCAACTAGGTGTAATGATAACTGAAATCTCTGCAACAGTTTTGGCACAGGAAGCTCAAGAAGTAGATAGTATCAAAATGCTGAATAGGAAACTAGGCAGATTCATGGACCCTGTATTCATAAACAAAGTACTAGAGGGGATTAACAGGGCTGTGATTTCTATTATTCTTAGTAAAACAAGTGTGGATACTGTGAAATACAAAGACAATGGATTAAATTAAAAGCTCAGGCTCCCTTGCTCTCTTAGATATTGTTTAGCTAGATGCACTGCTGGTCTGATCCAGAAGAACTGTTCTTATACTCTCAGAATGACTTGCAAAACTACACATTAATAAGAACTGTCAATACAGTTATTCTTAGATAATTGTTAACAGTTGTCTGCCATCCCATTTTTTCAGTAAAGAACCAAGATTACAAGATTAAAAATTTTCCATACTAAAATGATGAAAAATAGAAACGGAGATGTGACATGTTGAATGTAGGGAGATGGATATGCATGGCTAACATATGGAAAGTTGCATGTGGAAAGAGAAACATGTGCAAAATCTCATGTTGAGTACACTGACCTGCAAGGCTTTTTGGCTTTTGGTTTTGTTTGTTGTTTGGGTTTGTTTTTTTTTTAATTGCTTGTCCTCCTACAGATTTTTCAGTGGCAATTTATCACCATCTCTGTGACCAAGACATAGACTTTTCTCTCTTGAATTGCAACTTTCGTTAGAGATGGAAATCTGGTCTTTAGGAGCTGCCAAAAACTTTATATTTCTGAAGATAATGAGTCAGTCATTGCTCCTTGGAAGCAATATGCTTATGCAAAACTCTATTAGTATTTTTATTATCCATAAAATTGCCTATTTCTGCATGATTCTGCAATACTTGACCAGATGACCTCCAGCGGCCAAGGTAGCTCTGATCTAGCTGTTATAACTGCGCTCCATCATACAGATCAAAAGATGCTCTGGCTTAATTCACATCTTCCTGTTCTATTATTTAATACTGTATTACCTGTCCATGATGTAATTAACCTTTCATCTCCAAAAGTTAGAGAAGACTGCTGCTTCCAGCTAAGTGTACAAGTCTACTTCACCCATGTATTTTTTAATATAGATATATATAAATATTCTAAAAACTAAGGCAGAAATACTAAAGTTAAGAAATACTAAAATTAATCTTCACTTATTATGAAGAATATGTTGAGATAATATGACTGGGAAATTGTAGTGGGCATCTGTTGTGGTGCGTTCATTATTTCGTTGTGTTCTGTATTATGTAATTTTCCATGTATAAGTTCAGTTATATGTACCCTATTGGTTTGTTCTGAGTTCCCCCCATTTTAAGTTTCAAGATGGTTTGGTCCAGTCAGCTTTCCCACCCTGGGTGATCAAGCTCTCTCAGTCACTCACCCTCTCTCTCCAGTTTGTACCCAATCAGTTACTGTTATTATATGTCAGTTATACCTTCCCCTCCCTCTAGCCTCCAGTCAATCAGGCTCTCGGCCAACCTTATTTCTAGAATGTTCTGTCTATGCCGAGAGATGGTTGGCTTAGAGGCAGAGGACCCTCCCAATCTCCTCCCCCTCCAAGTCTGTATTGGTTCCCTTCCCCGTCTCTCATATTGTCTGGCCAATCCTGTTGTTCGTTGTTTCCCCCTCCCTTATTGTATATAAAGTCTGCGCACGGGGTCATCTGTGCCAGACTGCTTCGGCACCTTCCCCTGCGGTTACCTCCTCGTTGTACCCTTCCCTTAATAAACCCTCCGAAGGAAGTTGGACGATTCCCTTTCTTTATTCCACCGACGACCTTTAGCTGGACGTGCCCTTCTCGTCCTTTTAACGAGGCCAGAAAGCTCTCCCGCCAGGACGCGGGGAGTTCTAGCCTCAGGCAGAGTTCCCGCAGATCCGCTGCAAGGAACCTGTCCCTGGACTGCTGGCGGTCTTCCATTCTTCGCTAGCCGGGATTTTGGACACTGACCCCAGCAGGCATCTGCAGACATTTAATAACATAAAAAGCATCAGTTCTAGTACCAAGAAAAAAAAGTTATGGGCAATGGATTTAAGTAGAGGGTTTACAAAGAAGTACTTAATTTAAAATAAAACAAAACAATTGTGAGTTAAACACTGATCATTGAAAAGACACTAATTAAGATGTACTAATGATATGAAACTTAATTCTCATGCAATTTATGCACAATTACTCCTGAACAAATATTTAATTACATTCCTTTTAATACCCTAAAACAATCTTTCCTCCTCTCATACTGTCTCTATTTCTAGTTGTTAGGTAGGAATATGTCAGCTCTTAATTGGCACAGAGTAAGAATGACAGGTATTAAGGGAATTGAATGCAGTTATATTTTTATTTCTTAAAAGTTAGAAGGGAAATGCTTTACAAGTGGATGACTTGAGGAATGTGTTGTGTTTTTACAGACTAATTATATTAATTAATTGAATTAATTAGCTGATATTTTCAAAGAGCTTTTCAGGCAGAGATTGCAATGTAAGCACTATGTTGATATTATTATTACTTAGTATGGCAGACTCTTCACTCCAGAAGCTGGGCTGGCAAAACCTTCAGCAGGAGTGGTAATGATTCAAGAGAAACTCAGGGAGAAATGTTTCTTACTACAAGTCCCATTTCTAAAGTAAAACAAATGTAAATTATTGTTTCTCTGTTTTTTCGTATGAAATCCAGTGATCTGATAGAGGTGAGGCTGTCACAGCTCCACACTCCCCAGCTCTGCATGGATTCCCAGTAGACACCCACACAGAAACACACATATAGAATGCATATATAGATGACTGGACACACAGATCAGCCCAGACAGGCTAATCAGCACTGGCACAAGTGTAAACAGCCCCAGCAGCTTCATCTCTTCTCCTGCCTTGCTGATCAGGGGAAGGTCTATGAGCAGGAGATATATGTATGTACACATGTGAATATTTGTACCACGTGTGTCTGTCCAGCAGCGGGCCTTACGCAGTACCTGTCCCCTGGATCCCAGCATCCCTGGGTCCCAGCACCTGGACACAGGAACTCTGGAGGTCCAGAGCCCCTCTGCAGCTGCTGGCAAAGCCCCATTTCTCACACATACATAAATCCATGGGTACATACAGAGAGGTCACCAATGACTGAGCGGGACTGCCCCGGCCCTGCTGGTACCCAGCTCCTTGCATGGCTTCCCCCAAGCCATGCACATCTGATCCCCAGGCCATTTCACCAGCAAGCCTGGCTCAATATTTACTAAAGCTCACATACTCACTCATGCATTTGTGCTTTCTTACACATTTGTACTTCCTCCAGGTGCTTGCACCGCTGACACCTGGGCCTCTGAGCCTGGATCCCACTCCAGCTGTTGGCACTTAGGCCCCCACATATACACATATAATAGAAAAATCCTTAGAAAGAGAATTCAGTAACATAAAGCAGACTCTGCTGAGCACCATGCACAGTCATAAAAGTGCACTGAGCAGCAGTCTGTATATCAGCAATCAGCCCATTTTATTCACTTTTCCTCTGTTTTCCCATGTGTGTTCCCAAGTCGCCTAGATCCATCCCTTTCCTCACCTTTGGTTCTTCACCTAAGCATCCCGTAATGAGTCTTGTGGAGTCCTGAAATGCTGTTTCCCTGCATCCCGTAATGTGTCCCATACTTCTGAGCAGTGATCCCTTCAATCTGAAGGGTGATCCAGAGAGATGGGAGAGCACCCATAAACTCATCTGGATGGGTGTCACCCCTGGACCACAGAGTGGAGCAGCATCTGGGGTCTCCCTGACAAGGGTCTGAACAGGTGCCTTTTCCTCTGAATGTGTAATTTGGGTTCCCTAGCCAAGCCTGAAAAGTAACAAAATTCTTGTGGTTTATAAAAAAGAATTTTTTATTATGAGTGGAGAATGTCTTTAACTCAGGGGTTTGTGAAATCTTCACATGAACTTTCTGAAGGACATCCAAATTATTAATCTATATGCAATGTGCATGAACTCAGCTGGGCATTCTGCATCCAAGAGATTTTTCTTTCATGTTTTTTTATGTATCAGTGTTAATGCATAAAGAATTCAAACTATGCACTTGGGTTACAAAACTTTTTCACTTCCAAGGTCAGCAGATTGTTTGGATTTCTCAGACATATCTACCACATCCTTACACTTCAGCTCAGTTGTTGAAATCTCAGTTAATTTATTGCCAAAACCTGCTGTAAAATTTGTAACCTGAGAGATAAGATTGAGAAGTGGAGGCAGTCCTTACTTGAACACATCCACCTCTTGGTCACTCAGTCGTTGTACATGATAAAGAACTCAGAGTTACAGAAATGTCCTTCATGGTGGAGACATTCAGGTTGGCCTTTAGGAATGACACATGCATAATGTGTAATGGGACCCACTGCACAAACATGAATTGCAGTCTTGCATAATACTAATACGTAACAATTTTATACAGTGAAAGCAAAAATTTTATATTTTTCTCCTAATAGATTTTTTCGTCTTTCATACTACTGTAAAAGAAATTCTCAGCAAAATTGAATAACAGTTTTGTTCATATATTTATATATATATATGCATACATATATATGCATATATGGATAAACAGAGAGGAATGAAAGTTTTTTATTTTTTCCAGAAGCAAGAGAATAGCTTTGATCTGTAACTATGACTTTGGCATAAAAATAAAAAAGGAATAAATGAAAGAGAAAGGAGGAAAATCTCTTTTTCATGCGGGAGAAAGTGTTTGCATATGGCAAAGCAAATCAGAAAGGGCAGTAGAAGCAGCAAACTTTGAGATTCTGCTCATCCCAGCCAGCAGCAGGGGAATTCAAACAGGTGGTGTATGACCTTAGAAACTGAAATAATTGTTTTCTTGTGAGACAGTGTTTCACATTGTGAATACATTTATTCCTATGCAGTCCCAAATTTTGCCCATTTATCCATGGAGTGATAACTATATAGGTTGGTCCTATAATTTTAATATTCCACCTGTCCTGAAGAAGCTCAGTGGAGGCCTTGGAGGGGACTTAATATTATTCAAAAGAATTAATCCTGCAGTGAAACAAATGCCTACAGAAATAATTTAAATTGAGTTTTTGAAGGTCTAAATGCTCTGTAGATAGCTTTGAAAATCTCCATCCCATTGTCTCTGGTGTTGGACAGACAACAGTCCTTGTAGCACACATGGCTTTCTGGGACAATAGGAGACTGATATCTGGGAAAAAGTAAATATTGGATTTTTGCTATCATATTAGCTAGTACATTTGAGAAAGTAAAGCATTAAATCAAATTGCAGTGAAATATTTCATCCGTATTTTTGCATCTCAGTTTCTGAATTTGATGCATTCAGCAAAGGAAAAGGAAAAGTTGTTTGGTTTTAACTTCAGCTCAGGACAGTGCTCACGTGTGGAGTAAGTGGCAAACCCTTCAGTGGCTTTGTACTTTAGTGACCTGCCAGGAAGATGTGAGGTCCTTTTGCCTGTAAAAATGCTAATGAAAGTGTGTTATTGACCTCTGCTCCAGGACGTGCCCAGGTCCTACAGAAAATGATGGCTATGTGTGTCCACAAAAGGTGGGAGTAGGGAAAAGGGAGTGGGAGAAGAAAGTTTTTTCCATGGACAGCAAGGGGTGAAAGAAATAGACATGGAAATGATGTTTAACAAGAACAGAATCAAAGACTGATTTTTCAGTCAGACACTGGGGATAGCATTAATCTGGACAAATGCTAACACTTGCAACATACACATCTATAGCTGAGCTGGATGTTTTAATTAATCTTCACTGTCACTTGTGTCCAGTGACTGAGACTGGAGGGAAACTGTCTTCAGTGCAGCCATCTGTATTGCAGATATTGAACATTACATGAGTTGAATACTGCTGTAATTGAAGTCTCTTTTTGCAAAACTCATGTGCCTGGTGTGAGGGCAGAGATATGGCACACAGAATCTCAAAATAACAATCTAGATTCAGCTAATCTGGAAAAAAATCTTACACTACTGTACTCTGCTCACAGTAAAGTTCTTAGTCTGGAAGGTGACAGAGAACCAGAACTAAAAATAAAACCCCATAAAAAGTTGAAAATATTATGGACTTTTTATCAGTTCTAAGATACAATCAGTTTAATCAACAAACTGACTTTCTGAGTTGTTTTGTTCTGTGTCTATTTTGGAAGGAGAAGAAGAGGATGAGGTGCCTGCACTAAAAAAGGTTCTGAATAAAACAATTTCAGCTGCTTGAATTAATGATGCATCTTGAAAATAAAATGTGGCAAATGAAACCTCATAATCTTAAAAAAATGATTGTAAAGCAGTGTTCTGAGCTTTGGCGCAATTATTTTATATTTTCCCATCTCAAAAATGCACAGATATTTTCTTCTTTCTATACACAGCTCTTTTAAAATCTTTACCTCAAGTCCTTTCAAGTGCACTCCAAATATTTTACCATGTAATTTGAGAAGGAAATGTTTTCTTGGTAGCAAGACATCTGCTTTCCATCATATTGCAAGCAGCTGAAGCTAAAACATGAGGGAGACCATTTCTGCAGTTGAACTTTCTTATTCTTATGAAATACACCCTTTTGGTAAATGCAATGGCCTCTTGGGTTATGCAGTTTTTGTAGCTATGTAGACTTGAAATTATTTGGAGTTCAATTCAGTGCTGTATCATTCTGGGTACAAACTGCAAACACGTAGCACTGAAAATTACAGTTAAGTAGAAGGGCAATATGAGTAACACAAAAGAAAAAGAGACTTTGAAAGGATGTTTTTCATAAATTGAAGAGAATCACTGAGTATTCCTGATATTCTTTATAGACTTCTACACATCAACACGACAAATTCCAATTTTATCTTGCTTTCTGAGAAAAAGCTTGTAACTATGTGGACTTATTTTTTTATACAAGCTTCAGAGAATGTGGAAACCTGTACAGTGCTAGAAATCCACATATTCAGATATGTGGTGTAGCTAAAACTTAACTCATCTGGTTATAGGGATTGATGGAATCAGCAGAGTCCCTGATTTAAAAAAATAAAAAGAGAGAAGAAATTCTTCAGAGGTAGGGATAAGACTGACATAGCAACCATGAATAAATTTAGCTGTAGAAGGGTAAGTCTGATCAACTGTCAAACTACAAGATTCTGCTGATATTAGAAACATATATGGCTAGTTAATGTTGTGTTTATATGAGATAACTTCCACTGTGAAATCACTTCAGAGGAAATTTAAATTTGCATTACATGGCATTAAAACAAAGCCAGGTCTGTGTGGAATACTGCATCAGTGCAATGCAAACAATGAGAGACACTGGTTTAGTGATGAAACTGAATGAATAAAAGCAAATCACTGGTCTTTAAAAACCCTGGTGATAATATTTTCAAAGGAAATTCTTACTATCATGGCTACTTTTAAGAAAACACATTTCATAAGAAGGAGATCTCGGAAGAAACCTACAAAAATTCATTTCTGATAAAGCTCAAAATAAAAGAAGGAAGTTCCCCAATAACAGTGATAATAATGTCACATATTTTTTAAAATACAGTGTGTTTGTTGCGTTTTAAATATTGATGAGTTTTGCAGGAGGAGCATGGCTCTTTATTGATAATGTCCCTACAACTGAGGCAATTGCATTTAATTATGGGAAATCACTGGCCCTATTCCAGTAAAACCCTAGAGGGAGATGGAGTTGTTCTGTTTTATATATGCAAGAAATAGCTTTTCAGACAGAAACTTGTGCTGTGTTTCTAAATAGCTTTTTACTTGCTCAAAAAGGAGAAATTAACTATGTTCATTGCACACTCGGCATGGATGGTGTCCACCTGTGTCTGATCACAAAGGAGGTTTTCTGGCCCGATTTGAAATTTGTGTGAGGTTCTCCTCATGGGAAGTGTGTTTGCTATACCAGTAAAGAAGGATCTGGTGTTCTATTAGTATGGCTTTTCTTGGGCTTGTTGTATGAGAAGAAACTCTACAGGCTTTCTTCTTCTGGCTTCTGGCAAAGTGCTTGGCATGGGCCTGTGCACCCTGTGAATTGGCAGGTTCACCCCTCAGTGCCCAGAATTCTTTGGGACCTGTCACCAACAGTAGGGAAGGAAAATTCTAACTAGAATAGGAAAGGGAGGGAAGGGATTACAGGTGCAAAAGCCAGAATTAGAAAACCAGGCTTCTCTGCTTAACTCTTCTATTACTTGTGGTAAATAAGCATGAATGAATTTTTCAGTTTCCACCTCAGTTTCCAGTGTAAAGAGAAGATGAATAATATTCTATCACAGGGAAGGTGCACTGTGATGCTTCATCCATTTTTTTCTAAGGGCTTGTATTTTGCTACTAAAATGTCAGCCTGAATTCTTTGTTGCTGCCATGCAGTCACCAGGCAGCTATGCAGATGTCTCTAAGCCCAGAATTTCAGGAATTTCAGAGGAAAAAGTACAGCATGTGCATACATTGGGCGGACTTGCTGATGCTTTTGAGTTGGATCAGTGTGGGAGACTACTGTTTTTCCTGATATAGACAACACAGGCTGCATGGCAATGGTCTACAAAAATAAAGTTTTCCTAGTCTTACAGAATCCCAGTGTGTGTGCACTGATGCACCAGCTTCACAAGGAAGGGAAAAGTAAAGTCTGGACAATATCAAATCAGCAGCAGTAGCTGCATCAATGACCTGACCAGCGAAATGTGGGAATTACTGCTCTTGTGCATAATTCCTCAGTGGATGGTGATGATCAGGGAAGCTGTCAAAAAACATTTTCTGAAAGACAGTGTAGTCGATTTCCTGGAGGCCAAGCAATTTGAGTCAACACAGCTGCAGTGAGCTTATTTTCTGTCTCTCAATCCACTTCATATGGATCCAGATGGAAATGGGCTACAACTGTTCCGTTTAGAAAGTATTGTTGCTTTGCAAGGTCAAGCTCACAGCATTTTCACAGAGAAACTACAAAAATCCAGGGATGGTCATTATGGGTTCCTGACTTAATTTCTTTACTATTAAATAGAAACGTTTGGGGAAGACAAACTGAACAAAAATTAGGAGTGTTGGAAGCATGCCTAACAGCCAGTCTTGTAAAAGATTCCCAGCACACCAAAGTTGGTCTCTCAGTTATAAGCAAGGATGGGTTTATTGCCTGAAGCAAAAGAGTGCTCAACATCTTTGACAAAGAAATAGGGTGGAAGGTGTTATGGAAACTGCCCAAATCATCATCGTGGACTGTGCTCTCCTCTGCCCCAAATGGCCCAAACCTTCTTCCTTTTCAAAATCAGATGTGCAGCACTGCTGAGATCTTTCCTGCCGAACACATCTGAGGATGGTTTAATCTAGACCACATCTACATTTCATTGTTGTTACAGTCAGTGGTAGAATACTCTCATCTCCAGGTAAGGGTTTTGAAGTTGGAGCTGGAGTAAGATCTTACTGTGACCACTCTCAGATCATGTACTCTGAGCTACTAAATGGGAGAAGCTGGTGGTCCTGTAGGTGCAATGGCACTGGCAGAGTAGGACAATATGAGGTATTCTGAAATGTCCTCACTGTGAATATACCTTGTTCTTACATGGTCCCATCTTCCCCTTTGTTTGAAAATCAGAAATTAATTTCACACTTTAATGCTCATTTAGTTCTGAGCCACAGCATGTCTCTGTGCAAGAAAGAAGTAATCAAATAAGAAAAAGGCACTTTTAAACTTTCCTTGAGACAGGACTATTTGTCACCTCTATGCACCGTGATCTTCCAAGTGCGTGGAGGTGACAGTCCAGAGATCAACATATCAGTGTGTTGATGTGAGCTGAAAGCAGGGAGAATGTGCCGTGCCCACAAAGTAGATCTATAATCTAGAAATCAGCATTGTCTAAATAATAAGAAAGAATTAATTTACTCTTGGTGTAGTGTTGTCCACCGCACCAGTCCACACTTCTCAGTATAAATGATGGCTTTTCCCTTGCTCTTCAGTGGAATGGAAAGGCCAGCCTCTGCTGAAGATTATAGGACCACATGTTTAATTGTTTGATTTTTTTTCCTTGAGGACATGGATTATTTTCAGTGATTTGTATTTGAAATGCCAGCAGCCAAAAGATATCTTTTCCTAATACAGTGGAAGATAAACAACACAACACAGCTTGCAAATGCTTTGGAGCAAACAGTGAATAATTCCTGTTACCCTTAGGACCAGAAGCCCTTACACCAGTCCAAAATATGGCCAAACCACACTAAAACTCTTTATGGAGAAAGACAGCAGCAGCTGTCTAGCAGTAGAAAGAGGAAACTGGAATATTATATTTGGCATTTTCAGAGCTAGAGAGGGTAAGGATATTTAGTACTGAATCTAAGGACTACAGTGTGCAAGTACAACTGTGCTGGGTCAGATCGACACCTTTTTTAACTCCCTATCCCTCTCTAGCAGCTGATGCAGATCAGAATAGTGTTGGCATGGCTCACTTCCCAGAAAACACCCACCTGGGTGCCAATAAACTTTAAGACTTGCTGAGTTGAAGGTTGTATCTAGACCATGAGGGTTAATAGACCCCGACTAGTGTTTCATTGCTTTTGAATGAACCTTTCTTTGATCCCTACAACATCTTACAACAAAATGTTCTGCAAATTTATTTTGAGGTATCTGGACAGTTCATTCTTTTGTTTGTAGTAAAACCTGTGTTTGGGTATTTTATTGGGTAAACCTATTTCTTTTGCCGTGAAAAATGTTGAATTATTCCTTAATTCATCACTTTATAATTAATCACTCAGTTGTTATGGACTTACTTGTGAAGACATTTGCAGATATCTGCACTCATAGGTCTCAGAAATGACAAGGCTAAATTCTGCCCAAGGTGGCTTCTGTGCATCCAATTGGACAACTGTGAATATTGCACAAGCACAGAGAGTGGACTAAGGCTCAGAAGCACCTTACATTAGGCATTCAGAGATTAGCATCCTCAGGAACAAACAGCATAGCTTTGCCTTCAAATGCCAAATCTTTCTGCTTCCCTAAAGTTGTTCTGAGCTGGAGGGGGTGGGTGCTGAGGCAGTCATTGAAACTCACCTTACAGAAGGGTTGAAAAGCTGGCAATGACCCATTGTCCCAGAGACAGAATTAGAACTAGGACACAGATGTGAACTGACATGCATGGAAATGGAAATCAAACACAAACAATGGTTTAACACTCAAAAGTTATAGGCAGTTATGTCTATATTCCCTTCCTGCCTTCCCTTCTTTTCTTACCATTATAGCCTCAGACCAGATTTGCTCCCATTTGCTTCAACTCCTGGTTTAAAGCCATAAGACACTCCTTGAAATCTTTTCAAACCTGGAAATATACAGGCTAAAAAAGGAACCTGTAGTTCTCCATTTTGCTTTACAAAAATTAACAGGAAAAATATTACTTCCATACCTCCAAAGGAGGATCTCACTCCTTTGATCCAGGAAAAAGTCAATGACTGGGAGGCATTTGTAATAAAAATGGACATTTTCTCCCTCCCTTTCTAGGCAGAAAAAATATCTGCAACAAGTTCTGTAGGACAGGATTTCAGAAAAGCACTGTCTCTGTATCCTGCCAGTGCACTCTTATTTCTAAGTAGGGTGTGGGTTACATGCTAGTTTCTGTGGAAGACAAACCCCTCATCCTGCTGACTTCAAAATTGCTCCTTCCACTCACGAGCAATGAGAACCGCTCTCCAGCCCACAATTCTGCTGACAGTCCATTGTGCACTTGGTGGCCTTTTGATCTGCTCCACAGATCATATGGGGCCATGAAGCTGTATGGAAGTGTAAGAATAATCAGGATAAATTCAGCATATTTTTTTATGCTTGCAGCGAGCACCATTGTAAGAACAATCATTTCCTCAGCAGCAGCAGAATACTTCCCAGGGGAAACCTGCAAATTGTGAAAGACTTCCCACTCATCCTGTTATCCATGCCTTTGTATTGATTCCTGCATCAGTACTGCAGCTCTGAGCTACTTCACATGCAGCACAAAGTTGAATCATCTCTTTGGTTATATTTCTCTGACAAAGGAACCTGTTCCAGGCTGGCAGATTTGACACTAGTGAAAACTGAAAGAAAGGGTAAAGAAGGAGCTCTGCTCTGTGTTAAGGCTGGTGTTTATCTCTCTGATGTAAAATCATCATCCAAACTCTCCCTGTATACAGATTTAGATGTTTATTTTCTAATGGCAACATTTTGATCTCAGAGCATCCTAGAAAGACAACAAACCTCTTCCACAAAAGGCACGTGATTGAGAAGGTCTCTCCAGGAATCATAACAAATGGTAAATTTGTAACCACTAGCCCGTAAACTGTGAAAGCAGCTCATCTCTCTAACTCGGGGAATGTAAACCAGGTGTTATGGTCTTTTAAATTACAGACAATTCTTTGGGCATATATAATAGAAAGAATGGAGGAGAGCTAACTGTTTCACTGCTGCTGCAGTGGTTCCCTTATGCTTTAAAACATCAGACTGAATTCTATATAGATCCCTTGCTACTTGTGCTACTTTTTTATAGTATCTTAAGCACTTCAAGACTCACTATTTATGCATCATAGAGGATTAAATCTTGATTAACTTGTTAAATCATAAATACACATACCCATTTCTTCCAGTTCAAAAACATTTAACTGCCCATTTTCAAGCCCCATTTTGTCAAGAGAGGACAGCACAGGAAGTGAGCTTGGGTTAGTTTTCAGCAGATCACATTCCTTAGTATGACTGCTCCCTAGAAATTGCTAGTTTTCCATTTTTGGGTGTATCACTTGTTCTGCTCATAGAGTTTTGAGTCCTGTTCTCAGCTTATGTCTCTCTGTACAGCCCCTTTGGCTCAAACCCATCAATTAAGCAGATCCCTGCTTAGGCTGCAGAAACCTCCTGTGGTCTTCAGGCTTCAGCAACAATTCCTGTGCCAGGTGAAAGCAGGTCCAGGCAAACTTTCATTGGTTGTAATAACAAACTGTGTGAGAAAGTCCTGCTGAGGAGCCAGCACCGCAAGTGATACATAAAGCAGCGCTAATTGTACTGGCTACTCACTGGTAAGTTGCACCTTTAGTGAGAGATAAGCCCATAAATCACTGTGGGGTGGTAATTTGTTTGATATAATCAGTTAGGTCTGCCCATTTTGGCAGCCTACCACTTCCTTTCTGTTCTTTTTTTTTTTTTTTTTGGTCTCTTTTTTAGATGCACATCATCAGAGGGAATAAGCACAGTTGTAGGTCTTCTCTCATTCCTTGCTCCTTCTTGTCACTTGCCCAGGTTTCAGAAATTTCCACTTCACATCTTCTCAAGTGCTAGCTTCCAGTGAGTGTCCCCTTCAGTTTGTCTTTCACCCATGGTGTTCAAAGCCATTTACAACCACACAGGAGTTCAGGTTCTAAACCTTTCTGCCTGCCTCACTTTCTAGGTGGAGAAGGTAGGATATATTGCGACCAAGGAAACACTTTGCCCAAGCTCAGGACACTGGTGGTATTTTACACCACAGTCAATCATGTGCTGACAATTTGTATAGTCTGGACTATGCTGTACAGATGCTTTGGATGCTGATTATGGCTGTAGGAGAGTAAATCTTGAGGTTCTTAATAGGTCAGCCTGTAGTTATTTGCCTGCTTGTTCTAGTTGTTTATGTAGTGCCTGGAGGCTGGAGAGGAAAAGCTGTTTCACAGTAGCACATAAAGGCAAATACAATTCACTTGATGTGGTTTGAGAGCCTCCTCCAAACTGGGGGTGCTCTTCCTGGGCTCTTTATGCAGGCTGGAAGCAGAGCCTGAGTGTACCCACAGGCATCACAACTTCTTCTCTGACTGCCCTAGTGGCCTGGTTGCCTGTGTGAGCCACCATGACCAGATCTGATCTGTTCTTCTTCAGATACTATGGGGCCATGTCCTTGCCAGTGAAGGCACAGCCTTGCTAGCTCTGCTGTCACCCTCAAAAGAAACCTGCTCTTGCTGCTCCTTGGGAGATCATGTTATCAGTCAGTTCCAACCTGTCATGGAATGGACACAACAGGAGCAACCTCCTTTAGAGCAATAAAGACAAGAGAGTAGAGAATTTCTGATACGTAAAGACCCTGTGAAGTCAAGACAAGTTGTGGGTTATATGTCTTCTGACAAGCTATTTCCAGATTGCCTTATATCTTTCCAGTCTTCACTTGCAAACTTTGTAGAACATTACTTAAAGCTGGCAAAATCTTGAGCAAAGGCTCATCATTATCACAGGAGCTCAGCAGAGATTCTAAGCAGCTGTGACCCCTAGAGCTGTGGCTACAGGAATGCCTTGAGCCATTGATAAGTAATTTCTTCTGTATCAAAACAAGTCTGTCTACCTGGGGAACCCTGATTTTCTGTACTTTGAGTGTAACTACAATGGCCTGATCGAAAACTGGCAAAACTCAGGTAATCATACAGATGCAGCTTGCATTTTCCTATTTGTGACTGTTTCAGGTGAGAAAATGAGCAAAATCACAGTGAGAGTCCCAAACGAGTATTTCTAAAATTACAAGGGCTGATGAAAAATTTGTTTTGTTTTCTAGTTGTTTTAAAATGGAAGCCTAAATTCTGTGAATAATACAGGACCCCCAAAGTCAACAGCTGTGTGGTCTGCTACCAAGTCCCTGCTCAGTCAAATTCATGTCTGCCAAGCAACTCAACTTTTCCAAGGGAAAAATACTAGCATTGCCTGCCAGTGGAAATTACACAATGTAAAACCTTGTCTGTGAAAAAAGAGTACTTGTGGACGTAATAATACTTTTGACATGAAAAGAAATATGTAGATAAATATGCACAAAAGTTTCATTTAATTAGCTATTTCGTTGTGGTAGTTCAGCATGAGTTTATTACTGGTAACCCTTTATGTTATTCTGATATTGCACATGAGAACAGAACAACTATTAGTCTATCTATGTTCCTACATAAACTTATAAATAACAAATAGAATTTCATTTCTGCTATTAAAAAATACCAAGGAAAATAAGCTAGTAATTATATTAATTAAAGCTAGTAATTCACTTCATTAGCATGGCAAAGAGACTTAGTAAGAGATAAAAATCACTCGTACAAATAGAAAATGTATACTTCTAGAGAACCATTAGCACTTCATAACAAAATGAACAGCAAGGGACCATAGTGAAGTTTTAAATATAAATTGAAAAATAGCTAGAAGGAATATGAATTAAAAATGCTCTGAATAACCCCAGAAATGTATCCTCATTCCTGAAGCACTCACATGCCACCTTCCCTGCAATATTGTGAGGTTAAAATCAGCTCCAGTGAGAAAGAACTATCTTCTGTTGATTGGCTCCCATGAAAGGGCTTCTGAAATTTGTCATGAAACATTGTTTAAAAAATCAATTTAAAAATAAAACACCAAAAAGTCAAGGAAAGAAGCCATCTACTGGGCAGCCTAATAAAGGACAAAGTGAAAAGACACTGTATAACCAGCTTTTCTGGATCACATCAGATCTCAGTCAAAGGAGATGTTGACAGCTCTGGGAGCCAGAGCCTAAATACAAGGATATCATTGCTTCCCCTTGGACTTTTCTCCATCAGTCTTGAGTTGAAAATTCCCCAGATTGCATCTGGAGTCCTGGAACTATCTTGAATTTTATGGTGTTTGAAACTTACTACTCCACTACACTGGCAAAGGGCACTAGTAGGCTTCTGTGTGTTGTAAACTTTGGGAGCTCGTCACTCACTTTGTTTCTAGGAGACCTTTTAGCTTTGATTATCAATCATCAACTGCTTCACATATACCATAGTAATTAAAATCTACTGCTGGTGCTAGTGGTGGATACCGAGAGTAAGCTGTAGGGATGTGCTTTTCTGTTACCTGGTCTGCAATAAAAGCTGCAGAGAGGAGGTCAACAATATCATGTTGTGATAGATGAGCAATGTGATGGTTGACTCTCACAATTAATAGACAAATATCACGTATACAGGTTAAGAAAAGTTTTATGGATTTATAGTTGTGTTTTACCCCCTCGCATGGTTATCAAGGGACAGCTGGGGTTGGGACATCTGGGAGGGCCAGCTTGTCACTATGGCGACAAGTCTGACCTCCAATCAGGATTTCAGGAAGAGATCTCCACCACTGGACAGCGAAGAAGGGGTTGATGAATGGAACTTTGGGAGGGGTTAAGGGGTTAAAATGGGAAAACATCCATTGCGAGGGGGCTGAGCACATGGCAGGGAAAAGCTTTTGCTGCCGGCACCCTGACCCTTTTTCTTTATTCAATTTTCTGTTGTATTTTTGAAAAGATTTAATAAACCTTCCTAAACTTTGAAAAGTAAGTAGCTATTTCTCACAACATTGACTCTCTTGGACCTTATAGAAATACAGTTCATGCCACTGGTATCACCCCTCAACAAATATTCTCATTGCACTCACAAAAGTTAGTCCCCCCATGAAGTCAAGGTGTGGAAAGCTCTACAGGCTATGATCTCCTCATAATTAATAAATCTGTCAAAATCATCCAGAGCCACAAGCAGATCCTAACAGAGCCCCATTTAATCCACAGCTTAATTTTTAGCAAATAGTCAATAAATTTATATTCCACTAAATGTTTCTAAGGTACACTTAGGAGAATTTGTCCCTAAGCATAACATCTAACCTTTCAAAAACTCAAGTAGTTCAAAATCAAGGACAATTCCCTAGTGCTGGTAGGAACATCGTTCATCTTTTAATACATTCTTGTAACACATACCTATTTCACCTTTTAGCACAGAAAGAAAATATAATACACTGATTGGCAAATATGCTACAAAGAGAAGATCCTGTCCATGGTAGCTTTTCTTACTCTTAGAAATGCACAAATACATCATTATCTATGCAGATCTGCACTGGGGATTCTGTTCACTATTGATATGCCTTTAATAGTTGGCAATGAGCAAAACTACCTTGTAAATTGCTTCCCAATCTTATTGAAATAGCCTGATACAAACTGCACCCTAATTGCTAAATTAAGACTATGTGCTTTGCTGAGCTAATTTTCTTGCTAAATGGGCACGTGGTGTGGCAGTTAAGGGCTTTTTATCAGGTTATTACAATGAGGGATTATATAGTTTCAATGTAATTGAATTTTAACGAGGACTACTCTTAAGCAAATACACCTCCATAAATGATGCAGCACTGATGTTATGCTGAGAAACTCAAGATGACAATTCAGTGGATCCAGCTGGACCTAGGGGCCTCTTTAGTGCTTTAATTAAAATAAATGAGGAATCCTTTTGTTTTTTCACATGTTTTTTAAAACTTATTTTTCTTAGCCCTGTCACTGTTCCTGGCCCAGGCAGAGTCCAATGGAGCTTAAGAAGGTTCCTGCTTTAATTTCCAGTTATCTCAGAACTGCTGAATGAGACTCTGCTCTGAAGTCCGACTTGATTGTCATTCATTCTTAGATGCACTTAGATAACAAATGCAGCAATTAAGCAATTCTCATTGAGCCATCTTATCGGCTGAAACAGATAAAGAAAAACAGAATGCATTGCATAAGTCTCGGCCTTGTGTGATGAGAGTTGGCTGAATTCAGGGCAGTCTGAATTCTAGTGGTGAGTTTCAGGTGCTATAGCTTTCCTGGAGGAGCACTAAGTGTGTTTTCTGTACCTAGCAGCACAAGATGTCTGACTTCTCCCAAAGACAAGATTTGCTACTGAGGACTAAGGCAGTGGGAAATTACTTAAGACTATGGAAAAGAAAAATATCAGCCTCAAATTATGTTCTGATTAAGAATAAAATAAACCTCTCACAGCTCTTATGATTGTTCAGCAGGGGTGGGGGGTAAGATACATATGATACCACACAATATCTGTAATGTCAAAAAGACAAGCCAACCCAGACATACACACTTCACTGCCAGAAAAAGAAACCCTAGAAGGCTGGGTTTACAACAGCATTACTTAGCTACTCTGTACTTGTACTATTTAGGATCAGTATGGGGCAGATAAGTGGCAAATGACTCATTTCTGACAAGAAAAAAACCCTCCCAAAATACTGTGAAACATACTGTAAATGGACAGAGATTGGGAAGTTCAAAGACCCTCAAGATGTAAAGAAACTGGTATGTTAGGTGAGGTGTCAATGTTCGTCAACAGGAATTGCAGCTATTTTCACTCATAATTGGAAACAAACCAAGCAATCCCACAAAGAGAAAATGCCTTGACAGGCTCTATAGTTATTTTGTTTTAATTGCTGGTAAATGCCAGCTCAAAAAGTGGCATCTGCTATGTACCTGTGCAATCACAGTGTGCTGGAATGAGCTAATGAGTGCAGAGCAGAAGGCTGGCCTGAAGCCACTGCACGTGTACACCTTAATGAAGGCCTTGAGGGGAGAGGAAGGCATTGAGCAACAGACTTCTGAGACCGTAGAAGCTGTTGGAGTGGAGAAGGGATCAATGTGTGTCCATTTTACTCACTGGAAAGATGCATACCCTTTAAGGATGTTTGCTTGGCAGCTGTCTGCCTCATGTGCACACAGACGTAAAACCGGCTGTGGTGTCATGATATGCTCAGATGCAGAAATATGTCTGATAACAGTTAGCATAATGAGCATATTAGACACTGCTCATTACATCCTTGAAAAGCAACAAGGCCCAGCTCTCTCTGAACCACAATTCAACATCAAAGTGCTGATTCGGAAGAAAGTGTGCTGATGGCAGCTGCTTTTATCTTTACATGTTCCATTACTAGACTACATGCTTGCTGAGAACAAAGGATTAACCCTGTCCTGGCCCATCCCCAACCACATGGCTCTGGAGACTCCTCAAAGGATGGCTTTGGAGCACAATGATAAGAGAGCTCCTGGGGAGGAAGTAAGAATATACTCAGAATTGATAAAGTGATCTGACTACCTCAGGATTACTTCAAACATTAGGACACTTGAGGCATTTCAAACACCTAAACATTAAACTAAAAGTGATTCCAAATCACAAAGCAGCACCACAACTTAGTGATGAGGACACCAGGGAGCCGAATACTTTCTGTGCTACTGATGGGTCGTGCACCCTGAAAAAAGTCCTTTCACCACTCACTGTCCCTCTTTTCTTCCTGCTTTACTGTTCTGGCACAGGCTGAGGTTCAAGCTATCTGCCTGTGTGACCAAGGTGCAAATGACACTCTGTTCAGGTTTAGAGAGGAATGAGGGCCTTCTGTTCTCCCACTGTGGTAGTTACATGCCACTATAAAGGGAAAATTTTTCTAAATCTGCCAAGGCAATCTGTCATTTTATATTCAGGTAGTAAAACCTCCCTAGGTCCTTATCAGCTTTCTTAGACTCCATTCTCACTTCTCTCTTTGCTTCTTACAGCCCTTCACTGTCCACCACTCATCGTGTCCTTTTTCCAGCTGTGTTAAACCTTAATTTCCTCCTAATATTTGATACAGTGAGTACTGTGTGTGTTAGCAAAACTCTTTCTAGCTTTCTGGATCTATAAACTTTCATAAACTTCCCAAGAGAATAGGATGTGTGGGTAAGTGTGGTATGTGTGATCTGCCTTGAACCTGTCTCTGTTTAGGTTCTCAGTGCTTGATGTCTACTGGAACCTAAAAATGAACATTGAGCACATGCATAAGCAAGAGGCAAAACCCAACTCAGCATATGGTGCTGAGTGTTTCTTTGGAGCAGAGTTTCCGATCTAGACAATGTTTGCAGGAAGCATCACCATCTGAGGGCTTTTTAGTGGAGTGAATTGAAGCTACAGTGTCTAGAAGGTAACAAACAAATAATCTGTAACAAACTTACCATATGGCAGGATTTGAGCCTGAGACCTGCACTGCAAGTCACTGCTGCCAAACAGAGTGTTAGCACAATATCCTTTCTTTTCGTCAGCTGTAGAGTACAAAGTTTTTAGTGGTACAGTGACTAAAAGAGAACACCATGTTGATATTTACTCTGATTTGCCACCGACAATTTAATCAGAGAAGCAAATGAATATATAAGGAGATTAAAGTAACCTCAACCCCGAGAGCACTCTTTCCAAGAGGAAGAATTAGACATGTCAGTTCTGTGCTAAGTTTGTACTTCACTTATTCTGGTGGTATTTCACAGTGACGCTCTAAAACCAGAGATAAAACAAACAGTTAACAATAACAGCACAGCAAGGGCCTGCAGAGCCATTCAGCCTATAAACTCATTCCCCAAAAGCACACATTCCTCTTGCCTCCTTTGCCGTCCTGTGCAAGTGCCATTGCATCAAACATTGTATCTACTTTGTTGTGTTTGGTTACACACACATTTACCCTGTGTGTAATTCTGGATTCTCTCTCCAGCTCAGTTAGAGTTGGAGTTGATCAGCCAGACTACAGTGCTGCAGAGAGGGACTGGCGGGGAGCAGCTGAACATCAGAGCTCCTCACAACCTGGTTCTTCTCACTGAGCTCAGTCTCTGGGGCTCTGTTCCACTCTCATTTGAGACAGGAGTGTTAATCAATAACAGCATCTTTGCTGCACATAACAGCATTTGCTGTTCTTTGACCTGCCCTTGCCTAGCTTTATGAGAATAAACACGTCTACCAATTCATTTAGTGTTGGTTTTTAATCTGTTCTATGTGTCTGGGGACAGACACATACTACTGAGGAATTAAAAATGGTGAAAACTTTTACTGGCTGTGTCACCTTCTTGGTAGGTCTGACCCTACAGGTATTTTACAATTAGCACCTTGCTGCTGTCCTAGTATAGGATCAATATCACCTGCCATTATTTCCCATCTCTGTTGGCTAGATTCAGTTGATGGTTTTGGGTTTTTTTTGTGGGTTTTGTTTTGTGTGGGGTTTTTTTTGATTTTTACTTTGACTTGTGCCTATTAGAAGATGAACCTAAACCTCCAGAGCTGTCTCCAGTGTCTTAGAGGTGTTGGCCAGAGTATACACCACAAGATTTTTATAAGTCCCCTTAGCACAGGGTTATACCATTCCTTCTATGAAAGACACCAATACTATATTAAAGACTCCGAATTCAGTCTAATCGAAAGAAAAAGAAACATGAAAGGCTGAAGTTTTAGCCTGAAAGGATGTTTATTCCAGGTATTCATAAAAGGCTTGGGTTCAGGCTGGTATGAAGGTTCAGACGAAGGTCAGATTTGAAAACCTTTGGTCAGTTCCAAATATTTCATTAAGATAACTTCTAGAGGTCTCTGGTATGTTTAATACAAATCTGTCTTCATTTTACCCAGATGTCTAGGTATTTGAATGGGACTAATATTTGTGACAATCACCAGAGAAGGTGCATTTAACTTAAATATGTGTTTTGGTACACTGAAGGTCTGTGTCTCGGTGAAGACAAAATTTGCCCTCTACTAGAGGGCCAGTGTCTTCAGGAGCTGCTATACAGCCTGAAGTTAAGCCCCGCTGCAAGGTGGCTGGATACTTCTTCATTTTGGAACAAAAAGTGAGCTTCAAATGTATTCAAAGTTTAATTTTGTGTTGTGAGGAAAACTCAGCCTGTTAAACTTTTTTGTTCATTGATGCGTTTGGAAATGTTATTTTCCTGGGCAGGCTGCTTTATATATTATAAATCCTGCTTTATTCAATGCCATTTTTCTGGGAACTGAAAGCAAATATGATCAGTGTGGTCAGTACAGCTGAAGTTGCCCAAGGTTTGTTTTAGTGTAACGATGGATGTATATAGAACTTGGATTTGGTTTACTTTCAGAGACAGTTCTTTCTCCTCATCATGAAAGATGCTCCAAACTGTGAATGTGTTTTGTTTAGTTTGGTTTAAAAGTTGGATAGAATAAAGATTGTTTCTGGTGCTTAAATCACTTGAATAGGTGCTATATAAATGGCTAGGCCAGGTTCTTACATTGAAAACCTTAATAATTTGAGAGGAAAAGGACCAATCATGTCTTTCTTGAGGACTTTGATAATTTGGACCAGTCTTATTTATTAAAAAGCATTAGCAAAGCCTTATGTAGTATTATGACAGGGAGAAAGAAAAGCTACTTCAAACAGGATTCTGAATGACCTCTCAAGAAAGAAAATTCCAACCCCATTCTTATTTCTTTTCTTACTTTGTTTTAACATTTTTTCACCTGAATATCCCAAGTACATTCTGCCAAGATAGGAAAAGAATCTTCCCAGTAAAAGGAAGAAATAGCATGCTGTCTTTCTAGTTTTTGATTCAAGTACCCCAGATGAGCAGCATTAGCCACAGCCCATTAGAATGGGCAGCCTTAGCTGCTCTCTGGCTGCAACTGAGCAGGTGCTGAGCACTTGAGGCAGAATCATGCTGTGCAAAGCACAGCAATCCTGGCAAAAGCAAAATAGATCCCAAGCCCTCAATAAATATTGTTTGCATATATAGTTCACCATGGCTGACTACCAGGAGGAATAAAACATGTGGAAGGCAGTACTCTTAACTAAGGATACACAGCTTGACTTAGATAATAAAGGATGATGATACAGGATCTGGAGGAATAAACACCATATTTTAATGAATAATTTTTGAAATTACAGAACAGAAAGTCATTATAAGGGTCATCTGTTTCCATCAGCAATCTGTTGTTCTTGTGACAGTAACCTTGGCCTGTATCTGTTCACATTATCTTTATGCCAAGAGCTTTTAGAGGGGTTGCTATGGCATGTGATTGCAATGCGCTTGGAAAGTGGATGCCTGCTCTCACTTTTGCACCTGAAAGTGTAAACGAGTAATTAGCAAGGTAATATAGGAAGCAGGCAGTCAGAATTAATTTCTTTTAGTCCTCCATGGGTGATTGATGGGAGGGATCTTCAGGAGCTCCAGTAATCTGTCCATAGTCTGAAGCTCCTTCTGAATTTAAGAATTTTGGAAAATCCAGTGGAAGTTTGTTGTAATACGGTGTGTAGTTCTCACTTTTTCTTTGACCTAGTCTAGAGATTTCTAAATTTTTTAATTTGTTGTTGTCTTGGTGGGATTTAATTAGCGATCTTTGTTTGTTACTGAAAGGCTTGTTCTTTTGTCCAGGTAAGTTAGAAAATCTGGTTGCTTTCCCGAGAGGGTGTCCCAGTTCTAAGTTTCATGACGTTGTCAAGCATGCATGAACTGGTTTTTTTATGACTTTGGTCAGAAATTCTTACTCAGGGGGAATTTTATGTTGACTCAGGATGGCGGAAGTTTTAAATGCAGGAACTCCCAGTTTGGGGAGGGGCAAGTGAAGAGATGATGGCATAATCTGTTGTCTAGGCTCTCGGAACAGGTCTTGATAGCTTTCATGGAGAGAGGATGATGTATTTGCTCAATAAGGGCCTCAATTTTCCTTCTGTCTTTGTGCAAGTTGTCTCTGACATAGAGCTGAGCTGTTCTGTGGAGTGGGAAGAAAGGGAAAGTGATCCTTGCTTTAAACTAATAGTTAATGTTAAGGTTACTAATTACAGAGGGCATATGAGCTTCATATCTCCTGCACACAGATCCCTGCAACTTGAAACAGAGTGAATGTGTGTGATGAAGAAACAGTATTTTGCCCAGACCAGCTTGACCAGTAAGGAATAGGAACTTTGTTGTTTTATTTTCCTTCTTGAGGCTCAGAAAAACTGAAAACCCTGGGAGTAAACACTGAGAGGACTGGTAAGGGAAAATCTTTTCCCTGGTGTCCTTATCACCTGGAAAGGAGGTTTGGGACAGGTTGGGTTTTTTGGGGTGATTTTTTTTTTTTTTTTTTTGCGCTGTTTATGAGATGAGGGAAGAGGACAGGAAAGTTTTTTTTTTTTTTTTGGTAGGTTTTTTTTTTTTTTTGTGTGTGTGTGTGTGTGTGTGTGCATGTGTTGAAGGGCAATCTATTCTTTTGCTTCCAGCCCTGCTAGTTGTCAATCCAGCCTGAGCCCGGAGATGATAATAGAGAGCTTTGACATGCAAATATGTCAATTTGTTTCCAAGATAGCGATAGTGCACCACTGAGGGCTGAAAAGGAAACCAGTGCAATGCTGACAGTCACATTGTTCCAAAACCACTCAGCTCCGAAAATTCAGGGCAGGAAGTCTAATCAAAGGCCATTCAAGTCTCAACCACAGGACTTGCCTTCCGCATCTTCTTGATGCTTCTCATTTTCCTTAAACCTTTCTTCATAGCAAAATCACTGACCTGCTCACCTGGACAGCTCTATCTGACCATATTATATCAACCTGGCAGAGTTGAGGATGTTTTTCCCATGGCCTGAGAAAATACTTTACCCTTCTCACTCTGTGGTGTCACTGGAGCCAAGAGAAATGGAGGGCAAGGACATGCATTTATCTCCATGGCTTCCTTGTGTCCCTGAGCCATAGGGAGATACGTTTCAAGAAGACAGGCAAGCTCCAGAACTGAATGCTTTACTTTTAGAGGTCATTTACAAACTAAATGCAATCCTTTCCTCACACACACAGATATAGAAATGGAGAGAATGCTCTTCACAGACTATGACAATAAAATCCATGAATCCTTTCCAGAAAAAAAAAAAATTGCTCTTTAATGTGCTTGCAAATATGAAGTAGGAAACAAAAGTTCCTATTTTAGACAATTCAGTTTGACCCCCTCAGGCAAGTGGAGGTGAAATGACAATTTTTCTGTGATGCAGTGAGAACTCATCATAGCACAAAGTCTTTCTCAATTCTGGAAGCAGACTGGCTGTATGAATGTGGCAACCAAGCTGGACACTCATGACTAGTAGCATGGAAGTGTTTCTAGGTCCAGCATCTCTTGGGCCAAGGCAGCAGGAAGGGGCTGCGCTCCTTCCTGATTAGCAGGGCTGGAGCAGGCCTGTGCCCATCCAATCCTCTGCAAAGATGAGCTGCTCAGGAAAGAGAAGGAGTAGAAGATAGAGAAAAAAGTGCTTCTGGGAACTACAAAGTCCAATGTTGCCATGCAAGTCCTAAAGCAGACAGTCCTTAATGCTCTTAGATGGATTTTATTTGTGTCTTTCAAAGATCTCTTCTTATGTGGGGAAACCTCTTGCCCATAGTAAACCTTAGAGTTAAGGAAGGCACAAAGAAGAAGGCTGCCTTTACTGTTAGTTAAGGAAGGCACAAAGAAGAAGGCTGCCTTTACTGTTACTCTGAAGCCAGTGCTCAAAATACTGCTAGAGAGTAATAAGCAAAATTGACCTTAGTTTCCCGCAGTGTAAGGGAACCCGGGTGATGGAGAATTTTACTGCCATGCCTGTGGGTATCCACTCTTTCTGTGCATTGAACATGTCTTTGTGGGTGTACCTTGAAGCCAAGGTCAGCAGCCAGCTTTCTTCTGGGAAGTTTGGTTAATATGCCACAATAAACAAACAAGAGAACCCATTTCAAATTCAGCTGTGGTCTTTTGTTACTCATCTTGAAAACAAATCTAAAGCTTTGCAAGTCCTGAGTTAAACCCTCTGAGTTTTTTTCACAACAGCTGTGGTAGAAGGGCATGCAAATCTCTCAGATCAGAGAGTCCCTCTGATATCTGTGTTCTGGACAATTGTATAAGGGGAAAAAATAGCTCCTAGCTACCTTTCTAGTGTCCAAGTACCCACAGAAGGAAGCCCAGAACCTGTTTTGTTATGTCAGACGCTGGCAAGCAGGAATATGACTTGTAATTTTTAAAAAGGCAGCTAGTGAACAGGGGCGGATTTCAGCAGTGTGAAAAAATCTTACTTTTATTCACACAGGAGCAGACTTATTATCATCAGCTTATTTCCTCCTACCTGAAGAGTCTTTTATTCTGTGAGAGAGAAAACATTTGAGAGGCAAAGTGGTTTGGAAGGTGATTTCCTGGTGGGCAGCTCTAACAGTTTTCAGTTATCCATCATATGATTTTTATCTTTATCACAATATATTTATTTACAAGTTTCTTTGTGCTGAATTTCTGAGTTGAGTGGCCTTTTAAAATGTAGATCAGTGTATCTACAATCAATGCATGGGGAATGTTCAGTTTGATAAATAGTTGATGACTGTTCCTCCTCTAAGGAAATTCTAGCAAACTAAAATACCTTAAGTCACAAATTTTTTCGAATTCAAACTTTCTGCCATTTTCCTCTCGCCTGAGATCCTCAAAATATCTGTAAATTCATTGTAATATCTGTAGAGGAGCTAGTAGCAATTTGCCTGGGTCTGAATGTAACATAAGCAAGCTTACCAGAATATGTGAAAGCATCCTCTACTTCTGGAGGATTTCTTCTGTGTTAGTTGGTATGGATTGTGGAATTTCTACAAACTCATTTTTTTAATTAAAAAGTGAGTTGTTAGGGAAAAATAAAGATTCACTGCCAGTTAATTACCAGAAAATGGAGAGGCATGTGCTAACTGCCACAATTAATTAGTTTACTGGTGGTTTCCTAGCTCACATAAGCCTGTATTCTAATTACATGGAGACAGTGTCTGCCATGAAACATTAGTATCCAACCACCAATATGGATGTGCAGTGCCAAGGATTTCATCTGCTGGGTCAGCTGTCAGGAACACAGAGGGGGAAGACTCATGAAGTGATCTTGTCCCATCCTCCTGGTTAGCACTGATTTTCTCACCTTTAAGGACTCTGTACAGCTGGCAATTAATCGGTGAAGGAAGGGAAAAAGAGCCTTTCACAGTTTCAGAGGGAAGAAATGCATCTTAATTTGTGGGCCATGACCTTGCAGCTATGCAGTTCATGGACAGTTTATCAGTGCTCAAAACAATGTAATAATCCTACAGCAAAGAAAATAGAGTATTCCACATAGGATCTGGGAGAGGCAAAGCTGTCCAAATATGAGATGAAATGTGGTGGTGTTTATTTCAGCCAGACATATTGCTGTCATATTAAATATTTTGTTATTCTTTTTGAGTTAAATGAAAGAGATCAGGAAATAAAGCTTTATTTTTTTTTATTTATACTTGACAAAGGTAATAAATGTGATGAGAAATACTCTAGAAACTCTACTACTGCCTTTTCTCTTGTGAGCTTTTCACCTGCACAACTTGTTTCCAGCAACAGCCAAGACTGGGCATCAAAAGGACACCACATTGCTGCATGTCCTCTGTTTTCCTAAAGATCTGACATCTGAAGGCAGGTGATTAAATGTGATTTCCCACCTTACAGAAACAAATAAATAAATGAAATGTAGTTGCTGTAACAAGCTATAGGAGAGGAAAATTTGAAGTCAGGGCTTGTGTGTTGGCTCAGGGAGCAGAAAGCAGAAGCCTAAAGTAAATACATTTTGATTTATTTTTAACATCTCACAGATTTTGAGTTAACATTGTGATTTCAGTACAGGTAAGGAGCAGATATAAGTCTTGTGTCCAGGGGGCTGATTGTAATAAAAGAAAAATGAAATCAAGTTTAAAACTTCCAAGGTCAAATATGCAAATTGGAAGTTTAAAAATGTCAAAGTTTTGCTTTTTTGATAGAAGCTGAGTTATGCTGGTTTTTTCCTCCCTCTCATTAAACTTTTCAGCTAGTGCTGACTGCAAGGCTCAGTATCCATCGTCTAAGCTGACATCATTATGTCAATCAGATAAACAAGACAGGTCATCATTGTAGTGTTTTGAGAGGCAGAGGGGAAATACCCTTGAAAATACAAGACCCAATGGCTAAATGATTTTTCCAAAGCAAGTACATTTTATCCCACCTGGTAAACAAGGAAAAACAAACCACCCAGAACAAATATAAAAGCTTGTCTTCAAATGCCACTAGCCTGTAGAGCTACTGGCTGTCATGGTAATCACTGCTTCCTGGCGACTGGTAAAGTGTTTAAGGACAGGAGCTGAATAGAACTGAAATTTATTTTTCATTGCCTTTCAACTAGCATGAATGTCTGTGCATTTTTTGGATGCTGGATACTCTTACTCTGGCCATTTTAATTCCAAAGAAAAGTGGAAGATGGTGCACTAAACCACCATCTTTAATCTATTATACTTTTTATGGTATTGTGCTCTAATCTTATTCCTCATTGTCTTATTTTTAACTCTTGACTTGTGGCTTGTGCTCTGATTCTTATATAATTTTATGTTTGCCTTTGGTTTTTATACCCTTCCATTCTTCATATTCTTCTAAATCTTGAAGGAAATATAGAAGTGTTCAGTTCTGAAGCCTCAGTTGCATTGTGACCGAATAGATTGGCATTTTCACCTCCCTCCTTTGCTGGGTGTTTGTTTTTTTGTGCATTTGAGAATAATCCAGAAGTATACAGCTGATAGCCCAAATCTGCTGTCAGCTGTGTCAGGAAAACAAAGATGAAGAGTGAAGGAAAAATAAAACCCTTGAAGCCTCTGGGGTAGCCTTTACTTTTATTCTGAAGATTTTAAAGGAGAAGAAATAAAGCAGAGATTTCAAGGTGAGATCAGAAAGGCAGTTTTAAAGCAAAGAAGGAAATACAGGCTTAGTGATGTGGTGTTCTGCTAAAGGTCTTAGCAGTGGCTGGTGTTTTTCTTGGAGAAACTCGGCTGGATGAGTCAGATTTGACTAAAGCATGGATAGATTGATCTGTTTCATTCATAATATTTCTGAAGTATATATTCAGAGATAGCTCAAGTAGCCCAAAATTAGTCAAATTTATTTCTACCTCTGTGAGCAATAAAACCACTGAAGATTAGAATGTAATTACTGTGTAATGTGTCTGTTTAAATAATGTGTTTGCTGTTTAATTTTTGACAGTGGGTCTGGGTCTGAATGGTCAAATGTCCTCTAACTAAGGAGGGTAGAATTGGAAGTGTCTGCGACTTTTTAGGTCAGTGGATGTGAGTGCATTTTCATTCCTAAAAACTGTCCAGTCAGAGGTGAAGTTAAAGGTAGTTTTCATGGATTTAATTAGACAAGAGCAGCACAAGAAGTCATTCCTTTGGAGACCACACACCGATGAGAGGGAAACATAGGTTATTTGACATCAAAGCACTTTATTTTTGCTAGCATTTAATTCTATTTCATAGCAAAAAACTGATATGCAAGTACCCTATGGGATCTTAAGCAGAGTACTGGGTAGGGATAATAATGCTTTGCTAGCATTAGTTAGAATTTTCATATTGGAGGAGCAGAGGTCTTGCACGCAGTCAGCTTCAGTAAGCTGACCTATCTGCTTTTAAGCAGGCAAGTAATTTCAACAGGTACACCAGTTTAGAAGGCCATTCTTTCCTGAATCTTCCAGGCTTTCTGTTACTGCTTTCCTAGTTCAGTTAATGGGAGCTCTCCAGAACTACTCTCGTGGAAGGTCAGGCAGGTTAAATTACTCCTCATTTGCCTCAGGAGCAAACCCTGTCTAGCTGTGTGCACAGTAATAAATTCAAAGTGCTTGGGCAGGTTTGTAGGCAAGGAGTTCATCTGTCAGGGAGTGACTTTTAGCCACACTTTTGTGTGCTCTTGCAGCCTCTGCACGTTGCCTGTGCAGGGGTGTATGTGGGGAGTGATCCCTCAGATGCTGAAGGGGCTGATCAGAACTTTGGCCCAGTATATGAAAGAGCTAATTAGCATGGGACAGCAGTGTGGAAGGGACTGTTCCCACTGATGCATAATGAATTGTATAGCTGTATTTGGCATGGAAAGGTCAGCTGGATTGTGGAGGATTTTTTTGTTATAGATATATCCTTTACATGCTGTAAATCTGAGGATATCATTCATGGAACAAATTTTATTTATTATGGCATTTATACGAGTGCTTACCCATGTTCATATGCTAAACTCCCACTAAATTCATGAACTTTGGATGGGATTTAGTTGCTTTTAATTCCACGACTGTAACACAAAGTTGAGTTTGTAAATATTCTCTCTACAGCATATGCACATCACAGTTGAAATGACTGAAACAGGACCTCTTGGGACATTTGTTCTCAGGCTTTTGGCCAATTTGAATTGCTTTTAAAACAGGTTATTTATCATTAGCATCATCTTTTCTCACCCTTCCTCACCCATCTTTACTTTTCCTTTTTTTGTTTAGTGCTTAGGCATTGGAATAGGCTGCCAGGGCTAATTAGAAACATTCAGGCAAATAATTTACCTGCCATTCAGAGCTCTTTCATGCCCACTTGGAATAGGCTCGCTAGCCAGAAAGGGCTGCTGCCATTGCAAGGATGCAACATTACTCAGGTGTTGCTACATGAAGGGGAAAACAGTACCTGCTGTAAATAAAACAGCGTGAAAGATGAATCTTGTTGGGTCAGCTATTCTGACCCCCAGGCAGTTCTTGCACATTTTTCTGCTGAACTCTATGTTTTTGACCTCTGCTAGATTTTAGAGATTGAATTTACTTTAAGTTACCCAGGCTATCCCTAGGGAGAAGGTTAAGGTTATTCCTGTAAAATTCTTAAATCCCACCCACTATTTTTGGAGGGATCCAGGCTCCCAAAAGGAGCTGAAGCACAACCAAATACTTCAATAATAATTTTGGGAATTGTTATGCACAGTTTCACTCACATGTTTATCTACTTACATTGCTGGTGCCTTTGGACAGGGAGCTTGCCATATCTTAAAATAAATAAAGCTGTCCTGTTTGTGATATGAGCTTCCCTGCTGAGCAGGAATGCATGAGTCAGCTGATGACCAATTCAACACTTTTCTGCAGAAAAGTTGGCTGCTTCCTGAAACTGTCCTGATATTAGTGGATTCATTTCAGCAAAGTTTCCTGAACAAATGAATGCTTTAGTGGAACTGTCACTTGGGAGACGTGAAAGATGAAAAAATCAGAGGGAACTGGGTATATTGAAGCAGTGGAAAGAAAAGAACTTTCAAATTCTGTATTTCTCAAAGATTAGACCTATTTGAGCCTGTCAGTTGGATTTAGTCCCATATATAAAATTAATTTTGAAGCTGTTTTCAAAGAAATCTGAAGGTTCTAGTGAGTTGAAGTGACTTCAAAATATTGACACAACACTTCTAATTTTACCTCCCAGAGTTTATTGAAGAGGTATTTGTAGATACAGGAAAATACATGTGGGCCAAGGATCTAGCCTTCCTCACCTGAACTAGCCAGCAGACCTTAGTTTTCAAAATGCTAATAGTGCCTTGTATTGTACCATTAGAATAAATTCTATGCTAACAGATCAAACAGTATTTAACACGTATCTTTTATCTCATTAATATACACTTGAACTTACATTTAGTACAGCTTAAGTACAGTCTGTAGCAAGTACTCTTGCTCCAATAGGAAAAAATTACTTTAGAATGAAAGATGAAATGGGCAGCATAATATGTGAACTATCAGTTCATATGCAAAACAGCATAACTATTAGTGAAAGAAAATAGTCTATTGCTTTGAGGTTTCATACTCTGTCACCTCAGTGTACAAGAGCTTGTTATAAGCTCTTTTAGCTGCATTTTGCATCCCTTCATCCAGGTTCATTTAAACTAGGAGTGCCACTGTCTTGTCGCTGGTTGGTGTCACCGTCACACTTCGGTGGGAGAACATCCATCATGCTACTACTAAATGTGTAGCTACTGTGTGTATCTGTACATTATAAACACTGAAATGCAGGCTGATATTTGAACTACTGATGTTAATGTGCTGTTAAAACTATGGAACTTGCCTTGTTGATCAGACTTGTTCCTGGTAGTTTAATGGTACAATGGTAGCTATTTTCAAGGAAAAAACAAGCAAAGCCCTTGGATGTGTGGTTTCTCTCTATGAGTGTTATGACTGTTAGATTTTTTTTCTCCCTTAAAGAACTGCTTTAAGTCAAAATTTAAAAATTAGTCTTCTGAGGCAGTAGGGCTCAAGAGGATGGTAATACCACATACTGGTTTATTGTACAGGGTCAGCAGTTTGAGTTCACCACAGCTCATTGTCTAAACACATTAAAGAAAAAGGATGTCTCTGCTCTGCCAGCTAACTCATAAAATATGCATTCACCTCACCATAGCTGCTAATTGTCTCCCTCCTGGTTGTCAAACTGAGTAGAGAGGCTGAGAGGTGAGGGAGACTGTGAAAAATTAATTCCTCTCCCCTGCTTGTAACAATCTCATTAAAGCATGTTAGCCAGGAATTAGGTGTATGTAGGAGAGTGAAATCCTTCACCATTATTGCCTTTACACCAACAGTCAATATTGGTCTCTTGACTTGTTAGACTCATTTGCCTGTAGGTGTCCTATGCTAAATAAATAGAAATATATTTCGTTTCCTATGGAAGAGAACTAGTTAATGGGAATAACTGAATGGTGGTGCATTGAGATCAAGCATAAATGATGTGTTTGTCCACATGACTGAGCAGTGATGCATGTTCTGGAGTCCTGTGGCCAGTGTGGGTGAGGAAACCACTCAGAAGTAAATATTCAGGTTAATGGTGTGAGGTTTCAGTGTTCTGCCCCACAACAGAAGAAATTCTTTCCTAATTACTCTGGTTTCAGACCAGACCAACAAGCTTCATCCTATTACAGCAAAGCTAAATATTTGTGAGCAGTTTGTGGCAGGACTGAGTAGGAAAAAAAGGTGTGTAAGAATGGAACAGAATAGTGCCATACTGGTCAAACAAAAGGGTCATCTACTCAGTACTCTGTTTTTAGCTGCAGAAGTACAAGATGGTTACAAATGAGCAAGAACAGAGTGAACATTTAGTACTTTTTATTCTTGTTACTTTCCAGACCTCTGACTTCTTTTAGAACATGACTCCTTATTTTTCAATACATTGCCTAATCCCTAATGTTTTGGGTTTTTTTTAACAGTTCTCTATTTGGCACACATAAATGTCTAGCATCCAGTTTGGATTCTTCTGTCCAGAAGTTTCACAGATCTCCTGCATGTAGTAAACCACATCTTTCTTTGCTTTGGACATGCTCCTAGGATCCCTGTTTGGTCCCCATTTGTTCTTGGGGTGGAAGAGACAAGGAGCACAGCCTTAATACATTTTCTTTGTATATCACTTGTGATGTATTAAACTCCTCCCAGGCCATTTTTTTCCCAGACTGACAGTCCCTTAAAGAGAGGTTTTGACACATATAAGCAGATCTTGGATCATGTTTAGTTTCTCTCATGCTCTCTCTTTTCTCTTTGCTGCATGCTCTCCGTGTTCCTCTGCCTCTCTGCAAGTGCATCCTGTGAGATGAGGTGAGATTGCTTGAAGCACACACACACATGAAATATGAAGCCTTGACTTTTGCTTCACCACTGAGGGTTAAAACTATTGAATATCTACTAAGCAGCCTCTACTTGAAGGCTTTTCTCCCTGGGTAGCTGGGTTATTCCATTAGTATTTTAGGCAGCCTAGGATTTTTTTTCTAGCTGGACCTCTGCATACATTTCCATAATCAAATAGATGCAGGCACTGGTTTGGAAGGCAGAGTCTTCAGATCCTGATATGTCTGCTAAGCTAAGCAGAAGTGAGCTGACACTGAGATTCCTGAGCTTTCAGTCATGAGCAGGTTTTTGTGGCTTGGCACTGGGGGAAGCAGTGAGAAGAGTGTCAAAGGTTTGGGGGCGCTGAGGCAGTCAAGGCTCCTGCCTACTGCAGTATGAAATGTCCCAGATAAATCCATCTCTTTGGTAGGAGCTTCGTAGACAGGAACAGCTTATTGTTTTTGCCTGAATGATGAGGAAAAGCAGGAGAATGGGAGTCAAGGTTCTTAATTTCTTTTGCCATTTGAAGACCAAAAGGTCTTCTTTTGACCTTTTGCCATTGACTTGAGTAACTTGGGACAGATCATTTCCCTCCTCTCTGTACCTTATTTTCTGAGTCTAGTTGATGCATATTTACAAACATACAGAGCTTTCACAGCAGTCCAGTGATAGGCAAGCAGAAACCACAGATACTAGATTGCTCAGCAAAAGGAGAAAATTCAACAGTTAGGTGTCGAGCACCTATGTGTGCAGTGTCTTGTCCTTGATATTTCATAGCTGCTATATAGGTTTATTTTTTTGTCTTTAATGGAAAGAAAGAATATATCATGTCAGGGACTAGAAAAACTTCCCTTTATTTCAAAGAAATTAAAATTGCTGGTCATCCCTTCCCCAGACATCAGGACTTCAGGGCTTAGGTTAAGAGGCAGAGAGGTAAAGGTGGTTCAGTTCAGCATAGTTTGTATCCTGATAGTTTGTAAACTTACATTTATGTGAAGAAGTAGGAGAAGGAAGGAGGGAACTGAGACTCATCAGAACAATCAAAGCAAGAAATTAATAACAGGAACCAATCTCCTCATGCAAAACATCTGTAATCTTTTTTGAACTGATATTTTGATGGCTGACTTTCTGAATAAAACTATTACAGAGATGCTTCAGGGAAACTGGAGGTTTGCAAAGTTGCCAGTATTCAAGCTTTAAGAATGGAGAGAAAGTTGCCCAGACTGTGGGATAGTCTTTGTCACATCCCATTTCTGTCCTTACTCACACTGATGACAAAAGTCTTCAGGGGATCTACAGCCCACCAGTCTAAAACCGTCCTACCTGAAGGCATCTTGTCTTTGTTGTTATTGTGGGAGGATGATCTGGTAAAAAAAAAAAAAAAATCTCTTCTCTTTTTCATGGAGGAAAGTTCAGGTGCTGCTTAGCTTTCAGTGTTTCTTTAAATAGTTGTGGCAAAATAGTCAGCCCTTTAATCTAACTATGAAATGGCAAATCTGTGCTTGCTCAAGGAAGAAAGCGCATTACTGTTTGAATTCATTATAATGTTTCACCTTATGTTTTTTGTCTCTCAGCCACTTGACAGGCTCTCCTATGCTGTGGTCTAGTGCTTTTCTAGCCAGAAAAGGTGATCTCCTCCCCAGATCCTTAGATGTAAGATTGAAGTGAAGAACTTAGAAACTCTTTAAACAGTATTAGTCTGCAGAGGAGTGTCTGCTTCTTGACAGGCATCAGCAGTGAGGTGGGTGGAAACACCTCTATTTTTTTTTTTTTTTTATAATTCAAGTTGAGTGGAGAAAGATGCTGCCCCCAATTCCCTCTTCCCAGTCTAGAAGTGAGCAGCACAGTGAGTGAAACTTAGTGGAGCTGCTATGCTCTGCCAACTGGCAGCAGACCCAGAAGACTTATGCAATTACTGAAGTTTCTTCTGAGTCATCTCCTCTGCTCTCACATACCCAGCACCTGGTGTCTCTGCTTTGCAAGTTACTGCAGCCACAAGGACATTTGGGATCATTTGCTGAACTGGAGAGGCTGAGGAGGAGGCAAAGTTTGAAGCCAGTAAGATTTAGGCATTCTTTCCACCTCTACCTGTGCACCCAATTTTTGTGATTGCAAAGACAGGTGGGTACACTGTGCATACAAAAGCTTGGTAGCTACACGCTCTGTTGCAGCAACTGAACTGGTAAATCCTTGGACACTTGAAACATTAGAAAATGTCCATAGCAGAGAAACTCCATCCCTCAGCCATGCACGATGCATTGATGACAATGGATTTGTATTTTCTAGGCATGATAATTAATAGACGTATTAGTTTATTGATAAATTAATAGACTAGAAAATAAAATAACTTCCTAAAGATACCATTGTGGAAAATTCTGGTTAATTTTCATCCAATTTCCCCATTAAAATACAGCATTTTCCTGTAATTTGCACTAGGTTATGCCCTTTTTGGATCCAACAGCAGTCATCAAAAGTTTTCTTTGATTAGCTTCCTACACCAAACAGCTATGTTTTTTTGTCATTTGCTCAAATGTGTTGCCTAAGGCTAAGTTACCTTGCCTGGGAAGGATTTGTAAGAGATGAGACATAAGCAAGAAAGAATGCAAAAAACCCCAAAACCCTAGGAGTGTTGAATAAGTCAGGGGGAGTAAAATGAAAGGGCACTTCAAAGACACACAAGGATATATTTGGCAGTGCCATTAACCAGGCACTTTACAAATAACACCAAACAAGGAATGGATCAGAAGAAAATACTGTCCAAACCAATAAGGACCAGTTTTTACAAGGATGAGTTATTTGCAGAGAGCTGCCAAATGGCATGCTTACTCAAATTGGATTAAATGGTTCAAATTCCCATGTCTACTGCATCTCCCTTGAAAAACTGAAGCAGCCACTTAGAAACTTCTCAAGGGCTGTCCTTGTCCTGAGTCTTTAAATTTGCTTTCAGTTCTTGTCCAGTGAGTCCTTTGGCAGTACAGGGCAAAATAAAAAAAAAAAAATAAGTACCTGCTGTAAACCATATATATTGAAGGCTTCAGGTATTTGAGATGTGTCTGTATTTGAATGTTTGAAATATCTTCTGATAAAGACTTTATCCCTTGGAAAGAGGAAAAGAGGAGAATTTGCTCATGGTCCACAATTTGAGTTTAGGTGGCATTATCCAGACATTTTGGGGTGTAAGAAGAACCAGAAAAGCCTGGGCAGCCTTCTGCATGGCTATATGAAAAACTACTTTGCAAGCAACTGATTATGTTAGGAGAGGGCTCCACTCAAACAAAATCAAATTCACCTTTTGTTTTGTAATGTTCTTATCTAGTACTATCTCGACTCTCCAGAACCAGTTCAGCCACAAATGGATTTTTTGCTTTTCATTTATTTTCAGAGATTTTTTGACTGATTGAGGTTTAATATCTCCATATTTCTACATAAAATGTGCCATAAAAATATTTATATATTTACATATATACCGACTACATATGCAGTTCAAGTCCTTTTTTCATAACTTCCATTTTAAGTAACCTCTAGGCAGAGCAGTGCCTGCATGCTATAGCTACCGAACTGGAAGAAATGTTATTTGGCTGCACCTCTCATCTCTTATCAAAGCAGTAGCAATTTAAAGGCCATCTCATTACTGTTTTCAAGGTTCAGCAGACATGTAGCAAGAATAAAGATCAGTTTTTTTAAAACAATCTAATTCTCCACCTGATTGCTCTTCGTGCTTGATTTGTGCACACAGAATAATAATGTTATTAAGGGTAATCAGTACTGCCATTGTTACTCAGGCAAAGAAAGGCTACTGCACTATTGAGCAGCTCTTCACATAGGAGTCATGTGAAATAATGTAGCCCATAGAATATTCCTGGGCTATTACAAAAACTGATGAAAACTCAGGTCAAAACTGCCAGGATCTTCCAGAACACACAATTATTAATTATATGATGGAGTACATAGAGCCATGAGCAACACAAAGCATTGGTTTTTTTAGAAACCAATGCTTTGTGTCAGGATCTAATTTGCCGATAATTGGTACTGTGTGTCCCTGTAATATGCCAATACAGGTATTGATTTAACATGTAAAAGTGAGATGAAATAGCCAAGTAAATCTCTTGGGAATGAAGGACCATGTGAAAAATCTGTAAGTATTGATATCTACTTGTCATACGGGTGCTTTCTATCTGCATTGATAACACTGGGACATGTGGCAGAGGCAATGTAGGTAAACAGCACTAATAGAATAGGTAAAAAATGCCCATGTTTCATTTGAAGTTTTACAAGATTTTTAATCTTTATACTGACCCAGTATTATTACAATAATTTCAGAAGAAACATAGGAAACTGTAGAGAGAAAAATGTTTTCTTCTGAAGATTTCCATTTGCTCTGTATTTTAATAAAAATTTATTTAAATTTTTTGTCACTCAAAAAAAAAAAATCCAATGGAATTCAAAAATCATTCTAAAGCTTAAAAATGTCTTAGTAAAATGTATTTCTTAGTAGACATTATGTATTTATTATAGTAAAATATAATTACCTATATCATATATAAACCAGGGGACAAAAAATACCAAAGTAAGCAGAAATATGACATTTGCCCAAATTCAGGCTTCTCAGGTGTTTTTTAGCTTGCAATAAGGGTTTAGTTGTATGATGCAAGCTGTAGCAGTCTACAAAACCTTACATCTAGATAATAATGACCAGTCTTTTTTATTTGCTGGTATTATGAAATCAGTGAAGACCAAAGGTGGTGTTCAGTCCTCCTCATTATTGGTTTGACATAGCAAAGACATTTAGAATTGTTTGATTTTGTAATTCTAATCTTTGTTTTAAGGGAAACCTTTTTCCCACATTCTAATAGTGAGAAGAGTTTAAAATTAATACAAAATGTGAGAGAGAACTTACTGTTATGGGAATGCTCACTCAGAAAATTAATGCAGTCCTGTGCTGGCTTCAAACTGAGGAGTATTAGGCAGGTAACCTTTAAAGACTATTTTCCCCATCACTAGAAGTGTTTGCTTTAAGCAAATTTTTCTGATGGTGAGTTGTACAGTCTTTTTTGGCTCTGCAGGGCTCTACAGCCAAACGCACCCATGCATGCACTCTTGTTCCCCGATCTTCACAAAGAAAAATAACAACAGCCCCTAAAACAGCACTACTTTGTTATCCATACTTGTCTTTGCAATGACCCTGCCCCACCAATACTGCATCTTCATCAGATCCCAAAGATCTGTCTGGAGAAGCAGCTGCCTGTCTGATCACCTGAAGATGTTTCATCCCTCCCTGATCTCCCATCTGTGGTGGGACTAATGAGGGGCAAGAAAGGTGCCTTACTGAGATACTGGATCAAAATGGAGCTGTTTGGCAGCTGCTGTGGTGAGCCCTTAAGTGCTCTGCAGAGCTCACTGTGCACAGCAGAGGATGTTAGTACTGCTATTCTTACAGATGCTCTCTCTTAACCGAGGATCAAATGTCAACCCATAAATAACAAATTTATGAACAATACAGAGGCTGATTGTTCAGAAATACAATACTTCTCTTTATTATAAATTGCAAGACCAGACAAAGATTAATCTCTATAGTGAGGGACCCACGAGCAATTTGGTTCTGCGTGAAAAAAGGTTTGGTGGGAGTTGTTAAGGAGATGTTATGTTTATTTCCTGAAGATAAATGTGGTCAGACTGTTCATCTGAGCAATCTAGAAACTCTCTCTGAAATGGCAGGGTACAACTGACAGACCACTACACAGTATGTGTGCCAGAAATCCTGCCTGATAAGTATGGATCTTTTTATATGGGCTCCCTGTGTAAGCATCAAAGTCAAGGGAAGAGCAGATACTGCACTGGTACTGGCACTAGCAGGGCTAAGATGAAATAAAAAAACAATTAAACACATAAACCCCCCTCAATTCCAAAGGAAAAAAAAAAACAAAAAACCCCTCAAACGAAACAAAAATACTGTTCCTAACAAGCTACAGCTTCCCTGCATGAACAAAAATCAATATGCCTTTTAAACAGGCACAAGCCCAGTGGTACTATTAAAGAAAGTAGGAAAAATAGCTCCCCACTTTCTTATATTTTGCAATTACTGAATAAGACACTTAATCGGGAAATTGTCTCCACAAGCAGAAAGGCTGCAGTGTTGTTTCAGTCTGTGCCATGTTTGCTGCTCAGCTGTGCCTGATAATTTAGGGCAATAAAGTTGTCAGATCTCACAGTCTTAGTTCAGCTTCTGTGTCCACAATAATTTCTCCTCTGGACTCAGCTGATGGGACTGCCACTAGGGGCCCAGCTTGGATGTTTCTGCCAAGCTCCTTCTTCTGGATTTAGAGGCCAGAGTGTCAAGAGCTTGCTGCCATTAAGGGGTTTAAATTCCTTCTCAGGAAGCAAGCTAGGGCTTTCTTCTGGGGCTAGGTCCTTGCTCTCGGGGCTCTTGAGATTATGAGTTTCTCCCCGACCTGAGGCTTGGATCATCCAGGCTGAGCCTAGATTTCTCACAAGTTTGCAAGTTTGATTCTGTTAGGTCTTGGGAAAGTAGTACCTTATAGTCCAAGGGATCTGCCTCTTGCAAGCTCACAGAGTCATCAGTTTGCAATGGTGCCATCTGGCTCTGCTCTTCTTGGGGAATGATGCAAGCAGTCCTGTGTTGGAACTCTGGAAAGAGGATTTCACTAACACAAAGCACCAACCTAAACAAGGTCTCTACAATACTGTGTGTAGTGTAGATATGGTAAAACACCTCTTGTTCCTGCAGTGGTTACAGCCTGCATAGAAAGAGAACAAATGATGGAAAAGGAGGAGGGACAGGTACTGAAAATTATTTGACTTTACACAGAAGTTCTCTCTGTGGCAGTAGAAATTTTCAAGGTCAGAGTCCAGTGGATTAGTTTTGAGAGTGCAATTCATAGAATCATAGAATATGCTGAGCTGGAAGGGACCCATTAGGATCATCCAGTCCAACTCCTGACCCTGAACAGGACAGCCCCAAGAGTCACACCATGTGCCTGAGACCATTGTCCAAATGCTTCTGGAACTTTGTCAGGCTAGTGCTGTGACCATTCCCTGGGGAGCTGTTTCAGTGCCCAGCCACCCTGTGTGTGAAAAAGGTTTTCCCGATATCCTACTTAAACCTACCCTCACTCAGCTTCATGCCATTTCCTTGAGTCCTATCTCTGGTCACTGGAGTGAAGAGATCAGTACCTGCCCCTCCGTTTCCCCTCATGATGATGTTAAAGACCCCAAAGAGGTCTCCCCTTCGTCTCCTCTTCTTCAAGCTGAATGAACCAGTTGTTCCCACTGAAAGTGTGCATCACTCTTTAGAGAGCCACTGCTCCCTTTGGTGTGTTGGAAGAAATAGGAAATGTTTCTATAGAAGCCTGAGCTCAAGTTTCAATTGCTTTTGGTGGAAGGCACTGTTTGGGCTCATGGTTATCTTTTCCTTTTTTTTTTTTTGGTCTCACCACACATGGTAGAATCATCCTTCTACTTTCTTCTCCTCATTGCCAAAACCTGTCATTAATACCTTAGTTTATCAAAATGGTAATGCTCAGAGAATTCCTCCCATCAGAAATGGATTCCAAGCTCTTTCGGCACTTGATTTTACTTGCTATGGCACAGTTTAGAACCCATTTTTGGTACTTCTGTCCAAAATAAAGGAGTTGAAGGGTGGAGGTGAGTGGGTCCCCAAAAGTGCAAAAAATAATGGGTTGAAATATGAACATAATAGGAAACAGTACTTTTGGAGGCAATCACAAGGTAGTGTTAGAGTCTGAAGTGATATGCCCAGTGGGAACAATCTGAACTTGATTATTAAAGTTCAAACTACCCTGTTTGGACATTAGCTGTCTTTAGTGGAAAGCACACCAACTGATTATCAGGTATAAATCTGCATAATTTGCCATTATGCATAATGTATTTAATTTACTTCAGGCTAAAACTTTCAATCTATTCGCATTAACACGTTTTACAAAAAGCAGGAGGAGGGCACTTGGGCTATATGTGCACATCTCTTCCACACCTCTGTGTTCCTGTGCCTCTGGGTAGCCACTCTTAGCAGGCAGAATGTCCTGGGGGTGTGGGGAAGTGTTTAACATCCAGCCAAACCATCTGCTGCGGCTGCTTTGGAGTTTGCAGGTGGAATCCTGCTATGACAGGCAATGTTTAAACTTCTGTGTTGTGTGTGACTGCAGACATTTAGCACAAGAATTAGCAGAGCTAGGATGCATCCAACTACAGTCCTGCCCAGGCTGGGCAGCTCATAGAGACTCCCCTAAGCGTGCTAACTAATGGTACTGAAGGGGAGGATGAAGAAGAGTGTGAGTATGGAAGAAGTCACCTTGACAACACTGGTCACTCTTCATAGTATTCATCATAAGGTATAGATACCTTCTGTAGGCTGAGTTTGTCATGAGAGCAGTGAAAGCAATGAAAAGTGTGTTTTCTGGGTACAGTATGAGACTAATAGCTCTTGTCTAGCTCTGATTTCTGAACTGATTCTAGAGGTAAACTACTGGGAAATGTCTCCATTTTAAGATTTTTCATGTTTGGATCATTTTTATGGAAGCTGTGGCTTGGATACATTTTTTTGGTTTTCATTTTGATGATAATTTTGTGTATCCTGTTCTAATAATCTCATGTACCTGACGTATTTTAGATTTTAGTTTCAACTTGAATCTCTACATATACTCATGTATGATTACTTACTCTTACGAAAGTATGAGTGAGGAAAAAAGCTGTCACTCAATTAACAGCAGTAATTTTGTCTGTTAGCAAAGATAAATAACATAGTGGATGAAGAAGACCAAAAATCAGTCAGGGGTTCACAAGAGCAGAGACAGAAAAAGGTGTTTGCTTATCCACAGAATTTCATCCCCTCTTTTAGTATGAATAAACCAAGACTTTTCTAGTAGAATTTTTTGGAGTAGGGAGAAAGAAAAATGGAAAAAAATTAAAATGTCAGGGAAAAAACCATGGAAATAAACATAGATGTGTGTGGGCATATGCATATATATATATATATACGTGTGTGTGTGTGTGTGTGTGTGTGTGTGTGTGTGTGTACACACACAAACTTCTATAGGTAGTCAATAGAGACTCCTTTGTGATTGAGGGTTTTCCTGAGCATAAGGAATTCCTAACTCAGGATTGTTTCTCTGCTTGGTGCTAGTCCATGGATTGCTTCAAGAAGCTGACATGACTCTGTTCTTCAAGAAATTCGGTATTGATAGAGAGGAGAAAACAGAACCAAACCTTTTTTTCCTAAAAGTTTATGTTTTGTCTAACTACTTCTGTGGGGAAAAAACACTACTTGAAAAAATATTCAAACCTAGTGTAGTTCCAGCAGCTCTATTCAATACATGTTTGATATTCTTTCACAATATAAGGCAATTGAGATTTTTATTTGAAATATCATTCACACACATTTTTGTTTTTCAATGATTTCTCATGATCCCCAGCATTTTTCAGAGGTGACACATTAGAACTGAGGACATCTGTAAATTCTGATACAGCTGTGATGCTGGCAATAGATAGAGTGGAAGAACAGTGAGGTCTCTTCATATTTTTTTGCTGTTGAGAATGTGCTACACTTTATAATCCATGTTGATTGGGTAATCATTCCAAAATGTAGGAGCTAAGAAAAGAGTCTAGATCCTCATTCTAAATAAGTAACTAAAGTTGTGGTATTAGGACTGTTGTCACCAAACCCATGTTTAATTCACAGGACCATGTAGGATAGAAGGCAAGTTCCACCTCCAGTGTGAAGGAAATTGCATTAATTATGGTGAAGATATTGAAAAGTCACCATGATGGAAGAGTTATGTAGTCTAATTTTTCAGGTTCAGAAAAATTAACTTGGCAGCTAAATTAGATTTGCCTTCAACAATAGTCAGGTGGAACAGCAAACTGCAGGAAGAAGGACAGACTTGAAAGCAGCCTACAGCACAGACAGGACCACCAGTGCAACATACCAGATAAGAAAAGGCTAAGACTGAAATTGGAAGGCTGTGCCATGATAAATATCTTCTGTAAAGCATGTGTTTTCTTCCCTCTAGAACCATGGTATGGCTTTCATTTTTGGTTTTTTTTTCAGCATTACTACTTTTTGTGTATTGTTGGCCTATCAGGGATATAAGTAGGGCTTAGGAGATATTGATTGAATTCCTGGTCTTCTTGAACTTTCAGTGTGAACTTTAGGGTGTGATTTTTGTATCTCCAATTCCTGAATGCAATAAAAATTAAATTTCTCTATTTCATCATGACATTGAGGCTAAAATACATCTAATAGCTTTGGGATGCTCAAATATTTGGGTTGTAGCCCCCATAACAGTGGCTACCACAGAGAACTACACAAATATCAGCTGCCTCAGTTCGGTCTCCTCTGATATTTGATTCAGCTGGCTGAGTTTTGGAATTTTAGTATGTCACGATGCAATAAAGCAAAAATAGACCACTTGCACTCTTTTCCTCATGGATGTTCCTGCCTAATAAATTAATCTACCATTCATTTGTATTATCAGTTTTAGAAGCTTCTAAACCAGAAAAATTGGTTCAATCAGTGCAAAGTAAACCAGACCTCCATATTATTTTTGCTGTATCATCTTGGAGATAGAAGGGCAATTTGCTTTTTTATATTCTTTTCTCGCAACCCCTTGGTTTGGAATCATTCTCTATAACCTGGCTTGTACTGTCAAATATCTCTGGTCTAGGATTAAATCCAACCAAGTCACATAAGAGGGGGGGCAGGGGGAAAGCCCAAACCCTTCAATAATTTAAATTCATTACTCTACTAATCCTTCCATTCTCCTAGGCTCCCTGGAGGTATATTAGGAGGTAATTGAAAACACTTTAATACGCTGAAAAGACATTTGAGACTAATGTAGGCAGCCCCTGGTAACTCTCTACTTCTTTCGTTGTTTAGTAATAAGGAAGATCATCTCAGCAAAAGGCAAAACCTCCCAACATATTGAAACAAAACAAAAACACCTGCAGATAATAGTGTTCCTTTATTGTCAATAAGCACTAAAACCACTTAACGGTGTCTTTGTTGTAATAAGGATTTGCTGAGAATTAAGAGTATATGTAGGGTGGGGGAGTGAAGCATCTGATGCTTAATGCAGGGCACTGACACAGGGATGCCCTGGGGAGCCAGTCTCCAGGTCTGTTGCCCTGTGCACAACCCTGTATGACACCTTGAGTCTGTCTGATTTACCTTGTGGAAATTGCTGCCACTATGTCTTTAACTCATGATTAATTATTACTTTTAAATGACTCAGGGAACCTTGGATAAAGTTGCCATTGAAGTTAGAAGTGTTGTTATTGCTTCAAAATTCTACAGTAAGAAAAGTGTTTAAATATCAGTTCTGATAGGTAGTGCATCAGTACAGCAATGCACTGTGCCTGTAAAGTACTTTGTATTAAGGACAGTATAAAGTTTCACTTCCCCAAGGAGAATCTAGGGAGGAATTATTTTAGTTTTTACTTGTTGTTAATAATGTATTTGACACTTGGCAATCTGTGTTTGGAGATGGGTGTTCTTTAGAGAATCATTGGACAATGTAGTGTGTGATTTTCTGTTTGCAGTCAACTTATGATTCAAAGAGACCGCTTCATCCTACCTATACATTAATTCCGATGGTTGTGCTGCCTCTGCCAATTCACTAATGAAGTCTTTTCCTAGACAGTTGATCTCCTATTGTCTTGAAAGCAATACTCAAGTAAATAAAGCTTTCCTTTTTTTTTTTTTTTAAATTCTCAGCGAAGGCACCGTACAGAACAAAGGATCACTGTTGGGTTAGAGAGTCACTGGCTACTAGATCAAATTATTTTATACCTTGCCCTGGAGACTAGCACTCAAAGAATTATTCGTATGAGAAGACTGACAGCGACTTCCTCAAAAGGAGCATGGCTTGGCTTCAGTCCTGGGACATTTGTGCACCCAGATTCCACGGGCTGTCTTTGCAAAACTGCAAGAGCTACAAGATTTTTCTGATGCAGGTCTCACTTCTCATCCGAAAGCAGCCAGTTAGAGAAGCAGGCCAGCAAAGAGCAGGGAGTAATTTCTCTCCTTATACATCCTTATATCATCACCATTAACTCATTCTGACGGCTTTAAAACTCTGCCACTTAGTGTTGCATAAGGTAAAGCAGCTGAGTTATGTACAGTGACAGGCTTAGAAATTTATTTGTGTAGGTTCTCGCTCATGTCACTTGTTATTTACAGATGCTAATACATTATAATATTACCACGTATTCAAGCAGCATTATTGTGAGCATTCACAAAGACTGAACATCTTCCTGAAATGAACTGGTGCTCCCAAATTGTGGCTTGGATTTTGGGAAAAAATCTGAATTCATCCTATATGGATATATAGGGAGAAAAGAAGTCAAGTTCCACTGTTCATATACTTTTAGAGACAGGAATGACTCCAATTCACTGCCCCTATATTCCCTTATAGAAACCTAGAAAAATGGAGCAATCAACCCCCCCGGCCATCACTGTTTTCCTGCTCTGTGCTCGTTGATTCTCACTCATCATTGATTCTTCTACTTCACCCACATTGTTCCTTGTAGCAAGGGAAGGAAAATACAAACCTGATAGACCTGGTTCTGCCCTGGCGCTTGCACTGCTGCTTCTTACTGCAAGGAAAGAACCAGTACCCACTTTTGTCAACTAGGTGAGAACAAACATCTATGGAGGTTGGGGGAAATAAACAAGATCTGCAAGTAGCTTGCCAGTGACCAGAAAATAGGACCCAATAGGTGATTTCAATTGATTTTCCTTAATGATTAGTTTCCTTTATATTCACAGTCATGAGACTGTTTTCCTGGGACTCTTTGGTGTGTTTAGAGCCTCATTCATGCACATTTCCATTGTAAGGAAAAGTGTACAGCACAGCATAGGTCCCCAGCGTGTCACAGCTGCAGCCAGCTCGGTGTAACATCTCTGGGGCAATCACAGCAATCTCTTTTGAAAAGTATTTAAATGCTATTTATTTTGAAATGTTATTTAATAGCTGTTAGGTAGCTAAGATCTAAGTCTTTGCAATTCATTTACTCTCCGTAATCTCCCTGTCTCCTGATAAAATTACCTGCTATGACAATTAAGGAGCTCTCATTTTGTAAGCATAGGCTCTTACAAAATATAATGGTTTTATTCCTGTTTTGATTTCAGCAGCATTAACAAGTTTTATGCCACATGAGGACCTGCCCTCCTCATTGTAGTGCTGATGAAGTCTGATCATATTTCTCTATTGCAATTTCAACAACTGTAAAAGAAAAATGACAATAATAATAATGATATTGACTTGTGTACCTTAGAGGGATTTTGAAAGGATTAGTGGTGTTTATAATATGCTCTGAAATTGATGCTCTAAGGGCTATTAGGAAGCTGCCTTCCTGACAGCTTGACATATTTTCTGACAGTAGCAGAGCAGCTGTGTTAAGCCATTGAGTAAGCAATCCCGTATAAAATATCTAAATAATAGAATTTAACAAAAAACCCCATCAAAAGCCCCTCTCCTCTCTGTGATGCACTGAGATCCATTTCATAAGTCTAACACATCATTCATTGGCCTGGACTTCCAGCTGGAATGCACTGGTGAAGAGCTGAGACATTGCCCCCCCTGCTGTAACAGTGCTGAGCACTGTTGCTATGCTCAGTAAAGGCAGTGCTGAGACCCCGGCAGGTATTCCTCTGCAGAAAATGCTCAGCCTAATCCAGCTCTTTCTTCTCTCTCTGTACATCTATAGCATTATGAAAATGAAGAAAGATAGTGTGCTTTGCATCAGTGTGACTGAGATATGACCCAGATTCATAAATAAGCTTTGCAGGGATTCAATAATAATTTAACTGTCCACTTCCATGGCTAGTGAGGAAATGCCCTGTCATGATGGGGGGGATGGCAGGCAGGTGAAAATTCATGGCTTCTAATCAGAGAACCAGATGACTAGGTTTGCTGTTACCAAGGAAGAGCTATTCTATGTCATTGCTTAGCAGCCTCAAAATTCCACCATCCCTTTAGTCGTGATGTTGTTTAATTTCAAAATTTGCATTTAGTTCCCATCAAAGAAATAAAAAAAAAAGCTGAAGTTCTACTTTAATTATCTGAAGTTTAGCTAACAACTTGAAGATTGCACATAGTTGTTTGAGACTGAGTTTAAAAAGTCGCTTCACCTTCACTACTTTTAGCTTTTTATAATTCTAAAGTGCATTCAAAATTGTAGATACAATATTACACTGAATTTAAAAATGCAATAGAAAAAGTATTATTAAAAATCAGATAATTTTTTACCATTTTGCTTCTAGTTATTCTCAAGTTGATGCACCAAGTAAAAAATAGCACAAATTTATGAACTAGTCAATTGATGAAATATATGTTATTTAGGCATTGTCTCCCCCTCTTTTTAGCCATCTTTGGCTGAAAAACAATTATTTCAGATCTACTGTAGGAATTTTATAAGCTCACCTACTCTAATTTCCGCTCGGGCTAGACATCCCAGGAACCAAGAAATGTAGTTGGCTAATATCAGTCCCTCAGTGTCCTGTTTCTTCCTCACACTAAGCTGGCATCTGATGCTGGGGAATGTGGAAATACATATACAAATATGAAACCTTTTGCTTTGAAAGTCTGATTTTTTTCACCTCTTCATTTATTTTGTTAATACTACTTCAAAGAAGACTGTCAAACCCTTAAAGTGATATGTTACTATGTGGAGAGCTGTGCTCCTCACAGCATTTCTTTTGCAGAAAGAAGCTGGCTAGAAGCCACTGCTTCACAGGCCTTGTGTAGCTGTGAGCTGTTCAGTGGGGGGTACAGAACAGTGTAGGTGGACTCTGATAATGGACGTTTTGGCAAGATGTGTGAGGTGCTTTAATTATTCAATTAGGGATTTTTGCTGTGATAATATACTGCTATTCCATTGCACCCATGCTGCAGGATGCTCACAAAGCTACCATGCATAAATATTACCATGCAGGGAATAGCTGTAACCTTCTGCTCAGTTTCATGTCCCGCGGGGAACATACTATAAGTCAATTCTGTGCACTGCATTACCTGCCAACCAATTTCTAAATGTTCTTCTGGGACCTGAGTAGTATCTATGAGAAGCTGAGACCTGACTGCCTTGGAAGTGGCTTTTTTTATCCCCATCTCCATCAGGATAGTCATGCAGGATGTTCTTCTTGGCTTGTTCAGGAGCTGAAATTTGAAGTACCTTGGAACAATTTTTTTTTTTTTTTTTTTTTTTGTCAATGCACCATGCTACTTCAGATTTTCACTTGAGCATAATCTTGTCTCTTGCCTTCAGAACTGGTCTCTCAGGAACAGTTGTGTTTGTCCAAGCCTCTTGCAAAACTTGTAAGGATTTTGTTGAGATTGATGGCAAGGTCAGAAAATACTATTTTTGTCTTTTGAAGTATAAATGTAAGAGGCAGATTTTAGTTGTCTGGAAGAATGCATCAAAATATATGACCAAGTAGGCAAAGGAAGATACAGCTGGGTAAAAGGTATGTATGAACAAGTTTATCAGGGAAGCTTGAGTGCATTCAATGTTTCTTGAACTTCACCGAAGTTGCCAATGTGGTTTTGATTTTTTTTTTAAGTAACTGCTTGTAAATATATGATTCTATTACGATGACAATAGTCATAAAAAACTTAATGAGGAACTTCACCTGTGGGGTTAAAAGGAATTTCATGTTATTATAGATTTTACAGAATCCTCTGTTGACATCAGTGTATTTAATCTTTTCCTGTAAATAGAGGGATTGTATGTACTAAAAATTTGTGTTCTTCAAAATGCAAAAAGACTTTCAGCAATTATTGTAGTAATATTGTACAGATTTCAAGTCTAAATATAAAAGGCACACACCAGTATTGTCCTCCTGTTTGTTGAGAATCAGATCATGCAACTTCTCTTATCCAAGGGAGCTAAATTAGGAGTAATTAAGAGCATAGATGATAGAAAGCAAAAATTAGATTAATTAACACTGTTCAGAAACCTGAACTAAGGATGTTACCACTATTTTAAATAGAAGTATTATAGGGATAAAATCCTATGATACCGAAGTAGAATATGTGGTTATATAGTTCAGGAAACAGCTGTGCTTTGGTAACAGGAATGGACCAGATGGGCTTTATTGATAGTAATACCGTAATGATTAAAGTATTGATAGTTATACAGTATACAGTAATTCAGTAATGATTAAAATAGAGAGCATCCCAATTAATGTCTCCTGTATGGAGTAAAATTTAAAAAAAATCCACTTGCCCCACCCAGAAGTTTTACATTATTTTTTTATCTTTTGGTTCCAAGCTCATAACTACTAAATTATAGTCTTTGATATACAGCATGATTTAGCTACCACTACTAATAAATAGTAGAATTTTTCCTTTAATGCACAGAAAATCTGGAATTATGCTGTTTAACAGCTGAGGTTGCCTGCAAATGAACAAAGTTCTGCCTCCACAAGTGTCCATTCCCCTGCATTTTCTCATGCAGGTCTGTAGATGAATCTGATGGCAGCATGTTCTGCAAGAATATCTGCCTTTCTTGGGATGCTATGCCAGATGCTATTGGGTATGATAAGGGAAATGTCCCGGTGAATAAACTGACAGAGCTACTTTTGGTTTGGTGGCATTCATCCATCCGAAGGGATCAATAGATCCTGTTTCTCTTGTCTTATTTTGATGCTGTGGGATAAAAGCCTGGGCATTAATACTTAATGCCAGTAGTAATACTGCTGGCAAGTGTGTACAAAGACTTTTTAGATCATACAGGAGACTCCTGATAGGCGGGACTCAAGCTCAGAGCTCTGAATGCAGCACCTAGGCACAAAAAATGCTATTGAAATAGTAATATCTCTCATGTCTCCACACTTTGTATATTGTGTGTTTGTTCTAACTTTCCATTACAAAGGAGTATGTGTCTTGGGACTTTGTTTAGGTAGTTGTTTATATAATTATCTTCAAAGTGCCATGCTATGATAGATGAAAATTAAGATGTCTTTTTAACATTCCCTCCCTGTACTTCATCTGCTATAAAATCCCAGTGACCCATTGACTCTCATTACTTTGTTGAGAAATTTGGTGCAACAAGGCCACTTTAATGGATTGAAAGATCTGCTGCTGAAGATCTGACATTTATATAATGTGAATTTTAGGGTGTGCAGGTCTGATTAAAATTAGTTTTGCATATCCTTGCTATGCCAAGGCTTTGGAAATGTTTTGATTCACTGTCTATGTCCATATCAGGTGTGGAGTGCACCTGATATAGGTAAGAACCTGAACATCAATTTCTTCTGGAAGAATCTTGTCTGCACCAAATAAGCTCTGTCAATGTGATCTGTGCACAGTGAATGGGTACACTGAGAAGAGTCACCAAATGCCCTGAACAGTAATGTAGGCACAGCTTATGATTCCTTTTCTCTCCTATATGGGGTCTAAACTGACAGTAGGAAATGGTAACTTCACACCAGCTTGAGCTTTTTAATTAATTCTCTGTAGATGCCAAAAAGCCAGAGAGATATTTGTGCTAATAACCACTCATAACAGCTAAGGTGGTTCTGATCTCTCCTGCTAATACAGATGGAAATAGCTATGTCACTTTTAACTAGTTCAGTGTGCCATTCAGCCCTTTGTTCAGCTGGGTTCCAAAAAAAAAATAATAAAATAATAAGGAAATAAAAGTTGTTACTACAAGTTTAATTAAAGTTCTGAGCTAATTTCACATTGCAACTTTGGGTCCTAATAACAACAGATCCAGAGTCTAATTACTGTCATACCAGGTGGCCTGATTTACATCTAATTGCTTCCCATGAGCCTGACATATGCCTGGAAAGCCAACTCTGTTTCCAGTAGAATACGGTTTTATTATAGATAGGAAAAGAACAGGAATAAAGATTGCTCGCAGCTCACCTAGCTCTTGTGCCTTGATTGTGCTCTGAAGCTCCCTCCTGGAATTTTGAATGACAAAATATATTGACATCTTTTCAAACTCAAGCTTTCCAAACTTTCACACAAGTTTTATGGGAAGAGGACCTGGATAGATAGTTCAAAAATAGATAATTTAAACACTGGTCATCATTAAGACAGTAGGAAAAGGGAGGATAAGTGTTTCTAAATTTAATGGTGGTTCAAAAATACCTGCTCATATTTGTTACCCAGGACAAAACTAAAATATTCTTGACTGAAAACATAAAAGGAAGGTTTTTAGCAGTACATAAATTAGGTTCAGGATCTTCAATGCTGGTTTCTTCTGTTAAACAAGCAGCATGGAGTTGTCTCCTGCTTGAACACGTGGAAAGCTTTAATGCACACGTCCATATGGGGTTGAAGGGTTATTCTGCAAAAGAGTCAGGACCTGCAGAAAAGGGCATTAAAGAAGAGAAGAAAGCTTTAGCACTGATCAATAGTACTTGGAAGCACAAGGATATGTAAGAGCTGAAGGCAACCACTTATTCTCCCCATGGTGAAAAAAGGATGTTTGGCTTGTATAAAGAACATTAATTTAGTTTTTGAGAGTAAGTGTCAGAAATGATGCAGACTGGGGCTGGACACAAAACACAGTGGTATCAAAAGACACAGTTACTTCAAAAGAAAAAAAATGCAGTGTTTTAAAGGGCCTTGGATCAAGCCCAAAAGTCCACTGAGCCAGTGGGCTTGTAATGTAAGATTTTGCAATAAATAATTAATTATTAGACCTCAAATTGGTATATTGTGTGAACTTAAAAAAACTCTTACTACTTCACTGACATCTATTAATAGTTTTGCTGTGGGCAAATCAGGGGAATTCCTTTTTTCTTGTCTTTCTTTGGTAGTGCTATTGGATGGATTTCATAACCTACTCAGGATTCTGCTCAAGGCAAATGCAATTGTGAACAATTTTTGGCTTGGAATACAGTCAATTTAAGCAGGAAGCTTGATATTAATTTTCAGAGAGTCAAAAGTTTTCTAATGGTGTACTTTGAAAGAGGGTTTAAAAAAATACTAAAAGAAGTCAATTGTAATCTTACAGCTGCCACTAAAATGTGACCATTTAAACTTTTTTTACATTATGGCTGACTAGTAAACAATTATTCCTCAAGGTGCAGAGTCTGAGGGCAGACCATGTTTATACCACTTGAAAATCAATGGCAATATACTGAGTTCCTGTTAAGCTATCTGAACACAAAAGTCTTTGTAATAAACTTCTCTTCTTCCCAACCACATCCTTTCAGATCAGACACATGCTTTAAAACTGTTTCTTTTTTAGCTTGGAGGAAGAAAACAGCACACATGCTAAAAATGTGGTGGGGAATATAGCTGAATAATTACACAAAGAAAAGTTCTCCTTGGCACTTTCTGAAGCTTATTATTCAGTGCATTATACAGATGAGAGGAAAAAAATAGCAGAGCATTGCATAGGAACGCATGTGTGCAAAGACTATCCTCATATGGAGGTGGGAAAGATTGGATTCACTGAAAGAAACCCAGTTTGGATCATGCTGTCTCAGAGGACCATTCAGTGAGAGCACTGCTTCATGGAACTGGGAGCCAGGATGTCTCAGCACCCCATCCTGGGGACAGCTCCAGCCTGGGGACAGCCCCAGCCCCCACATTGAGGACCTCCCTGAGACAGGACTGAGGTTGGGCTGGGACTGGAAAAGACTGAGACCCACCTGGCTACACCCACATCCCTTTCAGGCAATTGCAGTGAGCAATAAGGTCGCACCTGACACTCCATTTCTCCAGACTAAACACCCCTACTTCCTCAGGTACTCCTTGTAGCACGTGTGCTCCAGACTCTTCACCAGCTCCATTGCCCTTCTCTGGACTCTCTCCAGCACCTCAAGGTCTTTCTTCCAGTGAGGGGCCCAGAACTGGACACAGCACTCAAGATGCTTCCTCATGAGTACAGGGGAACAATCATTTCCCTCGTCCTGCTGGCCATACTATTTTGGATATTATCCAGAATGCCATTGGCATTCCTGGCTACCTGGACACACTGGTGGCTTATGTTCTGGCTACTGACCAGGTTCTTTTCTGCTGGGACACATTCCCTATTTATGCTAAATAATTTAATTGGCTATTCCAGGAAATAGGTTATTTATTTTTTTAAATTTTGCTATGGCTTTTTAGAAGAGACAGACCAACAACCTGTAAAACAAGCTAAGAAAAAGGGTAAATTAACATGAAGTCTAAGGAAAGGATCTTAAGGCAAAATAGGTGGGGAGGATGACCAAACATTTTATCCTAGTATTAGTGCAAACAGAACAAATTTAGAAAATGCTTGTGGCATTCTGTGCTGTCATGGTGAGCCTCTGGCTTTTAGGTCAGCTTGCATGACAAAATATTGCATCTTCAGCACTGAAGTCAGTTACTGCAAAAAAAGCTCTTTTTGGTCCTAGAGGTGAAATCACCTTTTCCTGTCAGCTTCTTGCCTTGGAGTTGGTTTTGAAAAGCAGAACTTTCAGAGTGCTGAAAAACTGGAAAAAAACCCCAAGCCTTAGAAGCTGAATTAGTGTCACCACAGACAGACTGCCTGAAATATGACCGTAGCTGATGTCAGTGGCTAAATGTGTAGGGCTGGCTGCTCGGGCAGGGAGTACAGCACAGGGTGCTGGATACCAGAAATATGTGTCCCCATTCCAGCTTTGGATTTTCTGGGAGCTGTTAAGCAGGACGCTTGACTGCCTTCTGGTTTGCATTTTTCATGTTGCTTGACTGGTTAATGATCACACTCTTGTTTGAACGAGTAATGTATTCCTTTATTGCCACTGCCTGTCGTTATAGATGATTCACTGGATCATTTTGTGATGGCTTTTCCTTTGATTCATCACATTTTGATTCCTTTATCTGATTACAAACTAATTAAAGTAAACAGATATACTTGCTTGTATCTATGCAATAACCCTGAATTCATAAATTGTATTGTATCAATTGTATCAGTAATGATCCTTCTTAATAATAAGGAGCTGACTGGGCTGAAATGCTGAAAGAAATCATAATGCATACAGACATGCAGGTTAATATAGTTATTAGCAGGCAATGATTGCAAATGCTTTTTTGCTTGAAGTGAAGGCAGGTCCCTGATTAGGAATACAGGAAGCTGGACACTTCCTTTTAGATAGAAAATTTCAGGTTAACACTGGTATAATAACTATCTAAAAACATTCTTGGGTAGGAAAAAAAAAAAAGAAATCATTTTTTTGATGTTTTATTTTTATTTATTTTTTTTCTCTGTTTGCAAAATGCAGCCCCTAGGGCATATGTGGTAATTAGAGAAGGTTAGAGAGGAGACTGGACCAGGTTTTGGATTGTCTACACAGACATTTCAGTGCTTTACTTAGCATTACATGAGAAACCACATGTCTACATCAAGAGCCATATTCTGAGGGCTGAATACAAAAGAAGGAAGATCAAGATTAGAAATAGTCCCTCATGGAAACTGAACAGTAAAAGTAAACAAAAAACCCCAAAGAGGGAAATAGTGTTCTTGTTCTTTCCTTGGAGCAACTTCTTGAAGGCAGTAGTGGCAGTCAATCACTAACTTGTGGGCAGTATTTCCGGGCTATACTACTGTGAAAGTTTTTCCAGGACCTTCCAGGTATCATCAGGCAGTAGTGGAGAGCCAACAATTCTTTTAACCTTATGTATGTCTTTTTTTAATAGAAACCATGCCATGGTTATGTTACCAGATCTGTCTTGCTGTATAATTCATCACAGAATAACTGCAAATAAAACTGCTGGCAAATGCAATACTAAGGAAAGGTGGTCTGTAAAGCCAGACACTGTGATACTGGTGTAAAGTGTCTGCTCCTGTACCAGATACACGCACTTCTAAATGTGCCAGTAGCAGTTGAGGGCTTTGCATCATACAAAAACCCCAACAATTTTGTAACTTTTCAGGCCTATAATTCCCCAGCATAAAAATTGTGCTTATTATTTCTTGGATGATAATTTCGAGAGGTGTTTAAATTCATTGTCTTTGAGATTTGGGTAGTTTTCT
>JAYDZK010000169.1:28714482-28729247 GCA_034509185.1 Euphonia xanthogaster | reverse complement strand
TTTCGAGGGGTGTTTAAATTCATTGTTTTTGAGATTTGGGTAATTTTCTTCATTCTGACTTTTTTTTTTTTTTTTTGCTGAGTGTGCATGGCAAGAACATTCCATGTTCTACTTTTTTTTATATTCTTTGTATGTCATTCTCTTATTGTCATCAGCAATGCTGAATAGGTCTAGAATAGGGCTATAGAATTTGTGCTGAGTGGACATTGAGTCTGTACCATGAACTTGTGTGCCTTTGCAAAGACCTTTGAGATATAGGGGAGTACAAATGCCTTTAGACTTATTGCAAAAGTTTGCATTGGTTAGCTGATCCTTTTTTCCTGGTAATATTTATATATCATGCCATACCTCAAGTACAACACCTTTAAAAATCCCTACATGTATCTATTTCATTTGACATGAATTTAAGAAAACAGTTTTTAAATGAAGTTAGCATTTAGTCTAATGTTAATGAAGATTTATCTGTGATGCACAGATTAAATGATTTCTATTAGTTGAGCCTTCAGCAGGTGTGTATGAACATACCTTCTTGAAATCAATGTACTTATCCAGATCTAAACTAGTGTGGGGCTCTCCTACTCTTCTGATATCTGCCAGCAATTTTTGAAGACTGCTTATTTTAACAGATGTATTTTCAAAGGTGTGAAGATTTTAAGACAGACATATTTAGTACAACTCGCTTTTGAATATATGAGGAAATAAAGGAACGTGTCATGTAAGGAGACAGTTTACAATTTTTAAAGAAATGTAGACAATGTAGATTTTTACAGGAGAAGGCTGTCACCAGAATATAGGTAGTTCCCTGATTCTGATTGGTCAGAAAGAAACAATTCCTAAAGTCTTTTCAACTGATGTCATGAAGAAATTGCAGTGAACAGTGAAATAGAAAATAAATGACAGACAGGGTGTTCATGACACTCTCACTGATAAAGATTTCTTTGAATGACATGCTTAACCTCCAAACCCCTTGGCCCTCACAAGGCTGCTGTGGAATCCTGTCATTCAAGGTGGCTTTGCAATGTTTCATATTTGCTATCACTGCTGGACACCAAAAACTTAAAATGAAAAGAGAATTTTTCTGCTGAAGATTGCATGCAAATACTTAATGAGCACACTTTGGAAGTGCATGCTGAGTTAATACCCTGTGCATGTTGTAAAATTCTGATAGCTATAAATTGTCTAAAGCAGGGCAGAAAAATAAGGTTGTCTATAGTTCCATATTACCAAATCTAACTTGTGCATTTAAAAAACTCCAGTGTGTTTTGTATTGCCTAGAAAGCATAGGAAGTAAAAATGGAGTTCTTATCACATTGTTGCCAGGTGCATTTGCTTCTCACACAAACAGAACCAAAAAAAAAAAAAAAAACAACCCAAAAAACCAAAAAACCCAAAATAAAAAAGCCAGAGTGTGAAAACTGCAGAAGTCTTGTCTTCTGAACAATGAGATCTACAGGTAAGTAGAGGAAAGGCAGCAGGAATGTGGAGCTCTAGCTTCTAGCTCTGTCCTCTGTCACTGATATTTTGTATCATGAGAAAAGTGATTTCACCATTCTTTATTCTGTTATATGACCCAGACATGGTCAAGAAAATATGCTAGAATTTTTCTGAAGCCATGTATTTCATCCTTTTCTTCAATTTCTCACCAGTGAAATAGAATATTACACACAGAACAAAGCATACTTCAGAGGTTCTGTTAAACGACAAATTCAGCAGCTCTGCTAATATGAACTGTGATATTATCTGAGTTTCCATAACATGCCTCAAATTTTACATTCCTATGACATGTACTTAGAATTGTCACTGAATTAGAGCAACATGGTGTCTATGAGACAATGTAAACTATGTTGCCAAAAAAAAAAATTTCAGGGTAAAGTTGGAGAGGAACTGTTCTGAGCATCAAGGTCCTGATTTTTCACTGCCTGTACTTCATGATGCTGCTAGCTTTAATTGCACATATCCTCATCCTTCTGAGGATACTCTGGGAGTACTGGCAGGAGTCCACGCCTCAGTCAATATTGAAACAATACTGATGGCTTTTGTCACCTCTCATTAAAGCTGCAGACTTACCACTGCCAGTGCCATCAACACTACATGGGAAACATTTTTTTTCCCTTAAAATATCTAGGCTTTTGTAGTCCTGGTCAGCCATCAAATGAATCACCAGATGTTCTATACAAATGCTTTTTCACCATTCTGGTGGTTGTGGTGGGAGCTAAGATTAAGAAAGAATTGCAGTTGAACCTTTTAATATCCCTTTATGTGTTCAGGACTGAATGAGTCCTAGCATTAATGAGACACAACTTTTTAATCTTTACCTGCATTAGGAATCCAACCATCATCTTCAGCAGTACTTGCATCAGTGCCTTTGTGTCCATCCAGCATAGAAAGGGAAACAAAAACATATTTTTAGCTTTCTGATGTACAAGCATGTTAGACGTTTTGTACCAAGATCTGGCTTCCTTTGGAGTAAATGTTGGATTTAACAATTTTAAAATGATCACCATTTTTATGTCATCAGTGTGGTTTAACATTTTTCTTAACTTCCTACTCCTGGTAGCCAGCACCAATTCTACTATGAAAGCTGGGACAAGGGGACACTGGATAATTTTGAAGGTAGGGTCAGTCAAATATAAACCCAAACTTCACAGTTTTGATGATTAGCAAATCACAATTTGATTTCTCCTGCAAGAGTAGTAACCTTAGTCCTGTTCAAACACAGACCATTATACTTGGTCTTCCAAGAATCTTCAGTTTGTGCCTGGCAGCCTTTGTCACTTCCTGAGCACAAAAACAACTGGGATGACTTTCACTGCTGGGAGGGGAAGAAATTCTTCAGTCCAGTATGTAGAATGTGGAATGCTATAGTAGCAAATGTAGAGATTGTCACCACATTTATAATTGACAAGATAAGGCTCAATTTATTTACTGGCAATTAGTGTGGCTGGCAAAGCATTCTTAAAAAGGTTGAAAACTCCTTTGTCCTTAAAATAAGGGGCAGAAAGGCCAACGTATTTATAGCTGCTGTAGATTTATTCCATGTCAGGTGCACAATTTTCTTTCCTGTAATTGCAAGTAGTAGCAAATGACGACTGTAACATGTTCTGAAGTACATAGACAAGAATAAATCCAAGTAGACAAAAACTCACCCAGAGTTCTTTAATGTTTGTAGAAAATATGAAGGGTTATTTTACTGAGATGAAAGTAAGCATGTGTAAAAAATGTCTGTGGTATAACAGCATTCCTGTCTGCTGTGCCTGAGAGCTGCTTCCACATGGAAGGGGGAGGAAGAAAATGTCACCTATAATATAATTAGAAAAAACAGTTGGGAAACAATGGTGATGATGGCATTTCCCTAAGGATTTTTTTTCTTGCCTTAAAAGACTTTTAGAAAGTAAATTTCAGTGAGACACAATAAGTCAAATTAAGATGCAATTTCTCCTTTTTCTGGATCTGCAACAGCAATTTGGTATATTGAAGGTGATATCTTCAAGGCTGGCTGGGTGGGGAAGGACTGTGACAACAAACAATTGTCCTCTCAAATTTACAAGTTTTTATTCTTCGGCCTAGGGTTTGCAAGTCTGGCTTTTCAGCAGAAACTGGCTATGAATGCCTCCATCTGTTACAATATTCTCTTTAGTTAGTATCAGTAATTAACAACAGTCTGATGATGAGCTATGAGTTCTTGCATGGCACTGAGTGTGCCTTGGGAATGTGTAGGGGGCATTGAAAGATGAAAAATCAGTAATGGAGAGGAAAACCATATTGTTGCTTGTGGTATGTTCCTTCTTTGCTCTTGTTGACCTTGCACCAGTGAAGCAAAGGACACTCCTGTAACTTCTCTGGTGGCCCCGAGAACGTACTTGAAGAGGTGACCAGTAAATATTCTGCTGGAAAGCCATACCAAGCTTTATAAATCTAATTTCTAGACCAATTCAAAATATTGTTGCCTTTGATCTCCAGTAGCCTGGCCTGAATATGTGAGACATCCTGGCTGAAGGTTTCCTAAGCCATCTATTTTTACTTTCTTTGGTGTTTATTCTATTTATGATGGATTGCTAGGATTTCTCTGGCCAGTAATGAAAGGATAGGTGTTTTATTGTACTTTCTCTTCCTCAGTCTTTTTGTCCCTGCTCTTCATTATTTATCTTTCATTTTGGACACACTGACTTTTCCTGGAAGTTCAAAGAGTGGGAAAGAGCAAGATGGGCATGGGAGAGATAAGGTGTCCTAAGCTACTCAGGAAATTCATACATGACTGCTAGTACCCCTGGACCCAACAGGACCTATGGTTACAGCAAATCTCTTTGATGATCAATTGAAAAAAAAATCTTCCCTCCACATGGAATGAAATGGACATCAATGATTGCTTTCTGAGATGGCCCACTCTAGGCCTTCAGGAGCATCTGTCAGATACGAGCGTGTTCAGTCTCTCTCATCCTTTGGGACCTCACTCTGTCTGCTCATGTTTCATTCTGGGGCAGCTAGAGAGGAGCATCTATGTGATATGGGCAGCATTCATTTAGCACCTGCTTTTTTTTCATGAGAGTTTCCTTTTGCTGATAGACTGATTAGAAATGTCATCTTTTTCATAGATATTTGCCAGCTCAGTGGTGACTTTGAGCAGGTTCCAGGCGGCAGAAAGCATCTTGCTTGCTGCACAGAGCCACTGTTGTAACCACATGAGGTATTGATTGAGGATGTCAGAAACAGCCTCTGTGAAGAGCTTTAATGATGCCAAATGCAAGGGTAATTCCAACTTATCCTTAAGATTGACAGCTTGCACATGACACCAGCCAAACATCACTGGATCAGCAGGAGAATAGACTTCTGAATGATTGCTCTTAGATGTGTTTTCCTTTGGGGTTTCCTATCCAGAAACTGACTTCAGATCTGTTAAACTGTAAGAAGGATGTGGCTATTGTGTGAAGTGATAGCACTCCAGTTTGGAATACATCTTCTCTCTTTTTCACGGCCACATGTATTAAACAGCTTTTAAGAAAACTGTCATCCCTTTCTACTGGATTTTTATCAGCGTCTTTAACAAAACAAGTATGTGCTAGTAGCTTCTAATGGGTCCCAGGGGAAGCTTTATAGGAGGAGCTTTAAACTAGAAAAAAGGTAAAATCCAGAGCAATGTTTAGTCATTGCATGCACTAGGATTGCTTGACTATTCTGCCTAGTCAAGAGGACATACGTGGGAGCCTTTTACTATGTCTCTGTGTATTATATGTAAATTTGAGCTTTCTTTTTGAACAGATATATATGAATTATCTTTCTTTATCACCACAAAAATGTTATATTCTGCCCAGATTTGCTCACTGTTTTTCTTATGTTATGACTCCATCCTTCCCTGCCTTCCTTTCTCTCCTTCCTAATTCTATTCTCCTTTCTTTGCAAAGATATATTCCTGACAGGACTGGTTGCTTGTGAGCCTGGGAAAGGTTCTTCAAACTCTTCCTAAAGAAGGTGGTTTGGCATCATTTATTGGAAGCAAAATCACATATAGCATTTGGTCACCAGCTATTAGACTCTACATGTGATACCACTCGTGATACACCAGAGTCTGAGATGACTCACTTGGTGCAGTAATCTTTAAAAGGAGTAAAGATGAATGATTGCAAAAATATTTTGTTGCATTCCATAATATTACTTTAGTGCAAGATGGAAATATTCATGCTTAATGATTGTAGAAGTATCGCTCTTCCAATATTGGTAGAGACTGAGATAGAGAAGGATGAACATTTAATAGGAAAAAAAATTGACTATTACCCACATCCTCCCTGTTTAGAAGCACCTTAGAAAAAAAAAGTGTATTAATTTTCAGTTTACCTTTTCTTTAATGTAACAGACTTCCATTTGAGGTTTAATTGGGACTATTCTAGCATGCAACAAAAAGTTAGTGGAAGATAAAAGGGCATAGCAAGAAAAAATATTCAAAGTGAATAATTTAAGATCACATCCATAATTAATGGCATTTGGAAAGCTTCCTCTAGTGCTCTAATCATATCTCAAAATGTGCTAATTAGAGCAGTTTGGTACAAAACAGTGTATGCAGGTGTTGAACAGCTTTTTTCTGTTCTTTTTTTTTCAGAAATGTAGCTGTAACTGGTTCTCCTGGCATTAGCACTCACATTTAATAAATGTTTCACCATTTAACATATATTTGACAGCTGAAGAGTGTGCGCGTAACTATTACCTTGTTAGAATAGATTTGATCAAGAATGCAGAACAAAATCAGATGTGTTTAGCAACTTAAGCTTGTAGTAAACAGTGAAGCATCCTATAATGTCCTTTGGGGCTACAACAAGCAAAGACTTGAAGCTGAAAGAAAAAGAATTGCCTTGAAAGGACAAAATATCTACATTCATCTGCTTGAAGTAAATGTTATCTAAAAGCAGTTCTGATACTTCAGAAAAGCTAATTATTTGCTTACTGCTTGCACTGTATTTAAGTGTTATCTTTTAGCTGAGAAGGATGTTGCTGCTCAGTCCTTCATTCATCTTGGAAATCAATGACAACCGACATCACAGGTCCCTCTCTCTAACCCCTCTGCAAAATTAATCAATATGATCCAGAAAGAAACGAGCAGTGCCTTCATTTGGGCTTCTATTACTGCTCTGCCAGAATGAAACAGGGAAACCTGAGGAGATGCTTAATGCCCAATTTACTCAAAATGATCTTGACAGCTCTGCATTGCTGAAACAGTAGCTGGTTCTTTGGGGCTGTAGTGTCCAACAAGTAGGTGTGACAACACTGTCAAATAAATAAGTCTGAAGAGCACAGGTTGTGTTTGAAATGAATGTATCATGACTCTGCAGGATTTGTTTTATGCAATTATTCTAATAAAACATTTAATTTTATTGAGGTTCTACAAAATTTCACAGAATGAAACAAATAGTTCCATAACCATGTATTATTAATAACTCATTTCCTATAAAGTTGAGAGTGCAGCTATTCTATTATGTGTTGCAGATTCATTTTAAGACACTTTATTGGAGAGCCTGCAGTTGGAAATATTAATGTTGTGAAAGTGAACACATGGGTTTAAACCTAGGATACATCACATTTTTCAAGAGACTCAGCAGTACCTAGCTCCATTTTTCCCAAGCAATCTGCAGACTTACTGCTGTGTGAATTAGCTCCATTTCTATGCTGTGTTCTCCTTGCTCCTACCCATTAGCATTCAAACCTTTTCTGTCTTCTGCAGCTAGATGAATTATTCCCTGAGAACAATTCATTTGACAGTGAAATTTGCCCTTTTTGCATTTGTTATTTCTCCATGAACACATCACAATTTGCATTAATTAGTTTATTATTTGAAATTGTTTGATGAATAGTTTGTTTCAACCCATTTCACTCATGTAGCTAATATTAATTTGAGTGTTTCATCCCAGTGATTTACCATTCAAACTCTGTCCTATTATATCATATGGTGATTGTTCCTGATCCAGCTCTGGATGACACAACTGGAGTCAATCAAAACCAGAAATATGGTTCATGAAAAGTTTTCAAAGAAAAGTTTAGTTCCATTCTCTTATTATTTCCCACGGTTATTGCTATTTCTGAGTAAACCCTCTACATTTTTATTTTTGTATTTTTCTTTTTCCTAGTTTCAAAACTGAAGAAAAAGAGATTTAAAGTCCTAAAGTCTCTTTTCCTTTTTTTTTTTTTAATTCCCTATTCAAGGAGATTGAGTGAAATAATTTGGGAGTTTATTTTCTTCAATAATAAAATATTTTTCAGTTAAATACAATTTTCCCTTAAAGTATGCTCTTTGCAATAAAAATATTTTTGACTAGTCCAAGTTATAGATCTTCTAAACAGCTTCTGCTTTGCTGCGAGGAATGATTCACCAGTTAAAAAACATACTTTGCCATATTAAGTACAATTCTAATTTAAATGTTCTTCCACTTCCTCCTTTGTCTGAGAAGAAAAAATACCATTAGGAAAACTGGAAGTATGTGCACAACAATGTAAAATAAAGTTTCAGCATCTCCAAAAGCTACCATGGATGCTTGATTTCTTCTCTGTTAGGAATTACAGTCTCTAGATCCAAACCTCAAGTAAACTTTGGAGTAGAATCACCTTGTTTTTGCTAAAATAGATATTATATCTCTGTACAGATCCAGTCTGAAAAAACATCACCTCAGGATGCACAGAAAGCTATGTTGTTCATCTATACTCACAAATATGTACTATCCCAAAAGAAACAGAATGCTGTAATAACATATTTGAGATGAGAATCACAATGAAATCCCCCACATTTTAATGTTATTCATAAAGAGTGTTAAAAACCAGAAGTTGAGTACTTTTCTTTGGGGAAAAAAAAAAAAAAAAGATCTCCCTTAGACATGGATTATTTTTTTAAACAAATCTTGGAAAAAATGGGAATATTCCAGTATATAGTTATATGTTTTCTAATTCCAATCACTCAAATGGTTCAGCAAATTTGCCAAAAAAAACATGGAGTGTGTACTCATGCCAAAATCAAGGAAAGGCACAAATGGGAGGGCAGAAGGAAATGGCAGTATAAATCATGCCATCAGCATGCTTTTATAGAAGATAGATTCTGTCAAGCAGACAGTGAAGTTTTTGAGGTCTTGGATGTGTTCGGTGAATGTTTCTCTGTGATATAATATCCCCAAGGCATTTTTGAGATAGGTAATATACTGACACAGTGTTCTGTGAGAAAATTACTGCTAAACAAAATGAAGAGAGCCCACAGAATCAGGGTAGGGACTAAGTGAGAGTAAATTTGAGTCTCGGCCCTAAAAATTTGTTTCTGGGCAGGTGCTGCCATTGTTTATTCTTGACTAGGTCTAATCTGGAAGTACTGCACTTGTAAATACCACATTTGTATTTCTGATGACACAGAATTACTCAATGAATAACAGTGATAAATGCATATGGGAAATAGAGGCTGCTCTGGATCGTTTGCAGAAGTAAACAAGCACATATGTCACGTACACGAATGTGTCTGTGTCGTTTCCTCCACGGCTGTATTGCCAAGTATGCAGAAAGTGTGTCACTCTTAGGAAACTAGATCTTCATCCTTGGAATCATTAACTGAAGAGCACTAGAGCAGCAAAACAGCACCAGAGCAGTGAACATTAGCTGCAGTCTGCTGCAGCTAAGGCTCAATACAGCTTCTGAAGAGGATTGAGGAATATCATATATGAACAGGGAAGTACTACTTTTTTGGTTGTCATGGCATGAAGAAGGACTAGCATGTTTTTAGCTGTTTCAGTTACTTAAGTGAGAGTTATAACTGCTGTTATGAGTCATGAGCCTCTGGCACTAATGATACTCTCTTGTTTTGAGTTCTAATAGTCATCCTTCAAAAGAAATTATGAAGGATTGAAGAGGATTGAGAAAAGAATAATAGAAAAACTATTCTAGGGAAAAAGCAAGAAAATTGTATCTGTTTAGTGCATCAAAGAGAAAATGAAGAGATGATCGTGGGAAGAGATGGCTTATTGTAGGTGGTATTTCTGTCAGAAAGATGAATCCATGATATTCAGGATCTGGAAGCTAGACTTAGGTAAAGTAAAAGAGAGCAATTAATCAGTGGAACAACTTTCTTCCAGTTATGATGGGTTATCTCACTGGCATCTTCTAAATCAAGCCTCAGTGTCTTTATAAAATATATCTAAATGCTCAAAATAAGATGAAAGTCCCAAGAAGTCATTTACATCAGATTTTTGGCCTACTGTGTAAAGGAGGAGAGGAAAAAGACCTCCATCCTTAAAATATGTTCATGGGAATTTCACTTGTAGTTTACATGTGCTATTGGTATTGAACTCTTCAAATCATTTTGATATATGTGTACAAAATGCGCAACTGCCTGTGTTACTGCAGGGAATTTGAATAGAATCTCAGAAAATTAAAGGTGTGATCATGTCCCTAAATGCTTAACATGGAGATCTGTTGGCAAAGCACTTACACATCAAGTCTTTCTGAAGCATCAACAAATCAAAGAACCTGAGTGATGACAGCCACAATCTAAACAGTTTTATGAGTGTATGCAATCTTTTCTGAGAACTGTGGACCTCATGGAAGTCTTATCTCGTCAGCAGTGAGGCAGGCAGCCTTGCTTTGCTGAAGGAATTCTGTCTTCATGGTAGACGTTTCTGTGCTGAAATGCCACAGTGGGACATTTTTTGTGTGGATAAGTTACTTCTGATAACAGTAACAGCTCAATGCTGCATGCTGCTTTGTCATAAACCTCTTTAGTTAATGTATTTTTCTCTTGGTCTGGGGTTCAGCATCCGATCATCTTTCTGAAATTTTGTGCACTGAAAATGTTGGTAGAAAGCAAGAAGTCCAGCATCAGAGCACCAGTGTATTTAGGGGTGACTGGAAAATGCCCAGGAACATTCCCTGAGATTTCACTTTTGTAATTCAGAGTAGAAATCTGTCCATATTCAGAAAAAAGAGAATGGGCAAGCCTATCTGTGCCAGCAGGCATTGGAACTGCTTGCTTCATCTCTGTTCCTCAGACCTGTCAGAACCAGCCAAAAAAAGGAGGCAAGGGTGTTCCCAGCTAACGTGGCTTTCTGAAGCATCACTGTGTATGAGCTATCTAAGTAAATGCACACTGAGGGGTAATATGAAATCTGGGCAGGAAATCACCTTGGGTTTGGCCATTAATCTCTGGCATTTCTTAGCTTTTGTGACTGTAGAAATGGGCTGTAAACAAACAGCAGAATAAATGAGGTAAAGTGATAATGTGCAACTACTTCTCACGGCAGAAAAAGCCAGAACTAATTTTAACTAATTTCTGCCTTGACTGTGGTGTCTTCAGCTATTATACTCTTCTTTTTACCTTGTTCCTTTAATTAAAAGAAACCTCCCTGCCTCTCTGGGGCACATCCCTGAGGAGAGATTGGGTTAGGATGAGAAGCATGCTTTGCTCTTTCATCCTTTTCAAAACCCAGAATTTATTTTCTTTCTGTTTGTCAATCAGCATTAAAAAGCTTTTTTAGCTTTTACTGCACCGGAAACAAATACAGAAAAAAAAAAGACAGAAAGCTTCAGGCAGTTTAAATGTGGGGGAATGCATTGCTGATGTAAAGCTGCAGCAGATGTACAGCTTAATTAGATGTTAATGAATAGACAGATGTGTATAAGTGAGCAGCTCTGAGGCTGTGGAAGGAAGCAGAAATACAGGGTAGTAAACACTTTGATGTTGCCTGGGTAAAAGTACATTTCAAAATTACTCTGCTTGCTGATGTTACTTGTATCCAGACTGGATTTTCCTATCACTGTGTGGCAGCAAATCATTTTGCTTCTTGCTGGTACAGTGAGGGAAACTGAAACATGAGCTTTCCTTCCCACAGCCCTGCTTTGGATTGCTTCAGTTCTCCCACTCCTGGATAGAGTTTGCAAACCTGAGGTAGCAGAGATCTGTGTGGGAAAATTTTTGGCAAATCTTTGTGTCAGAATTGTGAAGAAATTTAAGGGGCTAGCTGGAGAAAGCAGAAGGTCCTCTGGACTCGGAAGGAACAGATGAAAAGTGCAAGCAGAAATAAGCAGGGTACAAAGCAGAATGCAGAGACAAGAAGAGCAGGAAATTATTTCAGGTAGTGAGATCAGAAATCCCCTTTGATCATACTTATAAATTAGTTTACAGAGGGGCTAATCGAAACCATCATAAATACACAAGACAAATCCACTGGTGAAAAAGGGTTAAGGAAATGTGTACAAAAGAAAACCAAATACTATCAGTTAAAAACAGCAAAGAAACAAATAACATGGTAATAAAAGGGCTGGTAGGTTTAAACACTTGCTATGCTGCTTGTTGAGAGGAATACTTATATTATTCAGTGCACATAAATCTCCTTGGATGCATTTTTTTGAGTGTAGTTTAATTCAGGGCATTTTCATTGTCTCTTCTCAGTGCAGCATTACAAATCTTATTTATAGATTAAAAGGAGCTATAGGCTCTGCAGTATTCCCAGCTAAAGGTCCTTTCTTTCCTGGAGTTCATGTAGCTGATGAAGGTCTGATGTATGGTATATCTATCTCCAGCTCCCTATAGAAACCATGTAACCTCCCAAACCAAGACAGTGAGAGCAGTCCCAGAGGTTAGCAGAGCAGAGGGAGATGTGGATGAGGATGCAAAGCCTTTCTTCAAAAAGAATTGACCCTCTGTTTTAGGAGAGTGTGTTCCCTCTTCTCAGAAGGGCAAAAGGAGGCGCTGTGTGCACCCTCCACAGTCTGCAGCCAGGGATTTTACTGCTGATGAGGGATTCAGAGGCAGAAGTTCAGTCTTGGATGGGGATTGCAGGCAGAGATGGCTCCTCATCCTGTACTTCTAGGGATGCATGCTGATCATGTAAGAGTATTCTTTGTACATTGATTTCTTTGGGAATATAATCTATTTGAGTTCTAAGTATTTGGACTAATGGACTGACTATCTTTCTGTGTGCCTGCCTGCCTTTCTATCTGCCTTTTGACCTATCTATATTTTTTTAGTCTGTCTGCTAAAGGGGGACTACCTTTCTTAACAGCATCTCTGTTTGAAACCAGGATAACTTCAGTATGACAAAGTAGTTTTATTCCTGATGATAACTTTTTTTTCTGCTTTACAGTGCTTGAATGTCTCGGTGCCCTTTTTGAAACTCACTATCTCCATTGCACCTTTCCTTGACCCTTCCATTGCATTAGCACCTGCCTAGGGTACTAGTAATTCCTTGCTAATTTGGAGCAGGGAGTACTCTGCATATTCTGAGGATAATTTTAACGCTTTCGTGGGGCGGAGGAAGATCCTGGGTCTAGTGAAAGATACCTGGTATACACAGACCTGTCTTCCTCACCCCTGCCTGCCCATGCTGCAGATGCTCATATCCCACCTCTCACAAATACTGGTCTGCTGCAGGGCTGGCTCAGAGTGGAAGCTGAAGGACACTGTCAGGTGGTGGAGGGCTGAGGACATGTGGAAGATGCTCTTTGCAGGCCTAAACTGGAACTACAGAGGATTTTGAGGCACATTAATGTTTCACTGAAGTAAAAATATCAGGTTTGGATGGTCTATCAGGTGGATCAGTCTTGGATGCGACGAATATGCCACAGAAAATAGATTGCATGCAAGAGGAGCATAGCTGATGTGCTTAGCTAAAATACTTACAAAGTGTTCATGTTGTGTATGTTTTCATACCTAATCTTGTTCATGTACAGCATCCTAAGAATTATTAATGAGTCAAAAAAGTTTACTAGAGCCTACATTTCTGAATTACTACATTCTTCTTTGTAAACACTGCTTCTTTTTTTTTTTTTATTCTATTTATGTCTGCTACTTGATATCATTTTTGTTGGTTTGTTAGACATATCGAAGACTGGCAGTTCATAGAAATGATCTTGCAAATGCAAGTCCTTTGAGGAGTAGGTGAGGGAGTTGGGGTTGTTTAGCCTGCAGAAGAAAGAGGAGAAGAGGACTCTCTTCATTATCTACAGCTACCTGGAGGGAGGCTGGAGTCAGGTGGGGATTAGCCTCTTCACCCAGACAACCAGTGGATAGGACAAGAGGACACAGCCTCTCCTGGCTGTGCCAGGAGAGTTTCAGGTTGGACATCAGGAGGAGTATTCTTCACAGAAATTATAGCTAAACATTGGAACTGGCTGCCCAGGGAGGAGGTGGAGTCACTGTCCCTGCAGGTGTTTAAGAAAAGACTGGATGCAGCACATAGTGCCCTGTTCTAGTTGACAGGATGGTATTCAGTCAAAAATTGGACTCGATCTCAAGGGTCTTTTCCTACCTAATGGATTCTTTGATTGTGACTGTGTAAAGGGTAGGAATTCCAATGTATCAGTTACTGCCAAGCAAGCTGAGTCATTCATGTTTACTAACTTTGCTGATTCTGTTATTATCACTAATTTTTCAGCAGAGTATGAAAAAATAATCTAATCTGCTGTACAAAGTAGGTAATGCGTAACAAAAATATGCTCTTTAAAATAAATCTTTCCCATCTTTTCCATCCCTTGGTCTTTTATCAGATGTGTAGGCAAGAAACCAAGAGATAAACATCAAGTTAATTTATTGCTGTATCATTTTTCCTGCTCCTTTCTTCCAGACTTTGCACAGCTGATTCATGCCTAACGCTAAAGAGGTATTGTTATTATCTTATGGGAGAAGCAGAGTGAGAACTGTGGAAGTAATGCATTTTGTCTGTAAAGGAAATAAAATCCATAACGATTTAAAGGATCTGCCAGAGAAAAAAAACAAGCTGGGATCCTTCTAGGAACCTCATATTCAGCCAGGAGCATTTGCATTCTATTTAAAAATGCAGAGGGAGCATAGACATCTAGTGTTTGTTCCAGTATTTTACTAGAGAGATTGAATAGTCCACAATTCAATTTGAAGTGAAAGTATCCCCCCGCAAATGACTCTTTGTAAAGTCTTTTGGAGGCTGAAGTCAATATTTATGGGTCTTTGGAGATGCAGCAATTGATTACCTGTCCAAATCAATGAGCATTAAAACCCAAAGAGACTCAGAAATGCACTTCACTGTTGCAAAACCTCACCTCTGATGCCACTGATGCACAATGACTGGTCTATGCTGAAGTTCAGTATATAAATAAACCAGCTTGAGACCCAATTGAAGTTTTGTAACATCCCTAAAACTCTAAGATAACACCTTTTGCTGTAATGCTGGTATGCCTGGATGTATGCCTTGAGTACAGTCTTGGGGCAGGATGAACATAAAGTGTATCAGATTTTGGAGCCACACTCCTTTGTCTGCTAACACTGTCATCCTTTGTCCCCT
>JAYDZK010000169.1:28653321-28709892 GCA_034509185.1 Euphonia xanthogaster | reverse complement strand
TTCAGAATCTCCAGATTATATCTGGGTAGCAATGCTTGGCTCCTCCCTCTGGGCGGAGCATCTCCCAATGGGATGTTATAGTTCTTATCAGCCATGCAGTGACATTCAATAGCTCGTTATCAGCAGATGTCCCCTGCCTGCCAAGGGAGGAGTGATTGTGACCACTCAGGGAGAGAGAGAAGGAGAATTGCCCACTTGACACAAGACAACTGCCATACAGATGGTAATAGAATACATCCTGCCTTGCAATCTGTAAACACCTGTAAACAATTGTTTGTGAATTAAGAGTCAGATTTCTGTTTAGCAGCCATCAAGTTGCCAGTTAAAACAGGTTAATTACAGAGGCAGGGCTCCACCTGCTTTTTTTAATTCCAGACATTACAAGCTCTAGGAAGTAGAATAACATGTGTTTCTATAATTACATCCACTGACAGTGTTTTTCAAAAAGATCCCGTTCACTTTGTCTTGAGAAGGGAGCATATCTGCTCACCAGAGGACTTGCTCTTCACCACACACCCTGTTTGCTACTGTCATAAATGTGTGACATAAGAACAAGGTGAGAATGAGGTGAATTTCCTCTCTCTGACCTCCTAACATAGTTTAACATGGGATAAAGGTTAATTAAAACAACTGCTGCTTGACTGAAGTCAACATATAATAGCTTCTCTCGTTAATGTTAAAGATACCTGGTAAAAAAACTTCATTGGAGATTGGAGAGTTAGTAATCCACATGCGCTGGGGTTACCTTTTACTTCTGTGAGCAAAAAAATTAAAAAACAAAAGAACAGTAAGAAAGGTTCTGTTAATTGCAAGTCTGTGACAGTGGCTGGAAAATCTCTCTGGATCTCCCAGCTGAACTGTGGCATGACCAGTGGACAGCTGATACAACGTTTGCACATGCAGTATCCCATATTCTGAGCACTGGGATCTTGCTTGAAGAAGAACACAAACATCCCAGTCCTTATTAAAATCAAGTGTCCAGGAGAGGAAGGTGGCACTTTATAACAAAATGCCAAAGCTGGAGAAAGATGAGGGAAGTACAGCTAATGCAAACTGAAACCCAAACTCTGATAGCTGGTTGCTACAGGGAGAGAACTTCCTATTCAAATCACTATGGATAACTTTACCTCAGCTCTCAGCTTCTGATAGCTAAGTAGAACAAACTGCCTTCAGTAAAAGTTTAAATATTAGATTACATTTTGATATGAAAATTATTATTATGTTATCAGCATCCCTGTGTACATTAACTCATGCTACTGGCCAGTGTTTGCACAGTAGTCAGGCTTCTCCTTCACCAGCTTCACAGCTTTAAATCTCTCTTACTCTTAACCTTCCTCACAATTCCTACTTAAATATATAACATATAATTCTGCAAACATTTTGAAATACAAAATAAAACCTAAAATATGGAAATAAATTGAAATTAAAGACCCCTGTCATTTTGCAAAGCTGGCAATTAAGGCTTTTTATTCTTTTTTCTCCTCCAAGCTTTGAAAATCTGTGCAAAAGTTTCAGTGGGGGGGATCCAAGAGTTTTCAGGCAAACAGAAATTCTTAGGAAGGAGCATTTAATGGAGTTTCCTTGTTCATCCGCCTGCCCCAACCCAGAAGAGACAGACCCATTCAGAAATGCATTCATCAGCTCTGGAATTAAACTAGTGGTGATAGTTAACTGTTCTGGAGCTGTAGGAGAGGAATGGTACTGTTATCCTTGCTGCAGGATGCGGATGTGTTTCACTCACCTGAGAGACTCAGACCCTGGGAATTTTATGAAAGCCAAAAATGTTTTGCTATGATGACAATGTCTGAAAGAATAAAAAGTTAAATGTTCTTAAAAGTACATGAAAAACAGTTTCCATGTCTCCAAACAGAGCTGAGGAGTGATTTTTATTGACTTTTCTGTTCTATGTATGCTTGTTTTCTTATGGTCTTTCTCTGACGAGATCAATGCAGACTTTTAACAAGGTGAACAACAAATTATTTAAGGTGGCAAGAATGTCAGCACTATTATCATCGTGAGAAGTAAATGGCTGCATATCCAGTTTGGGAAATAGTCAAGCTGCAAGTTCTTCTTAACAGAATCAAGAATTTAACAAAGTTATGGATTCCGGATGGAGCCTAACTTACAGGTTTAGTATATTTATTCCACCTTTTTTTCCACATTTTGTTGCTTATTCAAAAATCTGTCTTTATTTATATGATGTCATTTTCACTGTGAATTCTGAGTGTTTCACAGAAGTGTGTCAGTCTCTGTTTATTCTTCCTATTTCCAATCATATCTGCTGAATTCTCTCATATTTTTTTCTTTTGCTCTTTGACAGTCCTTTAGATATTTTTTCTCCCTCTTTTCGGCAGCTCCTAAGTTTGGGATTATTCTGATCTCATAGTGCCTCAGATTCTTTACAGGCATGTATTGCTGTTTTTACTCCTAATGTGTTCTTAGTCTTTCTGGACCCTCCTTCATGAGGCCGGACTGTAAATTAAATCTATTAAAGCTGGGTATTGATGTTCTGTCAAATGAACAATTGTTTCCTGGAAAGGAACTTATCCTGGACTACTGCACTTGCAGGTTTTGGGAGGACCACGGCTTTCTGTAATACTTTATATTATAAGCCTTTTTCCTTTTTTTTTTTTTTTTTTCTAGTTCTCTTTTTTATCTCTGGTCACTAGGTATTTATTTAAATGGAAATTAAATCAGATCCTACCTTCTCTCTTGGCCTCCTCACAAATGCAACTCTGTCAAAATTCATTTGGCAACACAAACTGTCCTCTATGTGGTCATCATCAGAACTACTCAAATTTGCTTTCAAACCTGCAAAATGAAAATGTGGAATACATTACGGTTTTTGTTTGTTTGTTTTTCAATCAGGATCTTGGAGCTGTTTTCTAGTCTTAAACCCTGCCTAACTCACATACATAGAAAACATGTTGTTCCACTGAAAACTCAAATACTTAGTGTGCCATGTGTGCTGTATGGGTAACCAGATTAAATGGAAAACATCAATTACTTGATCAATCCACCGAAGATTTTAATAATATCCAGGTCATCTGGGTTCAACTCTGGCTTGGCAATAGATTTTGTTTTGTGGCCTTGGATGACTCCCTCAGCCTGCCAACTTCTACCCCTCTACAAGAGGCAGTTATGTTGCCAAAGGTTTACCACCTTCCCAGGACATTGTAAGTAAAAAGCATCACTGAAAATGAGACTTTGAGATATTTCTGTGAGCAGTGACTATCAAATTTGGCAGCTACATGAAATTAAAAATAATTTATAGACACAAGCAGTGGCATACTGATACTTCTAGAAATCTCAGTGCCTGCAACCTAAAAAAACTCATAAAAAAGATTAAACTCCCACAGTGAGTCATGGAGAGCCTGTACTTCTTCATCCTGCTTCTTTCTGAGAGTCATCCTCCTCATCACTGCTTGATTTAAAAGAAAAAATGACATGCATGGTGGTTGGTGAGATAAAGGTATGCTAATCACCAAATGGCTTCAGTTTATAAAGGCTGTTAGAAATTTCATCTCTGGTATGTGGCTTTGAAAATCAAGATGATTTAATTGCAGGTGGGACACAGAAACTATAATGAGAGAAATCCACACTCTTAGGGAACAAAGGACAAATTACAAAGGGTTTATTTTGCTTTTATCTAGTGGAAGATGAGGTCATACTTAGGAGCAAGATGGCTCTCAGAGATAGATACCTGAAGTAATAGACTGGAGGCTTATCAGACTGCCAAGCTGCAGCACTGGGGATTTTTGAAGTGAATGTGTGGTTGAGATGCTTGTCCAAAAGCTGACTGAGAAAGCAAGCCCTTGATGAATAAAGCCAGTACAATTTTAAGTGAAATCACTCTAGTTCTGGTTAGAAGCTAGAACTTCAGGTTTTGCCTATGAAAAAAGTTCTCCTGTTCTTTTGATGAGGACTAGGACAGGAGCATCTAAAAGTAGAAGGAGCAAGATAAGAGGCAAAAAAAAAAAATTCCTTCCAGTAGGGAACTTCTAACATGTCTTGGGTTTCTGTCCTTTTAAGATGGGCATGATTTCTTACACTCTTTAAAGCACATTGTCAATAGAAATGAAACACTACTATATTTATGATTAAAAAGTGCTATGAAGAGCCATTAGGAACCAAGCTAAAGTGACAAATCTTAGTATCCTATTTAAAATTTGTGTGCAGATGCTACTGTGCCTGTATATAAGCATATACATATTATCGTTCTTGGGCTGATTTGCAGTTTATTGCATGGAAAAAGCTAACATAAAAATGTGATTTATATTTACTAAACTTTCTTCATAGAGGCAAGAAAGTTCTTATCTCACCCTTGACTGAGAAAAGCTGTTTCCTTAACCAGGTTCACTGGTTTTATGCTGAGGCCAGTTGTATCCTCAGCAGACATCAACCTGACCTGTTCCATTGCACCCCCAAAGCACTGTCAAACTGACAGCTGTTACTGAGTTTCTGAAAAATACAAAAAAGTGCTCCTGGAAATTATTGTGATTTATGTGGTCTGTGTATTCTAATCCCTGTTTAGCCCCAGTTGAGAAGTTGGCCTTTCCAAGGTGTGTCCCTTATATCTCATTGTATCTGGGAGCTGTCTGCTGTTGATGGTGGGGATGCCTAACTGACACCTTTAAATTTCCTCTTTAAAAAGACAGCATTACCCAGGATTGTATCTGAGTTTTCTTTCCTGTTGCCATGTCAGTTGTGGCCTTCTCCATTTCACTTCTGCATGCCTTCCTGTTTTTTAAAATGGGCATAAAGATACTGGCTTTGCTTATAAAACACATTCAGTGCTACAGATGAAAAATGTTTTGTTGCTTTCTAAGTGGTTATTTTGCAATTGGTTGCTTTTTGTTTCCTATTTTGGTCTCTAATAGGTGAACATGGTTTCTGATTTTGTCTTTGTATCTTCCTTTTGATTGTGGAGAACCTCTTTCACTCAGTAAATAATTTCCTGCTCTTCAAGAGATGAGAATGATGAGGGTGTTAGTGCACCTGAGACTAAATGCACATTTGGGAGTGTATGCATCTGAAAAAAGGTTGTGAGTACTTACTGCACCAGACTTCAAGCAATAAGCTTTAAACCTCCTCCATAAATGAAACCAGCTTCAAGGAAGAGAGGGAGGAAGGGTGATACCTTATTGTAAGGTGACATTCTTTATGTGTGCACCTGTGAACACATCTGCACATGAACTGCTCAGAAACCACTTCTGTAACTGTACAAGCTTTGTTTACATTGTAGCCAGGAAGACCAACACCTGAACTTTAATTCATGATACTCTTGGAGTCAGTTTCACTACTGAGGCCTTAATTTATGGCAATTTAGAACATTTTTCTAAAATGTTGCAGTTTCTTGTTGCATTTACACAATTTTTACAACAACTAAATTGCAGGGGAAAAAAAAGAGAAAGACTTTCCAAAATGACAGGCTGCTAATCAGTCATTTCAACAATTAGAAAATGATAAAATTTAACTTTTTCAAAGCTGTATTACTTACCCAGAGCCAGACGAATTTTCTTGGGCGTGACAAAAAAGCCCATTCTGTAGTAATTCAAAACTGGGAATTCAAATGTTTTATTCCAAATCAAGGTGTAGAAATGGAACTTTTTCTGAAAGATTATGAAAAATTACCAACATATTTTAACCTGTATTTTAGAATAATTCTTGGCTAAAAAAATGAAAGTGTAATCCACTAAACTGTGGATTTGACTGTGATCCACATAGAAAGCTCAGACTGTAGTCGAAGTAAAAAATTAGAGTTCAAACCCTGGAAATTTCTTTCTTGGGAATTCTGACATTTTGAAATTCTTTCTTGTCTCTCAAGTATTAAATATTTCTACTCTAAAATTCAGATTAAAAGCAAATTATAAAATATTTTGTTTCGGAAATATTTGGAGGATGTTACTGAAGCCTTACTTTTGATAATATTCAAGTTGTCCCTTTCCATTTTATTATTGAGAAAGTTGTGTATTTCTATTTCTCTTGACTCTAGTCTCTTGCCCCAAAGGGAAGATATGTTCACTTTCCCATGCTCACAGACATAGCTGATATCCCTTTAGAAGCTCTTATTGTTGTACTTCATGTCCCTTGTCAGATTAAATTCTAGCTGTGCTTTGGCTTTCCTGATCTCATCCATCCCTGCATGCTCTGGCAGAGCCTTGACACTCCTGTCAGGGCAACTGACTCAGCTTCCACCTTCTGTACCTTTCCCTTTTATGCTTCAGTTTCGTCAGGAGCTGCTTGCTCTTCCATGGAAGTTTCCAACCACCTCTGCTCCATTTGCTGCTTGGCAGGATGGACCATTCTTGAGCTTGGAGGAGCTGATGCTTGAAGATCATCCACCTCTCCTGGACCTCTCTTCTGTCTAGGAAGAGAGGTGTCTCCATGGTATTCCTCCCAGCAGGACTCTGAACAGGCCAGGGTCTGCTCTCCTGAGAGAACCAGCATAGAATTAGATTTTTGCTATTAACACAGTTTTTAAATGTATAGTCTTGTCTGTAATGTATTTTATTATAGTCAATCAAAAATACATTTTCGTATTCAAAAAATGTTGATTTGTCCATTATATTGGGGAAATTTTTTGGTTTTGCATATCATTATAATTACAAAGATAAATTTGGCAAGGTAAAAATGCAGGTGTTAGATTGTATGGTTCAGGTGAAACAACCCAGTAGTTCCCATCAAATATGGACTGAGAAATATTTCTATTTATCTAGAAACACTTCTCATCTTATAAAAATTTCAGTTAAATTTTATTGCCTGTATCTATTGGGTACATATTTTTCTTCACATAAATACATTTCTTTGGCTTTAGATGGAATAGAATCCAATTTCAGACGGATGGAATTTGAATGATTTGGATGGAATTCCAAAGCAACTGTCAGGTTAGAGGATTCTGTAACAAGTATCTGAGCCAATTATTTTTTTTTCAACCTTGCCAGATTTGTAAATCTGGGAAACAAGGTTCAGAAGGGTTTTGTACTAAAGATCTTTTATCATTATGGCTGCTATCTTTTCCAGTGACGCTTGTCATTGGCAGAGAGATTATGCCTGATGTGGAATCTCCTGCAGAAGTCAAACAAAATGTCAGGCTACAATATATGAGAGGAAGTGTAAAAAAGTTCAAAACAGTAAAGGGGGGATGAGACAGGCATGGGGCCAGGGAAGAAAGAGAATGGAAAAATCACTGGACTTCTGTATTGAGGTGGTTGAAGGTAACTGAGCAAATTGATTGGAGTATACGATCAGTGGGATATTTATTTTCTTAGAAATGCTGCTGTTGATTTGCTTTTTTGCCCCGGTAGACTGATAAAGTGATAATCACATTTCTGGTTCTCATGCTGAAGATTTGTAATAGAAAATGCATGCCAGAAATGAGGACAGGAAGAAAGGAAACAGAGTTAAAGATTCATTATGAAACTTAAGCTTTGAAGAAAAGCAAAGTCAATAATTCTAGAGACATTTACAAATATATATTTGAGACATTTATTTTAATACAGTTTTTGTTACATTATTGTGTACCCATTTTTTTAATTAGTAAATTTAACATGATAAATATAACTTGCAAGTATTTATAAAAAGTCTTCTGTCATGGGGTTTTATTCCTCCTTGAAAAATTGTGTGATATCTTGGACTCAGAAGGGAGATGGTGCTCAGTAGTGAAATTATCTAAACTATTTTTATTAGAGACTCAGCAGAAACAGTGACTGACTGTTACTTCATCAGGCCACCAGCTGGGATGAATTATTGGTTTTATGGCACATAACAAATGGCCAGGGATGATAATGCCTATGGAGATTTCAGGTCCTGCACTTTGGCTACAATAACTCTATGTAGCTCTATGGGCTTGGGATGGATGGCTGGAAAACTGTCCAGCAGAAAGGACCTGGTTGGCAGTTGGTTGGCACTGACTGAACAGGATGCAGCAATGTGCCCAGGTGGCCAAGAAGGCCAATGGCATCCTGGTCTGTATCAAGAATAGCATGGCCAGGATCAGGGCAGGGATTGCTCCCCTGTACTCAGAATTGGTGAGGCCACACCTCAAGTGCTGTGCCCAGTTTTGGGTCCTTCTCTTTAAAAATTTTGTGGGAGGTACTGGAGCATATCCAGTAAAGGACAACAAGACTTGTGAAAGATCTCAAAAACATGTCCTGTGAGGAAGAGCTGAGGGAGCTGGGTTTTTTTAGTCATGAGAAGGGGAGGCTTGGGGGAATCTCATTGCTCTCTACAACTGCCTGAAAAGGAGGTGTGGTGAGGGGGGGTCCAGTCTCTTCTATTGTGCCTGCAGTGAGAGGACCAGAGGAAATGGTCTTAAGTTGACACAGGGGAGATTCAGATCAGATATTAGGAAAAATCTTTTCCGCTATTAGAATGGTCAAGCACTGGAAAAAGTTGCCCAGGAAGGTGGTGGTGTCACCAGCCCTAGAGGCCCCTGGATCTGGCACTGGTTGATGTGTTTTTAGTGTTACAGTGGTAGTGCTGGGCTCATGGTTGGACAGGATGATCTTAAAAATCTCTTTTAATCTTGATGATTCTATGATCTGTAGATGGTGCCAGTGTGGGGCATTCCACAACCTCCTGGATAACCTATTCCAGTGTCTCACCACTCTCAATCACCTCTCTCACCTTATGTGAGACATGATCATTACTCAGCTGTCTATGACGATAGATCAAATACTGACATCACAACCCAGCACAATAACTCAACATGTCTTATTCCTTGGCAACCTCTGGATGATAATGTAATAATTTTGGTTTCCAAGAGATGTCTTGTTTTATTTACTCCTTTCCATTTTGTGATGTGTACTTAGCCAAAGTCAATATCTATGATCAGGAGATGACTGGATATCTGACATCCCTTTGTCTACAGAATTGTCTTCCTACTGCTTAATGTATTCAGTGGCACATTTCATATATGGCATTATTTCTTCCACAGATACAGTGCTTAATGCATGTGTCTGGGAATTGTGTTTCCCTTTGATTTATTAGCTAAGCAAAAAGGCTTTGTCCTATTATTGCGATCTTTATTCACACAAGGCTTGGCACGTTTCAGCAATTCCAGCTACAGCTCATTTAGGGCTGTTTTCTTTTGAGCCTTGTTTGTTTCACCTAATTACTTTTGCAATAACTATTTTTAGGTTTTTGACATTCATTTGCGCTGGGGTAGTTTATTCTTTATGTGTTTTTATATCCTGGGTTGGTCTCCTAAGTGAGTCTCTTCAGCTGTGTGCATTTAGTTTGTTCCTTGGTGATTACAGGAGACCTTCCTGAGAGGAAAGAAAATGTAAACATACTGGTGGCATGTGAGTGGCATCTGAATGATGTCAGTGAGCAGAATATACCTGTTAGAATGGTAAGCCCAGGGGAACATCTGCACCCTTTCAGATCTGGTGCTGTAATTCTTGTTCCTGCATCATATCAAGAGATTGGACTGGAGCATGCCTTGAGTTTTATTGTAAGCCTACTTTTTCTCACTGTCAATGATCTGCCAAAATTTAAGGGAAACACATTTTTTGATTCCTATCTCAAAAAGTTAGTTTCACAGCTTGCTTTCCTTATGGGTATATAAAATGAATTCTTCTATTGGCTCTTAGATCCATCGCTGTTAATTTTCAGTTCTCTGAACTTCCCACTTCTGTCTCTTGTAAAGAGAATAAAGCAACTAAAGAACCAATTAATGATATTCACAGCCAGCCAAAGCCCAGAACTGTTTTCTCACAGCTCCCTTGAAGTGCCAGTGATGACACCACACTTAGATTGTGTAGGTTTTGTTTGCTAATGTCAATAAAGCCCTCCAAGAATCCTGTGCAATGAGTGACAGATATGATATCTGAAGGCAGATATAAAACATTTTGTGCCTTAGCAACATGATATGGGACCTGGATTCTGAGCCCAGCTTACTCCAATAAAGTTGAGGGTTTTCATTGTCAGTCACAGATTCAGACTTGTCTTTCTCATCAAGAGAATACCAGGGAAATATCATTTACTATGCGTAGGCCTTGTTTCTCCTGCAAACCCACAGTCCCTTCAAACTTTGCTGGCTGTGGAAAAGTTAGTTAATCAAAACATTAAAGAACCCTTAGACAGTTCTTTTGTGTGTTTGTATATTTTGTACATAGTCATAGAGAGCAACAACATACTGTCTTAAGAACATGATATTCCAGATAGCCAAGCACTCAGCTCTTGTCAGCTCAATTGTTGGTTTGAACCTGCATCCCACTAAATGCTATCTATATATTGACTATACTTTTTTACAGGAATATTTATTTTGTATTTGCCATAGCTTCCACTACCTCTTAGACATTTTTCAGATATGAAAGATGTTCATCTACAGAACATTCAGGATAAAGGATGAAATTGTCAATAAGTAAAGCCTGGTGGCTGACAATACCCCTGAGTATTCAAGGCAGAATGACTTTGGTGCTACAATGGACAGATGCAGAGAGCAGCAAACCCCCTGGTGTGGGAATAACATCATTTGGCTGTCTGCTTATCAGCTTTCTGGTAAACAGAAATCAAGTGCTTTTATCACCTGAATGAGCATGTGAAGTTGGTAATGTTTGCACTTAGCAAAAAATACTCTCAAATTTTTGAGTGGTAGCTCAGACTGCCCATTATGGCCAGAGGCCTCTTGCACAATGTGCCATGCAAAGAGAAAACTAGAATAGTCAGAGAAAGAAGCTGCTAGAAAAGGGTTTCTGCAGATGATTAACCCAATGAGCACGAGGATTTTCATATAAACTCTCAGCTTATTCTGGTGGTAGTACTTGGAGCTCATGACTGTGATTCTTGCAATTCTGCTCCTGGCTTTCATATGGTTGTATTTTATTAATGTTAGGCAGCATTTTTGTTTTGGTTTTTGTTTTTTTGGCTTGTCTGACTTTGTAAAATGACAGTAGTATTCACTTACCTTACAGAGTTATCACAAACCTTAATTAAGCTTCCCCTGATCAGCTTGGAGAGGGCTGGACAAAAGCTGCTGTCGAGGTAACAGCAATTTTCTGGGACCAAGCAGCGTTGAGCAGCATGGGGTATTTCATATCCCAGCTCTTACCTGCTGCTGTGTCAGACAAAGGGGTGAGATATTATCTCGGTAGATTAACAGGTAGCTAGAAAAACTAGACACATTTTCAGACTTTTTTTATAAATAGGAACTTGACAAAATTGATTTGTTGAGGTTGAAATATATGCTTCCAGCATGCATTTGGCTATAGCTGGAAGATTCAAGCTTCATTAAAAGAATAATTAAAGAGAAAGAGAAGGAGTCTCAAAAACTAAAAAGAGCATTTCCCTTTGCCCTTTCCAGAATTGAGCCATTTTCATTTGTAAATGCCAGCCTATTTTGTTTCTACAAACTAAAAAGCATGCTTTCACTTTTCAATTTGAACTAACATTTTAATTTTAACATTAACATTGTATGCCACAAACATAAGTCAAAACTATCAGCTGTATGTCTGGAAAGACTGTAAATGAATATCATATCCTTGTGAACTCAGAACATGAGAGAGGCTTCACTCCAAAATCCGTACATCCTTCCTAGAAGATTGAAACAAAACTAAGATCACAAGGGCTGTTTTAGTACTCTAGATGAACCTGAGATAAGCAGCTGTTGAAGGAATCTAGAGCAGTGATTAAATGACTGTGTTGATCTTCAGGAGCTCCAAAACCAGCAGACTCAGCTTCATCCCCACCTCACTGCCAGTGATGGGTGTCATTGTCACCTTTTCTCTTGTGGCTCAGTTTGCACTGTTCCACCTCATGGTGATCAGAGTGGACAAGGGCTCCATTGACCTCTGTTTTTCATTTGCAGGCTTGGATTTCACTCAAATCCACTGCTTTGTGTGATTTTCTGTCTGGATGAAGGGAGGAGATTGGATCTATTGGGCAGCAGTCATGTTCTTTTCAGCAAATGCCTGAACCAGTGATGGCCCAAAAGGTCAGTATAACTATCATGTACAATACTTCCAAACCAAGTATAACAACAGAGACATTCAGGAACAAATAATGGACCTCCATGTGAGTTGGAAGCCCACTGTAGATTTGCAATATATTTTGGGTGTGGTAATTCATAAATAACATGCCATCCCCTGCAAGCTCTGCAAGAGAGTTCAGGACTGGTAATATGGGTTTCTGCATCAAAGACACTCTTCCCAAATGCTTAGCATTGGCCATGGCATATAACTCTGGAGCAAGCCCAAAGGAGGGCCGCAAAGATGATCCGAGGGATGGAAAGAGCTGGGGTTGTTCAACCTGGAAAAGGCCGAGCTTACCTTTTCCTTCCAGTATCTAAAGGGGTTTTATGAAAGGGAGGGAGAGGGACTTTTTATGTGGACAGATAGTGACAGGATAAGGGGCAGTGATTTTAAACTGAAAGAGGGTGGGTTTAGAGAAGATGTTAGGAATAAATTCTTTACTCAGGGGATGGTGAAGCACTTGAACTGGCTGCTCAGAGGAGCTGTGGATACTCCATTCCTAGAAGTGTACAAGGCCAGGCTGGATGGGACTCTGAGTAAGCTGGGATAGTGGAAGGTGTCCCTGCCCATGACAGGGTGTTGGGACTGCATCATCTTTGGGCTCCTTCCAACCCAAACAATTCAATGATCCTATGAGAATAGTGGAAAAAGGACATGGATGCTGAGGATGTCCAACAAATGTAAAAAATGTACATTAAAAATAAGATCATTAATTTTCTATAGATTTATGCATATATAATGGCTTTAAAATGTTAGTAATTTCAACAGAAAATTTTATTTTATAAATAAGAAAATAAATAGATTTTATTTATTTGCTCTGGACTTCTCATCCCTCAATGTGTTCAAGACCAAGTTGGATGGGGATCTGAGTGACCATGGGGATCTGAAAAAATCCATGGCAGGGTATTTGGAACAAAATGACCTCTAAGGTCCCTTCCAAACCTAACTATTCTGATTCTACGATTCTATTTTCAAGTGGGAGGGAGAATTTAATAGTACATTTTAGCCCTCTGTTTTAAACCAAAATTAAATACTTCAGAAATAAGTAATGCTATGTCAAGCTCAATTACCAAAGAATATGATGTTGAGGAAAACAACCCAAAATGTAAGATTTTAAGCAACATTCAAGTTTTTTTTCCAAAAGTTATGCTAATCCCAGGGTAGACAAACAGTCTTGTCACAATCTTGCAAAGTCACATTGTTTCTGGAGGAAATAATAAAACCTCCACCTTGCTTTTCAGAAAACTGTAACTGTGAGGATTTAGAGTTGTTTAGGATCAGTAGCAAAGCAAAGAAACAAAGCGATTGAATGCTTTGCTTGAAAATAGAGATTTAAATTCTATGTCCTTTATCTCAAGCCTTGTAAAGCTTATTGAATCACTGAGGTTCAAACTCTGGGTTGTTTTGTTTTGTTAGCTGCAGGTCTTCTGATTCTGCTGCGATGGCACAGTTTGTCCTAAAGTGAGAAGCAAATGTAGAAAGTGCAAAGATAAAATGGAAGCAATATGTTATTAAGTGAATTATTCCATAAAATTTAGTGGAGATGTCAGGAAAGATAGAAAATATGGAGAAAATTAGAGTAATTATCTAGCTAGATAATCAAAGTATCTCAGTAAAGTAAAGCACTTACTTTTCTGAAGTGAAATTGCCTTTCAAATATTGAGAGCACCAAACACTCCTCTAATCAATTTATAGGCCAACAAGTAAGAATAACTGTGTTGTGAAAATCAAGTTGGAGCTGTGGAAATTGAATTATTAGAAATGTTTGTACTTTAAAACTAAATTTTGAAAGGACCTCAAGCTTAAGTAAACCTTCAGTTCATACTCCCTTGAGTAGGAGAATAGCATTTTGAAGAAGTCACAAATCAGGTGTCTTTAATAGCTCTTTAGATGTGGTCTGTCCTCCACGGTAAGGGGTTACACAAGGAACCACTTCCCAAAGAGATGCTGGAAGGCACTGATTCTTAGAGATGCGATTATGTCTTGTACAGCAAATTGCTCTTACTGGTCTTCTGCTTGCACTGGGGATGAAACAGGCAGTGTTTAGTATCATTTGGAGGATGCAAAATATTTTCTTCTCTTCATATAGGCAGATGCACTGGGTGTGGAGTAAACCAAACTCTGCTTATCACTCCCCCAGTTACTTAGCTCCTGACATGGTGTTAGTCATCCCATCCTACAGCTTTCCCAAATATCAGGCAGCAAATCCGATCACCTTTATGTATCCACAGTGTGCTAAAGACAAAAAAAATCCCAAAGCAAAAAGGTGTTTAACATTGATGTCTGGATGCCCTCCCCAGTCCTACTTATTGTATGAGCAACAAGGTAGGAATACAGCACACTGTGGCACCAGGAACTCAGGTAAGTTTTTATAAGTCTTGAGCACATGAATAAGATTATATGATAAGATTACATTCCTCATGTTAAAATACAGAAGTCAGTGAAGCCATCACAGAAAACAGGTTTATTGAGATGCATCAGTTTTGCAAGACTAGGTCCAAAAAAGCAGAAATATGGATAGATACAGATATTGTCAACAGGAAGGGACTAGAAACTCTGGACCAATATAACTTAAAAACTTCTGCCTTAGCAAGCAGCTGGCCATGTGTCACTACCAACACAAAATGGAGAACTCCCATAAAGAAATTATATCTAAGAGAAAGAAACTCTGAAATAAAACTGCGGCAGAGTCTTTACAAAGAAAGGGCTTTCTGACAGCTTTGTGCTCTCTGGCTTCATTATGGAGTGTATAATTGGTGTGATAGGAATAATTTATTTGTTTGCATCTTAGGTTTAATGAGTGGCACTGGGTAAATAAAGACAAGAACAGCAAGCTGCCAAACCTCAAGCTGCTGCAGATGATGTCTCTTGTACAGCTCCTGGTGGATCTGCAGCTTGTCAAGAGCAGTGATTCTATTAGTGAACACAAAGTCAATATTGCTTTCTTTTCATCCAATTATAGTCAGTAAAATCATCAGGGTTGTGGATGTTTGAAGACACAGCTGGTGCTTTGACTTCTTCAAGGAGAAAATTTTTCTTGACTTATACTTCCATTCTTGTCAGGTCATCTGCATTATTCTGCACTGGCAGTGATATGAGGGGAATGGGACTCAGAGTTTGCGAGTGAGACTTTTGGAACATACGTCCTTTATTAATGTCTGAACAGCTTCATGCTTGGGAGCAGCCTTATTCCAGCTTGCTCCAGTAGTACAGGTTAAAAAGCATAAATTGTGCTCTTTGCTAGTGTAGTGCATTTTGTTTGAGGTTTTCAAATAGCTCTGCAAAGCTCAGGAAGTTTCACAATCTTTCTTAATGCCTGAGAAATCTGTGAGGAAAAAATGCAAACCAACATACTCAGAGGTATCTAGTAGTTTTGATGGCAGTATTTCAGGGGTTTTGGAGTGTTTCTTTGTTTATTTGTTCAGGATGTTTTTTGTATACCAAATAGAGCTGAAGCTTGGTTACTCTTCTGTGCTGCAGGATCAGCAGGAGGTGTCGGCATGTGCCCAATTCCACATGCTCTGGTCCTGTGTGCACAGCCTGTGCTGCACACAGACTGGCTGTCCTGAAATGCTGAGAGCTTAATCATCTCAATGGGATTTAAGAGCAGCTCAGGCTGCTACACAAACAGATGAACAAGTAGTTTGTAACCACTTCAAGGTGGTACCCTGGAATTCTCACATTTGTGGTTGAGATTCTTTGCAGGAAAAGGTTGAGAGTATATTAAGCTAACAGAGCAAACTGGAAACACAAAGGATTACCCTGACGGTAACACACGAAGTAATGCAGAGCCATGAAAGATTTGTTCAAATCAAATTGCTGGAAAATCAGCCATGAGACACAAGCTGATCTTAGGCCCATGGAATGGGGACTTCTGGGAACAGTTTGGCATGGGTCACTATGATGTCCTCTTAAATGGAAAAAGTTTCAAGGACTGCAGCAATATCTGTGCTGGGTTCAGCAGAGCTATTCAGTCCTCCAGTCTACTTGTCTACTGCCCTGGCTCCCCATTCCTAATCCCCAAATGAAAATTACTTATTGGCCAGCTAGTCTGGTGAATAGCAATTTCTTTTAGTGATGTAATTTCATTTTCATACCCCCATGACTGACTTTTGAATCTCATTTATGGATAATTAGCATTATCCTCTGTCATACATATACTGGTAGTTTTCGTTGATCCACCACCTTTGGGCAGTATCATAATAATTTTATGGTCCTAGGTGCAATACCAGGCTTAAAAAAAATAATTTAAAAAAATCCCTTGATCTATTTTATTCAAGGACATGTTCCCTTTGCAGGGCTAATTTGAACAGACTGAGATAAGAATTACACTTTGTTTAAGGTGTCAGTGAGAAATTGCCATTTGCAGCTCGTGCTCTGCTGATATCTGAATCTCATTGTGCCTGTGGATATCAAATGCTCTGATACTCACAGATCCTGCTGAGTAGCAGACTCTGACTACATGTACCTGAATCACTGTGGAGATGTGGTTTCATATCAGTCTAGACTTAGTTTGGCTGGGTTTCTTAATTATTTATTTATTTATTTATTTATTTATCTACTTTGTTGGCTCATCTATAAATGGTCATCACATTCTGCTATTACTGGTTAATATAAAATGTGAAAATATATTTGAATTTATTGATGGGAGAAATGCAATTACTGTAAGTAATTGCACCAGGAGTATCTCCTGAATTTATTGATGGGAGAAATGCAATTACTATAAGTGGTTTTACTTTCAATAAATGGTGCCAAAGCCCCAGTATTAGGAAGAAGTTTACTGGAATTCAGACTAATGGCTACAAAATGGTACTTCTTTAGGCAATTTAGTCATAGCTGGGATAAACTGGCTCATTCATACGGTTGCAGTGCCCAACAGCTGTGACTGTTTGCAAGTAGCTTACTGGAAATGTTTTGTTCTTCAGACTGTTCTGGTTCTACTAGAACTGATTGCATTTGCTTGCCACCTAACTAAATTTATGAAGTTTGGGTAAAAAGACAAGCAGTCATTTTTGCTGTGTTATGGCCACACAGTCTGTTTGACTTCTGTTGCCTAAGGTAGGGTACTGAATCAGTTGTGTATTTCATTGATACAGAGGATTCATAAGATTTGATGACTTTATGTTTACTGTGGTGTCTCTCTTTCTTTGCCCATTTTGATACATACTGGGTTACTTGTAGATGTGTCTTATCTCAGGTGGCAGCTAGTAGCAATTAGCTTTCCCTTGGCTGAGATCACTGCCCTCAGAAATGGAGCAGTGCATTTCACTGAGCAGGGGAAATTGAGTTTTTTGACAGTCACCTTTGGTTGTGATAACCACAGACCAAACAGAGATGCCCCAGTGCAATTACAAGGTAATTTGCTTCAGGTCTTATAGCTTGCTCAGTTTTTCAAATGTCAAAGAAAAGTGAGGAAAAAAAGGTGTTTTAGTCATAAAAGCACTAAGTTACTGGGATTGTTAGTGTTGCTGCTGCTGTGTGCTGTTACTTACATAGATTAAGTGCATATTTGTGACTCCTGCTATCACAATCATGCTATCTCATCACAATCAAGCTGTATGTCTTACAGCACTCACTCAGGAATTTCTGGATCACTGTGGAAGGTTAAGTCACCTCTTTCTTGATAAATGTACTCTGAAGATGTGCCAGGGGATACTGCTGGTGCCATGACAAGAGTAAGTGCTTCTTCATGTAACAGATCCATGGGACTCCTTACCGATGGATGTTGCAGGTACAAGGAGTTTAGATGGGCCCAATGAGAGATGGGAGAGGAGCTTGGTGGAGATATTCATTGGTGCTGCTACATAAACAAAACACAAAATGCCCAAGAAGTCCATGGACAAGTATTAGAGTAGAAAGTACTATACTTGCTTATCCTCTTCTTGCTTTTCCTAGGTTTCCACTAGCAAGCACTGTTGAAGACAGAAGTCTGGGCTAAGAGTGCTCTGAATCCAGGATACAGTCCTATGCTCCTTCTAGCTCCAGCCTGCCCTGTCCTGTCCTGTTCAATACATGCCAAATTTTTGCTCCATCCTATATTTCAGAATTCTTCAATTTTTCCACCACAAAAATTGTATTAAGATCTTCTTGTGACTTGAATGTCAGTTGGGGCTCTCCACATCAAAATTAACTTGCACTTTTTATAACAGTGGGGACTTTCTTTTATATTTGCTACTGTTTCAACCATTCTTATCAACATGCCACTGTTTTATACTTTATTCATCCATGTAATGTCTAATCTTTAGTCCTTTTGTCCCCCTTTATTTTTAGAATTCTCTAAGAACTTGCTTGTTGAACACCAAAGATTATTTTCTTTTCCATAGTTATAACTTCTAGATATTGCCTTGAATCTGTTGGTAACTGATTTAGTTTTAAAATTATTTTGAGGAAAAAAAAAAGATGATAAATTACTCTGTCATCAAAAATACATTTGATGAGTTTGGGCACTTGTAAATCACTGATCTGCATTCACATTGCATGCACACTGCTAGAGCTGCAATGTGTAGAAATTAATATTCTAGACAGACTTTGTACTGGGGGTAGGATTGTATAGGTCACATGTTAAGATCGAGGCACATGAGCAAGTTGCAAGAATAAGGTTGATGTCACAGGTTGGAAAAGGCCCCTGACATTGAGTCCAATCTTTTACTGATCATCACCTTGTCAACTAGACCATAGCACTAAGTGCCATGTCCAGTTGTTTCTTGAGCACCTCCAAGGATGATGAGTCCACTACCTCACACGGAAGCGAGTCCCAATGATTGACAACTCTTTCAGTGAAGAAATTCTTCCTGATGTCTAACCTGAACCTCCCCTGCTTCAGCTTGAAGCTGTGTCCTCTCATCCTGTTGCTGGTTGCCTGGGAGAAGAGGCTTATCCCCACTTGGCTGCAGTCTCCTTTCAAGGAGTTGTAGAGTGTGATAAGGTCACTTCTTTTTCTCCAGGCTAAACACTCCCAGCTCCCTCAGCTGCTCTTCATAGGACTTGTGCTCCAGACCCTTCACCATCTCCGTTGCCCTTCTCTGGACATGCTCCAGGACCTCAAAGTCTTCCTTGTAGTGAACGGCTGAGAATTGCACACAGCACTTGAGGTGAGGCCTCACCAGTGCCAAGTAAAGGGGGACAATCACTTCCCTGGTCCTGCTGGCCACACTATTCTTTATGTAAACCAGGATGCCAATGGCCTTCTTGGCCACCTGAGCACATGCTGGCTCATGTTCAGCCACTGTTCCACTGTTGGCCAGCACCTCGAGGCCCTTTTGTGCTGGGCAGCTTTCCAGCCACTCTTCTCCAGGACTGTAGCATGGGGTGATGGGGTTCACGTGCAGCACACAGCACTCAGACTTGTTGGACTTCAAACCATTGGTCTCGGCTGACATATCCAGATCCCTCTGCAGAGCTCTCCTGTGCTCCAGCAGAACCACACTCCCACTCAGTTTGGTGTCAGCCACAAATTTATTGAGGGAACATTTGGTCTCCTCCTCTAGGTCATCAATAAAGATATTAAACATGACTGGGCCCAGTAATCAATGGTCTTAAATATCAATAACTGGGTCAACCCACAGAAGTGACTGGGCCAGTTTGATACTATAGGAATATAAAACCTGACAGTTTTATTTATCGGGACAAATATTTTTACAGAGTGGGACTGGTTTAGATCAGAGAAATTTTAGAAATTTTAATAACAAATAAGAGGGTGGAATGATGTCTCTCTGGTCTAGCATGTGCAGCCCTAACATTGGTGAGTATTTGGACCATGCAAGTGATCTCATTGATGCCAATAGCCCTTGAAAATGAATGAGGTTGTACAGATCAGTTCTTAGACTCATAACACCTCCTAGTGTGCTGCTCACATCCTCTATACTTTAAACACCACCTTTGCCTGTGGCCTGCTGGGTCCATCAAAGTAGTGAGTTGAAGCAAATACTGCTGAAGCCAAAGGGTTATAACAGAGAAGACTGAGAAGAAAAGTATTTGAAGACAAGGGAGGAGGTTAGTCCTACCTCCTGAAGAGCTCGTCCTAACTTGATGAGTCCGACTTCTATTAAAGGGTATAAGGTCTAAAGTTCCATTTGCAGCCCACGGAACATGTTATGAGGAATCAGTCTGTGGCTGTACAGTGTCTCTCCTGTCATCTCCGAACTGGGTCTTCATACTCATACACATATTCATATCTGCAACAGTTTTGCTACCTACACAGACCTTTATAAATAAAGACATTGCTGAGCCATGTGTTTGGGTGCAGAGGCTCCTTAAAAATATCCTGGGTGAAGTGCAGGTTCCAGCACTTAGTGGCAGGATGGAGATGAGGGGAGAGTACAGCTGGGATGTTGGGGAAGAAGGATTTGTGGTAGCTTAAGTTGTTAACTATAAATGTGTATGCACTGTTTTTATTTATTATATCTATATTTTATACACAAATACACTTATACATGAAGAAAGGAAAGAAAAAAAAGCTATACATGAGATGGCACAAGAGAGAGAAAAAAACCCCCCAAAGATAAATTACAGACGTGGTTGGGCTTTATAAAACAATTTGTATTTAGGTTGCTGTTTGAGAACAGAAATCATTGCCCAGAGCCAATAAATAGCAGGTAGCAAGGATCACATCTGTTTTGCATTCTAATTAAAATTTCAAATAAGCAGCTGAGATGCATGTTTTCTGTAACAAACTGGCTGTGCTGTTTTGGGAGCTTTCTGATGAGATGAAAGCTGTAAGGATGTAAGGGAGGTCATCTGAGTTATAGCATCAGCAGCCTGGCCTTTTCAGTCATTGGTATTATCAGCTATTTGTGTGGAGCTACCACATTAAACCCATAATTTTAATAGGAGCCCAGTAGGTATTACTGACTACCCAGCACAACCTTTGCCCCAGAGAGTTTATAGTGTGAATGTACAATCGGAAAAAAAAAAATATGAGAGAGAAAATGAGTGCAAGGAGTTACAATTATCTGAGGCAATGATAATTTTTCATGCCAGTCACAGAGATATGAATGGAATCCAAAAGTTTAAATTCCTAGTGCTATGCCTTAGGCATAAGAGAACACATCACATTGGCCCACAGTGCATGCTCAGGATACTGTTATTTTCGTGAAAGTGTTTTCACAAGTAGTGATAACTTAAAAGACAATAGAGAAAACCCCAAATATGCTTCATGGCTGCCACTGGGAAGCTTCAGAATTACATCCATCCATTACATCCATTTACATGCATAATCTGTTTTTCTCAGTGCTGATTTTTGCTCTTGCCTAGAAAGATGTAGATGGAGGCAGAGAAATTTACGTGGCTTATGCAATAATGAAGATAGGCAATAAGGCTCATTCTCTATGGGAAAGGGCAGTATTGAACAGTATGTGTTGAAAATAAACATTTTAAAACCAACAGGCTAATTTGTGCAAGAGTAGTAAATAAGCTATGGATTTTTGTAAATGTCTTATGTTAATATCTAATACCTCTTAAAAAAAAAGAAAAATATCTAAATTACAATCTGTATTGCTGCAGGCCTGCCATTTACGCAACTTATATATGTTAAAAGAGAAAAATGAAACAGACCAGTGAACAGCAGGCCATTTAGGCTAATTCTTTGGTGGAACAATTAATCTGGGATTTCATTAATCAAACATTAGAAAGTAAAAATGTAAATAATATCAGGCAACTAAGTTTTGTGGAAAGTAGGCCTTGTCAAATAAACCTTTAATCTTTTTTTGGCAAGATTACAAGTCTTGTTAATTACAAAAACTTTGCTGATAAAAAGAATTTGCTGGATTTCTCCTGGGAATTTGATTTAGTACAATACGGTACCTAGGAAAAAAACAAAATAAAATTTATGAAATAGACAGGGAACACTTTAGGGGGATTAAAAGTCTTTCAACAGCAGAGATGAAAATGCAATAGATTATACAGATTATCATCAAGCCACATCTTTACTAGTAAGAAAACTTACAGATGTGACTCTCCTCCTTCTGGTTGGTTATTCTGGGATATCTTCCTGGTAAAATTCACCACTGATACAGGACCTGCATAATAGCAACATTCTGAGAATGCTCTTAAATTCCATAACTCTCTGAAAGACACAGAGGGCGAGATTCACTTATTAAAAAAATAAATATAAAGAGGTACCATTTTAAGTGTCCTAAGGAACTGAATTCTTCTGCTTCCTGGATGTGTCACGGGACATAAGAGACACAGGACATAAGAGAAACCTTTCAGAAGAGCAGTTGGGGACATTTGGGATATTTCCTCACAATATGAACAGGACTGCACCCCTGTTTAGGCAAGCAAATCCTGCCACAGCTAACATCTGTCAGCTGGAAGCTTCTCAACCACGGCTCCTACTACAGCTTCTGATACAGCACTTGAACCTAACAGGAAGAGGTCACTGGCATCCAGGAATGATTGAGCAGGGCTCTTGAAATTTTCCATGTGCCCTGTGTTAAATTTACTACTTGTTAGGAAGAGATTACCAAGTGTTTGCCAGCCCCTTTGAAATCACTTTTAGCTACACAACTTACATTTAAAGAGCAGCTTAAAAAAAAAAAAAGCAGAACAGGGAAAACTCTTCTCATGTGAACACCAAGAATTTATCTATTCAGTTTATCAAAGAGAAGATTGAAGGATTACCTTATTATTTTACTGAAGTCCTTAGACATGGAAAGCTATGATAATGAGAAGATTTGCAGTCTTGCAGACAGAGATATAATGAAATCCAATTTGTTGGAAGTCAGACAAATTCAAGCTTGAAATAAAACACATTTTTGAACACTGAGGTTAATTAAACATTGGAAGAATTTCCATGGAAGAGGTGATAGATTTGCCATTGCCAAGAGTCTTTCAAGGAAAACTTTCATTCTGAACACCCTTTGTCCAGTTTCTAGGAACAAAAATGCTATTGACTCTGTGTGGAAATGTTCAAACTAGATGATCACAATGGTCCTTTCTGACTACACAACACACAAGTTTATAAACATGAGGAAATGAGCACCAATCTTCCAAAAGAGGCTATGCTACTAGAAAATTTGTCCCATCTGAGAAATGAGAAATATTGGAACCATTACGAAAAAATCCTTCCATGGAAGAATGTGTGACAATTTTCTCAGCAGATGTTTTTTGCAACTGCCTCAGTAGGTGTCAGCTTAGCATACTACTCCTCCTTTGATAAGCATAAACTTGGGGACAATTACAGAAAAGGTCATTTGAATATCTATCTCGGGCAATAGAGTAAGCACTTTTTGCGCCTGTATTCTATTGCATGCTTACTGACTGTTGATTTCTTCCCTTGTACATTTTATCATTGTCAACATTGCTGTCCAGAAAATGCCTTTTCCCTCTTGGACAATTATCTTCACTCCCAGGCTTTCCTGCTTCTTGAAGAAATGCAAAAATTTAGACAAATACTTTGGCGACTCTTCATTCTTGAACAGTGGTCAGGGAAAATGTGTTTCACCCCACAATCATGCTGATGTAAAGACTCTCTGTGTAAGGGGATGGGTCTGAGGGAGAGGCAGTTGTAAAGAAGGGGACTTAAGAGGATATTTTGGATTGATGTCCATGAGAAATAATAAGTAGATGAGCTATGAAAAGTGTAGTAGAACATAATGATGGGCACACTAAATACATAAAGACAGAGAAAAAGAATTTTTGCATTGGACCACAATCCTTGCTTATCTTATTATCAGTGGACGCATTCTTGCTCCTTGGGCAGTAAGAAGATGAGATATGCAAGCTACACACCTGCATCTAGATTTGGATTTCAGATTAGGATTTCTATTTCAAGTTCTTTCTGGAGGTATGGAGCTGTGATGGTACAGTTCACTGTGCTGTATCACAGGGATGACTTATGACTGAAATTTAGATTTAAATATGAATTTCATGTAACTTCTGCAGAAAATATGAAGCACATTTGATTTTGCTTTTTAAATACCTCCCCTCTCACCACGTGTATTGGATTGAAAACGGGTTTATGAATATATGTATACAGCTTTAAATGTGTTGACGGAAATTGATAGCAAAGGGCTGGAAAACCTGCTAGTTAGACAATGGACAATCCAAAACCAGGATTGATTAAGTGTAGTTGTGGGAATTATATTGTTTAGATTTGATCTAAGAACAGATTGATTCAATTTACAGGAAATGATTCTTCATTACCTTCACACAAGTTTGTTTCTGGAGCAGGATCAATATTTTAGCTGCTTTTAGGTTTAGATACTGCATCCAGGAGTGTTCACTGCACTGCTTTAGATCCTTTGTCAGGATTTGTTAGCTTTGTACTGGTCTGGTGATCCTCATGCTCTAAAAGAGTCCTTCACCAGAAGAGGCTTCTTTTCCACAGCATTTTTGTGTTTGATATTATCCAGCTGCCCATCACCAGTGCTATTCTTTCCAGCAGTGATTGCCCTTGAATCCTAACTAGCTAAGAATCCTAAGTAGAGGTCTGCATGCTGCTTGGCTCTGTGTCCTAGGCCTTAGCTTCCATCCCTTTTGCCACCAACAGCTCTCTACTAGCCTTGTGGCACCTCACTTAGCAAATCAGTATTAGGAAATATTAGGAAAGTTTTTAACGTCACTGAGGTTTCCCAATGGAAACAGAGAGGAGAAATCAGCCTGAAGCTGATTCTCCCACTGCACAGTATTGGGGCTGGTATTACCTAATGCATGAAATTTTAACACTTAGACCTCACTCAAACTGGCCTGCTAATCAAGCTTTCCATGGCAGTGAAATAAGAGAGGAAATACTGTCAGAACTTTTAACATGGGAAGGCGTTTTGGATTCTTATGATGAATGCCTCCTTACATGAATAAATGGAGAAACATAGTAGGTGTGTATATGAATGGATGGATGGATAGCTAAAAGAATGATACAAATCAAGGAATGAATAGATAGATGGATATATACTGCTGTACATACTGAGAGAAAGTGATGGCTACAAAACTATGTCAGGAAAAACTAGGAAGTTTCTCATGCAGTGATCTGAGGTTCTGGCCTTCGTATCATCTTAAAACCCCCTGAAATACATAAAGGAGATATCTCAATTAAAGGCCACAGCAGCTTTAAAGGAAATGTGCTGGTTTCAGTAAAAGCATCTGAAATATCTCCAAACGTGGAGGAGGGTTTTGACATGATTTCTTCAAGCTGTGGGTAGCAATTGCTGGCAAACTTTGCATCTGCATAGAAAGATAGAAAAAAGTGTACTTTAAGCATTTAAAAAATGCTTTGTACTTCTTATGTTTGATGCTTAAAGAGAGTACTGACAAGTATGGAGCATTGCAGAGAAAAGTCTTACCAGCACAATCAGTGCTAAGTGGTTGTGCTTTATTATTTGCATTTCCTCCATTCTGTTCTTTTCTTTCCCTTGCAAAAGACTAAATTGATTACCAGCTTTGTATCAATGAGTTCCAATTTTCATTACAAAGTAGTAGTTCATGCCATGATTTTAAATAAATTTTTTCTTCAAGTGTGTAGTCATGACTCTTCTTTAATAAGACTTTCAATTTTTACTTTAATGACATATGCCATGTTATTTCAGAGGTGAAGAAAAATCTGTCCTAATTTTAGCCAGGCATGCTGGGCCCACAGCTGAAAAATAGGAGCTTTGGCCAGACTTGTGAATTCCACTGAAAACTTGCTAACTTGTATATTCTCTGTCACATTCAATTTTTAGCGTAAAATATCTGCCTTATGTCCTCAGTTTTATACTTGAAAACTTTTAAATTGGTTTGTCTTTGATAAGTGTCATTATTTCTACAACAGTATCCAGAAACCTAATTTATTTTGCATGTAAGAATGCAATTTCTTGTGTTTTCTAGTAATTGAATCAGGTAAAAGTTTCACAGAATCACAGAGTGGTTGAGGATGGAAAGGACCTCTGGAGGTCATTTTCTACAACATCCCTGCTCAAGCAGAACCACCTCATGCAGGTTGCCCTGTAGTGTGTCCAGATGGCTTTTGAATATCTCTAAGGAGTGCAACTCCACCATCTCCACGGGCAGCTTGTACCAGTGCTTTATTACCCTCACCTTGAGAGTGTGTTTCCTGATGCTCAGAAGGGGCCTCCTGAGTTTTAGTTTGTGCCCATTGTCCCCCTGATCCTCCTGTTTTCCATGCAGAGCAGTGCCTTCTCTCTCAGCCTCTCCTCACAGGAGAGGTGCTCCAGTCCCTTATCACCTTTGTGATCCTTTGCTGGACAGCAGTTTGGGCCCCTCCACACCAGACTTGGGTCTTTCTGCTGCAGTCTTTCAGCATTACCTCTCTAGGACTCATATCCCCGAGTTCCCATGCTGCTCTCATGCCATGCTACATCTCAAACATGCTTGACATCATGGCATAAAAACCCCAAACATTTGGTGTGCTATGGTGTTTCAGGTACCTTGGATTGATAAATCACACACGTGATTATCCCAAGGGTACCTGCAAAGTACCTGTGAATATATGAGTGGTAAAAGCAAGCCTAAGTTTCTCCAGAAGCTGGCAGTGTGAATACAAGCCACCCCACGGTACCATGCCTGGGTGATCAAGATAGTTCTCTGAGACAGATGAAAGAATAGCTTGAATGGAAAAAGCAATCTTCAGGGATGTTAAGTCAGAGCACAAGCTTTCAGCAGATGGCGCATTTTTTATAGCTGAGCTCTGGGTCTTAAAGGGGTAGGAAAACTCAGTTATTCTTCGTGCTGAGAACTGATGAAGCTCCAACATCAGAGAGCCCCTCCATGGCAGCATACATGAAGGTCAGATTTCCATATTCTGTCAGCTCCAGAACAAGGTCACAGTTATCACAGTTACATACCTGTGTCTCTGAATTTTCTGCGGCACAGCAGCAATATTTGGAAATCCTTCATAAGCCAAGCTGAAATAGACTTGCAGAAGTTGAAGTGTATATTAAAATGTAAATAGGAAGAGAGAACAGTTTGTGCAAGATTAGGGTGAGAAATATAAATATATGATGATTATAAAACCTGATGTAATGCAACATGGCAGGGTGGGGCCCTAGGGCTGAAATAAACTAGATTCCACTCTTTAAACTACATTATGCAAGAGTGAAGATATAGAAATTGGGAAAAGTAATGCAGTAATAAAAATGTTTTGGAAAATGAGACAGGGTGAACCAACACACTTTTTAACCCCATATGAATTTCCTGCTGAAATCTTTGAAAATGACTTTTATCTTGTCCTTGTTTCTTTCAAGAGAATTTAAATTTTGAAAGGATTTGTGGTTTATTTTTTTCTTTCAACTGAGTTGAATATGTAAATAACTCCAACAAAGGAGAAATTATCATTAGCTGAAACACAGATGGAGAATTTGTACAACAATGTGATCTGAGTGCTTGTGCTCTCCACAAGTCCTTTTGCAATCAGCCCATGGGAGAGTGTGCACCCCCATGCACAGTTATAGAGGCATCTATCTGCTTAGATGTTTCAGGGGCAGATTGCAGCAGCAATCAGATACCAAGGAAAGAAATGCAGAGAGGTGGCCTCACGTGGGACAAGGACATGTGCACTACTACTGACAGGGCTTATCTCCACCAACAAGAGTCCAGTGCCTCCACCTTACCTCTCCTGCTTCACTCCATGAGCTTACTCTTCTGTGATCACAGATGTCCTGTATTTATGATGGATCTGCACAGAGGCATGGCTGTGTTTATTATTCAGCCAACATTTGCTGCACTGGAAGGGACTTAAAAGCTGCTCTGGCCCACAGCCCAGTAATGAGCTGCAACAATCAGTTTCAGTAACAGTCTGGAATCAAATGCATGGATCTCAGCATGCAGGGCTAGCATTAGTGTGTTTGTATGCCCATGAAAGAGGTACAGGCCTTTCCATTTTATTGACTGGGAAACTAAGTCAAAAGACATCAGCAGCCTGGCTCTGTTGCCATGGAAGTTGATAGCAAAAATCCCTTTTACAGTCACAGAAAATGAAAGGTTGAGTGAGAATTGATACATCTCAACAGAAATGCCAAATCTGTTGGCTCCTAAGCTTTTACAATTAAATCCATCTTTTGTTTTGCTCCATGTTAGCCACCACGGGTTTGTCATGATCAGTACTTTCTCTCTGCTGCACATCTGTGATGCTTCAGAAGAAAGTGACTCTTCTATCTGTAAAGAACTGGTATAGATTTCCAACCACGAACTGGAGGAAATGAAATGGAAGTGGTCTTCTTTAGCCAATAGTATTTATCCTGGAGGGAGAATTTGCATTCTCTTTGTATATGCAGGCATTGTTTGACATGCATTATAGGTGGGAAAAGTATTAAACCTCCAAAATCACGTATGGTGTATTGGATGTGTCTTCAGTTACTAATATTTAGCACAGGAGGTCAGTCAGCACTCTGTGGAAAAAATGTGCCTTCCTGGGATTAGAATACTGTTCTTTAATGTCATAAAGTTACACATTCTTCATAGATTATGGGTAAAATCAAGGGAGTGAGAAGTTATCACTTGGCAGTATCTCTTCATCAACAAGTTGCCTTCTGAGCATAAAAGGATGCTGCTGTGTCAGAACAGATAAAATCCTTTGCTCTTTTTCCTCTTTATTCTGAGAATGGCATTGGTACAGTACATCCAGCTGTTTGAACAGAGAGTATTAATCTCCTCCTGGGGCCAATTATACTGCCCAGCTGTCTGCTGCCATTGCAGAGCTGCTAAGGAGCCCAGCCAGGAACACACATGGCAGTGTCCTGCTGTAATGAGAGTCCACGTTTCAGATGAGGGCTCCTGGCTTTTCCAAAGATGTGGATTCCAGGATCTCAGAGAACTGGCTGTTCTGCTCTCATGGGGATTTCTGGTTGCTGAGGCTCACATTTGGTAACACTGCTCAGGCAGCCCATACAAGTGAGCCACAGATCAAATGTGGTGAGGTCAGCTTGTATTTCATGGGCTGTGTGAATCAACCTCATTGCGGGTCAAGACAGAACTCTACTAATTGGGTTGCTACCAAAATCCTGGGCATTGCTGGGGTCCTGGGTCATCAGTCTCTGCACCTAACCTTGGGATCTTGAAGGCTGGTACTCTAAAGCTCTCCATACACTTGGTGGTCTGACCCCAAGCTTGACCATGATGATTACCCACACCACACCTCCCATGTCAGTGGTAAAACAGACAAACCGTAAATTAAAAGCAATTATAATAATTGCTAGAATCTCTGTATTTCTGATTCAAATTCTTCCTATTTGTGCAAGGAGCTAAAATACTGTAATATAAAAAATCTGATAGAATGATTACTAGATTCACCACAGGTAAAGAAAAAAAAAGAACTGTTTGGAGAGCCATCGCCAACCAAAAAACACATGGACAGGAAGCATGCAGGTTAGTTGCCTGGAGAGAATCTCACAAGTGCATAAAGAGTGGTAGAAAAAACAGTGAGAGACTGTGAACAAAGTTTTCCCTTTTGCTGAGGACCATGAGTCATAAGTTTGCACAAAAATCAAAGTAGTTTTCTTTCTGTTGGCTGCAGATGGACATTCTTTAAATCAAACATCTATTCTTTCTTTCTTTTTTTTTTTCTTTTTTTGAGTGCTGAGAGGGGGTGGAGAGTGGAGAGAAGGGCAAAGTAAATGATGCACTGAAAAATGTCTATTTAACTGTGGGAAGAAGTCCTTGAAAATTAAAAGGCAAATTTGAAAGTGGTTGATTTTAGGAAAATGACCTTTTAACCTCAGAAATATTTTCCAGCTAAATTTCATATTGTATGAGGATATGGCGAAGCGTGACTACAATACAAGTTTTCAAATAGTACCTTGAATTACAGCCACAGCTGTAAAAGTGCACACTAGCATAGTTTGAAAATGGCATTAAACTTTAAGCCTATTTGTTACTATTAAAGAGCAAGCTGAAACATAACAGAAGACTGTTCCCAAATCTGTTTGCAGTGAATTGCTTCTACTGTTTCCACAGACTTGTCTGTTAGGAGGAAGATTTGGGTCAGATTTAGTTATTCTCATCTTCGTAATTAAGACAATGATTGGAAAAATCACTTTAAGATATTACGAGTGATATACATGCTTACATTTGAAGCCCAAGGGACTGTTTTTTCTATGTACACAAACCTTGCTGACCCAGATTTCCATCTTTTCAGTGCTTTCCCAATGCATGATAATAGCAACAGGATATTCATGTTTGTTTCTGGTATGTTTGAAAATTGCGGGACTCTGGTTCATAGTGATCTAAACACAAAGGAGCTGTCAGCTGGGTTTTTGCAGTAATTTCTTTTAACGCTGTGAGCAGAATATGAAATGCCCCATCAAGAATATAGAGATTGTATGTATCAGTGCCCATAAAATATGGTGATTTTTTCCCACTGAAGAAGTTTCAGTAAAAAAAATAATAATAATTTTTCATGTAGAAACTGCACTAGAGGATTTTCAAGGCATCCTGTCGCATTTTCTTTGCAATCATAAATTAGGAGTATGGATACCATGAAATGTTAAATCAATCTCTTGACCAAAGATAATTGATATGTAGTGTGGGGATGTCTATTATTTGTTCAGAGCTCAAAGCTGTTATACATCTAGTAATGAGAGCAAGGTGATGTAAAAGAAAAGGCAAAGCAGACAAAAAAAAATAAAAGAGAGATGAAGGCCAGTCTTCTGAAACTGACAGGAATATTGCACATCCAATACTTGAATTATGCATTATGAATACTTCATCTGATGCATTTAGCCCACACTCCCATCTTTAATTTGTGAATCAGTTGCAAAACAGTCTTAGATTTAACATTATATATTGATAACCTAAAAACACGGTATGAAAGTTGTGCTACAAGCTCCTAAACTTCTGGATGTTTTCACTCCTTGTAACTCCACTACCAGCATACGCATCCAGAAAGAAAAAGAGGATGTTTTATTGTGCCAAACATCCAAGTGATTACGTTCACTAGGGTTTCTCTCACATGCAGTCACTGTCCTGTGGAACATGACCAAGAAAGAGCTTTCACATAAAACACTTGTCCGTGGTTTTGTCAGACTGCCTATGAACTGTGCTAGACAACTACCTGACTTTCTGTGGCCTATTTTCCCTACTGTTTCATTACCTACATAAAATTGTGACAACAGAAAAATACTCTCAGCTGTTACAAAAGTGTTCCCCATAGCTTGAAAATGGAATTTGTGGCACGAAAACTGGGTACATCCCTCTACCAAGCTCTGGTCCAGAAGAAGTAATGAATCATGCAGTGACACAGATGGGGCTGGACAAATTCAGAATGTGAATGGATGGTGCTTTGTAACTTAGAAAGTTTAATGCCAGTATCACATGAATAGGCATACAGATCAGAATAGAATTATCACATCCCACGTTTGTGAGGTCTGACTCCACACTTTCATAAACACAGCATAAAATAAGGCTTATTGAAATTTTTACATGGAGTTCCCAAATACTTTCCTGGAATATGACTGTCATGTTGCTGTTTCACTTTTCTCTCAAGGTTCTTTGCTGTATTTTGGATGAGTACCAGGTAGATAATGCTTCTCTGGCAATGTCACATTTCAAAAGGAAAAAAAAAAATCAAACTAAATTACTTAAGTGTTCAACCTGACCATATTTTTCCTGTGCAGTTTCTGAGTCAACCAAATATCATGGCACAATCCATCTTATAGCAGTTGTACTTTTTCTGGCTTACAACAGCAACCAGTAGCTCTCCCAGCTGCTGGTGGGGAATAGGACATTTCCATAGTATATTGTCTTTGTCCTTGCTGACAGAGCAGCCTTAGTCTATCTGGACCTGAGGAGGCAAAGGATCCAAATGTACCCTTTAAGTCCCAAAGAAGCCAGCACAATATAAATGTATGCCTGCAGTTTTGTGTGGATTTATGTGCTCTGCTGAGCTTAATTTTGCAGTAATATGGAGTCCCTATCCCTCTTGTGCTTTTGTTGTACTCAGTAGGACTCCAGATAAGGGTGTATTGAATATGTTTTAAAATCACCATGATATTATTGAGTGAAAATGATAAGACAGAGTAATAATCATAATAAAAATCTAGTTTTTCCTTAAGCTATCTCCATTAAAATTCAGTGGAGCTGCACAGATCTCATTTGGGACTATTATTTTCTATTAAGTTTTGATAGATCTAGGATTTCATACAAATACTTAAAAATTGAAGAGAAGACAATTACTACATGCCAATTCTGCGTTCTAGAAACTCTTGGGTCAATTACTCTGATTTGAGTTTGCAACTAAGCACAGTAAAAGCAAAAGAACTACATTACAATTAATGCCATACAAAATTGCCTGCACATACAAAAGACCTTGCAGTTCATTTACTTTGTAGAGGTAAAAAGCAGCCATCAGATTTACTACAAACCCAAAATGTGGGTCCACTGTGGTGGACCAAACTGATAGTGCAGGACTTGTAGAGGACATGTGGCCTCTTCTCCCAGGTAAAAGTGGAAAGACGAGAAAAAACAGCCTCAAGTTGCACAGGAGGAGGTTTAGATGGACGTTAGAAAGTATTTCTTCTCTGGAAGGGTGATCGGACATTGGAACAGGCTGCGTAGGGAAGTGATGGAATCACCATCCTTGGAAGCATTCAAAAGACATGGATGTGGCACTAGGTGATATAGTTTAGTGGTGAACACAGTGGTGCTGGGTAGACACTTTGACTCAGTGATCTTAGAGGCCTTTGGCACCCTTAATGATTCTATGTGTGTTGAATGATATTTAAGGGTAGATGCCGGCAGAAATCGCCTTTGTACACATACACTGTTGTATATTATGCATGTATTTGTTTACAATTTATGCATATACATTTACCTATATATAAACATGAAAATATTTATAGGTGCATATTTTGTGTTCTTTGTCTTCAAGGATTTTACACCCTTCTGAATTACTCCAATGAATTCACTAACTATGAAAGGGGAAGTGGGACAAAAAGAAAAAGATTTATTTCAATGCCCTCTGATTTCTGTGCAGTTTCTTTTGCTTGTGAATACAGCCACCAGAAAAAAAGTCTGCCTGAATTCATGACACCCATTGCTGCTGACTGCAGCAAAAAGCAGCTCTTCCGTGACTTCCAGCCAGACACAGCACAGGATGAGCTTCCTGCTCGTACCTACGCGTGATCTGGAGAGATGGTAAAAGGTTTTCATATCAAATGTCTCCAGTTAATTAAAACAAGGGCAGAGAGGAAAAGGTCTAACTAGTAGAGTAGCTGCACTCCCTGTGCTTCCAGCAAGCCCAGCTGCTTGTAGAGTCATGCATAAACTCTAAACCAATTTTTCATTAACAAAATTTTCCATTCCGGCTTCACTGATGCAGAGGTTTCCGCTTTCAGGCCCCTTGCTGTGTTGCAGAGCTCGTTATCAGTTATTATTCATCTCTCCTCAATTCAGTGATCAGATCTGTCTGCTGCTGCTGCTTTAGGAGTCAGAGAATGTAGCCAAACTTACTGAGAGAAAAATATAAAGCTGGAAAACATAACCCCTGCATGAAGTGCTTTTCCTGTGGGCTGCCAATCTCACCCTGACATCATGTAGATAAGAAATAATTTTTAATCAACAAAGACAGGGCCACTGCAGATGATGCCTGAGACAAAGAGTACAAAAAGTCATGCCATCGTCCTCTTCAGCAGAGCTGATCCTGAACACCTCTCAGAGATACGGGTGACTGCAAAGTACCATCTCATCAGAATTCCCACTAACATCCTTCATCACTTTTCCTCAAGGAGTGTGAGCAGCTAAGAAGGTGCAAATAGGAATATTAAGCTCTCTTGTTGAGGGACAGTTCCAGAGGGGAACTGTCCCAACAACTGCTACTTCGTAGTGTGGAAAAGCTAGTGGCTGCTGATTACACTGAGAAAGAAGGAAAAAACCAACATGGGTCAGTCTTGCATCTATATATGCACTGCTTCCAGCTGAGTGTGGTTCGCAGTGACTAGGAAAGCTCCTTCCTCATACAGGTAATTTCTATGCATCTCTGTAAGGCTTGAACAAGCCTGAGTCTCCATGTTTGTTGCTTCTGCTACAAGGATTACCTTTTGTAGAAATCAAAAGAATAAGGCTGACGTGCAAATGGTGACAGAATTGTGACATACAGCCACCTTTGGGAGGATAATTCCAAGAGTTCTGCCTGGCCTTGAGGTCAGGGCTGTCTCTGATCCCCTTTGCCTCTCCCTGGCCAGCTGTCCAAAACATGCCATGTGAAGCAGCATGGCTTCCAAAAGAGACAACTGGAACACTGGATGACAATTTAAAATAGGAGACATCTACAGGTGATAAGGTCTTCTTGATAGTGCGGCTGATCTGGCAGTGCCTATGCACAGTGGAAATGTGCCCTGCATGAACTACCTCCACCTGTATGCTTTGTGAAGTGCAGAGATCTGGCATTAATAACAGTCGAATATGAGCTTCAGTTTATGTCTGGATAAAAGAGAGAGAGATAGACGAGTAAAAGTATTCTCATGTAACTAGATGATTAGATTATTGAAATGCAATATATGCAATGCAATGCAATATTGCATTTCAAGTTCCATCCCAGGCTTAGGGAGGCCTGATCTCAGCCAGGCCAGCCTCCCAGAGACTGGCCTGGGCCAGCCAAGGTGGGGGCATTCTGGGATGTGGGGGGACAGGGCGAGCACAACTGTTCCTGGGATGGAGTCTTCCTTACTCACCTTGGCCCCAGGGCATTGGGTCTGTTTTTGACCTCACTCCTGAGCAGTAAAAGGTAAACAGCCCTGGGGAAAGGCCAGCAAGAAGGCTTGGGACTGTTCATGCCTTCCCTTCCAGAGCCATGAGGTCCTCTTCAGGCAGTTGCCAAGAGCAGAGATTTGTACTAAATATCAAAAATAAAATTAATCAGGGGTAACATACACTAGTATAGTCTGGGGGCTGACCAGCTCTGTGGAGAAGGACCTGGGGGCCCTGGCAGAACACAAGCCATCCATGAGCCAGCAGTGTGTCCTGTGGCCAAGGAGGCCAATGGTATCCTGGGATGCACTAGGAAGAGCACTGCCAGCAGGTTGAGGGAGGTGATCCTGCCCCTCTACTTAGCCCTGGTGAGGCCATATCTGGAGTGCTGTGTCCAGTTTTGTCTTCCCAAGGACAAGAGTGACACGGAGCTGCTGGAGCCAGTTTAACGGAGGACAACAGAGATGGTTAAAGGACTGGAACATCTCCCCAGGAAAGGCTGAGGGAGCTGGGCCTGGTCAGTCTTGAGAAGACACAACTGAGAAGGAACTTCATCAATTTATATCAGTATCTTAAGGGGAGGTGTCAAGAGGGTGGAGCCAGGCAGAAATTGATGCACAAAATGTTCCCTCTGAACATGAGAAAAAACTTGTTTGCTGTGTGGGTGACCACACACTGGCACAGGTTGGCTGGAGAGGTTGTGGAGTCTCCCTCACTGGAAATACTGAAGAACTGGACACAATCCTGTGCCATGTGCTCTAGGATGACCCTGCCTCAGCAAGGAGGTTGGGCCAGGTGACTCACCATGGTCCCTTCTAACCTGACCCATTCAGCGATTCTGTAAAAATTAATTCTGAGCAAGTAATAGACATAGTAATTGTGCATTCTGCATTCTTTTTTTGACTCACCAAGAGCTACCCAAACCTGACAAGGACATCTATTTGAGGACATTGATAAGTTTAGGTGTGTCAGACACAGTGATCACAACTGTGTTTATCTGTGTTGGCTCACAAATCACAACTAATCTATCTTACAATTTATTTATTGGACTATAACTTAGAAACTTAAATCCTTATTATTTCCACATCTTGACAAACTGTTCATTTCTGGAACTCTTAGCTGGAAAAGGTAATTAGCAAAGACAGGATATGTTCAAAGAAGGACAGCAGGAATGACTGAGATGGCACGGCTGCATTAGTGGCTAACAACTGAACCTGAAAATAGGGAGCAGAAACCTCCAGAGCAACCCCTCATCGTATATGTACCCATGTCTAAATTCTACAGAAAGCCTGAGCTCTTGGCTCAGCACCCTTCATTTTGAACATATAAAAGAACTTGCAACAAAGTTCAGATGCACAGCCTGAAGTACCTTGTCATGAGGAGCTGAGCAGAAAAACCAAGGCAAAAGCTCCTGTATGTGGGAGGTAGATATGAAAGTAAGTCTCTGCTGTTTTCAGCCAAGGGAGAGCTGGGTACCTGCCACTTTGCAAACCCACAGATTTCTGAGATTATCCTCTGATGAGCAGACGTTTTCTTTAAATAGCATGCTGCAAATTAACAGTTCTCAGAAAACTCCTCTGACAAAGCCCCTGACAAAGTTTCTTCCTTAAACCTTAAGGTGCTGACTTAATGGAGTGATAGAAAAGGTAGGGCCTGATACAATGATTACCAGGAGAGGTAATAACCTCACGTGGCAAGGTAAGAGTGGGAGATACCATGCTTGCCATGTGGGAGGCAGTGGATAGATTAGATTTTAGAGGCATCTGATTATAACTATTTTCTCCTTTTCAAGGCAACTTTCAAGGTGTTTTACATTCTGTTTGCTGTTCCAAATGATGATAAACACAAATTATATCTGTGAAATAAAAATCAGGGCTCATTCTTGGTTGTTCCTCCTCTTTGTCACAATGAAATCATTGAAATGTTAAAGCAAAAAAGAGGACTTAATTATACAATTCACAGAATCTCACATAAGTTGACAAGTTTGCTTTCACTACCTCTTTTGAAATTTTAAATTTTTCAGAATGGGCCTTTTCTGGCAAACAAGAAGTAGTATTTCCTTATGAAAAAAATGTTTCATTGAAAACTCACTGATATACTGATATAATGGACAGGAGGCTAAAACTGCCAAAGCTGATATTTTTTAATGGAAATATTTTATATTTTTGCAAACCAAAGCACACTAGTGTCTTCCAGAGGAAAAAACAAGACCTCTACAATTAGGTCAGTGTAATTCCATGTATTTCAAAGAAGCAGTGTGAACAATGCTGGCAGCAAATCTTGTCCCTTGCTTCTAAAGCAGAATTTCCTTTCACAAATAGTTTGAAGTCTGGCTCTGTTAATACATTGTTCATGTCTCCTTACACTTTTTCTGCACCAACCACTATTAAAAACTGTTGTCTTGAACTGTAGTAATCATGTACTTCATCCCAAAATTGCTGCCAATATCCAACATCCCATTCTCAGTATGTTGTATATTATTACCACTTTTTTTAATCAAAACACCATTTAGCCTTTAAAAAAAAATTCCATGGGCACTTACTCTGTCTGAGGAAGATCTCTGCTCCACCTTTTGCAGTGTTGCCACAATACTTTTCATTTACAGTTAAGTTACTTTTAAGTTAAGGATTTCTCTTTTATTCCTTTCACTTCCCATTGTGGGTGGGACTGCCTTTGTTTGTTAATTTTTTCTCTATGATCATCTCACAGACCACTTTCCAATGTCAATGTCTGGCAGACTGCCACTAGGCCATAATCTACAAGACAAGAGTCACTGTTGTGCAATGCTGCAATGAATTTATTTTCTGTATTCTCTCTTTCATCAAGTCTTTCTTCATAACAGTAAAGCACCTAAGTCCAAGGTGTTTTACCAGTGCTGTTCCACTGAGTTTTGGAGGATTTTACTGGCACAAGTGTCAGTGGAATGCTGTCCCTAATTAAAAGAGATATGTAAGTATTCTCATAGAAAGGCAAGTAGATGAAAAACTGCTATCAAATAATGTGTGTTGCCAAAAATCTGAGCTGTGGCAATAAAATTTGTTCTCCCAAAACTGTTTCCTTGATTGTTTCCCATGAGCAAACACATATGGTATCAGCTGATAAATAATGTAAAAATAACAGTTATCCTAAGAAGAAAATACTCTGACAAAGGAATACCTTCTTGTAGCATGGTCATAGCATATTGCTAAGAACAACAGGACAGGACTTTTAAAAAGATTTCTTTGGAAACTGGATTGTCATAAGGTTTGAGAACCTCTTGAGTCTGCAGACTTCAAGATGCTTTTGAGAAATGTGCAGGTGGAGTAATTCAGGGCTGCAGGTTGTGAAGGTGGAATGGAGCAGAGGTTAGAAGAGTCTTTTGCCCAGGTGCATTCCAGTCCAGGTCCCAAAGACTAGTCTAACTCTGCTACTCTGCTCCTTGGAAAATTGGTCCCTAAACAGGAAAATAGGAACTGAGGATTTCTGAGAAGCCTGTGAATCTTTTGTTTTAGTACTTACTAGGGAGCTGGTGGAATCCAGAGCCTTTGTTTCTCTGGATATGTGATGGATATGGATATGGATATGGATCTGGCTCCATTCTTCACAACACTATTGGATCTCAATTCAACTTTTGGTCTCTTTTGTGTTAGGTTTTGTCTCCAGTATCTCCTGCTATGAGAATCACCATCAGCTGACATTTTTCCACCAGATTCCCTAATAGGAACCTTTCTTCATGTTATTTTCTGTGCCTTTTAAATATAAGAGGAAATTCAGTTTGCAATAGGCGTACACTGGGGAGCTCAAAGACAGTCATAGCTAGCATCTGAAATAAAAAGAATCTGAAGGAGAAAACCAGGCAAAAAATGGAAAACAAAAATTCTAAACTTACTGAATTTATCATCAGTTGTACTGCAGCTGCAAATATCCTCAAGTGTACATTAGAAATCTTGGGACCTTGTTTTACAAATGCATAATTCAGGCCCATTCTTGTAGAGGAGACTCGCTGTAATATTTGCATATTAATATTCACAAATATCATCACTGCTTCAGTTTATTGAAAATGACTAGCTCTCTAGAAGAAAAACTAGATGAAATTTCTATGTAAATATTTATTCCAAGATGTATATCCTTTATATCGAAACAATCAGAAAAAGACAGCATTTAGTGAATTCACTAATAACAAAACCAGCAGAAACAAAGGGTTTGTCTTTTCCAGTGAAATCAGAGTTCCAAGAGCAGGACCTTTACTTGGTATACATGTCCAATGTCCAGTGTTAATGGTTGTTAACAGCAAAGTGTACATTGATATCATTCTGTTCTTAGTCAAAAACCCCCACTCATTCAACACAAGTAAAATATTGTGCAGTTCAATGGTGCTGAGGTATACCTTTGCCAAAAACTGTATTAAATATGAATCATCAGGGTTTCAAAGACCCACTTCACTGAATAATCCTACAGTACCTAGAGAAAAACATAGACCCTTGCACCCATCTCCCTGGGAATGCAGGGTAATGATGTTCTTGAAGGAGATGACAGAGTGGCTGTCAATTTGTCCTTAATCCGAGGCTTCAGCTTCCCCTTTACCTTGGTGAGGCCAGAGCCAATAAGAGTCAATCAGTTCCAGCATTAGCCTCCACCCGACCTCTTGTAAATTACCCTTCAAACTAGCATAGAGAAATATGTTCATCTATCATAATGTACCTTAGTTTGAGTGGAGAAGACTTCAGAAAATTAATTTACTAAGGTACTGAAGATAGAACAGAGAAACTATAGGTAGCAATAAGTTTCATTTTAATTAATAGCACAAACTCATCTCAATAACATGAAACACTGTCTGAGCTCATTTCTTTGCCTGTTGATCTTCATCAAATTCCCAAATGAGCCAGGTCATTTGGAATAGACACATTTTTTGATAGAAAGCCCCTGTTTTATTTATATTTTCATAACTCAAGGCCATGTTGGATGGGGCTTTGAGCAGCCTGGGCTAGTGGAAGGTGTTCCTGCCCATGGCAGGGTTGTTGGAACTAGATGTTAAGAAGACCTAGGGAGATTTTGTTGTGAAGATCTTATTCTTTGGATAACAATCATGACAGACAAACACAAAACTTCTTTACTTGTTGTAGTTTGAAATCTCCTGTTTTTTCTTAGACTTTTACCTATCCTACACAATAGACCCTTCTTTTAAAGGCTGATTTTTTTTTATTACAAAGAGCTGTACAAACTGAACAATAAATTATCTAAAACATTTTGCAAGCAACAGTAAAGCACCTCTGCCATGTACTCTAGTTGTAAGACGACAATGCCAAAGATCTTGAATTCAAGTTCACTTGAAATCTGTATCCTTTGTCTGCAGTAGTTTCAGCTCTTTGGCTCTAATTACACAGCTTTTTATTTTAAAGATACTTCATTGTTTTATTTGTGTATGCCACTTTGTGTTGTGTTGAAGAGAAGAAAGACAAATTACACATAAAATCTACAGTGATTCGTTTTGAACATGAGACGTGTTCAAAAACAAAGTGCACACAGCTGTAATAACAGCATGTATTATTTTATTGTTTCACTTCCATGAGCAGCCGCCTCAGTAACCTGAAATTCATGCCCCATTACTCCCATTTAGTATGATAGTATGGTGGTTTTGATGCATCTTTTTCTCAGGATGGCCACAGAAAACAAACAAAGCAAATGAGTCCTTTACATGCTTAAGAGAATTCCAGATGAATAAACCACAGAGCAGCCTCTGTATTCAGTGTCTGTACTTCACTAAAGTTAACAAACTTTAACAGTGCTTATCTGTGGGAAAAGAAAAAGAGAGAGAGAGACTAGAGAAAGAGTCAAGCAGAGGAAAAGAGAAAAATGTTAACACATTTTTCTTAACACACAGAATCTTAACACACCAAGACATGCAGGGAAAAGTCACCTTGCTTTAGCCTCTCTAGCTTTCTTTTCCTCTTTCTTGCCCTAAAATTAGACACATCCATTTCAAAGGAGCCATCTGGGCAATCCTAAGGAAAGCAAGAGAGACCAGACCTGACATTCTCTGAAACTCAGTCAGCCAGACAAAAAGTATTTTTTGCCTCCTTCTCTTTCTGATTTGAGGAATAAAGCAAAGAGAGTCAAGAGAAACTCCTATTGTGAAGCATAATAGGGAATGTCATTGCAGCTTTCCCTGAGATGATTCAAGGAGCTTTTTCTACCAGCATGCATCTGCACTTGCTTTATAACAGAGAGCAGCAGCCAGTGGGTTGAATGCCTAACATAAGTCTGTGATTCAGCAAGAGACCTCCATTCAGGAAAAATACTGAAGCTTAAACTCTGCCATGTTTACGGTTTCTCTGTTAGGTGTACTCTCACCTCTAGTACTGTGGGCAGTTGTGGGCATGACAATATAAGAAAGCTTTTAGAAGGCATCCAAAGAAGGGCCACAAAGATGTGGAAGGGTCTCTTGAGGGGAGGCTGTATAAGATGCTGCCGAGGTCACTGGGTCTGTTCGCCTTGGAGAAAGGGAGACTGGGGGGACACCTCATTGCAGTCAATAACTTCCTCATGGGTTTGCTTGTGTTTATATTTTTTCTCAATTTCTCTTTTTTTTCCCCTTTCAGTTGTTTATATTAAGAATAAAATATTTTTATTTGAATCTTTCATATTTTAAAATATTTCCTATAAATTTTAATACAAATATTTCAAAAAGTTCCCTTCCAGCATCAACAATCATCATCACCCATGAATCCCAGGCCCCTAATTCTCCCTCTCCCCTCCCCTCCCCCCCTTTACTTCGAGTATCATTCATGCCAAGTCTAACCCATGTAATTTTAACTGTACTCATCATCTCTTTCTGATCTGCTTGTGCTGGATCCTCCATTTCTTTCTCCACTGGAGCAGCAGCTGGGCTTAGAGACTGTCAGTGACTTTGATTTTTTTATTGTGTCAATGTACACTATTTCCTGCTTATCCAAGATAAATTTAATCTGGCACCATGCTGCCTAGAGCTCCAATGACTCTAAGTACATCTGGGGAATTTCACAATCCTCTGCAGACTGTTATTAGCTGAAATAACTTCACCTTGATCAGTTCTCAATACCTTGCTGTCTACTTCTTTTACAGGCTTAGTTACAAGTTTAAAAACTTTGGTACCAATATTGACCTCTTGGACACTTAGGTACTGATCATCTTTCAAGCTCAGAAATATTCATTTTGTAGGTTCTTTAACATACTACCAGATTTCCAATATTACATAGCCTTCTGATACTAGTGGTATTTTTATTTTAAAACGATACCATTATTTCTTTTAGGAATCATCATACTAATTGTCTAAAAAGTCCTGAGCCAGTGGTATTTGCACGTAGTTTTTACCTAGTTAAAGAAAAAAACAGTAAAATGCATGGTATAGAACAAAATACTGTCTTTATTAGACAGTATAATCCTGCTTTATTTAGCAGGATTACATATATTTTCCTTATTTCTTACCAGTTTGAATTGTAAGATCAATAAGTATTTTAAGAAGGAAATAAAACAAAAGCTATTCCAGTTCACTGATGTGGAAAATACTACATGCTGTACCTAAAATTGCAGAGTCAGTGGTAGAGGTTGAGCCTTCCAAATTCTCATTGTGTCTCCACTGAGGTGTGCTGCCTCTCGTACTGGAACATCACTGCTGTCCCACTTACAGAACCCTAGCTGCTGTGAGGTATAACTTCTTGTGAATGCCTCTGATCACTCTGTGGTACCCAAAGGTGGTATAAAGAAATGGAGAGATGCACCCAAAGAAAAGGGATGGAGGGATGCACGCAAAGAAAAGGTAACTGATGTGTTAGCTTGGAAGGCACTCAGCTCCTGACAAAAGTGCTTAGCTTTTTTTTTTTTTTTCATTAGGGAAAAAAATTAAGAATCAAAATGAAGTAATTTTATTAAACTCTGAGTAATAATTTGATTTGGTATAACTGGGAAAGAAAGTGAAATTAGCTGGACAGGTAGAATGGATTTGTAGATGAATTAATAACCTTTGGAACCAAAACTGCGATGCACACAAAATGAACTATTCCATTTTCTTTTATTTCAAAATATTTCTCATGATGGAATATTTTGCAGAGAAAAGATGCATTCAAGAAAATCTGCATGTCTTCAAACAAAAAAGGGTGCAGAAAATGAGTGAAAGAAAGGAAAGGGTTCAAAGGAATGAAACACATTCAGCTACAAAAAGAGCAACATACATAAGATTTTTTTGGACACATCAGATGCCCCAGGGCCATTTAGTATCCCACACTCATATTTGTATCACCCTGGATAGAAGAGGAGTGATTGTTAAGAACTGTAGGCAATGTACATACATTTAGGAAGTACTGATTTCAGGAGAGGGATATGATTTCTGTTCAGAGATCAATGTATTTCCTCAATGATGTATGAGCATACTCTTCATTTGCTTCTTAGGTGCAAATTGTGTTCCAAACTCCTAATTAACTCTGTAGGATGTTTTTGGTTTGTTTCCTTTTTCTCGCCCCCTCCTGCCAGCTGACATTGCACATTGAGAATCAAGTTTCCAGAGATGAGGGTGATGCTCATTGTTTTGGAAACTGGCCAGGATCTGTGGTGACTAACAGAGACACAGGATCATTCTAATGGCTTTTAAAGCCTTATTTTAGAGACAAGAATCACAAGACTTCCTGTTTTTCTTGCTTTTTGTATTTTCATGAAACAGGAGTCACTGCCAGCTCTACCAGCTGAAGCAGAGTGCTCTCTGAACTTGTTGAAGAAAAAGATACTTGTTTTCCCCTGCAAACAGCATGGGGGACGTATGACATCAGTGAAAACATAAATGGTAGCATAAACTTGCTATCATATCTGCACTGTTGTGCAGATTAGGTCTAGCAAATACAGGTAATTATATCTGCAAAGTTACAGCAGTATGGGCACCAAGGTGTGCCAACAGGCAGTGTAAGAGTGCTGTGGAGGTAAAGGCTGTGTTATACCTCGGGCTGACTTACATTTGTGACTATAGGACAGCAAATACTTTTACACAATATGTTGTTGTGTGCTATTGTAAATCTACCCTCACAGGACTCTTGGGCAAACATACTGTTCTGGATTTCTCTGTACTTAGACATCAATAGACAGATGTTCACTTGTGAGCTCGTTGCCCTGAGTATGTGGCTAGTTTGACCCATTTTGGCCAAAGAGTTCACGAGGGAATTAATGACAAGGGTACCAGGCTTCCTCTTGCAAGAAGACTGTACCCAGCTAGCTCCTGCATAAACATCTGTGTGGGCAACATCTGCATTTACTCAGATGATTCTCACCTAAGATCTCTCTTTAAAGATGCTGCTTTGTATGACAATGAATGTACTTTTTATATAAGCATACTTTGTAATATTGATTTCTAACTTTATCTGAATTCTCCACATAGAAAAACAAAGGTACCGAGAGAAACTCAGGCCTGAAGCAGTGCTCTCAGAGCTTATCTTCTGTAGGATTAATTGACAATAGTGCTGTCACCCCCTTAAATGTAAAGCCTAATCTATGCTAAATCTCCATATTGTCTGCTGAGTCTTGGACAAAAGGATGTCATGAAAATTTGAAAAGGAATTTTCCTTTTATCTGTTCCTGCAATATCTAGAAGCTTTTCCTTCTCTTCTATCTCTTTTCTTCTGCAAAGACACAAAAAAGCAACAAAACCGAAGTTGTTGCTCCTAGAGCAGAGTGTTTCATTTTAGTGTGTCCGTGCTACATTCTGAATTGAAAATCTTTATTGGTGCTCCTGTGCTTGTGGGAAGCACATTCCAGACACATTTCACTGCTGTGGATCCGTACTTGAAGCTTACTGGGGTTCTCTGCACTCACTTGCAATTAAAGATCAGGCATGAGGGACCCAGATTTCACAAACAGGGAGAGACTGCCTGGGCTCTGCAGGGCCCTTCATGAGAAAAAGCTTGCCTCCAAGATGAAAGTGGCTAAGGTGGGCAGGGTGCTCAAATGAACTAATGAAATAATTAAGGCCTTGTGGGGGTAGTAGGACACCACCTGTAAGTGGGTCAAGCACAATGTGCAGTTGTGTAGGGATGCAGTTCTGATGGTGTGCCCCAAGAATGTGGGTGCACAGAATATCATGATTTCTGAGATGCCAACAGAGTAAAATTGCTTGTGTGAAACCTACCCTGATCACTGACTTCTTGTTGCTCCCGAATTCTTCAACTTTTGGCTTTGAAATTTAGCAAAGAGCCTTTGTGAAATATTTGTTTCCTACTGAACATATATGTGTGGCAAAGCATATAAGTATGTTACAGGCATCTAAGTGGTTTTATAAGTTATAGGATTCTGCAGTGGAATTAGAAAACCTTATTAATGGTGTATCTGGGGAAACACACAGACCTGGGAAGTACTGTCTCTTGGCACCTAAGACCAGAAGGGAATTATTAACAGAATTCTATATTTTAATGATGCTATCTTTGCTTAGTCCTCTCTGTTACTCACATTTTTCTTCAGCTAGTTTTCAAACCTTTTCTCCAGATAAAGAGAAAAAAAAATTGTACAAAAATAATTTATAGATAAATGGGAAATGTAACTTGTGTTTTAGGGCTTTCCTGCTGTCACATTATCTATCACAACTTTCAGTTCAAGGCTCTGATCTGCTTTTATTTCATTTCTAGAATAAATGAAACACCTGTTCATCCTTCCCAAGTGAAATTTCACATGTCCATTATTCCTTCTGTACAATGTGATGATCAGTTCCTGAATGGGCAACGAAGAGCTGAAAAACTGTGGTGTGGGAATGACAGAAGACAGGCAGCGTCAGAGATCTTGTTGGTGTCCTCCACTTTCAGGAGAGGAAAACTTTGCCAAGTCATGTGAATTACTACATCAAAAATTCTGGCTATTGTACTTCTTATCTCTCCTGTGAATTTGGGAGACAAGTGTGTTTGTAGGCAAAGTGAGGGCATGAAAATTACACAATGGCCAAAATATTACATATCCACATAGTTTCTTTGGAGATCTGGGAGAAAAACACAGAGGAAGGAGGCTATCTCAAATGTCTAAAGCCACTTGTTTTGCAACTCATTGAGTCATGTGACTGTGTAAGAAAGTGAAGTTTAGCCTGTTTCTGAAGCAATTAGATGTTAAGACTCTGGCCTGAAGCTGCGTCTTAGATTAGGTTTGTATAATAATAATGGGATGGTATCAGTGTCTGGTTTTGAGTGCAGGATCAGAAGTGTGGCTAATTTGACATCCCCTAGGAGACCTATCCCACTGAAGCAGAGAGGAGATGCACTAGCATGAAGCTGTAGGGTGAATCAGTGTAAGAGACCTACAAACATGCCTAAAACTCCTGCCTGTTCCTGGTCTGGCTTCCCATATTTTCATTTTCCTATATTTTCATTTTTCCTCCTACCTGAAAGAAAGTGGTGAGGGGAGGAAGGCAGCTGAAGACTGCTAAAAGGTAATTGCATGAAACCCCGTTGTCAGTCTGGGATTCCATTCTAGGCAAAGGCACATCTCAATTTTATTTCTAACCTTCCCTGCAGATACTTTCTGTTTTACCTGAAAACCACCTGAGAGAGTTTCTTGCTCTCAATCTAAATAACGTGTGCATCCACCAAGAGACCAGTAGCTGGTGAAAGACATTCCAGTGCTGCCCACATTATTAAGAAAAATGTCACCACAAACCACCTAACACATTCCTTGAATTACAAAAGCTAAATGTACACACCATCTATTATGAATGAACCATTTCCTGTGTAAATGCTAGGAAATCCAGGAGAGATTAGCCTGAGTAATGGAATTAAAATCAAGCTAATTTGTTTGTGAGGTTATTGGCAAGTCAAAAATCTCCTTCCCAGTTTTGTTAGGCAGAGGGCTGGAGAAAGTGTGTGTGTTAGGTTCAGAGACAATCAATGTAAATTTGTTTTTACCAATGAAGTTGGTTCTTTTGAGCAAAATGAATTATATTCCCAGCTGTGTGACTGAATCTGAGTCCACTGCAGCCAAAGGTCTGCAACAAAATGGTTTGGATCTGTGGAAGTGCAAGATGAGAAAGAGTAGAGAGGGCTGCAAACAGTTCTGGAGCTGAATTAGGTGCACTAAATATAGAGGAAAAGCAGGATCTGTGCTTCTTTACTGTGTCTGACATGTGCCTGGCAACCTAGGAAATTATGATCAGACCTGTGAGAAAACAATCCCCGTTTTGGAGTTTTTAATTTAAAGCAAAATGTTGATGTCTCTAGAGCTGCTTTTCTTCAGCTACTCATTCTGTCCTTTCTTACATTTGCCTTCCCTTCAGACACTCTTCCACCTTCCTGTTTTCAGCCACTCTTTAAAACATCTATTTCTTCATGTTCTTTCCACCCACTGCATGCAGTCCATCACACCTGTCCCCATCTCTTCTCTCTGCTTTCCCAGAGTCTGTCTTGTTCCTGTCCCTGTCCTTCATGGCAGCTGAGATTGGAGAGCAAAATCATTGAATCCTTGAATCCTCCATCCCACAGAACCTCCCTGTAGCTTTTCTGTTGACTTCGGTAATTGTGAGTGGAAATAATTTGAGGAGATGTGAGACACAGGATGAGAGAACCTGTGGTTTTTCATCCTTCTTGCCTGCTAAAATGTCCCTTATATAACTTCGGCTTCACACATAGCTAATAGGGTTTTCCACTTTAAATCTTGAATTCACTTGGAAAAAAAGTTTATTCATTAAATGAAAATTCTGAAGCAACATGCAGCCTTTTATTTCAAGTGAAAATATATTATTAGTTATGGTTTTTACTGTTAAAAAGCTGAAAAATAAGTGTATGTAATGGAGAGTTAATTGGGAGAGGACTCATCTGAGCAGTAGAAAGCGTGTCTGGTAGATCTCCATTTGAGATCTCTGTAGACTCATACCATAGGCAGTGGAGAGAGACCATTAGATCATTATTGATCTTAAAGTAGATATTTAAAATAGGTCAGACGAGCCACACCTTAAATGTACCTGTTTCTTTCCACTAACTCTAAAGGAAACCTGGAGTGACTAGCTCTGAGCTTGATGCCTACAGTGTAGATGTCTAAAGTTAGGCAAAATGAATCCCACTCTAACTGTCATCTGAAACACTTATCATAACATGTAATTTATTTTCCTTTTTTTAAAAATAAAATTCCAAAGCAGAGCAACATTTTGAGGTAAAATGAAAAAATATTTCAGCTTGAAACTGCCAAAAACATGATTGTGTTGAAATTTTATAATTGTCTCAAATGTTCGTGTTGAATTTTGTAAAGTTCAGTCTTGACAAAAGTACATTTTATGCAGAAAGATTTTTAAATGAAGAATGTGACCTGATTCTCCCAGTCACAAAGTAGAATGTTCCACCCTACTTGTTCCTGGGCGTTTGCATTAACGCAGCTTCATTGGGTCCAATTTGTGTCAGAAGGGGCAATTTTATGACCAAGTCACAAGGACCTGAGCTAAGAACTGCCAATCAATTTCACATGTATTTGCTTCTGTTGTCAGGTGGCAATAACTTCTGGTCACTATTGAACTGGACTTAGTTTTCACCGGTGGCCTAGAAGACAAAATTTATTACCAGTTCTTTAATCCATCCAGTTCAGCAAAATAACCTTGTATCAAAATGTATCATTTATTTCCTTATACCTACCTGGCAGGAGGGTAACTATAACAAACCACCTTCAAGAGCAGGAGGATGTAGTAATACGGAGCAATTTAAGCATAATGGAGCTTAGGGCTTTCCAGTACTGGGAGATAGCAGGTTTGGAAGGTAAGATATAAAGTTAGGAACAATTCTGTCTTATCCTGAGCCAGCAATCACTGTCTGTGAACATCCTACCTGTTCATGTTTGCTGGCTCAAGGGGGATTTTCAGAGTACTTTGAAACCTGCCTTAAAACTGTCTTAGATTTTGAAGAGGCCTAAGGTAGTTTTGTTCTGCCTGCTGTGACTTTCTTTTCCTTGTCATAAAATTGCATGACTGATAGAAGGGTAATTTCTGAATTTCAACCTACATCCTTCATCTTGGCCTGTAGTAAACCTGAAAAGTGTGTCCTGGTGTGAGGAGCAACTGCAACTATTCACTAGCCTATGTGCTCCTTTTACATTTGTCCATTAACACCTTCACTATTTCTCTTTCCCAGGTCATATTGAATGAGATGAAAGAAATCAATGTCTCTTTGTAAGTGCTGAATATTTTTTCCCCAGTAAAGTACTTCTCTAAAAAGTGGTTGTGTTGAACAACAGGGAAGTTGAGATTTGTCGCCACTAAGGTCAATAACAAATTCTCCGTTGCATCAGTCATTCACTTTCTGTCACTTCACATAGCACCAGACCAGGTGGTTTTTCATTCATCTCTTTCATATGATTTTTTTCCACCATTTGTCTCTGACAAAATTTTGGCATGCAGTCCTTTATGCCCAAATGGTAATTCCAAACCATGGGTCGTTCTAGTAAATTCTGTTTTGTTAGAGGGGTACAATCTCTCCGGTGAGCAACTGAAATAAGCATCTTAAACTCCCTTCCTGCCCAGAAACAACAAAAATGCATTCAGCTCCTGTGGAACACCTAAATGCACGAAACATGACAAAAAGTGCAACACAGTCACCAGGCTGTTTAGTCCTGGGGAAGACAATTCAATGGTAAGTTCTCTACAAGGTACTTATGGCTGCCTGACAACTGTATTTTAATTACAGACACTTCTATGTCACTTCATACTTTCTGTTAATTTCTGTTTCTCCAGAAAAGCTAACACTAACAAATCAGGATTTTCCTTGATGGCTATTATTTTGTCTGCATAGTTAAAAGAAAATCTGGATATTTCTTCGTGCCTTTTGGATGTCCTATTGCAGTTGACTCAGTCAGGTTTTTCAATGCCCTAAATTCAGAAATGTTTCCAAAAATGAAAACACACACTTGAGGAGTCAAATCTTGTATTCATGTTCTCTTCTTTTGGACATTTGAGATGCAGCTTAAGATGGCCAGACTTGTACAGTGTGAAAGGCTTCAGAGCCAGTGGCCAGAATTTCTCGGTGAGAAGGCAGCTCATTAATCCACTCACTGACACTCAGAAGTTTAGCAGTGTACTTAACAATGAATAGAAGTGTGAATAGCTCTTAGACCCTTTGAAAAACAGGTTCACTAGCCCATGCCATGGTCTCATAACTGCAAGTGGGCTCACAAAGCATTAAAATGTATTTTGAGTCCATCTCACAGAAGCACAGTATCCAGATCAGAGCAGCTATCTGTTAATCTCTCTGAGAAATAGCTTGTTCTAAGTGACTGGGGTCCTAAGTGACTGGGGATGGCTCTAGGAACTGATTTCAGGAAGCTCTGCATAGTATCAGTATTTTCAACAGCACCTCATGCACCATATGCAAAAATCTCAGGAACCCACCCTCCAAAAGTAGTAGGATTTTTTAGCAAATATGGCCTTTGCATCAAAACATCACATTTCAGTTCCTCTTTCCACAGGTGCTGAAGGTCACAAACATTTTAAAAGCTCCCTCCCTTGCTCATTTTCTGTTGTCAAAGTTTTTCAACCCTTGAGCTCTGCTAGGTGAGTTGTTCTTCAGAGATGAAGATAATATTGCAGAAACACCACTGATCTTGCTCACAGTCACATTGAATTTTTGTTTCCTATGAAAGGTTAGTTGTTTTGCTTAGTTCCTCCTTTTATTTATTTCCTTAGTTTATTTATTTTTTTACTTCTGGCCCTGAGCTGTTATTGAAATTCGACTCATTGCAACAACATAATGTGTAGACTGCTTGCTGACTGTGTCAGATCAAGCTTTGTAATGTTTTGTGTGTGCCAAAAGGGCACACACTGCCAGTATAAGAATGTACCATTCTTTGGGCCAGCTCCTGCTATGTATCACAAATCTCAGAAATGTGGTCATTACTTTGTCTTAGCTCTAAAATTACTTTTATTGTATTGCAGTTAAGGCATCCTGTTATTTGAAGTTGTTTTTTTAGAGTTTTTCCATGTTCTTTTCTGTCCCTTTTCCTCTACATTTGTGGAAATATAATAATGCCATTTGATCCTGACAATGCTCTGTAGGTGAGTTTTCAACCAGGGCTCACAGTCTGTTTAACGCCACACAATCTGTGAAAATGAAGATTTATACTTGCCCAACCATGGTTTATGGTTTTTGCCAATGTCTGGGTTAATACATCATTCATGAACTTATGTACACTTGTTTCTATTGTGTCTTTGATTTGCAGCTTTTCATTATTTAATGTGAATTTGTAGGCCATAAATAGATTGGTGGTACATTTCTTATAAAGATTTTTGAATTGCATATTACATGATTGATTGTACAACATATTGCTGTAGTATTGTTTATACTTCATTATTAGTTGCTCCTTTGGATTTAAATAAAAATTGCCAGCTCCAAGCTGATTAGTCTCCCAATAAGAAATGCTAGATCAAGTCTTTTTCATTTTGTTTCATGTGTTCATTACAAGAATGTAAGGAGCATGTGAAATTAAAATACTGCTACTTTGTATGGACATGACCAATGCAAGCAAATGTGTTATAATGGGAAAAAAGAAAAGAAAACAAAACAACCCTCAACAACCCTTAGGCAGCAGTCTATAGGAATGTTTTAAAAACCCTTTCCACACCCGAGATTTTCCATGAAGCAGATAGTTGCTTACAGTATGGGAAAAATGTGTTATTGGAAGTGGATACATAAAGATCCTTTTGTCTGAGTGTGTCTGGTGAAATTTCTTCGTACGTAGAAGATAAGCCCAGAGCTCTTTCTCATGCACTGAACTTAATGTGATGGAAAAGTCCTTACAGACAGCTTGCAGATGAATATTAATTTCATCTATAAAAAGAGGCATTGATGTAAACCTTCACTTGAAAAGAAATCATTTCAGCATGGTAAATCCTATCTTGAGGATTTCTAGCATTGTGTTTTGGGTACGGCATCTTGTTTGAATAATTATTCTAGCTTATTGCTCTGTCCACTATATCGCTGTTTTTAATTGTATCTTTAAAAAGATTGATTCCAATAATAAAACTGAGTTGGAATACTGAGATAATTCTCAATAATTTTTCCAAGCCAGCACTTTGTTTTGAAATTTGACCCAAAAGACTTATAGCTTAATTATGATACAAATAATCCAACTTTCATCAGGCAAACTACTTTTTTAAAAATTTTCTCATTTGACAAACAAAACAAAATAAATGAAAACCAGATCCTGTTGTTAAAATAGAAATGGTGTCATTTCAAATCACAGGAAAAAGAGTTAGAAGGAGTCTTTAGAGTATGTATCACCTATGCTCTTGCTTTGGTGATGTCAGCAGTAATTATCTGAGGCAAGTTTGTCCTTCTTGTTCTTAGCAGTGTCTCATGACGGATATTCCATACCCACTTTGGTGATTCATGATCTCTACCACTAGAAGGGTATTTTAATGCCTTACCTGCATCCTGCTTATTGCATTTTAAATCCCTTTGTCTTACTCTCATGAATGAGGAAGAGAGATGATACCCTTGGTATTTGGAATATCCTTTTGAATATTTACAGGCTGTTTCCAAATTTCCTCTCATTATTCCCTTACCTAGACAGTCTTTCTGCTCAATCTTTTTATGTGTGTTATTATTTCTAGACCTCTAACAATTCCTGTTGCTTTCTCTGTCCCTCCAGTATGGCTAAAAAGCTCTTAAGGGGTGTCCTATAAGCATTTTTATCCTGAGAACTTCTTTAATGTCAATTTTAAAATTCATAAATGTGTGTGTTTCTTAATGACTGCAGAATAAGGCAGCTGCTACTAATAATATATCAAAGATCATAATTTTTCAGACTACTGTAGTAATAAATAAATAAATAATGCCTACTTTTGTGGCACTATTGAATTCATGGGTCTTCCAAGAGTTTCCTGGATTCTAGATTTATTGCCTGAAAAAAAATCCAAATAACCAGAAGAGATTTTTTTCACTGAGTTAAAGCACAGGACTTTGATTATTATATAATTTATGTAAGATTTAGAGTTGCATGACACTGGTAACGTCATGACAGTTTTTCAGTGGTTTGAAAAAAAACAGAACCTCTGTTAATTTTAGGAACATTTCACCTGCTGTCTTACAGAATCCAAAAGTAAAAGATGCTTGTGTCAGTCTAAATAACCAGGAGAACTTATGTGTGTTTTAGACATTTTCTGTCTTTTCTGGTGCTGGATTAGCAGCAGAAATTTTTCCTTTTTACAAAGAAAACAGAAATCAAGAAAAATATTTATGCTGGAAATCATAAAAGTTCTTTCCATTCTCTTCTTCATTTGAAATCTTAATCTCCAGTTCTTTGCTGCTGCATTTTGTGGGTTTTTTTCCTTTTTGTCACCTTGACAGTGGCTTTTGACCAGTCCAGGGTCATACCCAGGAACTGAATATACAGAGTATAATGACAAGAGGTGTTTTAGTCTTGTCATTATAATCTGTATACAGTTCTTTTAATGAGGCATACACAGTACCTGTGATTGTAATGGAAGGCTGCTGTCCTTTGACCTCTTTTTTCATGTGACTGTGAATTTCAATTTTTTGGTAATTCTGCTCCCCTTCCCCAGTATTCATGGGCTTTTTCTAGCTGCTAAAAGCAAGAAGGGGTCACAAAAGTCAGCCAGTTAAATGCTTAGTGCTTTAGTTGAACAGTATTTGTGTTGTATTCAGCAGAGTAGAAGTTTTGGAGTGCACCATGACTTCACATAGGACTCCCTTGCCTGGGTTACAATATGAAGCTCATTGTCTGTTCCTCCTGCAGCTGAGGAGAGTGTGACTTCCTGGGAGCATTGTTAATGGGATGTGTGGAGACCTAGTGTGTCATCAACAGAACACTGTTCAGGTGGCATGCCCTGTTTTGTCCTTCTGCTTCCCAACAGCAGACTCCCTTGGCCAGCTCTGCTTTTTCTGTACTTCTGTGCTTTTCACACAGCCTGCTCCCACCCAAATTTTCCTCTTGTAAAAATGAATAGTTTTGATAGAATCCATTCTGTTCATATTCCAGGTAGTTAAAATGTACTGCTTCCTAAAGCACAATGGTGAGGTAAAAAATGAAGTCATGCTTTGTCGTGACCTTGTCAGATTAGGCATCATAAGCTCATGAAAGATGCACAAGAGGTATTTCTGCACTCTATGACTGCTTTTGTGGGCAGGTTTCTTGCATCTAGGTGTTTTATCCTGGATTATCTGATGTGTCAATTAAGATACCAAGCCAGGCCTGCCATCTGTGTCTTTTCTTTGCTTCTGGCAGTATGAAGTAGTATGGCAAAGAATTATGGCTTCAATTCCACAGAATTAGAACGAAGTCTAACATGAAATTTAATGCATTTCTGCAGGAAATAACAACTGCTGTATGGCTCCCCATGAGGGTAATTCACTCCTTAGCAGCTGTGGGGTAAGTGGAGATCAAATGATCCTAGTGGTGGAGACACAAGCTGCTACAACAGTGGTTACTTAACAAATGCAGTTCTCTTTTCTAATTCACAAATTTTCTGAGGGCACACCAGATTAAAAAAAAAAAAAAAGATAAAATAATTTTGAATGTTCTCATTTAATGAATTTCAATGATTTTACCATGTGAATGCTAACACTGCACTGGGTAGAGTTGTTACCTTTGTGTGGAACCATGGAGAGCACGGGAAGTCAAGGTCAGAGCCAGAAGTTTACTTGAAACACCTTTACTTCTTATCTAGGTAGTATTCTCTGCACTGGGTTGTGTCTCAGACCCATAAAAAGCTGTGTGCACCATCTCTCACACTGACATCCACACACTCATTCTCCTCCTGTTTACACACTTTTGTCGGGATAGTGCATAAGCCCCTTCCTGTCACCCCACATAACCTCTCCGTTGGAGACAATATTGCTTAATTGTAAAAAACAAAGAAAAATCTTGTTCTACAGCATTTCTTTAGAAAGGAGGTCTTTTCAGTTCTGCATGGCTCCTTTATCATATGTAGTGGAGTTAAAATGTTCATACTTTTGAAAAGCATTCCCATTAGCAATTATTTTAATCTCCTGCCAGAAGGACTGCAAGAGCTTTTCTCCACTTAGTCTTGTGATTAATCTGCTGCTGTTTTTTACTCACATTAGAGCTGACCCAAGGCTCATGTATTAAAAGCACTTCCACAAAACTTACACATATATCAGCTTCGTGTGTCATTGGATGAGGAATTGTGTGCCTTTATTTTTATTTCTTTTTACCACCTCTATTTAATGTGATACATATATTTTGCACAGATCTTGTGTATATGATTTTCTAGGATGCTATTATGGCTTTGTATCCTTACCTGTGGCATAGGAAAGGGAGGAATTGGAGTAGCAAAGGGAGGAGGCAGACAAGGCATGAGCGAGTAGGTGGAAAAAAAAAAAGGATTACAGGATGGAAAAATGATATCTACTTCCAAGAACTAGAACTACATTTTTACATCTTAGAGTCACTGTCTCTCTGAGACTCTATTAGTCAAAAAGTGTTCCCTCCCACTTCATTTGGAGGAAGTAGAAAAACATGGAGCATAGTTTCACATCTACATGAAACAAAGCTGAGTGCTGGGCTAATACATTGGCACCAAAACTGTTTTATGTTTATGATTAACTCTACAGTGAACATCATGTAGCTGATAGCTTGACTCAATTTCCCAAAAGTCCTAATCCAAGTGTCCCCTTCTTCTTCCCAGAAGTAAATAAGAAAATTCTTACAGAGCTGGATTGTTAATCACTATGCAGCACCTTTACATTTTTTCCCTAGTGAAAGGCTCTTGATATGGGCCTGAAAATGACATAAGACAATTTACATTGACAATTCTACAATTTTCTATATATGATCCCAAAGATGTACTTAGGAATACAAATATTTCTTAATCGTTGCATTCAAACCTACTGACATGAATAAGAGAAAGTCTGAGGATCCTTTTCATGAAAATGCGTTTTCCTATTTCTGTAAAGTATGTAAAAAGGATTTAACATTCCACACCCCCCCCCCACCCCCCCAAGAGCATTAATAGGGTTTGCTTTCAGGCAGTCCAAGTCTGTTGTTATTTTGCAGCTTACCCATCTCTTTTTTCCTGCTAAAAGACAAGGCTCAGAATACTGCAGTCAATAATAGGAGAGGGACACGCTTTGAGCAAGAAAGACCTACCTCAAATGAAAAAGCCTCAAAATATAATTCTGAAGCAGTTAGGAAGCTGACTGCATTATCTAATAGCTCTGTGCCCTCTTCCTAGTTTACATGAAGAGAAAGACAATAACCAGTCTTTGGTTTTCTCTTCTTTTCAGTTTTGTTTTTTTTTTATGCTAAAAGACAGTTCATCTGGAATGTTGAAACCAGTTTCATTCTCAGTTCTTTTATCTTCTCCAGATGGATTCATCTAACACATACTGACAGCCTGTAATTTTATGCAGCCAGTGATGGGTAATAAGCTTTAGGTGTTTCTTGCATTAAATAGGATCTTTGTTAGAACTAAATGGTCCTGGCTGCAGGCAAAAAACCATGTGAAGGACAGGGCCATCATCTCTGAAACAATGTGTTGGATAAAACAAAGTGGAGCTTTGATAGGACTGAAAACAACCACCATAATTTCCCTGATTTGTCTCACATTTAGTGTTCTATGTACATTCCAGGTGAGCACTACAGAATGTAGCTTTGAGAAAGAGAATCATGAAATTCTACCCATCAAAGTATCAGTGTTCGGTGCATCTCTGACTGCTTTGGAGCACTCTTGCACCTTCCATTGCCCTTTCCCCAGCTAGTGCTTGCATACGCACCACAGCAGTAATCACGATGAAAAGGAACTCTTGAGAAGCTGAGCTAAAAGGCAGCATTTATGATTAGTGAGGAGCTGCAAGCATACTAAAATTTTTGAGTTCTATATTTAACCCATGCTTTACCATGATGGCATCCAGCACACAGCTACCACAAGTGTAAGAAATTCAGTTTCTTAGACATCTCATTTATTGCCTGAAAGTTTTGCTTGGATTTCAGCCCAGGTGTCAGAATAATTTGTTACAGATACATTTTCTTTTTTTTTTTTTTTTTTTTTTTTTTTTAA
>JAYDZK010000169.1:28634141-28653221 GCA_034509185.1 Euphonia xanthogaster | reverse complement strand
TTTTTTTTTTTTTTTTTTTTTTTTTTTTTTTTCATGGTGCTACTCCTCAAGTAGCATGTGGGTGGCAGGAACACTTCATTCAATACTTCCCTCTTCTGTATTGTACCACTGGGTTCTTTTCATTAGCAAATATTTTATCTGTTCCTTTTGTTTGCCCTCATCCTTCACAAAAGCTGTTCACTTAATCGCAGCCCATGCAATGAGAAGTAATTCCCTTCATAAAGCTGGGGGAGATTAATAAATAATTTCATCAACACCTTGTCATTCGTGAGGAGAATCATAGCAGACCATTCATAGCCCAAGTTAGGATCAGGAGAGCTGATCCCAAATTACCAGGTGATCTTGGAGTCCTTATCATAGGATTAGGGAGTGGTAAAGCCCTACACAGAGTAAGATAAAGTCTTGAATACTCTTCTATTTCCTTTATGCAGAATAACTTATAATGTCAGTCTACATCAGCTTGAATCATACCAGCTACTCAGTGGGTATTTTCAAGAAGTTCAGTGATTTGGGATAAGTGTGGACGAATAAATGGCTGACATGTAAGTTCTTCACTCCAAGCAGCTTTATTGCTGACATCTCATCATTTGTCACTGACATAGGGGTGTATCATTAGCCAGTGGCATCATCTGACAGGGAGACTAATCCTAACATTTAATTAATTGTTATAAATTGTCATTTCATGCAGGAGCCTGTTCAGTAGATTTGGCCAAATGACATCTTTCCTTTAGACCGTGGAAAAATAAGGAGCTGTGGCAAGGTAGTCATTAAGGAAGGAAACATAAAGGATCATGTTAATGATATTTAAAACTTATAGGTGGGCAAGGAGAGAGAGCAGAGGGAGGGAGAGAGAGAGAGAGAGAGAGAGAGAGAGAGTTAGCTAGCTTGGAGGAGGAGAAGGTAATTTGTTCCCTGGCCCCAAAGCACATGTTAGCTCCTGAAAGGTGGTACCATTCACTAGCTAACAAAGGAAATCTTGGCTGATAATACCTTCTGTGTGGTAGGTATGTATGCTGCTCCTTGCTTGGACAGCATCAAATACCCATCCTTGTGCTGCTTGTTCCATGGTAATTTTAGACAGAGGTAAGTGTACCTACATAACCAAACACAATTATGTATCGATATACCATGTACATTTCTTTCAAGAGATTGATAAAATATCTCAATCCACACATTTTGGGGACTGTAATTATTTACCAGTTGTTGGTAGACAAATCAAGCTGGCTACGGTGCTTCTGAGAGGTTCTTTGTAAGTATGACAAAACACAGAGATGCATAATTTAAGGTGCTTAATTACCTTGCAAATGGGAGCTCTGATGCTTGAAGAAGTTGGGGAGGCCTGTAGAAATTACTGACAGTAGTATCCTGTGCTTCTGACCATAATAATTTAAGTTGTTTTCATGGTCCTCATCCAAACTCAAATCCTGTTGTAGTGACTCATTACAAGGAAAATTCTGTCTCATACTTTTTGCCATGGCTGAGCATGGATGCCCTTTCAAAAAGCAAGCAAGAGGGGTGTTCATTTGAGATAAACATCAGCTACATGTCTGAATATTGTTAAAGGGACATTAAGTTTTGGATGCCTAAAGTTTCAGATGTCTAGCTTGAAAAGCAATAAAGGGAACTCTTTTACTGTAAGATTCACAGAATCATTAAGTTTGGAAAAAACCTCCAACATCGTAGAGTCCAACATTTTACTGCACGCCGCCTTGTCAAATAACCATAGCTCTGTGTCCCATGGCCAGTCATTTCTTGAACATCTCCAGAGATGGTGACTCCACAACTTCTCTGGGCAACCCATTTCAATGTTTGACAACCCTTTCAGTTAAGAAATTCTTCCTGTTCTCTAACCTGAACATCCTCTGGTGCAGCTTGAGGATATGTTCTCCTGTCCTGTTGCTGGTTGCCTGGGAGAAGAGGCTGATCCCCACCTGGCTACACCTGCCTTTCAGGGAGTTGTAAAGAGTGACAAGTTCCCTCCTGAGCCTCTTTTTCTCCAGGCTAAACATCCCCAGCTCTCTCAGCGGTTCCTTGTCTGACTTACTCTCCAGGCCTTCTGTCACCTCCATTGCTCTCCTCCACTGGACACATTCCAGCACCTCAGTGTCTTTCTTGTACTGAGGAGTCAGAACTGGCCACAGCATTCGAGGTGTGGCCTCACCAGTGCTGAGTAGAGAGGGACAATCACTGCCCTGGTCCTGCTGGCCACACAATTGCTGATACAAGCCAGAATTCCATCGGCCTTCTTGGCCACCTGGACACACTGGCTCAGGCCCAGTTGCTGTTGACCAGCACTCCCATGACCTTTTGTGCTGGGAAGCTTTCCAGCCACTCTGCCCCTAAATTGTAGCATTGTCTAGGGCTGTTGAGACCAAAGTGCAGGATCCAGCGCTTGGCCTTAGTGCATCTCAAAGGGTCTGAGCTTGCCTTTTCATAATGAGCCTTTTGAAAGTGCCTCACCTTTTTCACAGGAAACAAACAGAAGTCCCCAGATATTTTTATAACTACTTGTTACTCCAAGTCTATAATTTAGAGAAACAATAGGCTGTCTCAGGCAATCATCAGAGGCTCCAAATGAAAATGAAAGCTGGTGACAGATACCATAGATGTAGACACTGGGATCCACATCACATCCTCTTCACTGGTGACTGCCCCAGCTAGACTTGCACAAATATGTTTGCAAGCTTGTTTGCAACCTGTGTTTTGTTCCATGGTTTCATGTGTTAGACACAGATTTACTGTGTTAGTGGCAGAAATGGCAGTGCTACTTAATAGTGGCCAGTGGCTTAAAACACCCAGCGACTGACAAACTCTTCAGCTGCTGCCTTGTACCAGGTTTCATCCCGCTCCCAGTCGCATCTGTGATTAGCAGGTAAAGTTCACTTCATAAGCTATAAATTAAGGTTTTTGTAAAGACTGGGAGAACAAAACAATAAAGAATTGCTTGTGTAAGGAAGTAATTGTGGAACATCGGCATCTAGGTATTGTGCTGTGACATGATAGGAGTCTCTGCTTGCCATTGGTAGCAAAAGGGAAATGAACATTGGTGTGTCAGAATGCCTTGGGGATACATTTCCCTCTTCGAAAATAAGGCTGAAACCAGTGAGAAGTTTTACTCAGAGCTGTGTTATGTTAGATTGCATTGAATTGTTCTGGCTATCTCCATTCTTTTTGTGCTAGATGAGCTGTGGAGATAATGATTTAGAAGTTAAAATATGCTGTTATTAATATATTTTCAACAAATGAACATAGAGGGCCAGCAGAGCCACACAGGATGTTATTTGGTCTATGAGGAGCAGTACACTTCATAATTAGTTTCATTTACATGTGTTCAGTGGCTACTGCAAAAGTAATTTGTTTTTATCCCTAGCTCCAGAAATCATTCTCAAGTAACTATCTTTGTATGTGCAACACTGATGAAAATGGAATAATGTGCAGCCAAGAACCTAATAAATTATTCCTTCCCCTAGAAGTTATCAACAAAATAAAGAGATTGCCGAGGCTGATAGGTCATTGTGATGATTTTCTTCTTTGTAAATAAATATCCAGCCTACTCAGATATTCAAGGAAATAAAGGGTTTTATAAGATGGTGTTTTAATTCCTGAGAACTAAAGCTATTTCCTAAACCACTCCCATGCTGTCAGTGGAATGGGATGTGTTGATGCAACCAGAGACTTTTGTGCCTCATGCGGCAATCAGAACTCTGTAGACCTACCACTGGTTTAATCAGGTTACCCATGAGTAGAGACAGGAAAATAAAATTAGAGTTAACAAAGCCTGTAGAGAAGTCAAATTCACTATAATATTGCAAAACAGCTACACAAAGATTCTCTTTTTTCTCTTACACACAAGCATATACTTGATTTGCCTCTCTTCAACAGCCTTCCTCCTCCAAAAAGCCCATGCATGCAAAAATGCTTGACAGCCCCATGGGTCCTTGGCTATGTTTGTCTTTTGGATCACAGAAAGCATGGAGTGATTTCCCTGTCCTGCTGAAGCCACTGAATGTATCTGACCATAGCATAGGATTAGCCCTCTGAGGACAGACATTGTCATTCCTTGTATGCTTTACAGACTGCAACACAAAATGACCAACTTCTCAGATGCCATTTAAACATTACTGGAGTAAATGAGAAAAACACAACAATGAAATATTTTAATAAACCAGAATCAGTTACTTTTATTGATTTATTTTTTTACCATGGCTGAATCAAGACTTCCATTATTTACATATCATAAGAAGTCTTTTTCTGAAGCTGGAAAAACTGGCATTAACATTGATTTCCTGGCATTATTTTTTTACAAAAGCATAAACCTTTTGAATTACTGCTTCCAGGTCTGACTATGAGTGACAAGAGACATGTTCTATTCTTGTAAAGATAGAATCCAGAGAAATCCAGACAGAGAGAAAAATTTCAAAAGGCAACCTTCCCTCAAAATACTTTAAGTAGGATTTGGTGAATATTTTAAAGTACTGTTCAGTAGTCTGTGCACTCTAAAAAAACCCCAACATTCTAAAAGTTGCTATCGGGGTGTAAATGGATAAAATTGGTCACATGGAAAAAAGAATGGCTGAAACTTCAGGACTCTCTTAATTTGTGTATGAAATGGCAGAGGGTCATTGGACAAAAAAAATTGAAGTATGACCATGATATATATGAAGAAAAAGAGAAGATAATTAATTGGAATGAGAAATTGAAATCAAAATGTTGAAAGGTCTTGAGTAAAAGTGAGTAGATCATATATCCAGCCCAGAACCCTGAAAGAACTGGCAAACGAAATCTTCATTCAGAAAGAAAAGGTTTAAAGTCTGTGCTTGAAGTGTGCAATGGCATGAAACTGGAAATAGGAAAATGCAATGCCCTTATGTAGAAAGATAAGTGTAATGGGAAATAAGAAATCCGTGGATCAAACCTTGGAAATATGTTAAGAATTAATAAGAAAATAGGCATTGGAGAGACTGAGAAATAGGATATTACAGGGGTTTATTGAATGTAGATGCTGTAAGGATAACCTGATTGCTTTCTGTGTTTTTGTTTGGCTGGTTTTTGTTTAGGTATTTTTTTCCTATACAAAGGAACTGAATCTGATCTTATCTAGTCAGAATTATGTGATTTCATTTATGAAGCTGTGAGAAGAATTGAGGAATTACTAGCTCTGTGTAGGAAGATGTAGATTAGCAAAAAGCATGACATAGTTGAGAAGAAGGTTGAAGTTAGACCAAAAGAAGAAGAAAAAAAGGAAATGTTAGAACAAGAATTTTTGGATTTTAAAATGATTAGTGGTGGATTTTTTGAAAAATTAAAGTTAGGAGCACAATTGTATGTTGCTATTGTGAATAATCCTGATGCTGGAACAGAGAAAGAGGAGCTGGTGACACAAACACAAGGTATGGCAGTTATAGAAATCAGCTTAGGAATATTATACATGAGGAACAAAATATCAGAAGAGTCAGGGTAACAGAAACATGGCAAAATGAGCTAGTGAGTCAACTCTTACACCAAGAATAACTGCAAATAATTTCTGCAGTGTCCTGGCATCTTACTGTCCAGAGCAGAAAGAGAAGACAAACTATTTGAACATATCTGTCAGTCCCCAAATGACTGTGAGCCACTGATATGATGCCATCATTGGAGAGTCAAATGTTCTCTTTGGATATATCAGGAGACATATGGGAGTGTTAATAGCATAGTTGTGGGGAGGTGTTGTTTGGAATACTGTGAGTCTCACCACCTGCAAGAAAGACAAATTCAGATGAGAGCAAAGAAAAGGAAGATTGCTAAAATGATTAAGAAAGTGGATATCTACTTGTAAAAGAAGAGAGTCTAGGCTGCCTAGCCTGCCAAAATATAAGCTGAGGAGTCAGATGATTAATACCTAGAAATAAAATAGAAGAATAAGCACCACAGTAGGAAGAAAGCTGTTTAAACTCTAGGACATTGTTGACAAAAGGATAAAATGGATATTAATTTCCCACAATTAAATATATGCCAAATGTGGGAAACTTTCGTATTATGCCAGTAAAAATATTTTACAACACTGAAAATTCTGTAAAGCTACAGTCAAGAAAGATTTAATCAACCTGAAGTAGGTGCAGGAAGGAATTACTAGATGAATAGTGGAATGATTAATTTATTGCTCAAGAGACACTAGAAGGAAACTTGCCTTAACTAGCCCAGCAAAATAAAGATAGGGAGGGAATATTGCTGAAATGTGCTAAGAGAATAAAAATCAGGGAAGAAGAAGAGACATTTTAAGCCAAAAGAAAAATGGTATGAAAATAAATAGATATGAACTGTCTATGAATAACTTTAACCTTGAAATGAGAAAAGGCTTCCTAAATATTGGAGTAGCAGTGATAAGAACAGCAAAATTAGTGAATTTATTAGTGAACTATAGTGACATTACTGAGAGACAGAAAAATTAATGCTGTTTGGTAGTCACAAGAGATTGCTATTTCTAATAGCATGGAGTCAGTGGCTTAGGTGATCTAAATGGACAACTTAGATCAATTTGTTTTCAATGGATTCAGACACAAAGGTCAAGGAGAAGAAAGTGGCATCCATTTGATATTTTTCTGTACATTGCATTTCCTTGAATTTCACTTGCCCTAAATTCCTGTTTAAATTCTATTCCTTATGCAGTCAGTAAAGAATCAGAAGTGTCCTGGCTCAGCTGCAGAACAGATAATGGTTTTGTGCACAGGACAGGGGTATAGGTCCTACACAAACTTCACAGCCCCATTATATCTATTAGAATCTACACTGAAGGTGCAAAGCAAATGTCTTTCCCTACTTTTCTAAATCCAGGAGCAGCAATAAAAATTAGGTCACTTCTAGTGCTTTCCCTGTATCATCTACTTTGGATATAAAAATGGTTAGAACAGGGGGAGAAAGAAGGATAAGTGAAAAAAACAGCTTATGTTTTGCAACTTTCTGTTCTTCCAATGCTTTATGACACAAAATGACCCAATAAAAGTAACAGATTCCTAGTTTTTGATGCTGGCATAATATCCTCAGTCTAGTCATGAACTTTTAAAAATTCACAAAGAACTATGAGTCTCTCTTTTACACTGTTGTCATATTTGCGTGGCAGGAACTTTTGATCTCAATTCTAATCCAGCACAGTTCAATGCTGAGATTCAATAAATGTACAAAAGCAGAGTGTTTCCATTAATTTATTGGATCTCTCTGGAAATATTCCTTACATTTTCTGAGATTTCCAAGCCCTTGCTTATGCTCAAAGTATAAATAGAAATTTTTCTTCTGGTGCTTGAGCACTTTATCTTTGAGGAACCCAGACAAACACATTAAAAATAAGTGTGAAGAGAAAGAAACAAAAGTTTTTGATACTTTAAAATGAAATGTTTTGATGCCATACTGGGTTTTCAGATATAGTTTCATGCAGATCGCATTCCTGGCACTGATTTTCTCTCTATAGGCACAGTGGACATGATGATAAATTTATCTTTCAGTTGCTTCCAACTGCTATACTTTATTTACCTTAAGAAGCAAGGGAAAAAGGTCTTCTCATGAAAACACAGGCCATAACTCTATTTTTGCCAGCTGCTGGACTTGTAGAAAGAGGCTTAAAAAGAAATCAAATATTATGTCAATGACAGGATGATTCACTGGGATCCACTGTTTTTTAAAGGTCAGGCACCAGCCTGATTTATTTCTCTTTTCTTGAGTGATACAACAGAGTGAATAAACTGAATAGAAAACCATTGCTCTAATTGCTGTATGGGGACATATAGTTCATTGCAACCAAACTTTGGGCATATTTCTTTCTCTGGTTGACCTTTTCCTGTGGCTTTTTCTTTCCCCCCTCTGGTTTATTCTTCAATCATGGTAGCCAATTATAATTATCCCATACAGGTCACCTGCGTTTTCCCCCTGTGAATCCTCAAAAAATTTTTATTGTTCCTCTTTTTTTTTTTTTTTTTTTGTTTCAACTGGAATTTTGATTACTTTGCTAATTCTTAGTTATATATGGGAGTATATATATGAGAGATGTCTTTCACCCTGAAAACCCCCCACACCCAAGGAATCATTTTACCTATGACTAAATTCAGTAATTTCTGAAATGTTATGTACTGTCCAGACATGCTTGCTGGTCGTCCTCCTGCTGTGGGAAGGAATGAATGAAAGGAAAGTACCCATCTTACTTTCTACTGAAGGTTTATCTGGAATCACTTTTTCTTCTGTTTTTTGCTTTATTTTTCCTTTCACAAACTTGAATCTGATTTTCATGCTACTCCTTGTTCCTTTCAGATTATTTAAGGGTGTTTCTTTCAAAACTCAAGCTTTACATATCCTTTTAGTCAAGTGTACGCTGAACGAGAGCTGTCTCAATCCAGACTTGTATTGGGACTTTCTTGGAAAAAAACCTAATGAATTCTGTCAAGTTCACTACAGTCTGTAGGTTTGCAATAAAAATAAAATACACAAATTAGGATTTATGATGCAATGTCCTGCAAAATCCTCCTAACCTTTTCTTGCATTAAATAAACTGGAGACTGGAGTGAAATGAAAATTGCGTTCATCATTGATTGAAACCTTTCACAGCTCATGTGTCCCAAATGGTTTTATGAATTTCTGTCATTGGAACTGAAGTTTGGAGGAAGGATTAATGAGAAGTTAAACAAAAAAAGACAGGGAAGGGAAAAAAAGGAGAATCAATGGTAAATATAATGCTTACCAAAAAGAAAAAAAAAAATCAAGCTATTATTGCACTTAGACACAGTTGTGTTTAGGAAAAAATCAGCTCTGTGATTCAAAATCTCCCCACTTCTACCTCCATGGTGACTTTGGTCTGGCACCTTCACATGCATTGCCTTTGTCTGAAATATCAGAACTCCAGAGAAAAGATTGGATGTAATTATTAGCTACTACCAGGATGTCTGGTTAGGAATTAAAGAAAGGAAGAGATTGAAAAATACACAAGGTCACAGAAAAAAATATTTAGTGACATCAGGGACAGGGTTCTGAGCCCATGGAACTCAATCCTGTCCTGGAAGTGTAACACTCTTTCCTGCTATGCACCTCAGTGCCAAAAATAGTAGGAAAAGTAAAAAATTATTTTAAATCAGGTTTGTAAAAAAACCCAGAAACTTAATGCCACTATGCCCTAGTCATACAGATTGGCCTTGATTCATATGCATTAATGTTTTATTTCTTCTGGTGCAGAGAATTTATTTGCAGAGCAGGTACATTTCATCCCTTTCATGTTTACAAACTGTATGTATAATACCATTTACACTGCAGAGATTTCTTTTTTTCCTTTACAAAATCTTTCACCTGTCATGAAATGCTATTTAGCCTCCACAGCAAAGAGATGCTTTCATCTGGTGGTGCATTTCTGAGTCAAGCACCACAGCCATTAGATACTGATTATTAGTCAACTTTGATAAATGATTTTGGCTATAAGCATATGTTATCTAACAAGGCTTAATTTTTAATGTGAAATCTAAGCCATGTTTTGAACCTCACTGGTGTCCAATGGCTTTACATCCAGTATGACAAAAACTCTATGCTACTCATTTAAAAGAAAGCAACAATTAGATTTCATCTTTATATTTATAGTGTCTTAAATCCTCAGACTGAAGGGAATTAACACTGTAATTAATAATGGGAATAGACTAACTTCAGGAATCACTTCAGGACTGTATCCTAATGAGAGAAAAATTAAGACTACGAAGCAGATGGTCTAGGTTACAGTGATGCTACTAGCACTAACTTGTTGGGGAGGGGTCACAAAGCTTTCTCAAGCTTCAGTTTTCTTCTTGCATTACACCAGGTTTTCCTCCAAGTGTACTTAGAGACTCAACATTTCTGAAAAGATGGTTATTAAATATTATTATTTACAGCGTATTTTATTTTTAATAATCATCCTCAGCTAGGAGAGTCTTTCCAGGTGCCATGACCATAATTAAGTAGCACAATACAATAAAGATGAAAATCCCTTTAATTATTTTTTAACAGGGCTTTGGTTGGATTACAGAATGTCACTGAAATAATAACAATATGAAATAAAAGATTTGTTTCTCTTTGTGATTTTCAAAAGCCAGTGATCTGTAACTGCCTGTTAGCTGTTACAGAGTTGTGTCTCTAGGTATGCATTTAATACTTTTAATATGCCCTTGATTATATGAAAGCTTGATTATTCCAACATCTTTCAGCTTCTGCATGATAATTAAGGCTGTGATAGAAGGAACTGATCTAATTCCAGCTGATGTCAAAGCCAAACCCAGCACTAAATACTGCAGGAAATATTGTAGGTCTTCTAAGTCAGTGTTTCCTGAAGAGAAACTGCGCAGCTCCAAATTGGACAGTAGTGGCCTCTGTCATGGTTTTCCTCTGATGTTTTCCATTATGTTGCAAAGAAGAATTTACTCACCTTTTTTTTTGTTGCAATGATCTATTTGCAAAATTTAGATTTAACTGGTCTCATGACAGAAACCATCTGTTGAAACTTTCCTTTAGCTCATTCCCATTGTTTAACCTTTCAATAATGACTTTGTCTCCTTGTGGTTTACTTATCATGTGGTCTGCAGGACAGAATCGCAAGAGTTAGCACAGGTACTTAGACTCAAGGAGATAACCTGAGACATTCCTTAAAAACTATCTTCATAGGGAAATACATCAGCCAGCAAATACTAGGGAAATAGATAAATAACTAGACAGTGGATGAATACATAAATAGGCAAACAGTAGGACAGATCTATTATTCCATCCTTAATTCCCTGGCAATGCAAAATAGCCTTTATTTAAGAGCCTTTCTAGTGTTTCTGCCATCATTGATCTAAAGTGCCCTGCAGAAAAATCTAGATGACAATAGTCATCAAGCACTATGTATTACCATCAATGGTCACAAAAATTCTCCTCATTTCCTCCCTATCCTACAAAGTCTGAATGATCATGGGGTTTTTTTCCTGCTCTATTTCCCCAGCACTTGGTTGTATTTTTATCAGACACAATAAAAATGACCTGAACAGACATAGGGAGAACTTGGGAAGGGGATAGGATGATGTTATCATAATACCTATATAGACCAGAGCATATTGTTTAGAGTTTAATTATCATTTTCCAGTGCCTGAGGCACTCATCTCATGGACATCTGCAGAATAAATGTCTGAGCTAACATCTGAACTAATCCTACCAGGCTAATTTTGTGGGCAATGAGAAAACATCAGTTAGACATTTGCTTTAGCAAAAGTTGAGTCACATCCTATGAGTGACTATTTTTCCCCATTTGTTATAAAGCTGGAGTGCAAGAACACCCAGTGAAATGGTCACAATGTAGACATATGCAGTCAGATGAGATAAATTCCAACCTCATATGTTCCAGCTATAGGTAGGAGTCTGAGGAAAACTCAGTTTTACCAAGCCTGGATGCAAAAAAAGGGTCACAGTAACAAATCCAATACTGGTACACACTAAGACGTCTTATTCCTGGTTCATTGTTTTTCAAATCTGATTTTGTAGTCAAGAACCTATGGCAGGATCCTATATCCCGTTTATGTACAATAAAAGCCATCAACTAGTCATTAGTGTTCTAGGTGATTTTGGAGTGCCATCTATTCCAGTCTCTTCCTTTAAAGTAGGGATAATACTTTCCTTTTGTTGTACTGTTGTCAGGTGAAGACTATCCATCAGTGTGAGGCACAAAACTGGGAAAGATGTTATTAGCTTGGTTCCACATCTTGTGCTGCAGCATGGTCTTAGAGACAACTTCTAATCACATCTGCAACAAATTGATTTGAGCTGTAAGCATTTTGGAGTATTTCATACTGTAAATGGAAATCTTTCTATAGTGCCAAGCTCTAAAACCTAGTTACATAAAAAATTCTATTTGAAGTGGGGATTTTTCCTCAAATAATACGAATCTGACATTGCTTCTGATTACTTCTCATCAAAGGCTCATCTTTATCTGAGGCTTCTTATTCTCCCCCCTTCTTCCTCTGTCTCTGCATACATTTTAAAGTCTAATTTAGGTTTCCAATACCATACTAAATGTTATCCGTTCCTTTAGACCCTTATTTAACTGTTCTTGTCTTAATTTCATCTCTTGCAATTGTAACTCATTATTCAGGTTATTTCTCACAAGATTGATTTGAGTATCAGGGGATCATTTACTTTTCCACTATAAAAGCCACTTCAGGTTATAAATTCTGACTGTAAGGAGAAAATGTGCTTATCAGTTTTGTCAGCATTTGTGTGAAACAGGACTGGGCTTGTTCTGCAGAGACATTCATGACTGATACAATTTCTATCTTTGTATTTGCTGTGGCTAATCCTGCTGTTGCATCTCCTGTATGTTGAAGTGCAGAGGAAAACACTTGATTTTTGTTGCCATTTTTCTGATGTGAACTGAGTGTGGGCCTGAAGTGAGAGGATCTTTCAATCTCATGCCTGTGTTCAGAGTTGCTGCTTGGGGGAGCAGATGGTTCAGGTGATAACTAGCTATGGCTTATGCTGCTATTGTTGGAAGCAATTATGACTTAATTTTCTGTGTGTTGCATCTTTAAATTTCTAAGTGTGTGGTGGAGGCTGCTGCCATTTTGTGTTCATTTCGGGTAGCATATGTTGCAAAAGGTCCTCTGCTCTCCACCACAGGGACTTTATTTCTTCCTTTTTGTTTGGCTTTTCCTTCATACAATTAAATTTTTGATGGAATTAAGCAGGAAGATCTTTGGGCAAGTAAAGAGAATGTCTATGGAGACTCCCAAGCTGTGTTTCTGGCTTGAAACAAGCTAGATTCATAAGAATCAGTAGGAAAACAAAAACTCCTTCTCAGTTTGCAGATACGAAATTAGAAAATTCTGATCTAAATTGCTTCTGGGCCCTTGATATGTCTTATCAGTTATTTTAGGAATCTCTTCAAGCAACACACGGATCATTGAGTATTGCTTGTCTGATAATCTTCCAGCTCAGGCATTTTCCCAAGCATTAGCAGAAAGGGTTTGTAGGAGTTTAGTTTGATAATAGCATTGGATTTCAAGGGGGAGTCCCCAGATAAATGAAGTGAGCCAGCTTTGACTCCATGATTGCTGTCATTGTAGCTGTTATTTTGCTGGTCCCTCTTGGCTGAACTCAGGATGCTTTCATTAATTTTCATTATGAAGGAAACACAGACTTTGGCCAAGCCTTTCCCAGATGTCATGGACTTTTCACAGTTTTGTGGCAGCACTGAGATATTCACCTGAGTTGCTTTAAGTCAGGGTCTTCCACGTTATAAAAGTATTCCACACAGTTTCTGTCTACCTGCCAAGCTCGAGGGGGCACCACCTGCCCTGCATGCCCTTTCCCAGGACTCCAGGGCTGCTCCACCCAGTCCATGGCCTGGGACCCCATGGCAGTCTCCCAACGTCTGTCCCAGCATCACCCAACAGGGCTGGGCTGCAGCTCCCCACAGCCCTGCCCTGCCCTGCCCAGCCCCACCAGCCCTTGTCCCAGCCTTGCTTTGGCCTCCCCCATCCTCAGGGGACATGCCCAAAATGTCCCGGGCTGGGGCTGCCACAGTGCCCCTCAGGCTGCCACACTCCCTCCCTGCCAGCCCAGGGATGCCCTGCAGTTCCCAGCACTCCTGCTCCTGGGGAGCTGCTGGCCCACACAGTGGCATGGCACCACCCACTCTATCCCTAACTGGAAAGCTGCTCAGTGCTCATGTGGTCTGCACTCACATCCCACAGCAGTCAGGTTTTAGTGCTGGTTTTATATGAGTGATTGCTGGGGAACAGCTGGCACTCATAAAATGAAACACAGAATATCTTGTTAATGACTTGTCACCATTTTTCTTCTTTGCTTTATGGGTCAGAGGAAAGCAAACAGCTTCACGGGTCTGTGCAGAAGGGCCCAGCAGCCTTTCCCAGCCTCCAGATGCTGAAATGACAGTGATTAACCGCAGTGCCCAGAACTGAAACTGCGCAGAGCGCGCTTGCTCTGTGGGAGATCTACTGAGAACGTGGAGATCTACTGAGTGAGAGATGTGGCACATCTGGAGGGGAATGGAAAAGTGGCAGAAAGGTTTGCCAGTGAACATCTCTCCTGCCAGTTACTTGCAGCCTTCAAAATGCCAGTGGCAGCACAGTGGCTCAAAGGGCTCCCTTGTACTGCAGCTGCTGCAAGGATTGGGCTGATGTTAGCGCTGGGGGTAAGTGCTTCAAAGTGCCCCTGAAGCAGACAACCCCAAAAATGGGGGAGCTCTTAAACCACAGGTTTTTTCATACAGGCTTCTGATCAGCTCATTTGGTACTAAGCTGCTGTTTTCCCAGAGAAAGCTCCTGACTATACTAAGCCCCCTGATGTTGCACTGGAAATGCCATCTGCTTTAAAATACAAACGGAACATAACTCTCAAAATAAAAGTGCTTTACACCTATGTCGTGTAAAAGGAAAAGCAGGAAAAATCCACAGACAGCTGTGGATAAAAAGACTGAGCTGGAATAAGAAAGCACCAGGTGTGACAGACAAATCTAAACATTCTCTTAGTCCACTATGAATATTAAGAGATTTCAAGATTGCTGGATTGGCATCTCAAGGAGACAGAAATCTTCTATTTTTTTAGCAAGTGGAGAGAACGGAGAATGCAGAGATCGCTTGCTTGGCTCACCATGAGTAGGCTGCTGCACTGCAAGACAAACCACTGCCTTGAACCAAATGAGTTTAACTAGTCCCTTATTTGGGAGGAACAGGAGCATTCTGTGCATGTCTTCAAATCAGTTATTCAAGTCAGTAGAGGAATAAAAAGGATGTGTCTTATGCTATCTCCCCTCTCTCCACCATCAAAAGTCTCTTTTTAGAGATATATCTCTCTTTGATCATTAGAAAATCTTCCCAAATTAGTGATGTAGGAGAGAAATCCTCTGGCCTGAGCTCAGAAGAGCAGTTTATGTCCTAATTCACCCATTCAAAATCTAATGGGAGACAAATGCCTGGGGGCATTAAGTACTTAAATGCATTTGTGGATCTGAGCTCTTCTTCCTTTTATTAGTACACTAACTCTTTACACTTATCTAGTTTGTTTTGAAACAACATGTTTTACATGGAATGTTATAAAACTAGTGTACAATTTAAAGACTAGGTTAGAAAAGAACCTGAGGAGTCATGCTGTTTTCTTGGGTGTAAAGAAGCATTCAGGCAGCTACTTAAAGCCCTATCATGTGCTCAGTTCAGAGTTGTTTGAAGCTATCAGCTGCATCTGCAACTGTATGTACAGCATATGGCACCTAACTACTGCATTTGAACTGTTGCAGCAATGTTATAGAGATGCATTCCTGAGATTGTTTCCACCCCGTGGCAAATGAGGGATGTGCAGGTTTCTGAGCATAACTCCATCCTAGATTCAGAGATGTCTCCTGTTGAGCCACTCTCTCTTACAGTTATCCCTTGTGCTTCCATTTGTACTGAGCCATAAGCTAGTAAATGCATGAGCCTTCTTTGGTGCAGCAAATGCACTGCTGAACAGGAAAATCAAAAGTACTTTAAAAACTAGGAACATTCAAATAAACTGACCTGTCAAATATGTGAATGCTAAGACTTATCACAAAGCCAAATGGGCTCATTCAATGCTCTGCCAGCTGAGAGGAGCATTAAAGACCAATACCTAATTCCCATCACCACCATTGGGATTACGCTCCCTAAAAAGGGATGTCCATTATTGTTTTAAATACCCATCTGTAGTCAAATTAACTGCACAACTGAAGGTGATGGGGGGTAAAATAGGCTTACTTTGCCTGCCAGTTGCCAATTCATGAAGGCATGTCATCCCACAGGTCTCACATTGTGCCAGCCCCATTCAACACCTGGTATGCAGCTGGGCAGGCAGAACAGAATTAGACACCCTCTTTAATGGGGGAAGAGAAGAGAAGAGGAGGTGATGCAAATGATACTTGCCATTTCAGAATTTCAGAATAATTTATTGCCTAAAAGTGGAGCATTACTTTCCAAAACCTTTGTGTCAGATGCTGAAGGTCAAGGGAAGACTAGATTGTAAACCTTTTCTCAGAGCTTCTCAATTGTTAGCTACAGAGAGATCCTTGATCCCTGAGACACCTGATGTTCTCCGTCTACCCCACAGACAGCATCATTGCCATATGTGGAGGAAAGCCAGACATCTGCTTCAACATGAGCTCTAAAATATTTGATTTCTAGGTTTTTAATTATTTGAGTCCTAGTTTCATGGCTTTTTAGATATTATTGAGTTATGTAGTGAATATACATGTATGTTATGTACTACAGGATATTTAATGACTTTGTATATTCAGTATGTATCTGTAAATAAATTGCATACAGACTGTGTGTATAAAGAGAAAAGAGAGAAATCTATTTAACATTGCTTGCATATATACTCATGATTGGGTCATTGCTCACTTTATTTTGTATTTATTGACATATTTCTTACAAATCAACTTTAACTTCCTTAGACTCCACAAGCAATATTCACAAGTGACAGCAGAGATCTGGAAGTCAAAACATCGTCTTAAGTGCAGCTGGCTCTGAAGTTCAGACCAGATTTCTTCATCTTGCAATGTACCTATCCTGAGAAAAGGACTTATTTTTAGCATATTGCTCATCATTTCTTCATGAATTTCACAGGATCACAATTGTTCTCTTCATATCCCATTTCTAGACAGTCCTGAATAGGAACTATGTCAAAAGTTCAAGAACTCTGACCATAAAGGCTCTCCTTAGATGACCTTTTGGGTCCTCATCTGGTGTCAGAGCTTCATATTAGGCTCTCTGAGGTAGCTGGATTGCTTTCCCAATTGATACATAAGTTCATATATTTTGGTCTGTCTGTGAAATTATATTGCAATTATTTCTGCAATATTTGAGGGTTTAGCTGCCAATAGCTAATGGCTGGGGCAATAAATTATATGACTTCAGTATTGCTTTTAATGGGAACATCTGATATTGACTATGTAAACCAGACAATATTGGCTCACACAGGACTAGAGCTATCCTCTTCCTGGATGTAAAACATTAATCAGCATCTTATTGCAGTGCTCAATCTGTAGGATTACCCTTGAATGGTAAGAGGACAAACAAGTGGTAAGAGGACAAACAATGAAAATGTCCAACAGGAGATTTGTGTTAGTAAAATGTATGATAATTATTATTACGGTCTGTAGCAAAATCTCATTTTGGTTGCATAACTTCAAAAGGCATAGTCTTGTGTTTAAAAACTGAGATGTATTTGGTTATACAAAGACCTCTTATTTTTAGTCCTTTGGATATTTACTTTGCAACAGCCTTAAAAGTATCAATGCACTTACAATCTACAGTGACACAATCATGGACAACCATTGGTTCCATTTTTTGGAACCATCTGTGGACAGTAACCTCTGGTTGTGAGTAAGGGTCCTATGATGTGGACCAAGAAATGTGCAAAGTCTACAAAGCTTCTATCAGACTTGTTTGAAGGAAATATTTCTGTCATGGGTTTTCAGTGCATGGAATATAACACTTCTGCCAGCTTATTCCAAAAGGCTTCAGTGTGCTAACTCAGGTGGTGATGCTGGGATTCCATATGGTTAACCAGACTGGTTCCAGATCTGGCTAACTAGATTTTTCTCTAATAGAAAGATTAGATGTAGGATCCATGAAACTGAAATCTGTGACAGGTTTGAGTGTTTGTGTACATAAGTTTGTGTGGTTTTTGTGGTTTTTGGCTTTGTTTTGTTGTGTTGTGAGGTTTTTTAGTGAATAGGAGTCGACAAACCCTGATGTGTTTTTTTTTGTCCTTAAAAACATCTTTCCTGTCTTTTTGGAAGAAATTTGTAATATATGCCTTTTTCCAGTACTAGACACCTCCCTCAACTGCCACAATTCTTTAAAGATGATGGAGAGTGAACTTGCACTGCCAGCTCCTTCAGTACTCTAATGCTGTTCATTAGTAAAAAACCAATGAGAAGAATTCCTGTCAGAGTGGCAAAGGTATGTGACTGGATGCTTAAATTTACAGATGTCCCTTGGATGTTGAATGTCTTTACTCCCCATCTTGTGAGAACCTGCGGTTGAAATGTCAGTGGTGGTTGTGGTGGACCTGTGGTTGTAAAACTCAGTATATGGATGTTAACATTAACCATATATTAATATTTGAATTAAACAAATTGAAGTGTTTTGTGGTTTGCAAATCTCACAGAAGTGATAGTGATGCATTTGATATGGTTCATTGTCCACAGCAAACCCCAGCCTGGCTTAAAGTGGTATGGAGGTGTGTCCTGGAGAGGACTATTTAGGGAAAGACTGGCTCCTTAGCCCAGAGGATTAGTTAAAATGAAGGAGGTAGATTTTAGTTGTCTGGAGGAAAGCTGTCCAGTGTTGCTAGATTAAAATACTCTGATGTGACCACATGTTTTCTCAGAGTGTTGAAAATATGAATCACTCATCTATGCAACAGTATAGTCCAAAGCAAGAAGCTGGCTGGCATTCAACACATCCCATTTTACACATATCGTGGGTGAGATAAAGCTGATTTTAGAGGAGCCAGCCTCAGTAGTGTTCTACTTGATGTATCTTTCTCCTCCCATCTTCTTCCCCTTCCCTCACGGAGAGTTTTCACATAGCTTTCTTAGTTAAATTGGAAAATTAAATCCTGCAAGTCTGGACTTGTGCCATCATGGGAAGTTATCAGGGCTGTGTTCTCTTCTCAGCTGCTGTGTTTCTCTGGCTGCTCTGTTTTCCCATCTCTGATATGAAAGTAGGACTTGCACAGCTTCTGATGCATTTGATGCTCTGCAGGTGAAAAGTGCAGTGCTGTGAAATGTTGTGACTGTACAGCAGTATTTATGCATCTGGAATGATGAATACATTAAAGTTTAGAGCCTTACCCACCACCCTGCAAGATAATAGGTATGGAGCACTATGAATATAAAGCACTTGTTTGGCTGCCTGATAGAACCCTTGCAAATGTAACAGCTTAGATAATCTAAATATTCCCTTTGGGCAGATACCAAAGATATTTATTTTATCGCTCTTCTGCAGAAATGAACACTGGACCATTAAAATAATTGATTTTTAATGAAATCTGATGGAATTTATACTGTTTTTTTTTTTTTTTGGTTTTCTTTTTCAA
>JAYDZK010000169.1:28605601-28632880 GCA_034509185.1 Euphonia xanthogaster | reverse complement strand
CTCCTTAGGAGGTGGCAGGGAGCCGCAGGCTTCTAGCCAGCTCCCCCCTTTGCTGACGGTGTGCTGGACCTTCTGCCAGGCTCGCTGGGGAGACAGGGGTCTCCCTTAGCCTTTTCACACCAGCGACACCGCCGCAACATCCTTTCTGCATATTAGCACCTTTTCTTCTCCCCATCATCTCTTGCAGCTGCCCCGTGAGTTTCCGGGTGCTAATTTCGAACCTCTTCTAGTCAGAGTGTCTGCTTCTGTGGCTGGCCTTCTCTGATCTTCGTGGTTTTGCCTTACAGAAGTAGGTGAGCCAGCAAAGCTGGTGATGATCCCTGGGATGAAGTCTGTTCACCTAGAATACCTGTGAGCGAGGAGAAAGACTGAGCAAGCTGCTACCGTGGGGCAGAGACTCATCACAGCAACTGATACTGAGCCCTCAGCATGGTCATGACCCAAATCATGACACCAGACCCTGCAGCACGCCAAGCATCCACTAAGAGGCACCATTTTGCACTGCATTTTCTGGGACGTAATACACCTATGTACTGCCAGCATAAAACAGTAACCTTACAGATGAGTAGGGCTTCTCTGTTGCCATACTGCGGGTGGAGAGAAAAATTCTGCTTAGTTTGGTACTTGTATACTTGCAGGCATTTGCCACTCACCTGCTCTCTTGATTCTTGATGGTTTCACCAGAGTTTTACTTTGCCTCTTCCTCCAAGCAACGGTGATTGATTAATAAAGGACACAGTTGTACTTTGCAAAGCCAACATCAGCAATGTTTTCACTCTGTGCACAGTCTACAATCTCAATCAGCTTATTTTGAGCACTGAGTGCAGAGGAATACAGAGGTTGCTAATTGGAAATTGCCATGTCTCTCTCTCTCTTTTATTTTTTATTTTCTTTTTAATGTATGACTGAAAAGGAGGCATTCTTTCTTGTAAAAAAAGCAGAGGCAGGTTTTATTTGCATTGTGTCTTCACAGTGGATAATGGCCAGTTGACTGATGATCACTGAGTGTTTTTGGTAGGAGTGGAAACACAGTAAAGGTCTTCTCCTCACACTCAGGGCCCAGCATAAGAAATTAGAAATCCATGGTTGAAAGGCCAGAATATTTGTGAAGAAACATGGAAGGAAGGATGTTCTAGAAATGTGTCATCTTATGTCTGAGGCAGGTTCAGGTTTTGACTCTTGGTGAACAGGATTTGACTGACAAAGCATACATGTCATGTAATCTGTGCAAACATCAGGGCCCTAACCCCTGCCATTGACTTCAGGCTTCCTCACCAGACAAAGTGGCATTTCTCATTCTGTGAAGTGCCCAAGACATTAATTATCAATTCAAGGTCAGGATAATTTGATTCAGTCATTATTTTCTTACCTACTAACCAAGAGCCACTTCTCTCTCCTCTATCTAGGACAGTCTAGAGAGAAAATCTGAAATGTTTAAGGGAAGAGGAGCACACCTTTGCCACTTACTTTCTAAAGGAAGACAATGGATCTGGTGACCTTGGCTCTCTACTGAGTGAGAAGGAAGAACTTTATTCTTGTGGGCCAAAGGATTACACTGGGGAGCGTAGTCCTCAAAGGGAGTATAAAACCTGCTCTGATTTCTCGTGGAATCAAAAAGTCTTGAAAGATACCTATATCCATGACACATGTAGACAGCCTGTTTTGAAATTTTTATTCCAGGTTTTCCCTTGGACATGTTGCAAAAGGAAGAAGAGAATGAGAGTGCAACAAAGATAGAAAAGAGAACTTGACAAGAAGGTAGGGAATGAAAGAAAGAGGACATTATCAGAAGAAAAAGAATAACATAGTAAAATCCAGTATGTTTACATGTGAAGGTGCAAGTTTAATGCAGGTGGTTAAAGAGAAGCGTGAAGTGAAAAACATACAAGTGGGAAAGACACAAGGCTGTGTAGAATATGGTTCAAAGAGATACTTTAATATTTTCACATTATAAAAGAGAAAAATTAATTTCATTAAAGCTGATTCCAGGTCAATGATTTGATTTTTAAGTGCTGAAGTGAAAGTGGTAAATATTTTTCCAGGTTTAATTTTCCTTTCAACAAATCGGAAGTGTTGTAAAAATAGACTTAAAATTTGATATTAAGGGAAAGAAAATATGACACTTTTGTCAATTTAATGTAAAATATAAACATTTGTTGTTTGGAAACTTTGTAAGCCGCATTACAGCATTTTTCAGAATGGTGTAACACGATGTGTTTGGCACTGTGGGATGGGTTTTTTGCTTTAAGGAAAAGGAATTCTGAAATAAAGAAATCTGCAGCCAAAAGACATTCTCGTCTTGCACAGCGCCTTAGGTGCTGCAATCACTGTGAAGCTGAACACTTTCTGTTTGCTGCCTTTGCTCAAAGCTCGCTGTAACTGTTCACCAGGGCTCCTGTGGCAGGGCTTTGAGCTGTGAGGGCAGTATTTTCAGTTGTTTTATTCTGTTGGACACATAGAGTCGGCCTCACATTCTTATACCTTCAAGCCCCTATACTGTTCATATAGACAGTTCTTAGAGGATGCAGTTCCCATTGGCATGAAGAATTTCTTCCTACACCTTTGCTACAACTCATCTTATAAATTTTAGTTTTTATGACAGAAACACAAAGCTTAGAGCATAGCAAAGCAGGCAGTGGTCACCTACATGCCTGGTCAGGATTTTCCAGTGAAACACCTGCACCAATGCTTTGTGCCAATCTGTGTGCAATGCCTGTGGCCAGCTAAGTGTGCCAGAGTCAGCATGAAGAGCATCACGAGTGGGAACAGCCCCTAAGACCTGCCAGAGATTGTAATGTAGGTATGAAGTGTTGGGGGATGGCGATGAGGATGAGGATGGCTGCCATCACTGTTATAACCTGCAGTGGTGATGGAGACTGCAGAAGGGAATGCTTGCCTCACAGTGATTCCCAGCTGGTCACAGGGAGAAGCCTTCTTTGGCTTTTCCCCTGCTTGTGTCCTTCTACTCCTATTGTTTTTAATACCCTTAGTAACTCTGAAGTTGGTATATATATCTTCACCTCCAGACCCCACTAATAAAACTTTGTGCATTGAGCCTGTCTCAATGCTCTTCACACAACACTTATTCAAATTCAGTGACACTTAGTAAAAGTTAGCATGGTAAATGTGATTTATTGCAAGGTTGGCTTACTTAGAACATGTCAAACATGCCTTTGTCAAATTCTTCTAGGCTTGATTAGAGTTTTTATCCCACAAGATATAATAGGCACCCAAAAATTTCTCTGTCTTTAATGTGGATTCTGTGTCATTTATTCCGGTTGTTTTCTCCCTACAAAGAAAGAATTTTAGAGAGAATCCTTGAGAGAATAATTGGCAAACCTGTACTGTCACAGCCTCAAGTGCCAATAGGTAGATTGTCAGGAAAGATCAAACATGAAATGCAGAGCCAAAAGAGCAAGATACTTCTTACTCTCACTGTTGGTTGCTTGCCCCCATACATTTCCACAATATCTTAGATTGAAACAATTTTTTTTGCATAAAATCTAAGGTCTCTAAGAGTATGATTTTATTCCTTGGCTACAGTGGACTAATATATATCCAGTTAACGGCAATAGAAAGCAAAATGTTGTTAACTAGAACCAGATTTTGGGTCATCTCCAAAAGATTTAACTATCTTTGTTGCTGGTGGACATCCAGAGAGCTTATGTGACCTGTTTATGGGAGACTACATCAACATAATTCTGTAGAAGACACCCCTATACACTGCTGGTGGAGCAGAAAGGATGTGTATCCTCCCCCTGCAGAGGGAGCTTAAATGACTAATCTATGTTAGGTACTAAAGTTTTAGATGGCTAAAAGAAGGTAAAATTAATCCCAGCCTAAGTGCTCTGCTTCTCTTTATTGTCTGTTTTTCTAACAGTGCTCTTGCTGTAGCCTTATGTAAAGAGCATGCAGCAGCACTGTGTCCTTGCAAAAGTGCTCTCTCCCTGAAGTCAGTGGGAGGTTTTGATTGCTTTTCACACCTGCAGAAACAAGCCTAATGTGCCTTCTTGTTTGCTACAAGCAAGAGTATTAACTAGCAAAGACAGATGCTGCTATCACAGCAGCAGAACATGTTCAATGACTCGGCCTGTGGACCTTCCCATGCTTCTCATGGCTGCCCAATTCCCTCCCCACCCTGGCTCTGCAGGAGATCACACTGTAATTATGCATGCATGTTTATTTCCACTTCCTAAGGTAACCAGCTATGGATCTCTCTCACAAAATAGTTGTCACCCAGGGAATAGAAGTGGAGCAGCATTTTGGTCATGGTCGGGTACACCTCATTAGGTCCACAGCCTTTGGCTCAGCTCCTGCCAGCATAATTGGAAGTGACAACGGTACTGTTTTGCCACATAGCAGTCAGCATTGGCAGGAACAGTTAGATCAGAGGGACACACAAGGAGAGCGAATCAAAAACATTACAGAGACATAATGAGATTATTGAATAAGTAATACCTCCAGAAGGGTGTGTCTTAATTTTATTAAGAACCGTTGAGGACAATCGTCTATCTTAAATAACAGATGTCTGACCATGTAATTATGAAGTGCCAGTTAAAAGAATTAGCAGCAGACCACAGAAACTTCCAAAATCAGTGGTAAACAGAGCTAAATGGAAGAGACAAACTGATCTTCCATTTAATTCTCTTCTGTGAATCCACCAGAAATACCTGCATGTGTGGACTTCTTTTTTAAAGTTGTAAATAAAATTCAGTGAACTGTTCACTGGTGTGTGAAGGGGTCACCCTGGCTGGATGCCACATGCCCACTAAAGCTTCTCTACCACTCCCCTCCTCAGCTGGACAGAGAAGAGAAAATACAAATTATAGGCTTGTGGTGGAAAGAAGGGCAGGGAGAGAGACCACTAAGCATTTACTGTCACAGGCAAAAGAGATACGAGTAGGGGGACATTTATTACCAACCACATCAGAGAAGGGTAACGAAAAATAAAACTGAATCTTAAAACACCTTCCTCCCACTCCTCTCTTCTTCCAGGTTTTAATTTTACTCACGATTTTCTCTACCTCCTCCTCCTGCAGCTGCCCCGAGGAACAGGGAATGGGGGCTGTGGTCAGTTCATCACACTTTTTCTCTGATGCTCCTTCCTCCTCAGGGAGAGGACTCCTCACACTCTTCCCCTGTCCCAGCGTGTGGTCCCACCCATTGGATACAGTGCTCCACAAACTTATTCAAACCTCAGTCCTTCCCACAGGCTCCAGTTCTTCATGAACTGCCCCAGAATGGGTCCCTTCCACGTGGTTCAGCCTTTGGGGACAAGCTTCTTGAGTGTGGGTCCCTCATGGGGGTCACAAGTTATGTCAGCAAGCATGCTCTAGCGTGGGCTCCTCTTCCGTGGGTCCTGCCAGGAACCTGCTCCAGTGTGGGCTTTCCACAGGGTCTGGCTGCAGCTGCCCAGATTTTCCCCCCTGCTCTGAAATCTGTTATCCCAGAGGTGCTACTACTGATGCTGCTGGGCTTGGCCTTGGCCAGAGGTGATTCCATCTTGGAGCTGGCTGGCTTGGCTCTGTCAGAGATGGGAGACTCTTCTGGGAGCTTCTCACAGAAGCTGCTCATGAAGTCCCCTCTTGAAAAGACCTTGTCACAAGAACCCAGTAACAAGGGGTCTTCAGCCAGACTTGTAAGTCCTGTTGGATAGAATTTATTGTCAAACTAAAGAAGGGGGTTATATTTAGCTTACAATCACAGAGCACCTGTGAACCTGCTGCTAAAATGGTCAGAGATGATACAGAAAGCTAGGCTGACATTTCTCTAATCCAGTGTGATGTCTGCTGTATTCTGTAAGCAATCTCATTTGACCTTACTTGTGCCACTTAACATATGATCTTGGGGTCATTTTGATATTAAAGGATCACAACAGGCAAAATGTTCAGTTCTTCCCTAAAATATGGGAAATTTTCTGAAAAATGTTGTAGATTGATTTAGAAGTAAAGTGGTCAAGTGTGAACAAAATCCTGGAATATTTTGATCATTTTTTCAGGATTATTCTAAGAATTTTTGTCTTGAATTTGACAACAGCATTTTCTCCAAACTTCATCAAGTAATACAGTTAACTAAGTTGTGTTCCAGTAATGTGTTGTACCACTACTGGATGCCATTCAGAAGTAAGATAGAAGTTGATGCCTATCAAAAGGACTATAAAATCTGAATATGATACTTAAAGGGTTTGCCTGCACAACTTGCAACTAGTTTAATTATATTATTAATTAATTATATCATTATGTACAGAGTTCTTCAATCAATGTGTGGACTGACCAAAACATATGCTAAACATTAAATTTCTGTTAAGTTTTGCTGCATCAAACCACATGCACAGCACACTGCCAAAACTGTAATGTGGCTGATATAGTCTTAAGGGGCATAAAAAATTAGAGCTTTTGGAAGTACAGCATTTCTTCATGTCAAAGATGGCATTGAAACAAGTAGGATTGATTAGTCATATGGATGTCTTTATTAGTACTTCATAGGAAATAGATTTCTTGTTCTATGAAAATTTAATACTATAAAAAGCATTCATTTCCAACTGGAATATAAAAGAAAACCATTCTTCAATTTATTTTGCATTGTTGAGTTGTATTTTTTTCATTTCATAATGGAAGAAAACACCTGTTTTAATGGAAGATTATGCCTTTTATTTGTGAAAAGAAGCTGAAATGTCCTTTCATGACAGCTTTGCTGTATTTTCCTGAAATATTGTGCAAAAAATATGCCTCATGACGAATGGCCTACTCACATAAATATTTTTTATTTTATTAATCAGTAATTTCTGACTAGAAATGGCAAAAAATACCCTATTTCAGTCCTAGACAATATAACTCATACAGGTCTGGGATAATTCCATTAGTTTTAATTGATTCTGATTTTACTATTGAAAAGAATTCAGTATCATGTCTCAAAATTTGTTTGAAACTGTGTAAATCCTTCCAGTTTCCTGACATAACAGTGATAAACTCACTGATGAACATCTATTTTTGCACAAGAACTGGAAAGAGAAGGCATTTTTCCTTCCTCTTATGACATATTCAGAATCTGTAGTCTCTGCCTTTACTATAGTGTTTCTCTTCCTTTTTATTTGCTTTTATTCCAACCTTGCTTCAGTCTCTTGCATGGCACTTGGTTCACTGTTCCCCCTTCTTTGCTCCCAAGCATTAAAAAGGCAAGGAGAGCTTTCATTTTAAAAGAGTTGAACTGTGGGTGCAAGTAACATGGAAAAGTGCACCCTACTCTGTATTTGGTTTAGGGAGGCAGGTACAGGGCTTGACTTCATTTGGAACTGTTTCTTTTTTAGTTTCTCAAAGCTAGAGACTGGCATCTTTGTTCCATTGTTCCCTTATGTTTTCCAGTGTGCTTCATTCACCAGGAAAAGTGGGCATTTGTAAGGCAGAACCAGCAGCTGTTTGGAAAAGAAAAAGCAAATATTAGCTCTGCCAAAGGGCCATTATATAGGTGGAAAAAGGGAAAGTAAGCACAATTAGTGCCTCACCAACTCGAGGGCTACACAGCCATGGTGGGTCATGACCATTGGGTTCAGGACAGCCTCTCAGGGAGCAGTATATGTGCAGAAAGTAAGCAAAATAATGATGAACTGGATAAAAAGTACAGGCTCCTGAAATACTAATGACAGACTTGCTCTGCAGCTCTTTTCTGCTTGTTTTGTTGCTCCCATGGCAAGACAACCACCTAGGAAAGTCAAGAATGAAATGGATTTTGTCTTTGGAGCTGTGATGTAAATGGTGCTTAAGAACATTTTGCCTCAGATTTGTCCATTACTCTTATGTACTCTTCATCTCTGTAGAACGATTATGAACCCAGTGCTATTCATACTGACTTCTTTGCCTACCTGTGTCTTTTCTTGCCTTCAGAGAATCCTGCAGTTTTTGGTACCTGTCCTGATTTTTTTTAATTTTTTTTATTTTTTTTTTTTTACTTTGTGCTGGGGCTATCAGAAAAAAAAAAAAAGACTGCCTGCCAAAGTGCCATCTCTCATTTAGGAGCGCTGTTTATTTTATCTGGCTGTAGACGCTCTCCTTGTTCCCTGCCTTCCCCTAGCAAGTGAGAAAGGCAGCCCTTTCCTCTGAGCCATATTTCACATGCGATAAATCTATCTCACACAAGCAGCAGGAAGGGATTTGTCTATGCTGTGTCTCTAATCTGGTCTAATTCAGAACAGATGGCTCAGGGAGCTGTGCATGTGGCCACCTGCAGTACCAGCCAGACTGTCCCCATGCCAGTGTTTGCTCCCGTCAGCCTGGCAATCCCCATCCACCCATGCAACCGGAGGGGCAGGAGGCTCCTGTGCTGTGTGCCCCTGCAGGAGTCCACAGAATCTTTTCACATGCCTGCCTTACTTAATTATTTGTAATCTTGTGGGAGAAGGTAGTTAACCTTAAACCTCATTCTGTCCCTTAAAATCCGATGAGCCGGAGGGTGTGGAGGAGGGCTGCTATCCGGTTAGCGGCTTAGCGCGCCGGGGCTGGAGCCCGCAGGGACACAGGCAGCTGCAGGTGCAGGGTGTGATGCTCAGCTGGGACACACCGAATTGGCAGTGAGAAGTTAACTTTCTATTTGCCTCTTGAAGAGTTGGGTTAAACACACCCTAGGAGTAGCTGACAGTGGGTTTCCCTAGTAGGGCCTGCGCAGGGCTGGCTTCTCTAGTGGGTCTCATGGAATCTCCAGTTTAAGTGTCCTGTTTAAGCAGACTGTCAATTCTGCCAGGTGTTGTAAAAAACAAAGTCAACAGGCTTTATTCTGAAGGGAGAAAGGATGTAGTTTCCTTCTGACCCAGTCTGACACACAGGATGGAAGGCCTTAAGCTTTCAAAAATCTGAGCAAGGGTCATCACAACCCAATCACAAGATATTATGGTGCTAAAATAAAAAAATTGGCATTTGAATTACATTCTGATCTTCAAATTTAGTCAAGAGGGTTTTTTTCTATAGTCTGGAGGGCTAAAAACTTTTTTTTTTTAATGGAAGCTGACAATCTGTCAAAATAATTTAAGTATAGGACCTTTATGAAAGATACCAAATATAGCAGTGTCATGATAAAAATCACTGACTTCGGATCCATACTTTGCCTTGAAGCACAAAGAGTGACAGACCTCAGAATTTTCATGCGAGCAAGAGCAGTTGCAGATCCCGTCATTATTTACCTAAACGAAGCATATAACTCTTTTACCAAAATGTTTTCAGCTAGAAATCAACCTAATTAGTGGATTCAGACTGCAGACTTATTCTGTCCCCATCAATCCAGTATCTAAATGGCTCATAAAATTAAAATATACTAAAAATTTCAAGGTCACTGTCTGTTTGCACTAATTGAAGTAGACTCTCTTTTCTATGAAGAGCTATTTGCTTTTATTTTTTTTTAACATGTGATTCTGCACTTGATTTTGCATGTGATCTGTTAATGCTACAAGTTTATGGGGTGATCATGTTCAAAAGAGATAAGATTTGAATCTGAAATCAGGGTAGTTTGTGGTTTTGGTCATTAATCAGTGTAAGGTCAGCTATTAAAAAAAATATATTGGTATTTAATACATAAATCCTTCCTGCTTGTATCTACTTAAAAGGACACATTGGCAGTATATAGGCATGAGTATATACACATTCCCCACACAGCAGGCAGAAAGAAGAGCAGAATATCATGCTAAAAGGTGTATTTGACAAAAGGATAAACTCAGTAATTAAGTATTCAAATTCCAATGCACCAGGTGGGGATAAGCTTAGAAACCCAGCACCAAATTAATACATTTATTGCTATTGAGTTTAATTTTACTCTTCTGCTCCACAGTGGGGAAGGGAAGAAAATAATGGGAAGATCATGTAAACCAATCCTGCACCCGTAGGAAGATAAGTTTGCTTACCGTGTCTCATCTTGCTGTATTCTCATTTCTCTGATTCACACTGGTCTTGCAGAAAAAATCTAATCCTAATCCCTGATGTTTTTTATGCATCCAGTCATTACAGAAAGAAGGAAACCATACCAAAAGGGGCAGTGTCTGAAGTTCTTCTCTTTTGGAAAGGGGGGGAAATGAAGTGTAGTGAATAGTCCCTGATTTTCAGTTAGGAATTAATAGCGTGATCAGCACTAGAGACAGACAGCTGCTTGTACAGTGTCTTTGCATCCAGCCTCTCTGCTTGGACACCCTCCCTTTCTGTAAGCTTGGCCATTTTACTTTTTTTTTTTGGTGAGAAAAATGAAAATTCTATGTCTGTCACTGAATTCTGACAGAATTATTAGATAGATGTGTGCATGAATGTAGATATGTACAAGCTTCTCTGGACAACCTGTTTCTGTGTCTACTTCACAATAAAGAATTTTTCAGGACTTTTTTGGCTTTTTTTTCCAGACATTTCCAAATTGCCTGTATATTTTCACAGGCTTTTTGAAAGACAGCAATCAAAACCCTGCATGTACTTTTTTCTTTCACAACAAACCTACAAAAAGCGTATCCTAGAAAGAAAAGGAGTGGTTTGAAATCTCCCCTGGAAGGAATAGAATAGTTGCACTGTCAGTACCTGGATCAATGCAGACCTATGTGGTGTCTGAGCCTTCAGTTTCAGACAGAGAATATATAGTCATATAAACATATCTACCAGAGATAAGATGCACAATAAATTGAAACAGAAATTTTGTATGTGTGTGAAAGAAAAGAGAAGAGAGATCAATGAAGAGGCAAGGACGTGCTTCATTTCTGTCAGTTCTTACTGTAAATTTGAGGAAATCAGCTGTTGCCACCAGTGATCAGAGAACTATGTGTAAATTCAGTTTTCAGACAGCTTCAGAACTGTGTAATGGTGAGACAGGAATGGAGACAATTGCTCTGTGTACTTTCAGTGCCTGAGATTTATACAGGCAGTCAGCCATTGACTGATGCCTGAATGGAACTCATATATGTAAACTATTGAAGAAATGTAATTTCACAGAAGTTAAAAATCTGGTGCCATGTGGTGGACTGCAAAAAACCAAGCCTTGTTTTTTGCCTGCTTCTTATCCCACATACATGGAGATATTTCCACATACTCTCCAAGGTTTTCTGCAAGACCAGCACTGCCAGGCCATTGATACCCTGCTATTATGGAGACAAAATTCAGAATTCAGCAGAATTTTAAAAATTGCAGATTATCTCCTGCAAATCTGGGTGACTTCCTTCTGAGACAAGCAGAAGGTCTGAACAAAATGTGTGGTATATGAATTCACTGAAAAAAGGTCTCATTTGAGTAGTATTTTTCTAAATGCTGTAGTATGTCTGCACCTTCAGATAGGTCAAAATTTATTGAAAAGGAGACCAGGTCAATACATCTACTGATTTGGGTTTTTGTTTGCTTACTGGAGCAGATGAATGTTTGCTCTAGGTCAGCAATTTTATTCAGGCACCTTAGGCCAGATTCTTTAATTTGAATAAATTGAAAGAATTATTCAATTTGAATAATTGAAGTTCAGATCATACCCATATATACAAACTGAGAAGTGGCCCCAGTTCCTCTAGCATTTCTTCTCAATGTTTTAAAAGAACTCTGCCTTTGAGGGAGAGGGCAATACTGCCAGAAATAAAGTGTGAGTGACGTAAACCTTGAATACAGACTAATTTAGATGTTTTTATAAAGTCTTGCAGACTTCTCTCCACAAACCATTAAGTCCTAATTGCCACGCTAATGTTATTTTATATTGTAAGTGCAGCTCCCGAGTCCTGATGTTATGGCACCCAGCGGAATTAAAGCAGGCACTTAGCTTTACCACCTTCTCTGCTGTAACCTTTTCAATCTGTGATTATTATTCTGTCAATGCACACTTGTTCATTATTACTTAAAGGTGTCATCCCTTCCTCCAGGAAGACACGCTGCTGTGTAAATTAGGGCCATAACTAACCTGGCTCAGTGCTGAAGCAAGCGCCTTTCTTCTGACAAGACATGAATTAAGGGCTTCTTTCCTCCCAGTGGAAGGAGCCTCTCTCCTTCATTCCTAATAAGGGCAATGCTGAGGTGGTTTAAAAGGCTCTTTTCTGGTAAAGGGGTTTGATCTGTGATAATCTCCTATAATCTGGATACTAGGAGCAAACTGAGTATTAGGTCTGGATCACAAATCCACTCTCAGCCTTTTAAAAATAATTTATTTATTTCAAAACTCATTTGAATACATTGCCTTCCTTTTCCCTTCCATAAAGGACATTAAGGAAATGCCTTTCAAATTTGATTAACTAATATTAGTTAATCCCACTTCTGCTAATTGCATTTCTCCTTCAGGAATTTCACAACCCTTTTAGAAACTGTACAGTATTGGGTTGCAAACTACATGCTATAACCCCACATCAGCTTCTCAGCTCATTCTCTTGCTCTGAGTGTAGATGCAGCACAGTTCAGGAAACATTATTATTTCCATTTTAACTCACCATTAAAGCTCTTAGAGTTACATTTTCCAGATAAATCATCTAATGAATTTTGTTTTCTTTCTATTGTGTTTACATAGCGAATCTTAAGTCTCGTTTGCAGATATTTTTGCAGAAGGAGGTTTTATTCTAGGATTTGTGATTATATTGCTAATTTCAGCTGTTACATTCCCTATAGAGCTATTTGTGGTAAAACTAATGTTATTACTTCTAGTCCCTTACTGTACCAGAACAATTTTGTCTATGGCCAAGTGATGAGGAGGACAAGACAAACAGCAAATAATGAGTGGAGAATACTTGTACTTATTTGGGAGTACTGTACCCTAATACAGGCAGGGGTATAAAACCATTCCTCATGCATGAAAAGTAACTGACAAAGGTATTTAAGAGTTGAAGACAACATGGAGTGAGCAAACCACACCAATACCACACACATTTTGAGTCTGTCGGGGTTGTCACCAACAAAGGTAGTAAAGAGAGTATCATTCCTTCATCAGCTGCTTTGTATCAGGTGAAAAATAACAAGGGACAAAACACCCAAGGGAAACGATTATCATTGTAGGAAAATATCCCCCCGCTCTTTTGGGAAAGACTGCTGACACAGAAGAATTCAGATCTACCTCTGTTCAAAATATTTGGGGTTGAAGTTTTGGGCAGAAAGCATATGTGAATATTTCTGCCCATAGTTATTTCATACTTAGCTCTTATTTTCCCACTCTGGTTTGTATTAAGGGTATAAATTCTTGAATGACTGGATATTTATTTTAGTGGATTTTCAAAAACATATGGTTTCTGTATGGGATTTCATTTTGAACAACAGTGTGGCCCATTTATATATACCACAAATAATATGGATAATGGGAACATGCCACACTGCATTCTACATTTATGGGAATGAAGTTATATAACTACATAAAATAAATATTTACAGCAATTAGCTTACTAAACATATAGAGCAGATACTCAAAAATATTCAGGAGAGGATAAGGCACCTGAAGAGTAGGAGATCCTCTCTTCACTAAAATCCAGGCCACCTGTAGTGGAGATTAATTCTGAAGCTCCTCACTTGGTATCATCCATATTAATGCCAGATGCAATTTAAACATGGTGTCATTAGTAGCAAATCTAACATATCTGACATAGCAATACATTTTAGCTCTTTGAAAACTGGCTTACCAGTTTTCACCATAGACATTCTTAATGTTTATGCTTTGCATCCTACTGGAAGCTTGGTAAACCTAGGGGCTCTGTTTAGTCTGTATTTATGGTCAATTGTTTGCTGTATGATTGTTCTGGAGAAATCACACTGAAATGGCCACCCCCAAATTATTAATTAGGAGTGAAAATATAGCAAGGGCCCCAGTATTGAACTGAGTTCATGTACCCATTGAGAGAATACGAAAGGATGATAACAGATACATCTCCAGAAATTTGGGTCCTCAGTTTGTGAGTGATGAAAGATCTCATTTCATTTGGTTGTCTTGTTACACTGAAGAATTCAAACAACTGTAATTGTAATCATCAATTGCAATTACAGTTGTAATTGTAAGTCAGTGCAGTCAGCAGCAAAGCTGCAGCAGAGTAACTGAGAATGGAGCACGGCCAGAAATCACATCAGCCATGTTCATTCTCCAGTCGTGTGCAGCTACTTCATAGCACTGACTGGGCTGGTGTGTACAGCAGATAGAAAACAGCCTCTCGCCCAAAATCAAATGATAAATCAGTAAAGAAAGGAAACAGAGAAGGAATGAAATCTCATCAGGGGATGGGAAAGCGGGCTGGAGGGTTAGGAGAGAAGAAGAGGAGAGAAGGTGATGAGTCCTGGAGGGCCAGGCTAGAGATGAAAGTTCCTTCCATTTCAAATAAACTCAAGTTCTTTCAGGCTGATCTAAATGGCAGAAGTGGGGTTCCCCCTCTGGACTGCCTTTCTTCAGGATTCTGTACCCTAAATTCCTCAAGGAGGGAAATGTTCCTGAACCTTATTCAGATTGTGCTCAGCGGTCTTTGTAAGGGAAATACAACCCGGGTGGCTTTGCCCCTCAGATTCTGGTGGCCCAGACCAGCAGTAATGCTCTGATTTGGGCACCCAGCAGGTACAGAAAACTGTAGCCCAGAAGCTGCAGCCAAAACTGTATTGCTCTTATCTGCATTCATGACTTCTAACCAGTGCTACCCATTAGTCAACAGGCAGTGTATCACAGGCAGCTACATTTCAATCAATTTTGGGTCTGTGCAGTCATTTTGGATGTGCTTGTGTAGCAGCCCAACCATACAGCAAGCTGAGGCTCTCTGGCAGCTGTTAAAAGCATTTGTACTAATGGCCTCAGGCCTGTTTGCATTTTCATGCACCTGCTGAGCTTGGAATTGGCCTCACAACTTGATTTTAAAGGTCCACAATCCTGCTGGGGTTTCTTCAGTAGAAAGCCATCATTTATGGTCTTCTATTAATCAAGAAAAAAAAAAAAAAAAAAGACAACATCGCTTACTGGCCCAAAATTCAGGAGCGCCAGTTTCTTAGGATCAAATTGGTGCTATATTGAGTGTTTCTTATCTGATCTCCAGATATTACACAACCTGGTAGTATGCAATGATCTCTTAGTAGATGAATCTTTTTTTCTACAGAGGTTTTTTATTATATACACATCCAGAGGTTTATTTGAAAACAAGAACGAATAGCTGGTATTTTTTTCTCAAAACTAGGTAAGGAAGTCACTGTTTGAGGTGATGGAGTTTTTGGTTGGTTTTTTTTGGTTTTTCAGTTTTTTTTTGCATTATGGCCCAAAATTTCATATTTTATGAAGTGGCTATGTGTTTTAATGTTGTTGCTATTTCTGTTGCCAAGAACTTTGGTCTGCATTTAGTGATGGTGAAGCACACAGAAGATGCACTGTATCCTTCTTGCAAATGAGCAATATTCTCATCATCACTGCAAATACTCACCTCTCCATTTCCAAGTCCCTCAGGCAGCCCAGTCGCAGATGACAAGAACTATCTTGTTTTAAAGATAAGCTTGAGAGACTCAAAGGCAGGAACTCCAAAAGAAGAAGAAGTATTCAGAGCTTTTTTTTCTTTTTTGTCCTAATTTTAATTCTGCTGTGCTTTATTTTTCAGGGTGTGAATTTTGGAAGGAATTCTTTGCTTCTTTTTGAGGAAGGGGATAAGGATGTGCAGCCCATCAGGCTTTGGGACAGAGTTCTCCCAAGTTTTCCTAAAGGCACTTTCTCTGAAATAACTAGTGTCATATCACAGGATACTAGGATAGAATGATTTATTAGGCATGGAATAGCTGTATCTAACATGTTCCTACATCTCCATGCCTCCTGTCTCAGCTGTGACCTGTGTAGTGATCCCCTTTGAGTGCTGCTTCAGCAGCCTTTGTGCATGACTGTTCCACCAGTGATAGCATGCAACCCCCTGCTGCAGCAACACTTGGATCTCATCCATCTGATAAGCACCATTTTTCTGTGTATGGCACATCTCATTTATGAACCTAATTATTTGAAGTTTCCCTTCTCTGACTCATGTTCAGAGGAAGGATGATTAACACATCCACTCTTTGGATTTTACTTTAAGTCTCATCAAGACTCAGGGTATAAAGATGGCATTTCATCATGCTTTTGCCTTCTCAGATTGTGCATTTCATGCCTGTAAACCAACAGCATTGTCAAAGAGGAACAGCTTCCCTGAAACAACAGTCTTTTTTTCCTGTTCAGACACCTATCTTTTGATTTGACTCATAAATGGTACAGGTGGTGTTTAAGAGCCCAGCATTAAACTAGTCTGCATTATTCATTGAAGACAAGGCGATGGGAGTACTAATATTTTTAAAATAGACATATCACACAGAAGGAACTTGAAAAGTGTCATCTAAGATATCCATTCAATTTCTCATTGCATGAAAAATATTATGGGCAAACTTTTGCCTTAAGTTGATGCCCACCTCTGTAACTGTACAGGTAACCAATGGAGCATTTTCCTCTCCTATTTGCAAACTAAGATTTGTGGATTTAAATGTTATTCTTTTCTTCTCATACAGGCCATTGATTTTCACTGTTTCTCTTTCCCACCAGTTTCTTTAGCCTTGTGTCTGGGCACCTCATGTGACTGAGTATAACATGTGATGCTGCCCTCTCCCAAGAAACAAGGTAACTAACTAAAGCACAGTGTCCTTAGTGAATGCAGAACAGTAACTTCCCGTGGCTGCAGAACACAAGTCCTCATCGACAGGAGACTTATCTGCATCATGTGGTGGGAGCATCAGCTGAATAAATGTGCTAACAGAGGAGCTGAGACTTCGCTGTGGTCGTAGGAAATGAATGAACCCTTTCACCACCAATTAACTTTATTTGAAGCACTGATGTCTCCCAGCTGGGATGAGATGCAGCTTATCAACTAATCTGCTTCTTATAAAGAAGAAGTTTCTGTTCTCTCTCTCTCCCTTTCTTCCACTAGTATTTAATGAAAAATACCAAGCTAGAAAACGTGTACATCATAAACCATACAGATAAAGAGTGCAACATGTACACATGTGCATGGGGATATACATGCCTGAATACTAATGCCTGCACTTGCTGATATATCTGTATCTGGATGTGTATTTATATCTCTGACATTTGCCATCTGTTGAAAGTGAAATACTGGGAATAAGCATCTGGCACTGTTTCATGTAGTAGGGCCTTCTGACAGCTGATGCTAAGGAATGCTGTACCTCTGGGGATTAAGGAGTGGTTAATTAGGACCAGGGAAACATACTGCAGAACATAAAATTCCTATATTGAAAACAAGAGTTTCAAGGCAATCTGATTTGGTTTTCATCTGGCCCACAGCCTAAAACCAATCCTAATTTAATGTTTTCAGAGGGATCTCATCATCATGTTTAGGGGAATTTAAAGGTGAAATATGCAAGATATTAATAAAGTTTCTTGACAATTCCACATCCAGAACTGCGCAATTACAAACACTGAACACAGAGAGTCACTGAGAAAAGGTTCATAGAAATAGGCTGCAAGGGGTAGAAGGGGATACTGTGAGCACCATATGGTGTACTGTGGGTTACCCACAGGTTAATGGGTGCAAAACATTGCAAGCAGATGTGACATTCAAGCTGTTCAAAGACTAAAATGTTTTCTTAGCTATCGGGTATAATTATTCATTGCTCTCCAGGTTAGAATGCTTAAATTTGCTGTATTAAAGTTGCTGCATTTATTGCACTCATTCAGAAACCTCCAAGGACTGAGTTTTGTTACTGTCTTTGCAACTGTTTGCTGGGTGAAGAGTGAGAAATGAAACAAGCAGGCATTTGGAATATTATTTTCTTCTCTTGCCAGAGAGAGAGCAGATCAGTCCCATGATTTGAAATATAAACAAGTTTAGCAAAGGAAAATATACCACCTTTTCAATCTCACATCATGTTGGGCAGAGACACCTCTCGTTTCTTAGTTATGCATTGCTTTACAAGTGAATTCATCTCAATTATAACCAAGTGTGTAGTTTGGAGACATATTAAATGGGTTATCTTCCTCTAAGAGAAGTGAGAAAGTTTGCTGTTCTCCAGAGCTGGAAAACTCAGAAAGAACATTTGAAATCAGAAATATATTACAATTCATGTAATCTGTAAGGATATAAATGTAAGGAAATAAGTCTGGTCTGCTTTGCTATGCATATGTACATACACAGGCATACACACACTTTTATTTTCATTTCATACAACCACTTGGTTCTTAGCAGACATTAAATGAAATCCACATAATCACTAATTTCAAAAATTTCCATTTTGTCATCTTGCTTAGTATTCTCCAGGATGATAGGATGATATTTTGGGGATTTGGGTTGGATTTTTAGCAGGCCTAACTGTGTAATTTAACAGTAGAATCATATCTTCTTCTTTCAAGCTAATGACATACATTTTTAGGAAAAAAGCTAGTTCCACTATTATAAAACACCTCAAAAAATGAACTTACAGGAGTTACATATGCATATGCAGATGTCTTTAATTATTCCCATAGACCTCACTTTAAACTCTCTAGCCCCTCTAATATCTCAGACTTCTCTTTACCAAAGGCTCCTTTTGATCTCTGTTGTTTTCCTTACTATCTGCACTACCTGACCTTTGTCCCTAAAACATGGTTGGTGCAGCTGCACATCAGACAACCCCATATTAACTTGAGAGACACCGTATAAACATCTCAGTGTAGACGTTCTCTCTTCTTCTCTTTTCTGAGATGAGAGGGCTAGGCCATTGAAGCTGTCTCAGCTCCTCAAAGATGAGTGAAAATATTTATTGCACCGAGTGAGTGGGCATTTATGTATCATTTCAGGAAGCACTGATATGCAGTTGTGCTCAGAAGTGAGGCAAAAAAGAATCCCTACTATGGCAGCACTACAGAAGAATAATCAAACCCAGAGGTGCAGAGTGAGGTACACACAGGAAAACAGAGGCAAGGTAGAAATTTGTCAGATTGTGTGTGGAGGACCCTGGGGCCTTAGTTGAACCTTAGCAATTAGGGCATGGATACAGACTGTCGCCCAAACTACAGAGCTGCCTTCAGCAGCTCTCAGAGGGGTACAGAGGAAGCCACAGGATAATTCCAAAGGCCTTCTTTGTTGGTAGTGGCAGTAGGGCAGCGACTGAAAGCACCTAGAGGATGATCACCACCCATAAGTAGCTCCAACCCTTTCTGTGGGCTGGCCACTTGCTGACTCAACGTGAGGCTCCCTGCCTCCCCTCTGAGTCCCTGAATCCTCTTGCTCCCAAGTACTGTGAGCACAAAAGGTAGTTGCCCAGCACCTGTTTAATTTTGCTCAGTATTTGCAAATCAGCTGGTGTGGATTGAGCCTCATTCATTAAAGCTAAATGAATTAATATTATGATTAACCACAATAAATTCAGCTGCTAGAGTGTGGAATTTATTACCTTGGTTCTTTGGCAACTATCCATTATTTTAAAACTGCATCTGTTGGCTTACTTCTTTTAATTTTATATGGGAATGTGAAAGAGTAATCCTCTTTAAGTATGAGATATATTTTGAAAATTCATGGCTGCATATGTTGCTAATATTTAAGATGAACTCAATGTCTAAATTAAAAACAACCCAGATGTCATGTTCAGAGCAAAGTAGCAACATAATAAAAAAATCCAACTGCACCACAGTGGAACAAGGAAAAGAAAATTACTAACTCACTACAAGAACTTCTTTAAGAGTTTTCAGTGCAACATAAATGTACATGTCATTAGTGGTTAATATGAACTGCCATCTGTACAGTTAGATTATGTAGATTCTGGCACTGGAGGTGTCATTCGTCTCAGAAAGTGTGAGAAAAACAGAGAGTTTGAAAAATGTTCCAAACGAAGTTGGTCTGGATCTCTCCCGAATCTATTAATGCTGTTGGTGAGCAAGAATCTGAGCAAAAACCTACAGAAAGTTGGGTCCTAAGTCTAAAAATGTTACCTCTTCTGTCTGCAGATTTTAGATCAGTGTTTAGAGTACTCTAGTAATATAGACCTGTATAAACGTAAGAACAGAAAGAGGTGAAATGCCTTTACAAAATCTTTTTTCATGCACTCCAAAAAGGTATGTATTTCTTGATTCCTGCTTTATACCTAAAATCCTGAAGTCAAAGACAGTTTGTGGTAAAGAAAAAGCAAATCAAATGTCTAAATTTTAAAGATAATTTAAAAAATAATTACTTAGGTTTCAAAGGAGTCCACGGAATAACAAATAAATGAAAAGCAGGGCTTTTTTTTTTTCCCAAGGATGTTTTTTTACTGTACATTTTGTAGCAAAAGAAAAAATAAGAGAAATAAAATAAAAGAAAAAAAATATTCTGATTACAAGGATGTTGTTATCTAAAACTCCAAGTAGGAAACATGACGAATACAAGATCAAGTACACAGCCATGTCACAATATATCTCTGAACCTTTAAAAAAAATATACATAGAGTTTTTTATGTGTTATTTTCTCTGTGCCTTGCATACTTTCTCCACCCCTTTTACAAAATCATAGTAACAATGTGCAATTTCAGAATGGTTCCCAACAACTGATCAAACAAATAAATAAACAAATGACAGGACAGTTGCAGTAGCCAGCAGAATGCTAGAAATCACAGTAAAATTGGTAAGGAAAATAAATTCTGCTGGATGGGCCATGTGTATTTCTACAACCACAGCAATGCTCACCAAAAACCAATTTGAGAATCTGTTTACAAACCCTGAAGGAGCTCCTATTATAAGTATCTTCCTGAGGATGAGAGATAGGGGACTAGGAGTGCACCAGACTGGGGAAGGGCTTTATGTAATGCAGGGGATACATGGGACACCCCCTCCTCTGTGGTACCCAAATTTTACTCAACTTCTGCGGCTAATTTGGAACATAACCAATTCCCTGAAATACACAAAAACATAATTTTCCTGATGTTACTGATACAGTCAAGACATGTCATGGTGACCATACAAACAAGGAGCTTTTGTCACAGTAGGGTGCAAGTCTGTCATTTTAGTGGAGTGAGAGCATGACCCCTACCAGAAGCCACTGCTATCCATAATGTGGAGAGCTCCCAGGAGCTGCTTTTGTTTTCCCTTTCTTTATCCTTTGTTAGGGTATGCTGATAACTATTTTCCCCATCTTTGATAGCAACATCCCTACAGATAGCAATTATCTGCTGCAATCTGCCTTGAGCATTGACAAGAACAGGTTATGAAGGACATGGAAGAAAGAGGATGATTTTTTTTTTATTTGTCCCTAGATTTAATTTTTCCTAGGACAAAAAGGGATAGTATTAGAAGTGGGATATACAGTACATCAGATACTTGACCTTTGTACATATCCTCCTTTCCATCTGGGGAATTTGATGAGGCTGAAAACAAAACCAAAATATGCATGGAAACATACATTGTGTTGTGGGGAAAAAAGCAACTCAAAAGCAGTAATAAATCAAAACAGAAGAGAAATAAATAAATACCAACCAAAAATCCATTCAACAACAAATATTGTTTGCCCAGATGTCACAGTTAAGACCATGAGAATATGCTAAACAATTTACTCTGAGCTGCCCCAGTGGGTGCCCTGCCTGCACTTTTGAGAAAATTCCTTGGAATGACAGCCAGATATATCCTAGCACCAGTCATATCCACAGAAGTATATTTCTGTGGTTAAAAAAAAAAGAAAAAAAAAAAGAGGTGCCATTAAAAAAAAACAAAAACAAAAACAAAGGAAATAAAAAGAAACACTGTAAAATTAAATTTCTGCTGTTAAACCCCTTTTCGTCTTTCTTGTTTATTCTTGTGTGAAGGTTCACCAGGAGTCTGAGTAACTTTTGGAAAGCAATGCTAAATACAACTAGCAGATTCCTTGAAACATTCACGCATGGTTTAGTTTGGGCCAGAACAGGAATGGTACCATATGTGCCTATTCACATTTCATGACCCTCTTTCTCTTTTGCCATTCCTGTAACTTGCTTGCCTATCTTTTTGGCCAGTACAACAGAAAATGTTTCCTCCCCTCTCTTTCCAGTTGCACGGCCCTGAAGCAAACCACGCTTTATAACACATGGGGGGAGAGGAGAAGAGGGGAGACACTGATATTTACACCGTGCTTTCCATCACCCACTCTGAGCTCCCAAAAGTCCCTTTGGCCCCTGTTAGGTCATTGTCATCATACTGCAAAAGCATGCCGTTGACCGAGAGGCTCCTCTTTGTCCAAATGTTTGTTATCTTTTTTGGGTAGGTGCAACACTGAGATGTGGCAAAGTCACCCATGTCAAAAGAATGGCTACGTTTAGTTTTGCCCTCCAGAGGCAACATGAGGAAGCTGCGGAATTTGGACTCTGACTGGCCCAGCAGTGGCTCTTTGTCCGAGTGGCGGGCCACCGTGGAAGTTCTGGAGTCTGTAATTTCCTCCTTTTTCTGACATTTCAGTTCCAGGGAGGCAAAAGCTCCCATTAGCCGGTCAATATTGTGTTTTGACCGGGAAGGAGGCCTCCATTTACTGGACAATGTGCCCTGTTCACTTTGGAGGCTGTAGTTGTCACAGTCACGGCTATTTGCGGAGCTGGAGGAAGAGGAGATGCTGCTCCGCGCAGACTGACAGTTAAACTCCATGAGTTCATTTCTCACCACCACTTTGGGATTGACTTGGGGCAAGACTCCGTTCTGAACTGGTTGTGCTCCATTTGTCTGTGAGTAGACGTTGCTGACATTAGACATCTTGCCCTGGGAGGTGTTGCAGACCTTATAGCGGACCATGAGAATTACAATGAACACCAACAGGGTCGCCACAATGATGCCTCCAATGATCAGAATCATGGTCCCACCCAGGAACTGACTGTGCATCGACTGGCACTGAGGATAGTCTTCTTTGGTGAAGAACTGGGCGCATCCCACAATATTGGTGGCAGTAAGGGTTGTGGCTGTGTCATCCCACATTGCCAGGACGCAGAGGTCATAGCCTGTTCCAGAAACAAGGTTGGTTACGACAAAGGCCTTGTTTGTAGCTGGTATCATCCTTGAAATAAGAAAAAAAAAAAAAAAAAAAGAAAAAGAAAAAAGAATTGGTTAGTCTTGATACAAAGGTAAAAGAAAGAACAGAGATTAGAACAACGTGATATTAACTGTTCCGAGTACTGGCAGAGAGGAGCCATAAAATTCCGAGCCATAAAATTCAAACAATCATTCCAGCTTCCCAGCTTCTGAGGATTCAATATCTCAACATTCAGTAACATACAAGTTTTGAGGGCCAGCTCTCAACTGCGCAATAAAGGGAATAAGAAAAAGCAGACCAAACTAAACTGGGGATTCTTTTTCTCCTCACTTGCATCTGTCATAATCTGAAATATATTCAAATTTGAACAAATAACTCAGAATAAAAGCATACAAAGAGCAGTTCTTTCTGAGTATGCAAATGACCCTTGTGCTTGCTGAGTCTCAACGTGGCAGTTGTCACATTTCTTCACAGATGCCTGAACATTTACTGTCTCACATCGGCAGGTTACTTACCTAGTGAAGGCAAGGGTCTGCACTCAGTTTTCTCATTGACTGAGAATGAAAGGCAGGCAACCATTTCTCTCTTTTTCTCCACTCTCCCACTTACTTTCCTTATCCTCCTACTCCCCACTGTGGGAAATATGTCCTAAAAATGCAGCTACCATCATCATCTTTGCCAGAAATTTATGACTGCAACCACCTTCCCCTCTGTGAGTGAAAAAGGAATGCTGGCATTGGCAGTATTGGCTGTGGAAGTATGAGGAGAGGTAGGAAGATATAGATATGGAAATAAGAAGGTTTCTTTAAAATAAAAAATTCTACTCATGTATAAATTCATTTCCAAAAACCAAATAGCTGGGCTGAAGCCGTGGTCCAAGTTGTGACATTTATGAAGTTGTTTGCTGCCACAACACTTAAGCCATCATTTGAACTCATGCAATATTAGAGCATCACTAGCATTCAAAATTAGCAGATGGGAATGAATGTGGTCTACCCCGTTTCAAACTGGTGAAAATTGCAGCCCATTAGTGGAACACATTGGATAATCCCAGATTTGGTGCCTGGTGGGTAGCCAAGAATAACACCAGAGATATATCCCATGCATGTTTCCCATTACTGCCACATTACAGGCTTGGGCGAGAGAAAAAAGCTGGAATTAAAACAGCCCATTATGACTTAGACCTGCAGGTCTTTTGCACTAGCAACAAGGGAGTCCTACAGGCACTCAGAGCACACAGTGAGCTGGTGTGATCATTTGGGAGGGTAAGGCCTGGGCACAGGAACAAGGCAGACTCCTTGTAGAAGCGCTAGGCTTCCTTAGCCTCAAATCGTTGCCACAGCCAGCACAAACTGCAGCTCTGCAGAGCGCCTTCTGTGCAGTGGGAGGGAACAGACCCACACAGAGAAGCAGCAACGTCAAGGCACTGCAAAGATGATTTTCTGATCATCTTTGCATTTATGCATTCACGCCACTTACTCAACCCTTCAGTCTGGCCACAGGCGAGGATGTGGCTCCTTTTTAAAAAGCAAACAAACACAGAAAAAAAAATTCTGTAAGGAAAAGAAATATCGGTGAGAGACACTTGGAATATAAACATCATCTGGCAGGTTTACTCAGTGTTGTATTTGAAATTCTAGGCACATTTATCATCCTAATGTAACTTTGACACAGATATAGATAAGCTATTCAGAATGAGCCGAGAGGTCATAAAGCAGCCCTCATGAAACACTCCAGATATTGTTGCTAAAATGGTTCCGAAAATTGAAATATTTGGTCTCAAGCTATTTCTAATTGTTCTGCTCTCCCTGTGGCTCTGTGAATAGAACACCTCTGCTCTCAGCAGACTGTACTTTGTTGAATTGTTTAAGTATATATGCACACATCAAGGATGATATATGGAATAACAGAATGCTATTGTTCATTGAATATTTGATTTTAAACCCTTGAATGGTTTCACCAATTGCTTCCCATCTCCTTCTGTAGTACTATACTCCACTTTTCACCACCACTCTCAGATCGAAACTTAAAAAAAATCTGCAGTTGTTAAGCCATTCAGAAGTTTTTTCACTGTAAAACCTCATTACAGACAAGTTGCACTGTATCAGAAAGGGTAGTCAGCCCCACAAATTGGCTCTTGGACTTGAGTCATAATCCTTGGAAAAACAGGACTATAACACCACCTGTTAGAGTGGCCCCTTTGGCTTTGCACTGGTGAAACACAGAGACAAGAGAGACCACTGTCCCTGAGCAAGCAGCAAACACCTGGGTTTTTCACTCTACAGCTTTGCACTTGCCTGTGACCTTTGCATGTAGGCTTTCTCACCACTTACACAGCCCTTTAGTCTGGCCTCAGGTAAGGATGCGACTCTTTTTAAAAAGCAAACAAACATACAGAAATAGAAATACAGTTGTTCAGCCTCACACACTAATGCCCAATTTCAGTGAACATTGATAGCCCAAATAATTTACAACTTGCTTTCTTCTAACACGCAAGCTTCCAAGGAAATATAACTGCCTAGAATATTTCAAGGACTGTCAGGTGGTGAATAGTGGCAAGAAGTGTATAGCCATCCTGTTTTTGAATGTACAGAATAGAGGCCATAACTAGTCCTAAAGCTTGGACAGGTTAATTGTGTTGAAATACGCTGTAATAAAACCTCGTCTTAGAAATGAGGATCATTTCTAAATTCAATGAATCCTGGAAGAAACATAATAATTTCTAAATTCAATGAAATCTGGAAGTTACATCTGTGACAACAGTGGGACTAACGTGTTTTCAAAAGATTACAGCTGTAGTCCCAATTAAGGAAAAAGCAATAAAGTTTCCATGTACATCTAAAATAAAGAATTTTGGTTGTTTCAGCAAATAAGCTTTAAATGCTCTTGTAAAAGATTCAAATTATTCTGCTAAGGAACAGCTAAGCATAGGAATAAGCAACAATTTCAGGAGTACTAGAAGTTAAGTAATTAATTTCGGACCTAGTTTTCTGTTTTACAGGAAAGGCAAACTTGTTCTCTTAAACTTGCCAAATTTTAAGAGTATTTTGGCATGCCTCCATGCTTTGGTCTACCCTCCCTAAACATGCTGCCAGTCAGATATGATGGATGACATCTCTTAACGCTCCCCACATCTAAAATCAATGCAGACACATTTTCATTCTGGGATATTGATGACTCTTCCTTTGATTGTCCCCAACACAGGTAGCTGCAAGATACCACTTCAGTCTTTGCTTTGCTGCCTAAGAGGGGGTGTCTCTTCATGGCTGCTCCATATGTGCAGTGCCATTAATCATTAACCATGCCCTTAACTCTGGGGCTCAACAGCACAGAGGGGTGCAAACCTAAGAGGGGCCAATAAAACTGGGTCTAGGCAGAGATGCTGCAAGGCTTTGTTCAGTCCACTCATCACCTAAACACAGAAAGCTGGTTTCAGATAGCAAGGATCTGGGGCATTAGAGATCAAAAATAGCTTTTTAAAGTTGTTAGCTTTTGGAACTCAGAAGGTCCTGGTGTTCACCTGCCAGCCCTCAGAGAGCAAACATACTTAACAGCTGCGGTATCTTGAAGCAACAAGCTTGATATTGTCCACCTGCTCTTCAGGGCATGGTGACCTGCAGAGATGCTTCTCATCACAAAAGAGGAATAAAGATCTAAATTTCGTACTAGCTTTTCTTCAGGGAAAAAGAAAAAAGTGACAGTTGGCTAAGTGCAGGAGGAGATGAACTAATGAAAGACTTGCTTGTAGATTATAGGTCATAAACGGTTTTAATCTATCCAGTTTAAGGAGTCTTGGAGCAGTGAGGACTGAGAAAGCAAACAAACACACAAATATGCCAAAGGGCAAAGTGTAAATTTAGTTCCAGCTAGGTCAAGACACAATTTGAAAGTCTTATGAAAATTTCACTGTCCAGACACATAAGACACAGTAATTTCTGCCTTTCTCATTTGGTTCATTCTCTTTGGAGTAGGAGAAGCAGGCAAACCTCTACATTCCTGCCAGGATTTTGTCTGATTCTTAATCTAGCTTCTGAATCCTATCTCAAGGTCAAAACATCCCAAAGAAAACGATTCATATTAACAAGGTTCTGACCTCTCTGAAAATCCTGTGTCTATAAGGAATGAACTGAGGATAGGGGTCTTACAACTGACCTTCTTAATTTACAGGAAAAAGCCCTCTTCTCTCATTCTTTGGTACAAGAGCCTTAGTTACTGGAAGGGGAGGAGACTTCTGGCCAGGACTGGGGCATGGCATAAATGTCTGAAACAGAACAGTAGACAGAGGCTCCTTAGAGAGCTAATGTGGGATGAAGAGCTATGAAGCTGTGAAGGTTTGCAGGGCTTTTTCAAATAATGCAATCCCTTCAATCCATGGAGATTTGTGTCTCATTTTGTGA
>JAYDZK010000169.1:28575885-28600458 GCA_034509185.1 Euphonia xanthogaster | reverse complement strand
GAAATGAAATGAAATGAAATGAAATGAAATGGGCATCACCACCCATAGAAACTGTGTATATACTGATATATCAGTTTGTACAGAACAGTGTCTCAGCATAGTTTAAGGCACAATTTATGCATTATTAAAAAAGTTTAAACACATATCATTCAAGTGTTTCCCTGCCTCAGTGCTTGAACTTGTTGCGGATATTCTCAAGAGATAAGGAATGGTTATCTACCAGAATTTCAAGTATCTCTTATCATGAAGTTTGAAAAAAACAATTTAATTCCCAGGGGAGAGAAAGGGAGAACTGCATTTAGTGATTCTAGAAAAATGAACTAAAGTAATATCTATCAACTCACCAAAGACACAGATAGAGTTTACCTATGTTTAGAGACTCTCTCTGGCAAACCCTTTACCCAATTAGCAAACGTTGGAAATACCCTTTACTGTGTAAAAGGGAAACAGAAGAATTGTTTGCTCCTTGTAACTTGCTTCTTGCAAAAAAGTTTCTGAGGAAACTTTTTTTAAAAACATATAAGCAAAGTAATCATCAAGCTTCTAGATTCTGAGCTGGAAGAGAGAGGAAATATTTTGGAATAAAAATTTCCATGAGGCATGTACAAGGTAAGGAAAAGCAGAATGATTCAAAGTGACTTTTGCAGTAACATCCAGGATTTTTTCATATGCAGAATAAGAACAAGGCGTGCAAAGATCACTAACAATTGGAAAATATTGTCTCCTTAGTGAGAAAAAAAAACAGGAAACAAAATAGAAAAAAAGTAACATAAAGATGTAATGAAGGCATTTCCTAAAGCAGAGGTCTGACGTTTTGTCATTTTCTGGGTATTGCACATAAAGCAAAGGAAAAGGAAGGCTAGAAAGACTGGATAGCCTAGAAAGACATGGAGATGTTGAATTTTGGAATGTTCTACTAAAGGATAGAACACAGTTATATCCTTTTAGTTTGTGCTACCAAAATCTGACAAAAGCATTGCTCACCAACCTGAGACACCCTGCTTCTTTCAAAGTTGAGCCTAGACTGAAAGTATACTGCATGAAGAGTGACAAATCCATTACTGAAAAGGAAAGTAAAACCCATCCAGCAAGAAAACAACTTTTAGTTTATAATGACCCCAGGAGAAATAAAATGAGAAGTCAGTTATAGCTTCAAATAGTAACATGATTTTATTGTCTAGAATTATGTTTTATCATTTAGCACTATATATCTCTGATAAAAGATCTTACATAAGTGCCACAGATTCCTGGTACATGAAAAAAATTAGCAAAAAGTACTTTACTATTTATTTACATTTTTCAAACTCTCCATAATTAGGAGTCTAAAAGCAGAGCACTAGCAGCCTAATAAATATCAGCAGTCCAGAATCCAGGCTATGCATCCCATTAGTGAACTCAATGGAAAGAGGAAAGCTTGAGCAGTGTTATTTGAATTTTTCTCTCTTCCAGGTATCAGCTATATACTTTGCAAATATATATTTGGCCATCCTAAAATTAGTTCTCACTCACAGAAAGTATTCAAAAGGTTTTTAAGTACCAAAAAAGGAAAGAAATCCTACTCTTTAACAAAGTTGCATATTAAACGAATTCATAAATATAGGACTGCTCAAATTTTGCGTCTCCATTTTATTTAAGAGAACCCCAATTGTTCTCTTTAGGTTTGATGGTGTAGCATTAAGAAGAGAGCAGAATTCCTTCTTATGTTTCAACATCACCAATTGATTAAAATTTCACCTGAGTCCTGAGATTTACCCACTTACAGCTTAAATTTCTGAATATGATTTTAAGATCAAATAGACTCAGACAGTGAGCAGATGATCAAGAAGTTAATTTGTTTGCAGAAAATCCCCAAATACAACAAATGCTAGGTATGGTATCAAGTCTGTTGATACAGCCACATCCAGATCTGCTAGGTTTATTATTCCTTTATCATGATTAATTGCTAGTCATCATTCCTGGAGGTTTTTGCAGGCATGGATATTTCATTGTTTACCAGGAGAACAAAAGCTTTTACTTGTTATAGGCATCCATATGAGGTCATTACAGACAATGAAAAGCAGCTTATGAATAATTTTACTGAAAAACTATAAATTCTGTGGAATAACATGTAAGAGTGCTCTCTACTGTTGAAAGGGAAATGAAAGAATAGATTTTTCTTTATCTCTGCTTGAAAAACTTTCGAAGAGTAATGAAGGAAGAGACTGACAGATTGCTCTGCTTTGGAGAGCTTCAAGGTTAAAGGCTGAAAAACTCAAAATTTTCATTCTGTAAAATCTTCTCTGAGCTTTCCTGCTGTAACTCCAGATATCTTAAATAAGTAGAACATGCAAAAATTACCCTGCCAGCTATAATGGAGAGTGGAATAAAATGCAAATCAAATGCACAATGGTACTAAAAGCACAATTTTTTGTGTGCTTGAAGAATACAGAATCATTAGTCACATCTACTATCAGACAAGGGAATGCTGTCCTCGTCCTGTCAAAATGAGCAGTAGTAGAAATTTGCCAAATGTTCGTTGATATTTAGGAACAAAAAGGCTGAGCTGAACATTGATTCATTACACCAAGCAGCATCAAAACCTCAGTGTGATCCCTCCAGAAAGACTAAAAAGTCAAAAGTCATACTCATTCCTAGAAAAGAAGCACAGTAAATACTTTTAAAAATCACTACATAGAAATATAAAATTTCAGGCTTTGGAGAGCACAGCCAGAACGGCATTCTAGGGTTTATTAGTTATAGGACTCTGGTTTCTCACACATATATTTGTCATGAGTATTATTAGTATAGTGATCAGCATTTGACTCAACATTTCTAATACCCAATGTAAACCTGAAGAGGAAACTTAAGCATGATCCTCTGTAACCACTGAAAGGGCTGGGAGATTTCTTAGACCTGCAGTGATTAAATAACAAATTATGTTGCACTCAGGAAAGCATTTTCCCTTCTTTTGTCAATAAATGATTATCTTAGAAGTACTAGAGTGCAGCTCAGAGTGTATGAACATGAGAGTAAGTAAATTTTGCTCGCTTATGACATACAGCAAAGTTGTGCTTCATTAGCAGAACTGCTGGTTTTGCCTTGTCTGCAGTGGGCTGGGTTAGAGGGAGTCCTAAACTTGCTTCTGTACCATTTGATAAACAGCTGCTAGGCTCTGAGTTCACCTCTCTAAACGTTGTTTCAGGCCTCTTCCTAGGTCGCACCCAGACAGTGCCAGTCCTGTGACATGTGGAATTAGGACAGGCAGAACCTGGCAGGACTCCAGCAAGGCACAGTGTCTGTCTTTGACATGAAGAGAGAATAAGGGTCAGATGAGCATCTTGACTGATGAGATGGCCTTTCTTACTTTCTTGCTGGGGAAGTCAGTCAACTTTGTAGAAGTTCCAATTTTTTTTAGAAGTTTAATTTCCTTCCTTATTTCTCTCTCTCACCAAAAAGAGTGAAGGATGATCACCTGCAGAAGAAATGAAGCTGCAAACCTGCTGAACAGCAGCTCTGACTTACAAGATGGGAGGATATAGCCTGTATCCAGCTGCCTGTCGAAGGAGCCCCCACATTTCCCTCATATACGCGGTCAAAGAAACAAAGTGGGAATGGTCTAATAAGAGCTGTCTTTGGTACTGAAAATCCACTTGGGAGCTGCCTTTGTTTCCACAGTGGCTGGAGACATCTCAAGCAGAACACACCCCTGCTTCATCACTTGTGCCTCTCTCCAGAGATAGTAGAGATTTAAAAAAAGTCCTGTGTCCAAGTGTCTCAATAGCTTTTCATTCACTTTAAAATTGCTTTCAAACCGACACTTAGGGTGTAGCCATTTCCCTGTCATGTTCTCTCTGTCTCTGCAGGTGTGCATTTGTACCATTCCCCCATGCTCAAGCGTGACTCTTTTATTGATATTTGATATTGATGCTATTGATATTTACCCTACTGTGAAAATGCCAAAAATCATTGTGATGGTGCCAAAAATCATTACTTAGTGTTTGGAAAAGGGTCTATTCAGAGATATAGTGGAGATAACTGTGGCACTGCAGAAAACTTGTAAGAGCTATTGGCTTTTACAAATCTCTCAGAATTTACTGTCAAATATGCCTCACAGGCAGACTAAAATTAACTTACCTCAGATAACAGAAATTCCAGACAGAGCCAATGATTCCTCACAGTGCATGTGTTTTTCTCTTGCACAATAACCTGACTATAAACTACAAGTCAAAAATGAGTTGGATCCTAAAGTCATGTGGCTATGCACCTAATGAAGATAAAACTCTGGCTCACAGTGATTAAGTTTCAATGAAATATTGAAGAATGCTTAACTGGCTTCAATACTTCAGCTGTAGAAAAGAATTTATTTTGTCATGACTAAAATTCAAAACCATGTTTCAGAAAATAAGTAAATCTTTAATGGCCATGCTGGCAACATTTTGCAGTTCCACAGAAAAGGTGAATGAACAGAAGAGTTTCTATAAACACCTGCATAATTTCTCACTCTATAGTGTAAATTTCTGGTAGCCTGCCACAGATTTCACTCAGGTCTTTTTTTCTTTATGTGCACTCTGGGTTTGTTGGCAAATACTGGCCTCTTTATTCTCTAAAGTGTCCAGAACTTTCATAGTCATATTTGTGGTTCCACTGCTATGTGGATATTTTTTTTACCTTGCTATGCAATGAATCACTCCACCCTCCCTCCAGCACGAAGACAAGTGTGACTGCTGCTCCTGAGCATATGGTAGAGCCTAAAAAAAGGGTTATCTTGTAGGAGTGTATCTGTATGCATCACTTATCACACCGTCCCCAACGGAGAATTTGAGAGATGATAGCTTCTCTTTTTCTTTCTCAAACTGCTCATGTTCAGCATTTCTCTGTCTACTGCTTTCCAACACACTCATGATTCCTCGAGAGAGGAAAGCCCACTCCCAGTACAACTGGCCTTTTACATATTGCTCAGCAAGCTTGGATTTGCTCTACTTTCAGGGACAAGTTTTATATGGCTCAAAAGCAAATGCACAGAAGTTTTCCTCCTTTCTGTGTTCATAATTTCTGTGTGACATTATAGAACACTTTCTTGTCTCTGAAGCGAACAACCTGTAATCATATGAAGAGACAGATTTTTGAAGTTACAAATTTCTACACTGCTTTCAGTTTGGGAGAGAAGGTGTAACCATAATATTTTATCCCTAAGCAATTTTCTCAGATTACAAAATCTGTCTCCCTCAAGAAGCTGTGGGCATCTTCAGAGTGACCCATGTGTTGACACAAAGGGTCATTTTTCTGTGAACATTCACTAGTGTCAGGCAAATACTTTGAGGATTTCAGAAAGCTTTAACCAGTATTTAAAAGTATTCAACTAGAATAGTCTCTAATGGAAATGCTTTCTAAAACTCAAGAGAGAGCTACTGTGAGTTGAAGGAACAACTGGCTCCATTTTTGTCTATAAGAAAATCCTGTACAGGTAGAGATGGCTCCTCCAATGGTTCTGGCTAAAGTAGATTTAAAGCTTGGTAGAGAAATGGCTGCTGTACTTGCCCATGCAAAAGTTAAAGTATATGGGTCAATGTGACCATAAAAGAAAATGCAGAAGAAATGCAAAGGCATCGGCATTTCCATCTTGTTTTAAATCAGAGTAGAGTCATGGGTATGTGCACAGGGGCCCTAGTGAGCTCTCTGGTACTGAGATTGCTCACCCACTCACAAGCACACTGCGTGTTAATAATTCCTTAGTGATAATTCCTTCAGCAATTGTTTTAAGGCTGAGCTTGTGCTCACTAAACCTGGCCTAATCCGTACCACTGCACTGAGCCTGGGATTATTTCTTAAAAGAAATCTGCTCTTGCAATCTTTCACCCCTAGCCTTGCTGGCTTTGCAATGCTTGAGGCCTTCACACTGCCATATCAAAAAGAGCAGCAAAGCAGAAGCAGCAAAGGGGGTGATGCTGATGAATGGCTGCAGGGACCACTGAGCATCCCAGACAGTAATACACCCTGAAAGACACATCTAGACCAAACCTCTTCCACAATGAACCACAGCGCGAAGGCAGCCTGAAAGGCAGAGGTGTGTCTGCCGTACTCAAAATATCCTTGGATGCAACAGTCCAAGGGAATGGCTAGTGGAGAACATCCCTGTGTGATGCAAGAAAGTGAAGCAAGAAAGAAGCATACATTTTTGTATTTTTCCATCTCAGATGCAGCCAAGTGTCATGATATTCTCCTAGTTTAGTCAAGCACAAGTGATTTTTTGCAAGCTGAATCTTGCTGAGATAAAATCAATTCATGAGACTTCAATGGAACAGGATAGGAGACACTCCTTAGTGTCTCCTTAGATCATAGCTTAATTGCTTACCCAGAGAATAAACAAGGATAGAGAAAGACTTTGATACTGCCATATGCTTTCTGCACCTGTGGACACTGCTTAAGGTTTGTTAGGGTCTGTCCTACCAGACTTCCAGACAACCAGCAGTGTCTGAAATGGTCAGTACCTGTTGTTTCCACCAGACTTACTTTCAGTAACATTTAGGAAGGGCTGGTACTTGGAGACAAGTACTGACTGAAAGCTTGACAGCCCTTGCCACAACAGTTGTAAAGGCTCTGCTTGGCTCTCAGGGAAGACAAGGCCATGTAGTACCTTTTTTGATACAGCCATAGAAGATCCATTTGACTGCTGTGATGTGACTGCCAGTTAAAGCAATGAGTATTCACTCGCAAACGTTAAGGCAACTGAAACCTTAATGCATACAATTGCAGCATTACCTTACACAGAGATGTTCAGTGTTATTGAACCTGCTGACTTCACCAGAATACTTTGATTGACAGATTGACTGCTTTTATGTTCTTGCCTTTGTGGGAAGGGGTGGTTCCCAAATGTTAATAGCAGAATGGGTAGACATGATCATCTAGTCTGACTTTCTGTTCAACAAAGTCTTGCACAGGCTGGGGACTTTATCCAGGGATTCTTCCACTGATCCACATCACTGTGGTTTACTGGACATGGGGACTTAAGGATTTCTCAGGGGATGAAAAGTTGCTGACTCTATGTCTGCCTACTGGTTCATACCACAACATCAAAATGACACAGCTCATTTCCACTTTGAATGTATAGATCCTCACTTCAGCCTGAGAAAGATAAAGAGGGGTTTACACATCTGCATACAAAGGAAAAACAACAAGCAAAGAACAGACTTTGAGGCAGGATGGAGACATAGTCTATTTAAAGCTGTTGAGAATTATTAAAGTTCTGAAATTTACTTTTGGAAGAATCAGAGGATGGGATGAACTTCTATACTTGCGGAGAGGAGGCAAGGTGTTGTGGAGATTTGGAATATAATAAATAATCTCATGGGTGATGGATGGTCTGCTACTGGCCAAGATGACTTGCTAAATAGTTAATGGTTTTTCTACAAAATAATTTTTAAAAAATGATTGAAGGACAGACTTGAGAAAGCCCAGGTGGTCACAGACAACCTGTCCAAGGCCAGGATAAACATGAAGACAAGTATCAAGAGTTTAATTATGGGAAAATACCTAGGATAACTGGTTGAAATTGAAGGGGATACAAAGACAACATGGAAAGAGGAAGACCATGATATCTCATGCATAAAAGGTATTTAAAGCCAGTTCTAGAGTGTCTAAAGATAGGTTGTGTTTCTGTATCGAGTCACTTCCACTTGAAACACGTCTGTGACTGTGAGTTACTCCTGTGTGTTATTATCACTATTAAAAGTGACATAGAAAAAGTCCCCTAAGATTTAGCAGCTTTTTCAGAAGGTCACAGGACCGCATGAACACAGAAGAATGTAAAACCAGTACCTGTTCAGCTGAGCATGTTAGTTTCTGCAGTACTACTCAGTTCTAAAGTGGTTCTACTATCACACATGTCAGGGAAGCCAACACCCTTCAGCCCAAGGGTTTTGTGCAGCAGATCTTTTATGCTTTCATGACAAGACATTTTCAAAACTTTTGTTGTGTAGATGAAACAAAGGTGACCTTTATCCTTTTCTTTTCTCCATTTAAGGTCAGCAGCAGTTCTCTGATCTACTGACAATGGCACATGATGCCCATGGAGGATATCCCATTGTTACCAATGATTAATAGTTGCATTGCACTCTCCTCAGGGTCATAGCTACTCAACGCCTGAGAATTTGAGAATGATGGAACATCTCCGGTACACATAAACTCATGAATCCTTCCAAGCCAACAAAAATCACCAGCTCTCTAGGAGGTTCTTCACAAGTCAGAGTATCATTTTCAGATTAACATGTGCATGTGTCACATGAGTGGGGAAAGCAGATCACTGATGGGAGGTACTGGAAGAGTAGTTTAGGACTGGTTATCATCACTTCTCAACTCTGTTCATTGTTGTTCACCTTGCAGAAAGATAATGTCATAAAGGCAATAATTTACTGTCCAGTCTATCTGTGTCTGTGGCAGACATTTCATTTGCAGTTGTGCCTAGAAGTGCACTCTGAAGCACACGACTTACCCCAAAAACAGCAGTATAATAACATCACGAACCAGCTTCCAAAAGGGCTGCCTGTGGGAGTAGTGTATCAGTCACTTGGAGATATAGTTGCCGATTTTAGCCACCAAAAGCTTTTATTTCTGGTAGCTCTGTAGAAAAAAATTCATGCATCAAAGAGAGTTGGACTATGTTTAGGCTAATGGATTGTCAAGAAATGGCTCAGCCACAAAAGCTCAGCCTTCTTGCCTGCTCAGAGCTCCAAATTGCTATGTAGAGACAGAGTCTTGCCCCCATCCTGGCAAGGTAAGAGGCCAACCGTGGCGAATCCAACTCTTGGGTCCAACTGAGATGTGGCCCCCAGAAAAGTGAGAGTGGCTCTCACCCCACTCCAGCTGGGTGTGGGAGCTGGCAGGAGGAGGAAAGGCAACCCTCCTTGAGCTGCCTTCTGCAGCCATTGTCTGAACTAAATACTGGAACTTGGGGTACAGAAACCTCTCCAGGGGAGCCAGGCAGTCTGTTTGTGTAAGCTGACAACTACAGTCAACTTCTTTGTAAACAAAACAGAAGGCATGTGAGATTGCCAAAATTCTAACTCTCTGCTACACACTGTAATTTTCAGCTGTGAAGTTTAACAGAGCTTTTCTGGATTCTTAACAGAAAAGTATCTTGTAGCTCTCAGAAGCTGCAGTTTATTTGAAGTAGTTTTGTTTGCATCTTTTGATCTTAATAAGAGTATTCATAGGTTCAAGAAAAAAAGTTAGCCTGTTCAGATATCCATTTTCAAAAACAGAACTTAGGAAGCTTGTTTCTCAGTGAAAACCTTTAAAATATTAATGGAATAGAATATTATTTCCTACATATTTTTATTATGCCTTCCATAATTTCACTTTTCATTTTGGGGGAAAAAGGTCTACAATTTTCTGAGTTGTTCTACCTAAAGACATTTAGAATTAACAGCAGCCTTATTAAGAAAAGCTTGAATATTTCATTGAATAGTCAGTCTCTGCAAAGTTTTGGTGCCTATCCAGATCTGATTGAGCAGCAGTTAAATTTCCATAGTTTCTAAGGATGAAAAATAGGACTGAAACCCACAGAAAAGTCTGTTCTGCTTCCATTCCTGGCCTGCTCTACAGCAAAAGAAAGCACCTCATTTTACCTCTGTAGTGGAGTAGAAATTATAGTGAATTTTTAGGGAACTGTCTATGTTAACCCATCCTTGGAAGCAGCATTGAATTTCTAATCTCCAAGTCCTCACTGAAGGTTGTTCCACTTGTGATTATCACAACTTAGTTACCATGTTTGTGATAGACACACGTATAAGGAGCATCCTATATTGGCTCATTAAACTGTGTCCTATGTATATATTCGTCTATCTGTGCTCAGTAAAATATTGGCTATCAAAAGAGGTATCTAAAAATAGTGGGGTGAGAAGAAACAGAAGAAGGATAAACAGGCAGTCAAATCATGAAACACAGGCTCAAGTGATTTATCTAACATTTATCTAACATTTTTAAAGAAAAAATCTATGACAGAAAAGTCAACAGTCACAAATCTCATAGTTCACTAGTTAGCAAAAAGTCTCACAGACCTGCAAGCTTGATAATTCTAAATAGAAAATAAAAGCAGAGAAATTTCAGTCTGGCCATAAATTAAATCACAAGTGGGTAAAGAGGATCCAGTCCTGACATGAGTTCTATTGTGACTTAACACTACTAAGCTCTTGATTTGTAGAAAAATACAGAAGGGAAAAAAATGAAGAGAAGGAATACATTAAGCAAAGTTGGGAACAGAAAGGGAGAATAAAGATAAAGAAGATTTCCCCCCCCCAAATTTATCTTTCTGCCTTCATGTACCTTTCTATGTGGTCATGTCACCCTATTCAGATTTTATCTTCCATCTTCATTCCTCTGCCTTTAGCTAAATGTTGTGCAGCTCTCTGCCTTTTTGAACTGTCATTAAAACAAGGTGTAAGAGCCAGCGCTGCAGTTAAACAGCAATGCATGTCACCTGCTGAGCAGTGCTGTCACTGCCAGCGAAAATGCAAAACATCACACACTCAAAATTGGGCAAAACAGCTCAGAATATGTAAGAGGGCCTTTCTGTTTCACCTGGAGGGTGCAGTTGGGAGGGTACAAGTGCAGTATCTATTGCTACTGTCAGGGAAAGGCTGACAAATGTGATGACTCCCAGGGCAGAAACTTCAGCTGGAGGTTTTTAGCTCCTGCAGCTGTGACTGTGTGAGGCAGAGCTGTTGGGTTTGTGTCTGGCAGATGGACTCGTTACCTGTGCCAAACAATCCCCCCCCCCCGCCAAAGGAGCTTGTGTAAAGTGTTTTGCATTACCTGGGTGTCTCCTGGACCACGTGTTCAAAGCTCCTTCATGCAGTAACACTGGATGCTAGTAAACCCATGGCACTCTTTGACTGTAAAGTTGATTGGATATCTCAAATGAAACATAATTTTAGTATTAAAATTAGAGGTTCTGCTAGATCATTTTTTTCTTGCCTCTTGTAAGAAAAATTAAAATGAAAGCTATAGGTGTGTGGATCCACAATGTTCTTCCTCTTCCTGGCACCTGTGAGGGGTGCTCTGCTCCCAGCCCTTGCTCTGCCCCTCCACCATGTTCCTTGCTCCTTTTCCACTCACCCATGAGCAGCTGCCTCCTCTCCCTGCACACCCCAATCATTCCTTTGCCCCTGAAGGAGGTGAAAGCAGGGACAATATGGGCTGGAAGGAGGAGCTCTGTGGTGAGGAGGGAGAGAGCGAAGTGAATGTGGTGAACTGACAGAGTCTTACATCCAGGAGGAAACTCTTCAAAGGAGCATGACGTATGGTGGAAATGGGACTGTCATTCCAAAAGCTGTAACATCCACAAAGAGATTGATAGCAACACTTCCACATTTCCATATGGAATGTTTTTGGGTAATTTTTTTTCCAATAAGCAAACAAAACAACTTCTATGGAGAATTTTCAGTCTACAGAAACAGATGTTGCAATACTGGAATTTCCCATGGGAGAGGTATTCCAGTGTTTCTTCCATTTTAAACAGGGCTAGAAAATAAAACTGTGTTGATGCATGGTTTGTTTCTTCATAGCCATTGCAGAGGCAGGTGTTTGGAGGGTGTGCTAGACAGATGTTGCACATTGTTGCAATGACTGTAAGACCAATTACCGTAGATATGGGTTTTTTAAATCAGTTTTTAAACCTGATCCTTGTTCAATGTCAAGAATAGTCAATTACATTTTGGTTCTGTCCCATTTTATGCCAGATTAAGGTTTGCTTTGGCTAAACTGAGGTACTAGCTTCAAAATTTCCCCAGAATAACATCTTTTGTTTGGGAACTAGTAAATGTGACCTGATTTAAAAAACAGCCTGCAGCGCTTTTGAGTGTATGCCTCCCTGTCATCAGCAAGCTTCACCGGGGTTAAGCAGAGGAGAAGAAAATGGCAGGAGCCAGGAAAACACAGATCGTGTCCTCAGGGACTTTAGGTAGGAGGAATTCCTATAAGTTTCTATGGCTTCTCTTGGACCTCCTTTGCTGCCTTAAAACCACAGAAAGTTTCTGGACTGAAATCACATAAAGAGGGTAGAAAACAGGTTTTAACCTAGTGCAGACATACATGGTTTCACTAAGTAATGGGCATGAATCTCAGCAAGAACATTAACCCAGCCTTTAAATGGGGAGGTACAGGGAGCAGCAAACTGTCAGGAGGTGAGACAGAATGGAAGCTGTTTAAGAACAATGAAGTAAAGGATTTAGTCTGAAAAATACTCCAGCATAATTGGTTAATTAATCCACAGCCAATACAATTATCTATGAAAGAGCCCAAATAAGGAAATATCCATGAAAGAGGCCAAATAGGGAAAAAGAGGAAAGGTGAACGAAAAAAAAAAAGATACTCTGTTATAGTGAGAAAAAACCTTGCCTCCTGAAAACACAAACAGCTAAAACCTCATATGCTTTCACTAGGCAGTTTGTGTAGCACAAGGTCTTCACCCCACACCAACCTATTGTTGTACAAAGGTGCAGTACAGTGCCCTGAAATGGGACTGCTGCAGTCCCTCAGGCTTTTGTTAATACTCTTCACAAGTGGGAATCCTGCTCCCAATGTTCATTTCATCTTTCCTCTTGCAAAGAGTCCTTCACCTCATAGAAATTGCCAGTGTCCCCAGAGAAAAAAAAAACAGCAAACAATTTAAACTACTAGCCATACATAAAGCCTTGTGTGCTCAGTGGGGGTCATACCCCTAGGCAAATCATACAAGAAACAGTACTTCTGCACTGCTTTTTTCTAGCAAAGAGTTTGCAGCATTTCTAGTGCCACTGAGAGTGCAGGAGGTTTGTCTGACACTACCCAGAGAAGACAGAGCTGTCCGTGCCCCTCTCTTCAGCCAGCAGCCTGTGACAGCAGCCAGCCTGGGCTTTATGAGTCCCTGGGCTGGAGGGGCCAGGCTCTGAAGGTGACTCCAGGTGGCTGTTCCTTCTTCTGCCTGCTCAGGGGCTGCCACGTCATTGACTGAAACAGCAACCAGAGGAGGCTGCAAGGACCCAGGGGTTCAGGAGAGAAGCAGGGGTCCTCTTGGTTTTGTTGCCTGATCAGCTCAAAAGAACATTTGGCCCCCTTTCAGGGCTAGAAGGGAAGAGGCACAGAGACAGGACAGTTCCAAGCCAACTTCTTTTCTCTTCCCCTCTCCTACTGCCCAACCTCGGCAGCACCGTTAAATTCCTCCCCATGGCACTTCCAGGCTGTGAAAATCCACACTGCAGCAGAGAGAAGAGCAGGCATCAAGCTAGTGACACATCCTCACCTGAGAGTAACCAAGCTGAAACTCTGCCTCCACACACCCAAATTAGCCAGATTCAAGTCCATTTGGACACTGCCAGCCATCCCAAGCCTGTAGTTCAAGGAGCGTGGGGGCTGTGCTGGTTTCTCATTCTGAGGCAGCCTTCTGGAGCAGAGGCGTGCCCCACGCTCCCAGTGCCAGCAGAAGGACTGATTCATCAAGCCTGACTCTCTGAGGCAATCTGCCAGACGACAGAGCTGCTGGTGGGGTGTCTTGATGCTGTCAGCTGCCCATATGTCTGCTGGGCAGCTACTGCCTGTGCAATCCCCACTCTGAGAAAAATTCAGAGCACGGTTTGGGATATCTGAATAAGAGCCAATTAGTTCCACAAACTAAGCCGATTAAATAAACAGATAATTAAAAAAAAAGTATTGAGTTGAGCAAATAGCACTTTTATTTGTTTTCTAGTCAAAATGAAATAAATTATGAGACAATAAATATATTACAACACTTAGACAAATTCAAAGTGATGGAAGAGGAAGGGAAGGGATGACAGATGGGCAAATACAGTATGAATTCACACCTAGTGCTGGCTGTCTCAAACTGTTCATCTCTGCAAATAAACTAATCTGTAAAGCAGGAGCAGCTGAACAAAAGAGGCTTAGGGCATAGCCTTACCTTGCTGTCTCCAGTGGTTTTTCAGCCAGCCTAAAGCTGTAGCCATGTAGTGGATGGACTCTTTCCCATCCAAGGATGCCAGACTAACATCTCTCTTCCTTGCCCAGCACAAGTGCCTCCATTTTTGCTGTTGTGGCACACAGGCGATTTTGCTTCCACTCTACGCTGCCCTCTGCCAAAACCTGCTTCCTTTCTGGACAGAGCCACTTTATTGGATTCTTGACAAATGTCCCAGGACCTCACATGATTCTGTGACTCTGAGAGGTCACTTGGGCTGTGACAATATGGCAGATCAGCCTGCTGGCTGGGCTGCTTTTCTCTGCTATGAAAATCAGAACATTTCATTTTAAACATAAGCAATTCTCAATGGTATTATAGTTTCAAGGTTTCTTTAGATGAAAATATTAGTCTGCTATCCTAAGATAGGGCTGGATTACCATTTTGCTAGGCTCTATTACAGATTCTTATGGATTACAGGATAGATGTCTCTGCTGTCCTCCTATTAGACTGCAAAACAAGACAAATCTGGGGGAAAGGATGGCATGACAATGAAATAGCCCATATCTTGTTTTCAAAGACATCCATTACCTCATATTTTTTTTCTTTACTAGTCAAAATTTGAGCAACATTTCTTCTGTGCCCTTTTAAGAACAAAGAAAAGATAAATTACTTGTAGTACAAGCGTTCATTGAAAACCTACAAGTACAGCACTCAAAAAATTACACGGAGCATGAATCTGATTTCTGCCTCAAATTTTAAGTTCCTCAGCTTGTCTGAATTCTCTTCTTTCATCTTTCCCTAACCAAACCATTAACACAAAGACTGCTCACCATCAACATTCCAACTGAAGCCCCAAAATAGGTTTAAATGAGAAGCAAGTGTTGCATTCAGCTTGCACTTTATCATTTGAAAAGAGACTTTTTCTCACTCTGAGTGCAAATGTTTTCCTCAGAAAACCTGCCTTTTATAGGCAACTCCTAAAATAACCAGACTTGTAAGGGCTAAAGCTAATGAAGACTTTATAATATAATTTATTTATTCTGGTGTATTCTTCTCTTTATTTTTTTTAGATTTTTTCCAGTTCTATATTTTTAAGTCATTTCTCTAGAAAAACAAGCTATATCATTGCTATAATGTGTAAGGGTTAATCAGTTCCATCATTGTACAAAAAGTAGATTTTTCTTCTGAAAATAACCTGAGCCTACAAGCAGAAATCCTGGTGTGAAAGAGAATGGGTATAATAGGAAATTCAGAGCAAGCAATTAGGTAGGTAAGTCTGCAGCTATGCCAGTGAAATAAGGCACTATGTTCTGGCTGTGCTTGTAATTTTGACTTATTCTTTCCCTGTCATCCTCTTTGTCCTGTCTCATGTGTTTGATAGATAAAATATTCCTACATAACCAAATGAATACAATTGCTTGCACAACCCTCAAAACAATATTCACAGTCAGACCTCAACTGTTCAGCACTGGAAAGACAAGGAGAAATAGGAGCCTACTGCAGAAGGAGCAAGAGCTCTCTTTGAAGACCCTCCTACCAAGAATCTAAAGCCACATCAGCCTTGAAATGGGAAAAAGGCTGTCGAATTACTTCAGATGGGAGCTGTACGGGGTGAGGTGTTAGCTGGGGAGGTAGGAGCTGTCAAGGCACCCTGTTTCACCTGCCTACAGACTGGAACCTGCACGTGAGCAAGTGGGAGCTCAGTTGAGCAGAAAGATCTCAAACTGGCAAGGCAAATTGTAGTAATATGATGTTTTAGAGCACAATAGGCTTTTAAACATTTTTTCATTTGTAACACTATTTCAAAACACCTGTGGATAAAAATAAATCATCCTCTCCTTCTTGCAGGTATTTTTCAGCCATTAGTTTTACTATTGGTTCAACACCCTTGGAGGAGATTTCTAAGTAGTCTGAATTGGTGGTGATCCAGTTGAAATGAAGGGTGAAGTGAGGGGAGGGAGGATGTTCTTGGCTACAGATTTAGAAAGACTAGGAGTAGTTGTCACACTCTGTGGTTGCTGATACCTTTTCCATTCCCCCTAAAAGGGCCCAGATATCAGTAAATGTGACCCAAAATAAGGAAGATATTAGAGTGGATCTCTGACACAAACTGGAATTCAATGGATGAGCAGTAGAGAAAAAAGGAGTATTGGGAACTTGCTGCAGGCACTGCAGTGAAAATGCAGAGATCAAGTAGAGCTTCTTGGGTGGTTAAATATGCATTACATATACAAATTATAGACATGGTAAAGATTTTAATTTAAAGATAAAATTGTTGACTCACCTGAAGCTAAATAGAAGTCTTATTTCAATGTTTCATTTTGGTGTCAGATGTATAAATTTTATTGCAATAAAGGCAGTAGGGGGCAGACATTGGCACTTAGGTTCAAAGCATCTGAGAGAGAGGATGTGGCAGATGTTATGGGCAAGACCTAGCTCATCCTGAATTCCCCTCGAGTTAAAATGCTCTGCCTTATTGAGCTGAATTAATAATTAGTAACAGAGATTAAACAGGGTATCACTGTCTTATGCTGAATCACAGAATTACAGAATATTCTGAGTTGGAAGGGACTCACAAGGATCATCAAAGTCTAACTCCTGGCCATGCACAGGACTGCCTTAAGAATCACATCATGTGCCTGAGAGTGTTGTCTAAAGTGATTCTAATTTCTTTCCACGTTGTGCAACACCCCTAGATGTGGGGTGAGATGAGAATCAGGCGATTTGCCTTCATATTCAACTCCTGAGGCTGAGTTTGGGGGTAGAGCTGTCACATACAACTTCACCACAGGCCTCAATAAATATTACTTGGAAGGAGTTAAACTTTGAAGGAAATGGGAATGGCTCCAAGCTGGGAGCAGGTGCTGTCCTGCCCTGCCCTACTCTGCTGGGGCACTGGAGAATAGGCAGCAGCAGCACAAGCACTTTCTCATGAGCCCTCACATACATCTCACATGCTCATATGTCAGGGGCATATTTCCCCTAGGCATAAAGGGCCATTTAGTATTTTGCATTTCTGTGCCAGCTATCAAACAAGAAAATGGTCTGGGCAGCATCCACATGGTCGGGCTCTGTTCATGATGAACTGGACTTGCTCTGACCAATGGATTCCTCATCATTTTCTGTGATTCTCAAAAGCACCAAGTGGATGATAGTTTGTCACAACAATCTAGGACGACTTTAGGGACATTACTGAGATGTACACCTAATTTTCTTACATATATTATTTTTAATATATTTATTTCATATTTTATATGTCTATTTCCACTTAATTTTCTGGTAATACATGTAATTTTTCTCCTTTTTGCTACATTCTCTTTTTTATTCCTTAAATATGTCTCATATTGCAAGGGGGGGAGGGGGGTGTGGGGAAGCAGAACAAGCACAAACAAAAAAACAAGCAAAACCAACCCCAAAAAACCTGTCCCTGTACTTACCCCAGCAAAAGAAAGGAAACAAAACAAAAAAAGGCTAGATGAAAATGTTTTCAGCAGACACAAATAAAACCCCACAGTCCTAGAATAGAGGCTTCTGTAAAGCAACTTCTTCATTATGACTGGTGCCTTGCAGCAAGCTTGCACGTGCTGAGGGTACTCCAGAAGCCAATACTCACGCCTGCTGCAAAACACTCTCAAATGATCTGAACTACCAAATGTCCATGCCAGACTTCCCTCTGCACTGATTATATAAATCTTGCTTCCCTTTTGGACTGTGACTTCATGTTTTTATTTTTATAAATTGGCACTCTCTACCTGTCAACTATAAAAGATTAATACATGCTGATTAACATATTCATGTGCTGTCCTCCCTCCTCGTTGTTGTTTTATTTAATGTTTAAATATGCAAATGCTTTGGCCAAATCAAGGGTTTGTCCTGCATATAATGCAATGGGAATAGCTCAGCTCATATGCTGAGGCTAAGTTGGGAATTTTGCTCCAGGGTGTGAGCCATGGAGGCAGGTCAGTGCCTAGCAAGGTTGGAGACAGGTGGAACTGAAAATTGGGCAGACATTTATCTGCAAATCTTTATTTCTCTGAACCCAGTGACCAAATCACAAGTAAGGACAGATGTTTGGGTCTTTCAGAATAAATGAATCCTCTGTCTTTTCCAAAGCTAACCAGTACTCTGTATTTCTAACTTTCCTTAGACAGAAAATGACATAAATGCACTTTGCTACAGCATCAGGTTGTTGAGACAATTTGCCCTACCAGAAACAGGACAGGTAGGGGCAGGTTTTCGGTCTTGAACTGGAAGATCTCCACACACAGTAGACTTTCCTTGCAAGAAGCACTAGACAATGGCATCCTCTCTGATGCTCAGTGTGGCACTGCTGTTTGGGAGAGCGTCCTGATGTGCATTAGATATTCCTGAAGTTTGCAGCACCTCAGTCATGAAGCACTTTCTTATTGACATGAACTTGACTAGAAGAGTGCATGGGTATATTTATACCACCATGCTGGGGGAAATTCAAGCTCAGTTAATTACTTCCTCCCTAGTTTATAGTATCCATGAGTGAAAATGCTGAAGCTATTTTTTGCTCATGAAAAGGAACTGAACAATCACCTGCAGACTGCTAAACTGCAGCCAATATTTAACTGAGAGGTGACAGGATAGTGGGGATCTCTGTTCAGCCCCCCTGTGAAGCACTTGCAGTAAAAGGAGCTGTGTAAATATAAATCATTATTATATTGTTTAAGTAATCAAATCCATGGCGCCATTGTTTAAATAAACTGGAGATGTGGAGCCATTTATTCATATTTTAATGTTTCAACTGCCTGCTACATAAAATATATATTTAAAAAATAAGCTTTCAGAAACATAAAATACTTTTTTCTCCCAGTGTGGAATTTATAAGTTAGAGAGACCATAACACTACAGTAATTCTTAATTTGTACAGCTGTTTTCATCACTTTTACTATGAAATACCACAAAATAAAACAGACCTAAATGTCTCATAAATCTAATGGCAGTGTCGCACTTCGGATGCATATTTTTAAATGGCTGCATCTTTGCTTTAATTCAAAACACAGCCAGAAGGCTCAGTATGACCTGGGAAGTTCTACAAAACACTTGCAGATTTATTCGCTTTTGAAAAAGTAGTGAAAGTATATATTACACCAATGCCTGCCGGCCAAAACTGAGACTTGGTCCCCCATCATGTAGGGTGCTCTATGCATGAAAAAACCACAATCTCTCTCCCCAGATGCCTTACTTGAATTCAAGTGTTGCAGTTATGTAATCCTCCCTCTTAATCATTCATAACTATCCCTGTTGCTGCAGACCACACAATGACTTCAAAGCAAGTCTCCCTATTTATTTATGTGGGCTCCTGGTTCCATAATGTTTTCTAATGTGCTTATTCCCCATGAAGCAAGGTGGTGCTGTCACCTAGGTTACAGATGGAAAACTGAGGCTCAAACGTATTATTTTCTAAACATTTATATTTCATTTCAATTTCTTATTCCTGATGCTTTTACACATCTAAAACACTTTGGAGTCCTGACTGAGAGGAGCAGGTAAGATCTTTATGACAGAGGAGGTTTCCTAGGGTTCACTCCTTTAACCCTGAGTCCAAGGACAGACCTTGGTCTTCTTCCATCCCTTTCTCTATTGGACATTGGTTACTCTTTCTGAATGTTTTTCTTTCTAAAAAGGGGTGATTTTCAGTTCTGCAATTTGTAACAAGCTTCTGGTCTTGGCTAAAAGTGATTTACTAGCACTGGTGTTGGCATTACAGAGAAGATGAAAGAATGGAAAGACTGCTGCATTAAAACCCACAGAATGCAGATCCAGGACCTACTCATTGAATCACAATCAGAAACATGCACCCTGAATGCATTGAAAGAGAGGAAAACCTGCTATGAACTTGAGCAAAGGCCCTGAGATAGCAAATACAAGGGAAGGCCAGATGTGAAAGCAGACAAACAGTGCTCCTCCTGCTAATCTTCATTATAATGACATTGGTATATCCAAAGCCAAACTTCACATTCTGGTACTATTTCAGCTCAGGCAAATGGGAGGCCCAGCAGACAGTATTTTTCAGAATTTCCCAAAACTTGAATTTTGATTGAGCCATTGCACCCTACTGTAGTCCCCTTTTGCACCATTCTGCCGGTGGAAAATCACAGTTGGCATGGAAGGAGAAATGGGACTGGTGTCCTGAGTAATGATCAGGAGAAATGTTGATATCAATGGGGAGGGGAGAACTTCTGCTTTCACTCTTTCACAATGAGTACAATGTTCATGAAAAATTCTTAGCAGAGAGAGCAGCAGATTTCTGTCTTTTGTGCATACATTTCTTGCTAGTGAAGCAGGATTCCTAAAAGCTGAGCACAGCTGATATGTCTCAGTCCTGGAATACCGAATGTCTTAGCGTATATTAAATGCCCATCATTTTAGCAGCTAAGCAGCATCACGTCCCATTTAGCACACACACAGCATTTTATCGAGCAGAGCACTGTAGAAATCCTTTTCCCTTAGGTTTTTCCACACATTCATTGCAGTGATATGCATCTGACCAATTAAAGCAAAACAGCTTTAGTTAATTAACTCTAAGGGACTGAGTGGTTCCCTGACTGGAAGTTGTAAGGACTGGTTTTGATATTATGAGTACCATTGATTAACTCTCAGATGCTGGACAATCACTTCATCTTTCTAGGCTTCATTTTTCCCTGGTGCAAAATGCAGAGAAAAAAAAAAAATTGTGTTCTTTGGTGAAGTGCTTTTGAGAGCTGTGAGTGAAAAGAACTATGCATCATCAGTGAATCCTCAAAAAAAGCCTGATGGGAGATTTTTCAAAATAACACTGTCCTCACTGAGCTTCTGAAAAACTGAGCCACAACCAAATAAAGCAGCAAAGGACGAAAAGCTCACTGGGAGATGGAAGTGGGGACATGATAAAAACTTTTGGGGTTGCCTAAAATCTTGACAGCAACTTTTTCTTCCAGACCAGGCTGGCAAGATGCCATCTTTCTTCACTGTGGCACCCAATTCTCACCCATCCAGCTCCTCGGCTGCATGTCAGAGCTTTTGCATGGTTTGGTTTTTTTTTAACCCTGGCCATCCTCCTCCCTAGAAAATTGACACATCCAACCACTTCCAACATCTGACATCCCCTGCAAGCTTCTCTTTCTAGTTGCAAGGATATTCCAGTTCTCTGGGCCAAACTCATTTTACAATGGACATATGACTTATACATCTTTCAGAGTGTTTTTCAGCCTTATGCTGTGCTTAAGATCTTAATTACTGCTGAGGTTTTGCCAAAAGAATTGCCTTGGGAAAAAAAAATTACACTAGCATGTTTTCTTCCATTCTATTCCTAATACGTATCATTACTTCATCTTATTCTTTCAGTCTGCTTAATTCCACATAGTTGCAATTCCCAAAGCTATCACACTGGTTCCACTGTACATTAGACAGAGCAAAAGAAATAATTTTCACTTTCTAATTGATTTTTTTCAAGATATTTTTATAATTGAGGAATGGAGGTGGACAGAACTCAATTTCCTCAAATTAATTCAGTGTTTGAATAAATATCTTTTAAAAAATGTTTTTTGGACTTGCTGCTTTTGGCAATGAGTGAGTGAATTTGGAGTAGCTAAATTGATCGCTTTATTCTTTCTGTTCTACAGCTGACTTAGACAAAGGTATTGCTGGCACAAAATTTTGTCCATGTCAACTAAACATTCTGTTCTGGAAAAGTTTTAAAATTAGATTTCCTCGCGGGAGAAGGGTGAGGGAAAAATGTCACATGAATGTTTACTACCTCTTCGTTTAACTTCCTCATGCTAAGGAAAACCACCCTGTGGTAAAGAAGAAAATAACAAGGCTTGTTGTGGGATCTGGAGGCCAAGTACCATGACTTGATGAGTGCCTTGGCTCTCCCTGCAGGCAGCAGGAGAACAGAACAGCCATCAGGCAATAACACCAAACCTAGCATGGAAATCAATGCCTTTGACTATATTTTGGCCACAGTTTATTCTCAAATTGGATTCTAACCCCAAATCCCATTACATCTCTACCAGATCAAATTTTTCTCCACTGCTTCAGGATGCTTATAAAGCTATAGGAGTTGATATGTTTGGTTCTATTTTTCCATGAGATTTTGACTTTTGCTGATAGGTCATATACAACCAACGACACAGTTCAGTTCAACGAAACTTTGCAATAAAAAGGAAGAACAAGGTGGTTTCTAGGGATTCATCACTAGCATGAATATGTCAATCATTCTTCCATTACACAAGGAAAAAACAGTAGTACTGTTTTCCTGTACTGTTCCTACACATTTTTAGTCCATAAAAATTTATTGCTGCTTCACTGCAAGAGCAATTCCTGCTTTACATCATTAGAAGTCAGAGGAGTTGTAGAACTGGAAGATCATAAGGAAGATTCAGGGTTTGCTCTCAAAATTATTTCTACCTCTTCTTGCATTTAATATGGTATAAAAAACTAAGTGCTCCAAAGTTTTCAGCCATTACGGTTGTATGGAACAGATGTTAGTGAAATAAGAAACAAGGTTTTCATATAGGTGAAAAATGTCTTGTTAGCCCCCCCAAATCTTGAATCACAGAGTAATTAGAGCTTGTGTTATGGGTAGACAGCACAAACTTCCTCCCACGTTGCTTCCTCTCTAAGTAGTCTGTTTCAATCCCACCTACAGGAGGTGGAAAGGGAAATTTCTGACTTCTAGTCTTCAAGTTTTCCTTTCTTTGTTAAGCCTACTAAGACTGCAGTACTATTTTTTCCCAAATTGAAAATTTTACAGAAAACAGCTGTTGGAAAATAAGTACTACAGAGATTTGCAACGTGTGATTGGACAAAAAAGCAATGAACAGACCAACAGGCAAACTGACAGAGAGATTGCAAATTTATCAAATACCACTAATGCTACTGGTCACAGTGCCATCTCAGTTCCCAGTCAAATCAGTAAAAAGTCAAAGAGTAAGACTTATGCTGATTTTCACCCCTGCCATCATCAGAGGGCCAAACAAAAAAAGCATTTACCTGTAGATCAGAACTTCATCATCCGAGCAGTTATACTGCAGCTGATACATTTTTACCCGAGGGGCCGACTTGCTGACTGTCCACTTGACCAAAGCTGAGGTAGTGGTCACATCTGACACCAGGACAGCCCTTTCTGGGGGACCTTTTGTTTCACCACGATTGGACTTGGTGGAGCTGGTGATGTCCGAGAGCCTGGATTTTGGTGGAGCTGCTTTGCCTGTGCCGTTGCTGAGATGGGGGAGCTGGACAATTGAGAGTTCAATTGTTGCAGTGGACTCTCCTGCAGCGTTGGCTGCTATGCATGTGAAAGTTCCGTAGTCCTTGGAGGTGGTGATGTGTATATCTAAGGTGCCATTGTCATAGACAGCCGTCCTCGAGGAGTTTCCGATGAGACGGTCATCAGGGGCCACCCAGTGAATGATGGGAGTGGGATCCCCAATGGCTTTGCACTTCAGCGTGGCAGTTTGCCCTTCCAAGACCAGCAGCTTGTGAGTATGTTGTGTAATAAGAGGAGGCTCACAAACGAATTCCTCTTCCCGTACATACCAGAAGTACCTTCCCTTTAGACTTGGAGGAGAAGCACAGGTTTCCATATCGTCGTCTCTGTCAAGCCGCCTTAACCACAGTAGCTCACAGTTGCAATGAAGTGGATTTCCCCCAAAGCTAAGGGACAGAGGTGGTGAAAACGGGGTAACAACCAATGGAATTACTTGTGATCTAGCAAATATAGGGTCAGGGGGCAGCTTCTGAAGTCTGTTGGATGTTAGATCCAATCTGGCCAATTTCTGAAGATCTGCAAATGTCCCCTCTGTTATATAATCTATTAGGTTGTGATCTAAACTAAGCTGGTGCAAGTTTATCATCTTTCTTATAGACTCCCAGGGAATGCTTCGGAGGTTATTGTAGGACAGGTCTAAGTCTTCCAATGTCAGTAAAAAATCCTCAAAGGCATCATCAGAAATGCTGCTTAGCTGGTTGTTGTTTAAAATCAAATGCTGAAGGTTAATTAAACCTCTTAAAGTATCCTCTTCAATCTCAGGCAACCTGTTGCTGTCCAGATGTAAAGACCGAAGGCTCTCCAAGTCGGTGAAAGAATAGGGCTGTATGTAACTAATGGTGTTTCTGGACAAAGTAAGGTCAACAAGTCCAGACATATTGGCAAAATCTTGTCGGCTGATATTGATAATGAAGTTGCCCCCAAGACGGAGTTCAACAGTCCTCCGATCTATGTCCAGTGGTACAAAAAGGAGACCCTTGGAGGGACACAAAGTCCCCAGTGACTCAGACAGGTTCTGACAGACACAATATTTGGGACAAGCATTGACTGTGACAGCCATTCCAAACACCAGGATGCCGCAGAGCAATTTTTCCATGGTAAATCACGCAGCAGTACCTGGAAGCAACAAAAAGAATGAAAAGAAACATCAGCAATTATGATATACTAATTATGTTAGTTTTCTTCTTATGTTTTGCCTAACATCTACCTCCAGAGAGACTTTGTGATGCCTCCTCTCAGGAGTCACACCTAAGGGCATCAGCCCTCCAGGATGGGACAGTTACGTACTATAAAAACATTATAAAATATTTTTCTTTCTTTCTTTCTTTCTTTCTTTCTTTCTTTCTTTCTTTCTTTCTTTCTTTCTTTCTTTCTTTCTTTCTTT
>JAYDZK010000169.1:28537601-28575564 GCA_034509185.1 Euphonia xanthogaster | reverse complement strand
TTCTTTCTTTCTTTCTTTCTTTCTTTCTTTCTTTCTTTCTTTCTTTCTTTCTTTCTTTCTTTCTTTCTTTTCTCTCTCTCTTTCTTTCTTTCTTTTCTCCCTTTCTTTCTCTCTCTCTCTCTTTCTTTCTTTTACCACAGATTGCAAGGCTTATTAAAAATCCTGAAAGATTTCATTTGAAATAGAGTCTGTTTCTTTGGGAGTAGAAGCTAGAATCAGTATCTATAATAATTACTTTCTGCTGCATAATAATGTGCAATTAGTTTTAGGGTTGAAGCAGCTGACTTTATGGATAAAAATAACTGCATTTTTACCCTTCAGTAATGTGGTTAATAATGACCATGTAATTATCTGGCCAGTTCTGGGGCAAGTCACTTGCCCACTCATAATAAAATTAATGACAGCATTAGAAGCAGAAATCACTTGTGTAATTGCCACCTGGTTTCACACTGTGCTCAGCCAAACCATGGAAAGGGTGACAGCATCTAGCTCCAAAGAGAAGGGGAAGACAATGCTACCTTAGGCCCTTTGGCAAGCTTTTTGACAACTACATGCCCTCAAAATGCAACCCCTACTGTTGCAGTGACAGAGAAGCTCTTGCCCATCTTCATGGCCCTCCCTTGCACCCTGTTAATTCCTCCTTGCACCATTATCTCCCTTTTTTTTTTTATTTCTCACACACTTTTCCAGCTTAAAATGCAAGGATGCATCTTTGAATTTTGATAAACAAAACTCATGATTGGGCTGGCTTGGAGAGACAATTGTGGCTGGGAGAAGCTGAAGCCCTGCTTCAGGTTTGGGAATACTTACACAAGCTTGCTGACATTCTTCCCACATGAGCAGGATATAGGGAAATTTGCTTTTTTTCTGTTTATCCCTTTCCCAGACCCTGCTATCCAGCAGGGTTGAAGAACGGGTAGATCATTCATTTCTAGCCCTCATTTTCCTTCTGAGGAAAGGGGCAGGTAGACAAAAAGCTGTATTTTTGTAAGGGCTGTCCCAGGAGTTTTTTGCTAGGGTGGTGTGCACCAGTCTCCAAGACCCTCCTAGCTACAGGCACAATTCAGGCTCTCATTTTGAACATGGCCATTTTGCCTCTCTTTAACCTTCAATCACCGTGTAAACTTGCAGTGATCTTTGGTCTATGCCATATCCCTTCTCAACATGCAGGTGCCCATTGACTTAGTTTCTTGACACATGTTTTGAGTTGTTAAACCCCCAGTAAGACACCCCAAACACAAAACAAAAACTATCACTTCAACAATTTTTTAAGAACCCTTTAAACAGATCTTGCTCTTCTTTCTTGTGAAATGAATGGTATAGGGCATAGGCCCCTAAGGGCCTATGTTTGAGGCTCTGTCCAAAACATCTCAATTCATGCCCTGGGTAAGGTGGCTTGGTATCTCCTCTCTAGGATATGCAAGATGAGTCAGAAAGAAGGAGATGTAGAAATGCAAGATGCTATGAGTGCTGAACTATGTAGAGTGTGTTCTTTATGGCAAGGTTTTCTGCATGGTGTGATGATGGTAATTATATACTGTTATTACTATTTCATAGCAGAGGAAGTGACTGAAGCATCTGTGTTTGCTGAGCTTTATAAACAAGATGAAAGCGAGACACTTTTAGAAAGGATGGCTCGAGAAGAGTAATCTTACCTTCAATAGTAAATAAAGGGCTACTGAATAAAATGTTTGGAGATAAGCAAGTGTGTTATTGATGCAAATCTGTGGCATACATACCAAAGAGCTATAAATATCCCTTACAATATTATCAATTGGTGGCTTAGTAACAGGCAATTGGCTTTTTCAATCTTAATTATAAATGTATTATGCAGCTTTAATTTAGTGTATTACCCTACCAGCTGAAACGATAAACAAAAAGCAGTTTAAAAAGGGGAGAAATAGATATAGTTAATTAGTAATAAGCCCTTTCATAGCTTCTCCCTCATCTACATTCCCACCCTCTGAATATCTATTCAAAAATGTGAATGCACACTTACAACAGCCGTGTCTCCTTTAAGTGTCTCAATTCTCTAACCACATTTTTTCCGGATGCTGGTAAATATCACAGTGCTTTGGGGAGATGGTTGACTCTAAACGTCAGAGTAAAGAGCATTCACGGAAAAAAAAATAAAAAATGGAGGGAGGAACAGAAGTTAATTACATAAAATAGGGACTGAAGCACCAAGAGGAGGATGTGAAGCAGGAGGCCTAAATGGCAAAGCAAGCCCTGAGGGGGAAACCATCTGTGGATGGCTCGAAAGCACATCATCTGCATGTGTGAGCTTGCACGTGTGCATGAAAGTCACAGAGAGTGCAGCATGTGCTCTTGCCAGCAAGAGGGCAAATTGGCAACAGCCACTGTCATTCCAGCTACTGCATGCACTTGAGAGTACTAATGTAAATATTGTTTGTTTACAGAGGAAATTTCTGCCGTTTGTGATCATTTACTGGCATTGTTATTGCAAGCTTCCGAGCCCTGAGTTTCTCTACAATGTAAACCTGAAGTGAACAGTTCACAATTCAGTGAAGAGGGATATAAACCAAAAGAACTTCCTATAGGGCCCTGGAGACAACAGAAATGGACAGGACCCCTTAAGGAGAAAATCTGGGACTTCCATTGGGCAAATGATTTTCTGTTCTCTCTCTCACTTGGGCCAAAGATGAGGTAGGAATTCATAGACTAATAGAATGATAGAATGGTTTGGGTTGGAAGGGACCTGAAGATCATCTAGTTCCAACCTACTTCCTAAGGGACACCTTTGACTAGACCAGGCTGCTCAGAGCCCCATGCAGCCTGGACCTAAGCACTTCCAGTGTTGATTCCAGGTAATACTGCAATTCTTGAGCCTGCACAATTATAATAATATCCTTTAAAATCTAGACCATCCCACAAAGCCATGGTAATTGCTAGCTGCCAAGGGGATGGATGTATAATAAAAATTGTTTTGATTTTATTTCTGGTAATTTTCTTGTAAGACAGAAAATAAAGAGTCAAGTTTAGGGTTTGTTTTTGCTGACAACTATGCTCACTTTGCTCACAAAATCTCTTTTTAACAGCAACACCAAGAATTTTATAAGCTGCTAATGGCAGTCTTGTGATAAGCTCACCATTCTGATTTACATTTTTAAGATATCTATCAGCCTGATAAAGCATATTTCTCACAGCAAGTCAGTAAATCTGGAAGAGTTCCTGTCTCAGCCCAAGATGAAAAATAGCCCCTTTAGTCCTCTTAGAGCATGGATTGGTATGAATTAATATGTGGAAGAGCCATAAACCTTGGTGTTTTGTATTCAAATTTCCTCATAAAGATACAAATTCTGGGATTTGGCATCTCATTTCAGCAATGCCTCCAAGGCATTTTTTAATTCTATTGTCATTGAACTTTGCATTTTAATTCCAATAACCTTTGCCTATCACAGTGCCAAGCACAAGGTAACTGTCAGACAAATAATTTACAGCATAAAGGCTGGGAAAAGGGAGAGAAAGAAAAAATTAAAAAAGGAGAGATGGATGGGTAGTGGCTCTGATTCTACAGTTTCCAAGCACCCTGGGACCCAGGCTCCAGAGACAGTCTGGGTGAGCTAAGATACCTCCTTTCAGTTTTGTAGGTGCTGTGGAGGAACTGGGTTTTCTTTCCTGAGAGCTGCCCTTTTCTTTGTTCTTTGTCTTCTCTTATCTCTGCTTTAAGTGAATTTATGTGACTAAGAAATCTGTCCTCAATGCAGAGCTTGAAGGATTGCACTGACGAGTGAAGTTTTACACCTATTTCCAAAAGCAGTTTAATCAACAAGGCATAAAAGAGGCTGGGACTATGCCAGGACAAAACTTATTCTTTAATCCCTTGCATCACCAAAAAACTGTGGAAAGGTAGGTTTTGTGTTTTCCCTGATCCGTACAAACAGATTATGCTTCATTTACCAAGCAATTGCAATGGCCATAAGGAAAGTACGTGTCTCTGCATCTGGATGTGTCCTCAGTAGCACATCCGTGAAAACACAGATTTGGTGTTAGGCCACTGTGGCTTTGTGAACGCCTGTGAAACTCTTCAGGTGTTTAAAGTCAATTTGCACCTAGCATCTTAGAGGCTCAAAATCGGGAAAACCAACACTGCTTTTGTTGAGCTTTTGTATTTTTTTGTTTGCCCAGGCTCCTGCATTCTTTGACAATTCACCTGATCTTCATCAGATGCATATAGACAATGCAGTGGAGGTTTTGGCTAGGCCTTTTAAGGGGCTGGTTTCATTGAACAAATTAATAGCTCTAGCACATGAACTGCTTGCTTGCTCCAGCCACCTTGCGTTTTACACATAAAGAGGGAACATTTACAAGAACCCATTTCTCCAGGTGCTTGTGGCTGTCTATACTAAACTCCACCTATATTAATGTGTATTAATATTCTGTTACTGTTTCCACAGTAACAGAAAACAGGGAACTCTGGGTAAAGTGTAACAATTTTATTACCCTTTGTACAACTTTTTTTCTTGAATATTGCAGCCATAGCAAGGGTGCACTAAAAATATTTTTTACCCCTTTACCACCATGAGTTTTACCTATGTGGTTTGATTCGCTTGAGTGCTGTTCTATTGTTTTCACATTTCCAAGAAGCTGGGACTCCCTACTACCTGCTCTGTGCACCCTAGCATGGAAGCAGTTTTAGCTTGCCAAGTATTTAAGAAGAGCTAGGCTAAAGGGGTGGATGTGTCCAAGTAAAATTGCCTCACAGGATGGTCCTAAGCATAAGAACATTTTTTTGTTAAGGTTGCAGTCCTTAAAAAACTGGTTATAATGGATCCAGGACAGAGGTACGGATAATGCATAAAGCTGATTTCCAAGAGGGATCACTCTGTGAAGGCTGATTTAATCTATTCAATTGATCCCAAGGAAATAACCAAATATTTTCTTAGTCAGGGCTTTCTCACACAGGAAGATACTGCTCTCATTCAGTCTTTCATGGGCAAAACCTGTGTCTCTATGTGTGCATTCTTGGAAAGCTTTTCTTCATTTTTCATAATGCTTTCCTGATATTTTCCTGACACCAGTCATGTTATTTCTTTTTTTAAACACTAACATTACCCAATTCCTTACTGCTACCAAGACAGAAACAATGCATCTGCCAAAAGACCAGATTATCAATGTAGCTTTCATCTGTCCTAGTTTACTAAAGTATCTTATTTCTTTCATTAAAACCAGTACATTCCATACATCCTAAAAGAACAAATCCATATGCTAATGGTCCAGCGCACTTAATCTCTGCAATTAGTAACCTCCTCATGTTTCAGGTTACTTAGGCAAAAAAAAACCCTTGCACACCTTTATGAAGTTTTAACATATAACACTTAAAAGACAATAGAAACCCCAAATCTTACCAGACAAATTTCAGAATCAGTCAAAAATTTTGTTTCTGTTTGATATAATTAACCTAGTAGCAAATGCTTCTTCGGTGAGCTCTTGGAAAACATGGAAAAATTCCTTCCTAGAGTCACTTTCTTGCAGCGTACATGGAAAGGGTACTTTGAGCACTAACGTGTATGTGGTCACTGTCCTGGTTTCAGCTGGGATATAGTTACTTTCTTCTCAGAAGAAATTCTGAGAAATATGTATGTACATAAGGATTTTCATTTTTCACAGCGGTATTGATCCAGGAGAAACATTTCATGTTTTTTAGCTTCTCTGACAATGATGTCCCTGATGGCTGGGCTGTGTGTGTGTCTAGCAGCCTTAGTGACCCTAGAGCACTTAGATCCACAATGCACTTACATCCTAGTTCCTAAGAAATGTAGCAAGAGCTCTTCAGTAAAGAAGAAACCATGTGTAGGTCTGTCAGATCACTCTTCATTATTGCTAGCACTTGGCTGAAATGAAGCTACCATTATAAGCCATTTGGTTTTAAGAAATGTGCAAAATTAGTCAAGATTTTGAGACTCATTTTGTGACAAAATAAAACTTAGTGAACACATTCTGCGTACTTCCAAGCATCTGCCTGTCTGGCACTTCCGCACAATACATTTGGGACATTTTCATCACTTCACATAAAATCTGAAGTGCAGAAGCCTCAGAATTATTTCTTACTCTCACTTTTCAAGAATATAGAATATAGTAAGTTTCATGAAAGCAGAGGAGAGACACTTGGGTAACTTTGTTAGACTTATGTGAAGGAAATTATGCATCGTTGTGCCCACCTCATGTTTGGAATCGGAGTATCCACATGGAAGACATACGTTATCAACATTATCAACATTATTAACATTTTGCCTACTGAAAAGACTTTAACCCTAGTTCAGCCCTTTTAGACAACAGTCCACTCTGCTGTTAAAATGGTCTGAGCTGTGCAGGTTCTCCATTGCCTGATAAGCAGTGAACTTTTTCCACAGTAATGCTAGGACTCCAGGACTTGGTCAGCTAGGGATGCACATCCTTTGGAAACTGGTCTTTCTTCTGGTTTCCATCCAAAGGGTACAGGTGCCACTACTTCCTATGACAAATCTCTAGACCCTGTCTGATCTGGCATCATGCCACTTGAAGCTGAGACTAAAAAGCCTTCATGCACACACAGTGAACAGAGAAAAGAAACGAGTGCCTAAAATTCCTCTTGGCAATTAGCCTAAATTTCTTGTGCTGCAGAAGATGGAAATTTTTACTCTAGAATGATGCCTACCTGCAATGCCAAGGTCAGTCTCATTTGTATCTGCCTTGAAGCTTACTGTTCAATTTTTAATTGGCGAGTGCTGACTGTAGTAAATAAATTAATTCAGTCCTGCAGCATAAATCCAGTAGGCATGCTTGATTTACTCATTCATTAAATATTGTACTTTAGAAAATACGAATGTGAAACACATGGTTTCCAAATTAAAACATTTCATTTCAGAAACACTAGGAACAAATATTTTGAATGCTTCATCTAATGACTTTCTTAAAGTGGTCTCATGAAACCTGAATAATTTTATAAACAAGTTTTGTCACATGGGCTGATACCTGCCAGTGGGTAAAACCTCTGACAAAATAGAAAAAAAGTATATAGCTCTATCCAGAACTTGTGAATGGCGCATTATAACCTTAATAATCATAGCCAGATTTTGTTGACTAGTGTGATTTTACCTGTGAAAACCTACCTTCTATCAGTGTCATTCTACCTTCCCTGAGTGGAAAGCATAGGCTTTAGCTGCCTGATTTTTTGGCACAAAACAGTGCTTAGCTACCTGGATGGTTTTTGGTAATGCACAAAATTTGAATGTGTAGGCAGTTACTTGTAAGCAAACAAAAAGCATACAAAAAGAAACTGAAGACAAAGAGGCCATTTAGAAAATCCAAGTGTGTCTGTTTGGTAAACAGACACACTTAGGTGTGTTGCATCAGCAACAGGTCTTTCTGGGCAGTTTCCTAGAGCTTTCCAGTGCAGTCACTGTACATCTGTGCAGGATGGTGATTTCCCAAAGCAGATACTCAGAAGAGGAACAGTGTTTTCAACACCACTAATTATAAATGGCTTGAGCACTAATTATAAATGGCTTGGGCTGGTTTGGTTTTTTTCTCCCACAGACCATTTGAAGGTCCATTCATTTTTGATTGTTCATTTAATGGCCATCAACATTTACTCTTACTTAATGCTGTGTGACAGTCTCTATCAGATTTCATCTGCAAGCTCATGAGTCAGCTAAGCTGGGCCCCTCAGCTATTTTTAGCCATTCAGTTCATTTATTTATCTTGTTCTTAACAGCAATCCTACATTTTGCTTTATCAGCACAGTAGAGAAGTTACCAGTTACTCTGTTTCTTACTCATTTTGAACACACACAGAAGCTGCAAAGGTGCTAAGGAGCAGTTCTCTCAGAGAACTGCCTGTGGCAAGGAACATAAATGTCCATCAATAGACCCTACTGCTTTCTGCAAATACAACTGAAGGCCTCTTCTCATGGTGTGAATCCATATTCCCCTTGGCTCTGAGCCATAACAGAAAATCCTCAGGTAACTCTTTATGTCTAGCTTACTTTAATTCTTATAAAAGTCTTTATGCATCCTTATTTCCTTCCACATCAAAGGAAGAGCAGGATAATTAGAATTTGGATTCTCTTCTTTATCTCAGACTGTTACTTTTTTTTTTTTATTGACCCTTTGTTCAGGTCTAAGACAAAGTCTGTCCAATATTCCATATGAAGCATTCTTTATTTGAAGTGCAGACTGCAGTTTTTCTTTCATGTATAACCTACATGCAGAGAGACGGTGGGAAATCCAAGGCATACTAAAACTAAAAGATCTCTTTTCTGATTTTTTTTTCATAAATTTAGTTGGACACACAAAGTGATATACAAAGATCTGGAAATCCTTTGAAACATAAGCAAGGCAGATTTGAAGTCCACATTTAAAAAAGAAAACAAAACAATCACTTTTGCCTAGTGTCTTAGGATTCCTAAGGATGTTAGCATAAGCATTTGGTGGCAGAGGTCCCCTGTTACAAGGAATACAAGCCCAGCATCTTGTCTCTGTGTTTGGTTCATGGGTCAGTGAGAAATTAGCAGAGTTCTGAGACGGAAACATGAGAATCCTGCTATGCCATTGCATGACACAACACATGGCATCTATAGTCTCTGGGCTCTTTCAACAGCCTGGTAAACTTTCTACTGTACTTTCTTGCTTTTCACTTCAGATGGGACTAGGTCTGTCCATTAAATTTCTCTTTCCAGCACTTATCCCTTTTTGATTCACATACAGGAGGATAATTTACTGTTTCTCCTGAGAACTTAACATTCCCATTATTTCTACCATGAGAAGAGCAGCTTTTCAAAATTGTAGACTGTTGCACCTGCTTACACAGATACCTATTTCCAAAGAGCTGTAAATGGATGGGGAAAAGAAAGGAGGACTTTTGGTAGCAATACCAGTACTTTCACACCAGAATCTTAATGCACTTTGAAAAAGAGACAACTTCTACCTAGTTTTAAGGAGTGAGTAAGAAGAGGCACAATCTGCCTCAAAGGTTTTGCCCAAAATAATTCTCCAAGTTCCTCACGGAAAACCCAACTCTTACACCTTCTCTTTCCACAGTGATGTTTCTACATGTAAGGCATCACTGCACAATTTTTCAACACAAATCTAGTGTCATGGACAGTGTTTACATAATTACATTGAAAGGAGAGATGCAGTGCTTTTGTCTCTGGGGAAGAAATCTGGCTTTAACATTAACTCCTGGATTGCTTCATCATGTCTTGCTATGTATGTAACCTTGGATGAGTTTCAATTAACCTCTCTTTCTCCTCTGTAAGATAATTATAAGTACTGACTTCTGCTAATCAGTTGTTTGCAAAGTATCTGGAAACTGTGTGTGCATGTAAGAACAGTTTTTGGGACAGTCTGTTGCCATGGCATAGGACGGGAAATTGTAGGTAAGAGACATCTTGTACAGTGTTTTCTCTAGCTCAGTCATTGGTTCTCCATCACCCCAAAACTGACAGTCAGCAGAAGGCAGAGGCAGTGTGTGTCTGCGTGTGGCTGGAGTGACTTTGTTCCCAGTGCCCCAATTGCTCCTCTGAGCCCCTGCAGAACAGAAGCCCCTGAAAGACACTTGGCCTCCTTTCCTGACATCTCACATTCTTTTTCTCCAATGGCTTAACCACAGCTCAGAGGCTCAGCTGTCACCAGTAGGAAGCTCATTTATAGAGGAGTAGGTTTCAAAATTTCCCAACTGCGAAGAAACCTTGACTAGTACAAATGAATACACTGGGAAACAGTGAATATGAATACCAGGAAAGCACACAGAAAGGAAATAAAAAGCATCTCTAATCTATTACTTTATAAATAACAACAGTACAAGTACATAATGATACTTCAGTCATGCTAATGATACTGAAGGCTTTTTCCCATTCCAAAAGGCAATAGAGCTGGTGAAGGGTCTGGAGCACAAATCTTATGAGGATTGGCTGAGAGAAAGGGGGTTGTTCCATCTGGAAAAAGAAGGCTCAGGGAGAACCTTATTGGTCTCTACAACTACCTAAAAGGAGGTTGGAGTTGTAGGCAGGCAGGAGTTGATCTCATCTCTCAGGTATCAAGCTGTAGAACAAGATGAAATGGCCTCCAGTTGTACTAGAACAGGTTTAGATTGAATATAAGAAAAATCTCTTCACCAAAAGGTCTATCTGGAATTGTTGCCCAGGAAAGTGGTTAAGGCACCATCCCTGAAGGTATTTAAAAGACATGTAGATGTGTCACTTAGAGACATGATTTAGTGGTTGGACTCAGTGATCTTAAAGCCCTTTTCCAATCTAAAACATTTTATGATTCCATGAGTGTGCTGTTTGATTGAATCATAGAACGGTTTGGGCTGGAAAGGACCCTAAACATTATCTTGTTCTGGTACCCCAGGAACACCTTTCCCTAGACCAGGTTCCTGGAAACGCCAACAAACCTGGTATTGAACACCTCCTGGGATGGGACACCCACAACTTTCCTGGGCAACCTATCCCAGTATCTCACCACTCTCACAGGAACAAACTTTTTCCTAACATCCAATCAAAATCTACTATTTTTCAGCTTGAAGCCATTCCCCCTTGTCCTGTTACTACAGTTCCTGAGGAAGAGTCCCTCTCTGGCTTCCCTACAGGCCCCCTTCAGACACTGGAAGGTTCCTCTGAGATCTCAGTGCAACCCTTTCCTCTCCAGGCTCAACAGACCCAACTCTCTCAGCCTGTCTTCATCAGGGAGGTTCTCCAGTGCTTTTAACAACTTCATGGCCCTCCTCTGCACTTGCTGCAATAGTTCTGTGCTGGGGGCACAGAAATGTACACAGTACTCTAGGAGTAGTCTCACAGGAACAGAGAAAAGGGGTAAACCCACTTTCCTGGCCCTGCTGACCATGCTGTTTTGCATGCAGCCCAGGATATGGTTGGCTTTCCATGCCGCACAGTGCCAGCTCATGTTGAGCTGCTCATCAAACTCCATCTGCTCTGCAGAGACCTTGTTCCAGGAAAGATGGAAAGTCTTTCAGGTTAGTCTGGAGGAAGGTGAGTGGAAAGCAAGATGAGGAAAGCTGATTTTCTGCTACACTTGCTATGTTTATTTATGAGGAAACAAAAGTCTTCAATCTCCAGGGCTCTCTGTGCAGCACCTTTCACTGGCACTAAGTCAGCAAAAAAAGAACAAGTCTCTTAAAATTAAAATGAAGGGAAAACATGTGATAAAATAAAATATATAAGACCCCAATATTTCAAATATATATTCTGCTTCACTTTGCAGTTTCTGTTCACCAACTATGCTCAAAATGAGTCTTATCAGATAAGAGCAGCCAGCTGCTATATGCTGCATTTAAATTTATATTGCCAACAACAGGCTCTATTACACAAGAATTTTCTTGTTACATTTCTAATACTGCCTTTCTGCATGCTTTATTTCTCATTTCCTTACATACTGTTTACTTTCTAGTGTGTACCAGAATATCCTGGTATTTGTTTCACACATTTTGGGGTTTTTTTACTTAGTCTGTCTTTGACTAGTTTTCCTTTTTTGTGCCTCTAAACTCTTTCTGCTTCTCAAATACCATCTCTGAAGCTGCTGTCTTACACACTCTTTGCTGTTTCTTTCTTGCTTTCTGCTGCATCCCACCCCCCCCCCCTCATTCCCTAATCATTTGATCACTGCAGTTCTTTGATGTGTGAGGCTTCCAGTTCAGAACCAATTTAATTATGTTTTTCAGAAGACTGACCTCTGTGGTCCCAATTTGTTCAAGAAATTTCCTTCATTGATCCAAGGCCAGATCCTTTTACTGCCTGTTCTAAGCTAGAATCCTGATATTAAAAACAGACATGTGTTAGCACTTAAGGTCAGTTTGCATATATCAGCAGTTAATTGCACTGATTTATTTGTAGTAGATACAACACACTCTTCCCTGCCCTTAGGTCTAGATGCATTAACGCAAAATCAAGGGGAAATAATTAGAGGTATTCTCACACTACAGCAGATGCACTTTCTTCACTGTTCATAAGAATGCTCAAAGAATAGATTGCATTTTTCAGTAAATTGCAACACATCCCAAAGGTTACATATTTATTTTCTGTTGGGCTATTATGGAAACAGCGTCCAACATTATTAGAGTTTCCCTTCTCAAATTCTCCACCTATCATCAGGAAATAATCGGAAGGATGGTTCAAGCTTTGAGGTGGAAAGTAAAATCAATATTTTCCAGAAAGAATAAGAGTCCTGTAGAACAGATACAAAGCAAAACACACCATCTTGATGGTACCCAGAGTGTCTGGAAGCTAACTCTTTCTATAAAATACCAATCTGACATACATTAAAATCTCCCCTATATTAGCAAACAAGCATCTGCTTCCTTCAGTAGAGCGGTAAAATCTTCCCATTAGTAGCAAAAAATGTTATGGAAAACTGAAATAAAGCTTCCCTTCCAGGGAGGGAAAACTGCAATGTTTCAGCCAGGAGAAGTGGGGAAAAGTGATGATTGCTGCTGTTCATTGCTTCCACAGGGTCTGCAGTCAGATGAGACCCTAGTGAAGGGTGCAGAGCACAGTAAGGGCACTGCGCCACTGAGTTGCATGTCCAGCAGGCAAGAGGAGTGGCAAAGGTCTCTCTGCATTAGACTGAGCTAATTAAATACAGCTCTGTGCTTGACAGGATCTACGAATGCCTCAATCCACTTTGGCCAGTTGTACCCAAGGATGATGTCACATCTAAGTAGACCAGCATGAAGACGTTACCCTCACTTGCTGCCAAAAACTACCAGCCTGGATAAGATCAGCACAAAGGTTACACTTGATCTGACTGAGAAGTATCAGGGAAACTGAGCCTCTGGATAAAACCAGAGCTGCTTCAGGCCCACAGTGCTCCTTCCCCAAAGCAGGAAGCTCAGACTGGGATGGCAGAACTGCCTCTGTGAGAGAAAAGTTGTTGGCTTCCTGGATTGAGGTGCTGGCCTTTAAAGTGAGAGGTGCTGAAATTCAGAGTGATCTTGACAGTCCCTTGTTCCTCACCATGATCATCATGAGATGTTTCTTTTCACGTCGATGGAAAATTTTTGTTTTGAATGAGTTTTTCAGTTTAAATGTAGGAGAAAATCTCCATCTTCTTCCTTATGCTACTTGCATACATATAATCACAAGGTGTGAGAAAATGCAGAAATTCTTCTCAGGAGACAGATGTTCATATAAAAGAAGAGATTAAAATAATCAGATAATAATAGTTCAGGAACAAATAAAAATTAAATCTTGGATTATCACAGTCCACAGTGGTCTTCCAACATATGTTTAAATGACCTAAGGAGCACATCTCTTACCTCAACCAAGCAACTCACAGAGTAGCACCTTTCAGTCTCAGAAATATTTTATAACACCCATTTGGGTGCTGCTTTCCCAGATGAAATTTATCTGCCCCCCACACACTCAACTCATTTTCTCACTTCTGAGTTTGTTCACAGCAAGGTCTGCAAACGCATGCACATCCTTGTAACAACTGGTCAGAATGGGAAGGAAGTGTCCATCCTGCAGGAATTACTTTCTGCTCGGAATTTTCCCACTCATGCTGCTTTATGCCTGTTGACTCACGGAAGGCATATTGTATGTCTGAATTCTGTAGACTGATCCCTCCTTTTTCTGAACTAGATTCCAAAAACCTCCATTTTTATAACCTGTGGGAGGTTTGCCCAAGTGAAATATGAGTAAGAATTTCAAGACATGGACCTCTGAGTCACAAACTCCTTGAAAAAGCCACCAAAAAATGGCAAAATACCCCTTTCCAATGTACTGGAACTGTATTATAATTCTTATACAGAGGTACTCAGTGGTACCTCCTGACAATAAAAATAATGATGAAGAAACCATCTGTGGAAGGCCCTCTGCAAGGTCATTTCCAGGACAGCAGAGAGTGTTTGATGATTCTTTGCTCAAAAAGCATCAAATCTTCGATTTTGCTGAAGAGCTCTAAACAAATACAACAGTTTAACCTCATCTGAAAGTATTTCTTGATTTCATTCAGATAATCTTGTTTACTTTATCTCTTTGCAATTGCTTTTTTTTTCTTGGATCTCTGACATGCACTGGAGTATACTCATGCTTCCCTTCCTATTTATCTATGGTATGAGTGCACTGTGGGTGTGCCAGATGCCCAGGAGTCTCTCATTTCCTTGGTAACAGCAAAGAGTTACTAATCCACAGCAAATAAAAGTAAAATGTAATGCAGCCACTGGGATAAGGGTTAGGATGCTTGATCCCCTTTCCTGGTAATTCAGTCTGTAATCTCTGTTCAGATGTTATCCCTCTCTATGCTTTACTTTCACCAGTAACTGAAGAGGCAAATTATGTTGCCCAGTAGACAGTACTGGGAGTCAAAACATAATGCTATATTTAAGGATTTAATAACACATTGGGACCTAGAAAAAAGCACAATAGGAAGTGCTAAATACCTGTCAGCATCCACCTAGTTGATTCAGCTGCAAGCCACGTTGGTGCTGGTGTGCACCACAAGCACAGAGCAGCAGCAGGCAGCAGACACAGCAATTGGTGCCCAGAGTGAAAGCAAAAACTTCCCTGGGGGCTCTCCAATGGTGCTGACGCATAGCAGGGAACAGCATCCAGACTCCCCTGGAGGAAGTATCCCTAGCACATCAGGGACCTCCATTCAGACCAAGGAGGGAGAACGCATCCCTGCACATTTGGGACCTCTTAGTGGGACTGAGGCTTTGCCCAAAGGCTGCTAAAGGGTCTGCGTCACCACGTGATGAGCTGTGACAAGGTCAGCACACTGCCCAGCTCCAGGAACTACGAGAAAGAGATCAACTGGATCTTCTGCAAGTACAACTGAAAACCCCAACTCCTAGGGGGCTGATGAAAAGCCAGCCACCTGGAAAACAGCTTTGTGAAAATGCTCTGGGGGTCCTGGTGGAGTCTTGGGAGTCCCTGTTGAACTTGCATCTGAAACATGTCTTTGTGGCAAAGAACAACAACAGCCTTCGGGCAAAGTGTTACCAGCAGTTAGGGAAGTGTTCCTTCTCCTGTACTCAACACTGGTGAGACAATCCTGGACTGGTGGGTCCAGTCATGACCTCCCCAGGGCAAAAGACACAAGGCCATACTGGAGTTAGCTCAGAGAAGTGCCACAAAGAGAGTTAAAGGGCTGGAGCCACCCTATCATGAACAAAGACTGAGATAGCTGGGGCTGTTCAGCCTTGAAAAGGCACAGGGGGAATCCTACCAGTATCTACAAATACTTGATGTGGGGGAATAAAGAAGATGGAGCCTGAGTCTTCTCAGTTGTATTCAGTGACAGGACAAGAAGAAATAGACAAAATTGAAATGCAGTCAATTCCACTTCAACACAACAAAATACCTTTTTTGCTGTGAAGGCAGTTAAATACCAGAATGAGTTTTCCAGAGAACTTAGAGAGTTCCCATCCTAGGATATGTTCAAATCCTGCCTGAACACAGTCCTGGCCAACCTGTCCTAGCTGACCCTGCTTTGAGCAGGCAGGTGGACTAAATGATCTCCCAAGGTGTCTTTCGATCTCAACTATTCTGCAGTGTAAATAGGCTGTGTATTTTTATGTTACTTATCTAAAGGGCACTCTTGATCTCAGTGCAGAGGCAAAACAGCTTCTGCCCTTGTATTGTACATCACCTCTCTTGCAACTTTGAACATAATGCAGACAAGTAACCAGTGAGTTCTACAATAATGAACTCTGTTCATAAGGAAATTAATTTCTACTGAAGATGATTCTGTCAAACCAGCTCTTATTATAGCAAATACCTCACTCCAGAACACAAGCTAATGATTTCCTTCATCCATCACAGTTTGTAGTCCTGGCTCAGGTACCAGGCATTGCTGAGAACCACCAACATTCATGGATCAATATTCAATACACAAACAGGGTCAGATTGCACTGGTTGATAAATTATGGTAAACTCATTGCTAGAAATCAATTCTTTGTTAAAATGACTGAGAATGATTGGAACCGAATTTTGCTTAGGGAGGCAAAGGTCCTATACTCCCCCTTTCATTATTGCCCATGTAAATAAACTTAAATCACTTTTTTTTTTTTACTTTTGGTTTCTTTTTTCCCCTAGTTTAGGTAAATGGTGGATGCAGCTGAAGTCATCACTTTTTCCTATGACTGTCAGAGGAGTGGGGTGCAGAGAGGGGGTGGATGGGGTGGGTGAAGGAAGGCAGGTTTGTGCTCATCACTCTATGGAAAGAAACCAAGAGCACCAATAAAATAGGATTGGTTATGACATATAAACAAAGGAAAGGTCCCAATTCCATGTCTCTGCTTGTCCTGACTTTCTGTATTTCTTGGCTTGATGGTTCAATGCATGTGGTTCATTACAGCAAAGAACCTGAACAAGCAAATTTTCTCTGGTGAAAGGTGAGGACTAGAGATCAACTGGAATTGTGCATTTTAATGTTTTTCCAGAAAAAAAGTGTTTTATATAATATGGCTATGAATACAATCTAAGGGATTCAAACCTGTAAAGAAAAGCTGCATCCCTGTGCATGTTTGCCATCAAGCAAAGAGCCTCAGAACACAAAAATGACACAAACAAGGTCGGAAAACAGACTGAACCTAACATAATATGGAAATATTTCTCTCAAGTATCATATCTTCCATTTGACCACAGCTCGTGCTGAGGAATATGGTGAGACACTGCAATGAAAGCTGATAGAGTATAGCCACAGGGAGAACCTGCAAACAGAAAGGCACACCCTAAATCAGTGATGGAGCTTGTAGGAATACCTGTGAATTGCTTTACTGCTCCCCAAAACATGAGGACTTGATAACAAAGCAAGTTTTATTGCTACCTGTGGAACTGGCTACATCATCTCTGCCGTGACATACGAGCCCAAAATATTTGCAGCATGTTTCACCTCAAATACAGAAAGTTTGTATCTCTGTGACAAATAGAGTCAAAATAATACCTCTGTTAAACTGTTCATAACCTGACAACCACTGCTGTATTTGTGCAGTATGAAAGAAAAATAATTTCTCTTGATAAAGTGTCTATTAATGAGAAGCCTTCAGTTTCTAGGATTTTACCACCCTCAAAATCCAGTAAATGTGCAAGTTACTCCTTTACCAGCATGAGTCAGGAAGCAGCTGGGAACTGCTTTGCATATGATGCAATGTCCTGAAATAATATGAACATCCCAAGGTTGGAATATGCTCACACAGTGCAGCTGCTTATCAAAATGCTAACAAATGATTAATCAAAGCACAAAGAGCTGGGAAAAAAATGCAACAGGTCCCTTATCCTTTCAGGCACCTAATTCACTATTTCCCAGCATTTCCAAACAACTATGCTTGAATTGGTTCCTTGTAGGAAGTTATAATTTCTGCAAGAAATTGCTGTCATGAGGAGAATATTCTTTAATGACAGGCCTGATTTTACAGGCTGCTGTCCAACTCCTTTGCACAGAAATGATCTAAATAAGAGGTTGGATAAAGTAAACATGGGAGGAAAAAAATGCCAAGGACTGTGGACTTCTCGACCCTATTTATACCTCAATTGGAGATGTGCTGGAGTCACTTAAAGCCTTCAGCATCTAACCCTTGTTTATAATGTCACAATTAAAATAATTAGTACAAAAATAATTGCTTCCACCAGTTTAGAAAAATTTGATCATCAGAATTAAGCTAAAATCAGTTTCTCCATCTGAGTATCTCAGTCATACATAATTTTAAAGAGTTTTTCGTTCCTGTAGTGTGAAAGGAAATTTAGTGTGAACTTTAGCTATGGGACTTGAATAGCTTGGTTAAATTGGTCACAAATTGATAAAACATGGAAGAATTATACAAGAATTGTTCTCTTTCCTGTGAGGTTTTCACCTTCTTCTAACAATAATTGTTTAAGATTATACAACTTCAAGAATTCAATTTCAGGGTACTCCTGATTAGGAATCCTGGAGTGATGAGGTACGTATTTGGCCTCTCATAGCCTTGCTTTTGTAAAATTTTCATGGAAATTTCCATGGCTGGAAATGGAAAGAAAGGCAGGAGACTGGAGATTACTGACAGTGGCATGACTGCAAGCCCAGGGCTTCAACCTTGCCATCTTGTTCCACCCTAGCTGCTGAAAACTGCAGTCAGAGCACATTCCCCTAAGGAGGCAGTATATCATTGATACATAGTCTTTAAATGCTTTACAGGGTATTAATTCCACAGATGGATCCATGGATGCTTTAATAGAACTTTTTTTTTTTTTCTTAGGAGGAGGACAGATTGGAATAAAAAACAAAACAAAAAATGAAATATATATAGCAATGACTAACTGTCTACAAATAGTTGAAACATCTGACTGTTAAAGATGAAAAAGAATTGTTTAACACATTGCAGAAGTATATAAATCATCAGAATTTAGTGTGTATGAAACAGCTGAAGATGAAAAAGAAAGATGATCTTGTTGTGCACAGGCAATTAAATTCACAGCTTTGTCACAGAAAACTGGTATTTGTCCTTTGGAAACTCTCTTAATATTTTCCCATGTGAGTTCTCTGTCCTTACAATGAAATCAAAGACTTTCACTCCTCATTGTTTTTCTGTCCTGTCCACACATTAGAAAGCAATTTGGGCCAAAATTGTTTCTTTTGATGCATTCGCATAATATAAGCAAATTATATACCAAATTGCTTTGGGGGCCTCTCAGCACTGCCCTAATTAAATAATTATACTTGCTCAAAAAGTGCCTTATAAATGTTAAATGTCATATTCTACCTAGTCTAACTATATTATGTACCTAGTGCTATAATGTATAATAAATTACTGTTTTCAAAGGCTAATTCAACCCAAATATCAGCAGTCTCATTAAAGGCAAAGGCTGCAATTTCAAAGAATCTTAGTGGCTTAGGAACTGCTGCAGATGTATTTAAAAAAATAAATAACACCTACAGGCTTTGGGTATCATTGAGGCCCTTCAGGAATCTCACTTTTGGGTAACTAAGTAATCTCTGAAAATTTTATAAAGTTATAAAGAAATGTTAAGGACTTCTGAAATTTTGAACCCAGAAGTCTTATCTGTGAAAAGTCTCCTAGGAAATCAATGGGAGTCACATTGTTAAAAAGAATATTTAAATTATCTGGACAAAGCACTCAAACTTTGTCTCAAAGAAAATCCTAGAGTAATGAATACAGACTGACCCCATGCTAGAAGAAGTATAGGCCACTTTAAGCTAACAGGTCTTCTTTTGATCTCTCTCTTCAGTTAGTCTTTTGAAGAGAATTTTTTTTTTTCTTAATGGCAAAACTAATAGAAGAAACCTTTCTTCAGTGCAGCTTTGCACTCACTCTTTTGATACACTGGAGAGTAAAGTTCCTTTATTAATATACTCCACACTCTCACACACATATCAAATAATATGTCAAAAGATAAGAAAGGAAAGCAAAGAACTTGGGTGACATTTGTTGACATTTCCAACACAGAGGAAACAAACAAGTTGCGCTGTGGCTGAATGTTAAAAAGGCCGTGGAGAGTGAGCTTCCCCTCATCAATATGGCCCTTGGGGCATTTTTAACTCAGCCTGATATTGTGTTCCCTAGCAGGAGGTATTCCTGCAACACGGGAAGACAAGGAAAGCTCCTCTCAGCTCTCTGAAGACCTCAATAAAAAGGTCATCAGATCTTTTATTTTCATTTACATTTTTAAAAGATCAACATCACTTTTAAAAGAGAATAATCAGGATGCTCAGCCTGCATCTAAACAAATCTTCAGCTCCAAAGAGAAATGAAAATCAAAATACAAGTGGTTTCATTTTTTATTTAAAATTTAAAAAGCAGTTGGAAGTTCTTTTTCTTCTTTCCTTTTCTGAAATCATGTTAAAATCCCTTTAGAGTGCAACCGAGAAACATCAAAAACCTTAATGTGGCCTGAGGGTGGCTTACTACAAAGCCATGCGCTAATAATACCTCACATTTATAGCTCTTTTCAGCCAGAACTGTATCCCCAGGCTGTGCAGATACTGTGTATGTAGGAATAATAATTTTGAGCCCCCTTGCTGACATGTGGCTCTTTCCATGGGGGCTCAACACCCAGCCCCCAGTGTTCCATACTTTGGAGCTGGGGGGCACCCTGTGCCAAGGAAACCCTACGGAGAAGCTCAGTAGAGCAAAAAGCAAGCAGATGAGCTGGAACTCACTAGAAAATATAAGCTGTGAGACCTACCCTTGCAGAAGGTGTCTTGGGTCACTGAAGAAACAGACCCATTGCTGCAGGAGGTGCCCTGGAGCCTTTTGGAGGCTCTGGCTAAAAGCAGGAAAGTGCAGTGGTTCCCTGCTGCCATCCTGACAGCGCTCCTGGTGTGCTACCCCTCTCCCTGCAAGGCTTCCCATATGAGGAGTAGCAACACTCTGACTAGATCTGATCAATGGTCTCAAAACCACAGCGCAAGCCACTCAGCTCATAAGGAAAATGAAACCTCCATTTTTCTTGTAACTAATCTCATGCTTCCATTATCTTAGCTTTGCAGAGCACCAGCTCATCAGGTAGGAAAATTTGATATGATGAAATCTATTAATAAACCACCAGGATTACTCTGAATTCATGTTTATCACTTGCTAACTTTTAAAATTATATTAACCTAGTGCATGGTATTTTACAGGTGTCTGTTTCACTGTACTGGTGAGTGAAAAGGTGATATACTAATTTATCTCAGGTAAGAGAAAAACACATTTTTTCTATGCATGGGAATCTGCCCTTATACCCATGTCCAAATACTGAACTACTCCTCAGTGATACACATCAGCATGACCAAATTAAAAGTCAACAGAATAGAGCTCATTTAAATCTAATGTGTCTATTTCTAGATCTTTACTACAATGGTAATAAAATAATGATTAATAACAATCCCAGCTCTCATTATTTAGTGGCACTAATCATAGAAAATCTCAAAGAATTTGTAAGTTATTTGCACATGGAGTTGCACCTACAGTTATGTATACACACAGAAGAAACACATCAGTTAATAAATTTTCTTTTGTATATCTCATTGGTCCAAAATCAAATACTGATTTAATCCTGTCAGTTCTACTCCCTACACTGTCATGTTAAGTCTTTTCCAGTATTCATCCATCATAACAATCCGTGGGTTTAAGATCATAGAAGCATGCTTTTTTCAGACTCTCTGCAAATAATATTACTACCACTGGTACTGTTTTAATTAAATTGTTTCTCATTTAACACTCTGCTATGGATTATGCATATTTTTACTTTGCTCACTTTCAGATTTAGTAAACACTTTATACAGTCCATAGCTTTATGTTTTGGATATTGAAAAAATAGCAGAATCTAAACTGCAGAAAAAAATTGTCAATCATTCCTTCCTGTCATCTTCCTAGTAAGCTGGAATGTTGGCACTCATCTATAGCTCTAGTGGCATTTACATTTTTAATGAAGTAGCTTATTTGCTGAACAATACCCTTCCCCTTGCAGTTGTTTCATGGATTATGCCTAATTTTATGAATCCTGTCTGTGCCAGATTTCACAGAGGTTTATTCCATTTCTTCTGTTCTTTGCTGTGTATGTGCATAACCTGAATTTACCAGTCCATTCCCTCAACAGGTATAAATCCCTGCCTACTGACTCTGCACCTCATAGTTCAGTCTGAAATTGAGCCTTATGCAAAGTACAAGGAAATTTTCCCCTAATGAAGGCAGCTGACTTACAGCTGAGTGATGTGGAGAAAATAGGGCACGACTGTCACTCACCATTAATGCTATTTACCACCGTCTCTATCACTGCTCAGCAGAAAACCCTGCAAAGCCTCTCTCTTAGGTGGGGCCAGCTAAGTCTGTAACTCTCTGTAAGCACTTGATGACAAAATGCACCCAAGAGACAAACTGCTGCCAGGTGTGGTTTCCACAGCTACTTTGATCAATTCTATTTGATACAGGCTTCCACGTCCCTGAGCCACCAAGCATAAAAGCACATAATCTCGGATATGGCTTTATAGCTTTTAAAAGAAAGGAGGACAAGGTAAATACAGAGGTGTGAGATGTAGCTGAGTCCTCTTGAGCCTGCAGTCACTGCAAGAGCTTTGCTGGATTATTTCGGGGCCTGGCAGCTGCCTCTGACATAGACAGGGACATGTTTCCAGTAGTAATGGTGGGGACAAAGAGACAGAAGAACTCACTGTCTTCACCCCAGACAAAGTGGATGCTGTCAGTGCTTATCAGTATACCGGGACCAGCACTGCCCCACAATATTGCTGAGTCTGATAGAGGGGCAGGTGCCAGTCCCACAGCAGGGTCCCACTGCATCTGCCACCTCTCTGTAGTTCTTAACTCCAACATACAAGATACCTGTCTAAAACACACCTCCTCCTCAGTTTCCCATCTTCCCATATCTTCTTTCCTGCTGTGATGGACCTCCAGCTGTGGTTTTTTTTTCCCCCTGGGTTCAGTATTTGGGTCGGTCCTTTTTAATATCTTTATCAATGATCTGCATGAGGGGATCAAGTAACCCCTCAGTCAGTTTGTAGACAACATCAGGCTGGGTGGCATTGTTGAGGGAAGATAGGAAGTTTTGCAGAGGAAACCAGGCAGGCTGGATCAATGGGCCAGGGCCAACTGTATGAAGTTCAATAAGGCCAATCCTCCCTCTAGGAGGGAGGGAAATCTGCTGTAATTCTTCTGGTTTGGGAAAGAGTGGCTGGGAAGCTGCCAGCAGAAAATGACTTTCAACAGCAACTGACCATGAGCCAGAGTGGCCAAAAAGGCCAGTGGCATCCTGGCCTATATCAGAAACAGCATGGCCAGCAGGAGCAGGGCAGTGTTCATCCCTCTGCACTCAGCACTGGTGAGGCCACACCTCGAGTGCTGTGGGCAGTTTTGGACCCTTCACTAAAATACATTGAGGGGTTGGAGCATGTACAGAGAAGAGCAATGGAGCTGGTGAAGGGTATGAAGCACAAGTCCTGTGAGGAGAGGCTGGGGGAGCTGAGGTTGCTTAGCCTGGAGAAAAGGAGACTCAGAGCGGGGAATCTTATTGCCCCTGCCTGGACGGAGGCGTTAGCTGGGTGAGGTTTGGTCTCTTCTCCCAGATAACAAGAGACAGGATAAGAGGAAATGCCCTTCAAGTTGTGCCAGGGGAGTCTAGATTTCTATCAGGGAAAATTTCTTCACTGAAAAGTTGTTCAATATTAAAAGGGGCTACCCAGTGGAGGGGTTAAGACATCATCTCTGGAGGTATTTAAAAGACATGTACATATGCCATTTAGACACCTGAATTAGTGCTGGACTCAGAAGTGCTGGTTTAACAGCTGGACTTAATGATCTAAAAGATCTTTTCCAACATTAACAATTCTACAATTCTATATGTCCCCAGTATTTATTCTGAGTGGCTGATGTATTGTGACTTCTCAAAAATTAATATTTGTGGTTTGGTTTCAGATTATTGAACACCAGGCCTATATTTTTTTTTTTCATGAGTTCTCAACTTTTTAAAAGATTGGTCAGCCCTGTTCCTGCAGTTTTAAGTTGCAAATGACTGAGGTGAAAGAAACATGATACATTTAATAAAAATAATGGGGGTTTTTTATCAGTTTTCAGAAGTTCTTTGAAATTTCACAGTAGTCTTTCACTACATTTTATTCCAAATATAACTTCCTGTTTACATGTTTAGTTTGTATATTTTTTCCTACCCATCCTATTCTTCTAAGTGCAGATAGCAGGGAGCATCTCTAATGCAGACTGAAGACCGGAACTCATGTTCAGAACTAAATCCTCCCCGCTCATTTACTGAAAGAAATTGTACCTCTAGAAAAAAACAAATTGTTTTAATCTTATCACAAGGTGGAATGCCATTTGGCTTTAATTTGTACAACTCCATCTGACTCTTGGGGCTATTCTTAGGATGTCAGGCTTAGCGTACAGTAACTCCAGGGTCACTCTTGGAGGTCACTGCAAGGAGATGAACTTTTCACCATACCTTAAAACTGAATTATTTATTTTAAAGTATTTATTTCCATCCTGTGACAACAGACATAGGCTCAAGTGACTACTATTCTTTCAGTTCCCAGACAAGAATCCAGACCTGACTGTTTTATCCTAGTCAAAAGGTAAAGGTAAGCAGGCATTTATCCAATGCACATTTTTAATTTTATTCTTACAGCAGCAACAGAAGCAATATTTGCTTCTAACTGCCTTTTCTTCCATATTAAAAAGTTGCATGTTCATGTGCCATTTTTAAGTGGTAAGGTTGAAATTAATTTTATTTTGATGGGTTTGTACTATTCTCCACAGCTTTACTAGAAGTGGATTTCTGCTTCAGGGAGCTTTGTGAACAGAGAGAGCAGCTGCAGGACAATCTTCTAATATAAAAATGGGCTTTGTAGAACTTCCTTGTGTAGCTCCCTGAGTATAACTACCTGACCTTGAGAAAGGAACAGGAGGTGTGTGTGTTTGACTTGGGTATTAACAGATAGGCTGGACAGTGAATCCTTCAATAGTCCACTAAAAAGCAAGTGATTCAACATAAAAGGCAAGTTCTGACCTTTAAATTTAAGCCTCCTTCAGTTACTAAGGAAAAGAACTGTGGCTTCTCTATAATGTTAGTCAACAGTACTGCCCACTTCTGGTGCAAAGTAATCCTCTATCCCACACTGGGAGATAAAACAAGTAGAAAAAAGGCCAAATCCTTCCTAAATGACTCTACTCTTCCCAAGAGGATGAGTAAATGTCAGCCAGCTGCCCTGAAGTAAAATCTTTACTCATTAAAATAGTATATTATCGCTTAGGTCAGTATGGGATGAGCACAGAATTTGCTCCAGTAGCAAGGTTTTAATCTTTCAGCCAGATTCATTCAAGTAGCTGTGGAAGTCTCAAATTACCTATTCCACTGATGTGCAGGAAGTAATATGCCTGTGAAGGGATTTAGTTGCAGGAACATTACTGGCAAGAAGCACCTTAGGTTTTCTGTAGTGACTATTTTGCTGTGAAAGCTTGACAATCTAATACTTCCTGAAAACTTTGTGAACTTTTGACTAAATACAAGATGTGATCATTTTGGTTATTTTTCACTTTTAGTCACACTGCACGGGTTTGAGGTTGCACAAACAAGAACAGAGACTGCAGGTAAATACTGTGGCTTCTGTGATTGAAATCTAGGCACACAAAGGATTAAATATACTCATTAATAGTTACTCACATAAAAAAATAGGTGAGGAAAGCTGTAATGACAACACTCAACCAAGACTGAAAGAGATATAATTTTAATTTTTTTCCCTCCTGACACTACGTTTCACAAGAAGACTGTGCTCCTTTCCCAACAACATTGTTGAAACACAACCTTTTACAACACAGTCAGATTATGACAAGTACAATATTGATTTCTGCCAAAAGAAAAAGTTTTTAAGACCCAAGCAGAATTTCTGAGGTAACCAGAATCAGTGCTTTCTGTTAGCTGAAATGCTCTCAAAAGCCAGATCTCCCTATTCTGACTTTGTATTCACATCTGTCACTCTGGCTGATAGCAAACGACAGATTGTCTCCTGCACAAGCCTTGCCACCCAGACCTCAATTTGAGCATTAACAGCCCCTAGGTAGAGCGTGATATGTTGCTCCTCAGCAAGCTTAAGATCTCTAGGAGCTCCTTAGGGACAGTTCTAAAAACTAGGTTTGTCAGGTGAACACAACCATCATTTGCTATTTAAATTCACTGTAGTGCTGTCAACACTTTCTTGAAGTGATGACTGAACAGGTGGATTTATTTCAGAGTGGCTGACAGCCAGTGCTCTTTCTACGAGACCTTTATTTTAGAGCTTGGCATTAGATCCTGCTTTTAAGTACTTAAGGAAAAAAAAAAAAAAGAGGAAAATATATGTTCACTTTTCCACTTTTCTTCTTTGTTTCTTGCCATCCCATTGGAGCAATCAGGTTGAAAAAGAGGGCTATTCATCAAGGTGGAAATTGATATGTTACTTCTCTCCGAAACTAAGTAAAGTGCAACTGTTTTTTATAAGTGCAAAAGAAAAGAGCAAGTGCTGCAATGTTTATAGGGTAAAATATCCCCAATGAATTTGGTGCATTGGTGTGTGATGTTACAGTTGCCTGGCAGAAAACCAAAACGACCAACAAATAATCCATTTAAAACTAGCCTGTTGTGTTACAGCTTTTGCCAGTTGTCTCAGCAAATATGTCACTGCTGAAAGGTGCAGAACTAGAGACTGAAATCCCCTCTGAGTTGCTAAAAACACAGCACACATGATGTGCAACACTGCTGGTACTATAACGCAGGTTTCTTCTCTTTTACCGTCCCCTCCTGTCACCCCAGACAAAGCTGTGCTACTGCTGTAGCCCACTCTGTCCTACAGTTTTTGGTGCCTCTGCGTTTAAACAGATCTCTGTGCATTGTCTTTGGGATGGGCTCCCTCCACATACTCTCTATTGTGCAGCGTCAAAATGTAATATAATTTGGAGGCTGAGGAAATGTGTTATAATTATTAGGAAGTAAAGTCCTGCTACCCTCTGCACACATCCATATATAATTTTATGGCCTATAATCCAAGTAAAGACTTAGAATTATAGAATCATGGAATGGTTTGGGCTGGAAGGGACCCAAAAATTCATCTATTCCTACACCCCTTGATAAAGAGGGAAACCTTCTACTAGACCACATAGCTCAAAGCTCCTTTCAAACCCTGAATATTTGGAGGGATGGAGCATCAGCCACCAATTTGGGAAACCTATTCCAATTTGTATTTCCTTGAGTTATCCCATAAACACCTTACAAGTGGCCCTTACCTCCAAGAAAAACAAAACCCCTAAAATGACAATGTCTGTTGTAAATCCATCAGTGTAAAAGGAATATGGCAGAGATCTACATGGACCTGAAGAGTAAGTGGAAGTCAGCTTGCAATAAGAGATCCAACAGAGAAGGGAAGAGAATAAGATAAATAGGAAATTTCATGAAAAGTCTAAAATAAAACTATGATTTCTGGAAATATTCTCAGAAAAAGGAAAGATATCTGTTATACACACAGAAGAAAAATAGGTTTCGACTAATCAGAAATGGTCCTGATATAACAAATTGTGAGGAAAATTACTTACTGGTTAACACACTTTTAAACTTGCAATGCCCAGCTGCTGAATTAGATTTTGAACACAAGGGATCTCACAAAACATGTGTTGTTCTCATACTCACAAAATTTTGAAAATAGGTGTCTAGTAAAGTCATACATACCTACACCTTTTATTACTTTATTTGTCTTGAAAAATGTGACATTTCTGGGCTTGTTGATTGCTCTCCTGTGCCCTGTGTATCCCACATATACCTAGGGAAAGGCAGAAAATATGCTCAAAGCACTTGGAATCTGCCATCTATTACTGGCATTTCCAGAAAAGCCAAGAATTTCAGGAATTAGCATTATTAATTTGCAGTCTGTTCATGGTGTTGTGTAGACATCTTATGAGTTGCATCATTTAAGTGAGATAAGGAGGCATGTGGTGAGATGATTGGCAATTGAAAGTGGGAATCAGTCTGGTGGCCGTGACAGGAGGCCAGTGGGATGCTTGGGCTGTGGGTCCTCCAGGAGACAGCAGTCACTGCTGGTGATGGTGCTCTCACATGGATGTTTTTACAGGCTACATGTTGAAGGATTCTCATCATCATTCACAGACCTCCAGACAAATCTCCTTTACACCAATGAAAAGTTGTCCAACCACACCAGTGGGTTTTGGAGCAGGTCTTGATTCAACTAATGCACTCAATGCATACACAGAAATCAACACTAAAATGGACTACCCTGAAGGCAGTCTTGATAGCAAAAAAAGAAACTGGAAAAGACTGTAAGTAAGCAGTCTCATTCCCCTTAAAGTCTTCAGAGAGAGCAAGAACATATTGCCGCTGTCCATGAAGTACCTGCCTTTTGACTCCAGACTTAGGGACTGCCAATCTGCTACTTTCAGCAGCACTAAAATTCTCTTCAAGAAGCTGATGACTTCTAGCTTCATAGCTCAATTATATTTCTTTAATGTCATATCATAAATGCTGAAAGTCTGCCCCGCAGCACTGTTACTCCTCCCTGACGGCACACCAGCATCGCTTGTCTGCCCATTCATGATGCTCTTTCCTGTCCAGTGCCATAAACTTCAGCACAACATAAAATTTTAAACTCACCAGTCTTACAGCTCTGAGAGGCAGCTTGCTCAGCATGCCATCTGGGAAAAAGCTTCTTTACTGCTCTTCAAGACAGCCCACAGGAACCACCCACTTGCAGTCACTGACCTTGAATTTGATCTGTATGGATATTGTCAATCCCTGTTAACATCTTTCTGATAGGAGGTGGAGAAGATGCTTTCTCAAACTCTTCAAGAGAGCTCTTTCATTCACTCAAGCGTGGGGACTGAGCCTCATATGACTACAGCACCATGCAAACAGACTGGCCCAAAACCTCTGGGAGGTGTTTTGACAAAATTTCTCATCAACAGAACACTTCAGCTAGTTCATCACAGCCGAAATCCCTGGTGGAAACACTGGGAAAATATTGGCCGTCAGATTTTTGACTTTTCAAGAGTCACTAGTGACATATGAGTGAAGAAAAGGAAAAACCCAGACTGGCCTTCTGCAAGAAAATCCCACTCTACAGACCTCCTGACCTCCTGTACCATTTGGGTTTAGATATTCAGAAGACACATTTCAGAAAACTAGAGCTAGCTCAGAATTAAATTCTAATTGGAATTCTTTCATTCACTCCTGCCTTTTTCCTTGACCTTAGGGAAATAATTTAATTCCCCTTGCATTGGTTTTCCCTAAAAATAAAAGAGCAATGATTTTCTGTCGTACCAACCTCTAAGTGACAACATAATTTTCAGCTGATCGGTGTTTGCCAAAAGCACTGAAACCTGTCAAGAAAAATGCCAACCCCTCCTAGTGTGCCGAGGGAGACAGAAGAAAAATGTCGAAGTCATAGAAGCTTTCCCTTAGTGGAAAGTTCTTGGCTTTATACAAACAAATATTTTCCTGTCAGCATTTACCACCAACTATATGAATCATTTACATTGCACTTTCACGGTAAGCTCTTTAAAAATAAACTCAACATCTCCGGTGAAAAGCATTTTCATGGGATTTCAAAATGCCCAAGAGCATAGTCTGGCACACCGTATTCAGATACACCTCACTGTGGTGTGCAGATACAATGGAAGAAGTTTGAGAAATAGGGAGGTGATAAACATATTTTGCATGAATGGCAAAAAGAGTTGTTAAAAATTAATTTGAGTGTTACAACTAAGAGGTCCTCTGTGGGGAGAAGATGCTTCTTCCTACTTTAGCCAATAGAAACATAAGAACAGCTACACTGGGTCACACCTGATGTCCATATAGTCCATCCCCTAGGCAATGCTATTCACAATGCTTAAGACAACCATACACGAAATTTCTCTCAAGTGTCTCCCATTGTGTTATATCTTGTTTACTGCATACTATTCTCAGGAAAATATGAAAACCTATGCTTTTCCAAAATACAGATGGGTCTCTTGCTGAACCCCCAAACCAGCCACATTTATCAAAACTATGCAGAGACAAAATTGGAAGTCATCTGTTTCAATACCATCATCTTCATTGTCAATGTAATAATTTTAAGTTGAGTACAATGATTATGTTTTATTGCCTTATGTGAAAATGCCTATTTTTACTGAAGAAATGCTCAATAGTCCTTGGCAGGATTATTTTTTAGTAGTATGAAAAGCGTTATGCTCCAATGAGTTGGATTAACAAGGTCGCATTCCAGGAAGAGCGGGGCCTCAGGTGGAAGCCCTTTCTAAAGCTGTTAATATTCCTCAGTTTTCCTCTTCCTCTGACCTCTTCCTCCTGTCTCATGCTTCAGATATGGCATTCTCAGAGAAGTACTTGACTCCCCAGACTACTAATCCAAACAGATTTGGACCTTTATACTGGTAGTACCTATGAGAGTACTTCAGCAAATGGGGCTCACGTAGTTTCACTTTGCTGCCAGCAGACGTGCAGTACAGCAGTGTGCTATAGGCTGGCTGCTCCAGAGAAGTAATCAGAATATCTCCCTGTTTTCAGGCATCCCTGGGCATGGATTTTAAGTTCAGTATTCTATAGATATGCAAAGGACCCATATACCTGTTCTCTGTCCATTTGTTTACTTCATCCTGGTGTGATGTAGCTGTGTAACAGTGTGGACTCAACAGTTGATGGCTGACATATTAAATTAATTTCTCAAAAAATTCCCTGAAGCCTGCTAGTCCCCTCTAAAAGCTCAGCTTTGGCTCCAGAGGACACTAACTAACATCTCACCCAGGCCACTCAGCAGCGATCCCTGCCGTTGTTCTTCCCAGGGAATTTAGATAACAACTGGGGTCAGGATGTAGAGATGCTAAAATTTTGTAAAATTGTGCAAAGCCAAGAGAACACAAAGACTTTCTTCATCTTTATTTAATGTAGCATCTCTTAATATGTTCAGTGCTTGGTTTATGCTTTGGGATACACTATGGAACACACTCCCTTGGAGAGGAACTACTTTCACTTCAGATTTCCTCTCAAACAGGGGTAATTCCTCACCCAGGCTCTGAGAGACTCTTTTTCACTGTTGATTGCATTTATTTAAATGAGCAACAAGCAACCTGTCAACACCACATGGCAAGTTTTCTTTTCTCTTTAAGTATGCTAGATTATTAAAAAAAAAAAACTTACCAAATAAGTCAGGGGAAAATAAAAAAGTTAAATATCAAGCCAAAGTGTTTCATATCTGGTGGGACAGAAATAATGCATCTCAAACCCAGGAAAAACAGTAAAATAAAAATTTTTACTTGATCTCACAAACCACAAGATGTTCAATACTGCTGTCCGGTTTGTAGTTTCTGCAACAAACTGCAAATATTTTAATCTTATTCATCCTTTCCACATTCCCATAATTAAAGAAAAAAATATTTTTAGGATTATGGATATTATCCAAAACAGGCATGAATAGTATTTCGTTAAGATTCAATAATCTTTCAGGTTTTTTTAACTTAAGGTGTAGCAGTTCTAGGTGACTGGAAATGGGCTGTATTTTATCCTAGAAAGGTCAAAAATTAATATGCTGCTCTTTCACAGCAGCTCTCCCAGTTACCTTATCTGGGTAAATTCCCACAGACTCCCAAGCTCTTGATGGTTTGGAGTTTCATTGCAGAAAAAATGACACAGTGATGGACTCCATCAAGCCACAAAATGTGTCATGCTCTAATGTGAGGTCATCACAACTGTCATGAGATCTGGGCCTCTTCTCTTCTTTGCTATTCATCTGCCTGTTGTGCTCACCACTGCTCTGGCCTAGGCTCTCTCCTCCCATCCCTCTTTTCCCTGTGTAAGTAGACTGAAAGCTCTGGAGCACTGGCTCTCTCTGCATGTGAACCAGAGCACAGGTAACAGACCTCCAGTTGCAATTGAGAGCTCTCAGAAGTGCTGATAAGTAGCACAGATTCAATTACACAGACCAGACACTTACTCTAATCTCAGCTACCCACCTGTGCAGACGGAAAATTGCTCAAAAGGAACCCCCCAGTGCCAGCCTGATAAAGTACAACAAATACTCTGCTCAACAATTACATTGGAGAGGGTTCATTGCCCAGGCTGATGCTTCCGGGACCAACTGTTTCCTTCCTTACGCTGGTGATTTTTTTCCTTGTGAAAGAAAATCCCTCTGACATTATTTTCTTGCTTTTCTAACAAGCTTGTTCTGAAGGATGCCAGCACCAAATCCCTGTAAGCAAACTGAATGCACAGAATAATCCAACTTCCATGGAAAGACAGACAGTAGTATCTAACTCTCACTCTCATGTTATTACAGAAAACTACCAGGCATAGCCAAGATGAGCTATGCTACAGGAGGCTGACTTGCACCACTCTGAGGGTGGAGCATTTTTCTGGTTTATCCTGTTCTTGGCTTTAAACATCGGGTACCAACACAAAGAAATTGCATACTTTCTCCCTGCTAATTGTGAAGTACCTGACTGATTGCTTATGGCTGGCAAGTGTCTGATAACAGGAAACAGTAGCATGGCAATTTGATGGGTTAAGAAGGATGAGACAGGAAAACCAATTTTGGCATTCTTCATTTAAACATTTATGCATATTGACTGAGGAATGTCAGCCTTAGATTTGTTGGAAGTGCTTGGATACAGGAATTGCTAAGTGCCAACTGTTATTATCAGTGTTTTCATTACCGTAGCTGTTCTGAGACCCAGTCACAAATCAGTTTGTCACCGGGAGAATGAAGCACGGAGAAGCAGCTCAATGAGACCTTTTTCTCAGCTGACCTTTTTCTCAGCTGCCTGAAATCTTATTTTTACCATGGTATTGCAGCTGTGCCATTATTCTCAGGGAGCCAAGAGCACAGCAGACATGTTCTTTGGAAAACCCCATGTCAGCTCTGTGGTCTTTGAGCCTCCACAACAAGGCACTAAGCAGGAAAAGCTCCAAGGCAGCCTGATAATGAGAACACGTGTCTTGATCATGCCATGGGTTGGCGTTTCTGGCACCCCAGGGATCATTTAGCCCCTAGGAGACCAAATCCACTTTCAGCAGTCTCAGAGCTGGAGATGGACAATGTGGTGTCCCCTGTTACTTGCACCACTGGTGATGGCATCAGAAAGATGAACCAGGGACCAACAAAAGGCATTTTACAAAGGACAGATAAGGCCCTAAAGGAAAGGTTCGTTCAAAACAGATGTCCTCTGGCTGGTGTTTATTGGAAAATATTTCAATATCAAGATGAAGAGCAAACAAAGCCATGAGAAGAAGCTGATGAAAGTAACTACTCTGACTTTCAAGCACTCATAATTGAACTGGAACAGGAAAGTGATATTGATTGAAAATCCAACGTAAAGCAGAGTGGTACACTTTCAGACCCAACAGATAGAAGGGAAAAAGTCAACAAGTAGTCTGAAAGGTGCCATTATTTTAGCAATGTGAATTAGATGTTAAAATGTCAATTCATTTTTCATAGCCCAAAATATTATTTATAGCACAGATAAAACCTTCTAATTTCCAATAAACCATTCTGAAATTAATATTTTGTACTAAATCCTGCTCAAGTTGCTCAAGCATATCATTGTATCGAAGTCATTAGGACTGTACAAATGAGTAATGGCAGCAGGATCTGGTCTCTTATTGGTATGACTTTGAAATGGCTGCCTTACTCGAGCATGTCTATAAAACACTCTTGCCAGACTATCACGTATTCCATTTACTTCCCTTTTAAGAGAGAGGGGAAAAGGTTATTTTAGAAATACTTTAGAGTAATAAAATCTTTATTGCTACAATTTTTTTGTATCTCTTATGCCAGTGAAGCCAGTTGATTTAGTTGGTCCACAGTTCTGAAAGTGATAGAAAGTCAGTGCTTATACATTTTGTACACCTCTAAATATTAGTTTAGCTGGAGTGTCTACAACTGTGGGGTGTGTGTGCGCACAGTTTTAAGGTCATACAGCTCACAACTTGAATGAAAAAAACACATGCTGGGTATATCATGGCCTCACAGTCCCACCTTCCAGTGGGACACAACAAGTGCTTCTGGGTATGATAACATGCGAGGCAACAAATCTAAACAAACTGAATTGAACTGAATTGAATTGAAACCTGTTACTCTAAATGAAAAACATGAAAGATTGAGAAGGGATATCTACCAGAAGCAGGCGACAATATAAACACATGCATACATACAAGTTTGGGATCTCTGCAAATCTACGTGAGCAACACAGACACTTTCTAAGCTTTATTAATATTTAAATATGTTACTGAATAATTAGGATGGCATCTTCTTGCACTAAATTCCAAACATGCACTATTGTCCAGTTTATCTACTTACTTGTAATGAGCCAAAAAAAATCTGCCATCCCAGCTTTTTATTCATTGGAGCCATAATATTCGCTTTTATGGAAGAAACCCTGTATTCCTTCTACCACTCCTGTCTTCCTATTCCTTCCCACAGGAATACCTTCTACCACCTTCATCACTGATGCTGGCACAGAGATGATTAAAGAAACCAACTCCTTCCCTGCAAAACCAAAACCAAACCGAACCAACAAAACCAAAAATAACCCCAAAACCAAACCAAAACCAAAGAAACTAACAACAACAAAAAACTCTACCACCACTGAGCTCAGCTATCTGAGCCACTATTGTTGTGAGAAGTGAGCAAATTCCTGCTTTGTTTGTTTATCAACAAACCTGTCACCTAAATGGTGATCATGCTACCTTCCCTGGTAGTAGTACAAGAGAAACAGAGGAATCTTGGGGCAATTTTCTAAGTCTGCAGTGCTGGCATTTAGAAAAACCACTGTATAAATTATAAATGGAACAAATTTGCCCAGGAAATCACAGAGGGAAAAAATATGGAATGCTACTCTGTCGTTTTGACAATTGCTTCTCTTCTGTAACTTCACTTTGAAAGAGAAGCCAATATCATTTGGAATAAAATATCTGCTTTCTCAGCTGACACCAGTCTGTTGAATGACAAATATCTTGGTGTTTATTTAATTATTTAGGGCATAATATGCTATTTTATTTGGAAATCTGTTTGCTCTGTGGATAAACTGTAATGCTGAATAATTTTTCCTTATGAAGGTACAAGATTATCCTTTCATTAAACAGCCTCATTGGCCCAAAAGGAGCATCACTCTACAAGAGAAGCTATGGCTATAAAAAGAATGAAGCAGAGATGCCTGGAACTTACAGAAAATATGAGAGCGAACTCAGTCCCTTAAGTGAGTGAGAAGAAAGAAAGCTCTGGGGACTTGGATCAACAGTGCTGCCTGTATGGGCAGAGGAAGTCGGGCTGCCAGGGAGATACTGAGTTGAAGATCAGCTTTCCCCTTCTGGCTGCTTGGTCTGGTTTGAACTTGAGTGATGGGGTCTGAAGTGGCAATGTTCATGGCACTTCTTCCTGCTAGGGAGTAAGCCAGGCTGACAAGGGCAGTGACAGATACTCCCTGGCTTTCTCTCAAGATGAGGATCAAAGGGCCGACCATACCAAGGGTGTTTATGGCTAAGGTGAATCCTCTCACATCCCTTCTAGGGAACCTGGATGCTTGATTACTGCTCTAAAGTGCTTGTACAGAAACACATGCAGCATGGAGAATAAACAAGAAGAACTAGAAATATATGGGTGATCACAAAGCCAAAATCCATGGGATTCACCCACGGGATATACCCATGGGTGCTGATAGATCTTGGTGCTATGCCAGTCTCCATCATCTTTGAAAAATCACAGAAAAAGGGAGAGATGCCTGACTTCAGGAAGGCTGTTGTTAGTCCAATCTTCAAAAAGGGCAAGAAGGAGTACCCAAAAAACTACTGGCCAGTCAGCCTCACATCCATCCCTGGCAATCCATCTCTCCATCTGTTCTGATGGAACAGATAGTTTTGGAGGTCATCACCAAGCCTGCAGAAGGAAATGCCAACAGGAGTTGTCAGCATGAATTCACCAAGGGGAAATCATGCTTGACTGATCTGATAGCCCTTGTGATGGCATGGCAGGATGGGTTGATGAGGGGAGAGCAGTGGATGCTATCTACCTTGACTTCAGCAAGGCTTTTGGCACTGTCCCATAGCATCCTCTCAGATAAGCTCAGGAAATGTGGGTTAGATGACTGGACAGTGAAGTGGATCAAGAACTGGCTAAATGGCAGAGCTCAGAGGGTTATCACCAGTGGAGTTGAATCCAGTTGGAGGCCTTTAGTCAGTAGCTTTCCCTGGGGATCAGTCCTGGATCTAGACTTATTCTACTTGTTTATCAATGATCTGGACAAATGGGTAGAATATATCCCGAGCCAGTAATGTTCCCAAATACATGCTCTAGGTGACCTTGCCTTGGAAGTGGAGTTGGACCACATGATCTCCAGAGGTCCCTTCCAACCTTAACAATTCGGTGATTATGTGTGATTCTGTGGTTGGCTAAATTGACCTACAACCCCAGCGTGACGCTGGTTGGATTATGGTAGCATCCCATGGGAACAGAGTCAACAAGCCTTGCTGTGATGTCCTGGGGCTTCTGTACCAGTTTGATCCAGAACCCCAGAGAGATATGGAAGGTTCATCTTCTCTAACTTGATTCCATCTGATGTACATCTTCAGATAGAAATGCTCCGGAGTTCAAGGAATAAATTATATAAGTGAGGACAGAAGGCATTTCAGGATGCTTTGATTTTTGCTGCATTCTGCATGGTGATAATAACAAGCTCTAAGCTATCAAACAGTGCTTTCCATTTTAATATGGCCAAAGAATTTCACAGAGCTCTGTCACCACCGTTATACAGATGAAAAGGCACAGAGAAGCATTTTTCTTGCAGCTGTATTAGAAATATAACTAACACTAACATATCTGAAACTAATACCTAGCTCCCCAACCTTCTACCTAATGTTCTAAACTCCTATTTTTCCCTAGAGATAAAAACATGGATAATAAAGTTTTTTATGCCAGCATTAGCATAGTTTACATCACTCAGAAAAAAAAGCTTATAAAACTCAGAAAATAATGATAAGAGATCATTTTAATAACTGTCTGCTCTGAATAGCTTACAAATTTATCTTAACGGTGCTATTTCAAATGGCAAATTGAGTATCTTAGGAGCTAATGAACACATGGAAGTTAGACCTAGTATCCTGGCTTAGATGAAAGGATCAAATGAAACAGCCACCTCATCCATTTTCTGTCTCTGATAGTGGCCAAAATGTTTATGGACCAACAGAGCAGACATTTATCAACATATCTCCAGAATATTCTCAGAAGAAACAAGAGTTTGCAAATGAAGAACTTCCTGAAACAAAATATGTGTTTTTTACCTCATGGACAAATGGCAAGGTGTGCCACAGTTTACCCTTCAGAGGGTAAGATCCCACAGACTCTGCTCTTCAGAGGTTCAGTAAAATATCACAGGCCTTTTCTCCATATGCCTTGCTTAGGAATGTGACTAGTTTGGAGGGCTGACGTTTTTAAAGCAAATAACTCTTTGACATCTACAGCAGAATAATTCAGTATCTCTGCCCATTTTACTTTCTGTCTTCTCTGCCTCTTCCACCTTTTGGTGTCTTTTTGGTGTCAATGGCAGTGTTGGCAGCAATTCATTTGTCATGTATGATTTTATCAATTCATCAGGCACAGACTGGCATGGTACCACTGACTTTCAATGAAACAAAATATGAAGTGGTGATCTACAAATATAGTGTTCTTTGTGCTGCTGACAAGCCAGAAAGTGCAAATATTTCTATAGAGAACTCTTAAAAATGGCCTGGTCTCTCTGCCCCAGCAGAAGCATGCACATTTGATTTTCCTTTTTAATCACAATTTTTTAGATCTTTAAAGTTTTTTAAGGTGAAGTTTCAATAAATGTTTTGCAAAACAGGGTGTTTGGTGTGCCTACAGAGTCTTTTGAGCCCTTCAGCTATGTTTAGGACTGCAACACTGCAATGCCATTTGCAGCCAAGCAAAATTCCAAGGTTAGGCTTGAGAATAAGGCAAGCTTACTTTTGCGCATAGGCTAATGAGCCTGGACTTATAAGAGTATATGGCAAATGCAGCACCCTGCCAGCTCAGTGACACTGCTCCCAGCCCAGCCCTGGGTTAGTCCAACCATCTTTGAAGGGCATTGCTCCATACAGAGTAACCATCCTAGGGTCTTTGACATCTCATTTTATGTACCACAGCCTAACTAAGCACTTGTGGTGGTGTTCGCAGGGAGCCCAGGATGAGGGAAGAGACAAGAATGTTGACTCCACGTTTCAGAAGGCTTGATTTATTATTTTATGATATATATTATATTAAAACTATACTAAAAGAATATAAGAAAGGATTTCATCAGAAGGCTAGTTAAGGATAGAAAAGGAATGAATAACAAAGGCTCAGACTGACTGAAACAGTCCAGACAGCTGGACTGTGATTGGCCATTAATTAGAAACAACCACAAGAGACCAATCACAGATCCACCTGTTGCATTCCACAGCAGCAGAGAATCATTGCTTACATTTTGTTCCTGAGGCCTCTCAGCT
>JAYDZK010000169.1:28527048-28537501 GCA_034509185.1 Euphonia xanthogaster | reverse complement strand
TTGTTCCTGAGGCCTCTCAGCTTCTCAGGAGAAAAAATCCTAAGGAAAGGATTTTTCATAAAACATGTCTGTGACAAGCACTTGTCTTGTTTGAAAGCAAAACTTGCTTTTCAGGATCTCGTGGAGGTTTTTCAGGTCTCAGTTTGCCTGTCTGCATTGAAATGCCAACAATGCAATGTGGCATGTTTTAGTATGGAAAGGATTTCTAAGCATACAATCCCATTGGTCATAATTAGCAATATAATGCCTAATAACATTTAGTCAAAGAGGTCTTCAGTTACCTGATTTTCATCCAAAACCTGTTGAGTAGCAATCCCCTGTAGCTGGGACATAACACCCTAGTGTAGAACTGAAGAGAAACTTGGCCTGAATGTAATCATTTGGTTAGCATTCATCCAAGCAAAACATCCACTTCTGTAGAGAGCAAGCATATTTCTACCTTTGCTGTCTTTTGACAAGAAGCAGGTGTATGAAGCATAGGAAATATATACAGTACAAAATGTTTTTAGACTAAGCACATGGAAAAATACAGTTTGCCTCGACAACAGTGGCACTCCCTTGTACATCAGTAAGGTATCACTGAGCTGTCATCTGCTGTGGTCTTAGGTGGGCGAGAGATGATGCATGCAGAGAAATGCAGAAAAATAAAATACGGAGATGACAAACATTTAAAAAATAACTACAAATATGTTTTCTAAAATTTATCATGGATTATTGTTGCTGCAATGTTGCACTTTTTTTTCACTTAAAGGAAGCAGCCAGCAAGCTTAAGGTGTATCTTTCTTTAAGAAAACATAAATCAACAGAACAGCTACCAATGTGTTGATTTAGTTCCTGTACCTTCTCTGCTGAAACCCAGGGAATCTCTTGGAGTGCATTGCCTAAATTAGTAGCAGCTATTCTTGGTAACCACAGATGCTCATAAACCCCTGGAAGATGACACACATTTCAGGAGAAGTTGAATCAGCACACACATATAAAGGACATGGGACAGTAAAGTAATGCATGCAAAGAGCAGAAAAAAAATCCCTATCAGTTTATAAAACACAGAAATTCTTCTTTCTACACCAGATCACATGTACAGCTGCCCTTTGATGGGTTTTGCTGCAACTGTTGACCCCTGTACACCTCTCTGAGTTGTATCCAGCAAGATGTGTCTAATTTTTTGCTTCCTTCAACAGCTGTATTTCCTGGTCAGCCTTAGAGCACCTTATCTTGATCTCTCACTGCCTACTTTAAGCCAACATTTTATGATATACAGCATAATATTACTATTCCCACCTCCCAGATGATTATTGCTTTTAATTTTTGACATGAAGCATCTGTTGGGAGTATTTGGAGAAAATAAAAGAACAGCTAGTGGTTGAATGAACATTTCCACCTTCTGCTACCTATCTCAGGCTCTCACAATTTCTAGACCCCTAATTTACATCCCTATGGAAACTTCAAATAAATCTCCGAATTCATTAGACAAGGCTAAAAATGCATTCAGCAACTCAACCTGCAAGAAACTACTTCCACTACCGACAGTATCTACTTCTATGTGTATAAATTTTTGTTTCTTCCACCACTTCCCATCTGATGAGTTAGGAGGGAATTTCTTAATCTTTCTCAGTTGATGTCTAAGAGGAAGCACAGCCCCAGAAGCTGCCATGCAAGAAATAAGATGAGCTGTACTGTCAGGAGATTACAGGACAGGAGTTTTCTTGTTTGTCAGTTCTAAGTCCCTTCTGGCTACAGAAGGAGGTGACAGCAATAACTAGGAAAGGAAGGAAGATTAATGGTGTGTATAACACTGCAGAAATAAGAAATAATCATACTCTGCAGAAAGGAGCTTTCCAGAGGGAATGGCTCTAGAGATGAGGATGTAGGAGCCAGTAACATCTGTAACTAGTCATTTAGCCAGCTCATGCAACTGCTTGATAAATTTCATGCAGCCCTCTGATAATAGCTATCCTCTGACTCAAATGCCACACAAAGCACAGGGTTCATGAATAACGTCTGGCAGGCACAGGGTCCACATTACCAAGCAACACAACTTCTTTTACAGACCCATATTTCTACCTTAATTCATTTCCATCTATCTTCTACAATTTATGCATTAGTGATTGAAAGGAGCAGGTACAACACACATCAATGAAGCATCTGTTAACTCTCCAATGTTCATTATGATTCAGATCAGTCCTAATGGACACAAACAGAGAAATTAATATTTAATTCACATTAACTCTTTCAAAAATAAAGCCATTCACAAAGAAACTGTTGCCCAGGGTAAGATTCAGTTCACTAGCTCTTGTGGACTGAGTGGATGCTTTGTAGAATTTTATTGTCCATAAGGCATCCCACCCTTTGCCCGCAGAGATAAACACATAACATGGACACAAGGACATTAGGAAGGGAGGTTGGATGGCAAAGGCAATAAAGGAGCTACAATATGTGAAAAAAGAGTCACTTCACTTACCAGGTGCTAACAGGAAAACAACTGTATCAAAGGGATTTGATGGAAGATGATGAAACTTACAGAAGAGCTTCTAATTCAGTAGACAACTGCATTAAGAGTTACTTATCTTTCCCAGTAACCTTCTGTGAAAAAGCATAAGTTTCAAAAAGACTGTATGTGGTTGCTTAGAGTTAAATAATGTTCAGGACACCTGAGTCCAAGATGGTGAATTACATCCCTGTGCCAATAAGTTCTTAGGCGCTGCTCAGCAACTTTCCTAACAATGATTTGTGTGAGTGCTTACAGTTGTTTTAACATTTTCTGGTCATTCAGCGTGACATTTGGTGATTCAGTTTCTAGAAATGCTGACATCTTCTGTCTACAACTAAGAACAATGAATCTGTGCCCTGAAACAATAAATTTATATAAACTAAAAGGGGAAAAACTGAAAGCAAATTTTCCCAGAAGTTAAGAAGTGTCTGTAACAATAATTTTCATTGCCTTAACTCATGTCTTGAAGGGTAAAAGGAGAATAATGGAGAATGAGCATGTGGGTCGGATGTGGGCAAATAGTCATAGCACCAAGGTTAAGTGAAGATTAGGTCCTTTTCTATAATTTTCACCTCCTACCCCTCTCTTTGGTAAAATCTAGTGATTCATCATGTAAGGTAGAAGACAGTAGAGCTCCAGAAGGGAGAGAAAAATGTACCCTAAATACACCATTATTGGACTGTGTGAATAGCTGGTGAAGATGCAGTCCTGACATTTGAGAGATCAGGAAACACACTTGCAACAGCTTTTCTGCTCTGGTCACAGACCTGATGTTCAGAATGTGAAGAGGGGCAACCATGCGCTCTCAATTCCTGTGAAAACACAGCCACCCATGGAAGGAGTTGCCTCTCTACAGCCCTAGACAAAATTTGGTTTGTGGAGGAGATTTCAATGGATGGAAATGGATGAATTTTTTTTTTCCCCTGTACATGTAAAATCAACACTATGGTTTTGAATACCCAGGGTCTGTGTAACTTTTACTGCCGATTTCAAAGAGTCCACCAGTTTTCCCCTCATTCCTGACTTTGAAACAGAATGTTTGAAAATTTGAAAAAAGTCATCAGAAAATGTGCTAAAAATTTCCAAGCACAGTATATAATTTTGTATATGTACGTAGGGGAAATATTGTACCTGTGTCCTTTACATTTGCTTACAACAAACCTTCTTGGAAATGAACTCTCAGTACAAAATATATTTTTTTTTTTTTGCTCTCAAATAAATACTTACCATTGCAACCCCTCATTCTGTTATTTTGCTTCTGGTGATATTTTTGATTAAATTCTTAGATTAAATTATAGTAATGACACAGCAAACATGACAGCCATAATCCCATTAGTAGTTCAATATGTTTATGAGCATTGAAGGATGTTAAATGTGGCAGTTTAAATGTTAAGCTAAGTAATCAGTTCATTAGGAATTTGCTCAGTGTGTTTGTCGTCTGCAGATGAAGCATGCAGAACCAGACTCTCATAATTCACCAGACATTTTAATGTATGAACAAGGTAAACTCCTCACAGATTGATTGACAATCCCTGGAATTTTGTTAGCAGAGATAAGTGCATGTTCACACCTACACCACAGATAACTTATCCACTTCCAGCACAGAGAAACTGCAAAACAAATGTATTTGGCAGTCAGGTCTGGTATGCACAAGTCCACCTGCAAGATCCTGACCCAAGACAGCCTCAGCCAGCAAAGCCAGGCTCTAGGGAGTTGAGAAGGAAGATGGAGAGCTGCATCCCAGCCATGGAAATCTTTTGTCTGCTATGGGGACTATGTGTCATACTGCTAGACTGAAATACCCATGGCTCTATGGTGGCTAGTCTTTCTGTCTTAAGGAACTCCATTCCCCATTGCAGAAAAATCCTGTTGCCTTCTTGATGTTGTTTCAGCTTTTTGAAATTAAACTTCATTTTATGCTGTTGCATTCCTCTCTTCTACAGTAGCATTCTGCAGCCTGAATGTTTGGTTTTCTATTTTTTTTCCTATACGTGTAATTCTTCTTATTGACCCTTATCTCACTCTTCACAGTAAATTTATTTCTGCTAATGTTGAAAAACAGCCACAACCATCAATAATTTAACAAAGCTCAGAAACAAATGACTCAAATTTCACCAAAATAGTGATGCTAATATTTTTTTCTGACTGAGCTTATACCTTTAAATATTTCTGACTCTTAAGATGCATGGAATATAGTAATTTAGGCATAGTTCAAATCCCTAGTTATGTGTCTGATCTGATAATATCCAGATGTAACATACACCCCCAATATGACAAATGCCTGTGCCTAGACAACCAGAGAAATTTGCTTAGATCAATTAGAGTTTGAAGAAAATGGCCAGAAAAGGCTGAATCGCCCCAGACTCCATTGCTTCTTGAGCATCTACCTATTTCTTTCATTAAAGGAGGATGCATCTATCAAAGTAATGAGTTATAAACTCTTCCTGTCAGTGTCTGAGGTATCTGTGAGGACAAACCTGAAGCAGGACCTCCTCCTCCACCACTCCATTAGCATTCACTCAGTTCCTTGCTAGCATCCTATTAAATGCAGAAGCAATTCATGAAACCCCGAATATTTGACTGATCAAAAATCTCTCGAGGCTCTGCCTCTGCAATAAAAAATTATTTTTGGATAGAAAGGAGAGAGAGGGGGGCAGAGGAGAAACAGCCCAGAAAAATTCTGCATCATGGCTCGGCATGATAAACAAACCTGTGAAGGAAGGGTGCACTGTGGGGAGAGGGAGGGGAGAAGTGATTATGTGGCAAAGAATAATCTTCCTCCCCAAAATGCCTCTGGGAAGGAGGAAGCAAGAAAACGTGAGAATTCCGCCAGTACACACAATGACCCTTCAGAGTGCCATAGGGAACCTACTGATGAAGAGCTGCTCTCTAATGCCTCCTGCCAACTCGGTATTTGCCAAATCCCATTTGCTTCTAATCACTTACAGACAGTTGCTTGGCCTGAATCTGCTCACTCTTCTGCTGGTGTAAAGTTGGAGTTAGGCTGCAGAAGCTCTCTTGGTGCTGGTGTATTTTCAAGTAGGAAGTGCCTGTCTTCATGATACACAGAGAAATAAAAATGCTGACTGATCTGCCTAGGTGGCTGGTTTGGACAAGTTCTGGAGGAAAAGGTGGGCAGCAGAGTGGGCATGTGGATATGCATGACATTATTATAAGCATTGTCCTGATAGGAAGAAAGAGTCCACGCTTAGGATGTTCCCAGCTAGTGCTCTGGGAAAAAAAATAGGTAATCAGAGACACAATTACTTTTCTGACAGCTCAGGGAAGAGAAACTGCCTACTGAAGGCTATATTGACATTCATCTTTCTCCAGTTTCTTCCATAATTCTGCCCCATGAACAGTTACCCTTTGTTATTAGTTCACTGAATTTTGCAGCATACTACAAACAAGGTCTGGCTGCCTGTCAGAGACAACCCCAGTTTTCTGAAAGATGCTTTAGGACACAGCAAGCACAAAGAAAGGAGGAAGTCCTTAGTAAGTGCTAGTCACACAGACAAAGCACCAAGGAAACCAACCTGGGTCTGAGCAAAATGTGACAATTTCTGTAAGACCAGTCATTCATCCTGTCCACCTTTCTTCAGCCACCGAGTTGTGGCAATACACGAGGAAAGGGAATTGCCTTCTGACCCTGCCCTGCACACCTCCAGCAGGAGAAGCCATCAGCTGACACCGTGAAGCACAGCAGCTGATTGCATTTCACATGCATAATGGTGGCTGTTATTACTGGCAAGAACAACAGTTGTTACTGTTCAACAAATGTGTCTTAATAGTTTTCTGCTTATGTAACACACCCTATACAAGTACTAATGCAATCAAGTGCACTCTAAATACTGACTGCAGAAATACTGCCTGCAGTCTCCTTTTACTCAATAAACTTGTTACTGAATCTAAAGATCTGGATAAAAAGCACTCTGCAGAAAATGGGTGATCTGAGGATATTGGTCCGATGTTGAAATATTTCATAGCAAAAGTGATTAAGGATTTAGACGCTAGTTTAAAAAAGTGAAACAAAATTCCTCCATGTCTCTGATCTCTTTTGCCACTGGGCCATCAGGATTACTTACTTGCACTTATTTATGTCTTATTATTCTGAATTTAGAATCTTGCATGTAAGAGCAAATAAAGCCTGTATGCAGCAATAATCTCATCTACTCTGGATAAAAACAGAAAGGAAAAAGAAAACCAGCAGCTATGTGTGTAGATACAGAGATTTTGCTTCTCATGCTCATAAATTAATTATGCCAATACTCCCTTTAGCACTAAAGAGAGCAGCTACAGACTGGTGTACAGCTGTACTGCTGAATTCCCTCTTCCTTTCAACAGGGTAGATTCACCTTGGCTTCATACTGAGAAAATGTTGTGGCCCCTGCTAAGACCTGAGTGATCACCTGAGACAGTGTACAAGCCAAATCCTCTGCAGGTCCCTTTGCAGCAATGTAACAGTATGAACAGCTAGATCTGGCTGCCCAGGGACCTTTCTGGAATTCTTTAAAATCATGGACTATAGTAATCTCAGCATTGCTGAACCAAATTTGCTCCATCTATAATGTTTTGGATTAGTGATTGATAGCAAAATGAAAATTAAGGCTGCTTTTAAAATAGATATTTGTATACAGCCATACACATGCATCCAGTTTCCATCTGGAGTTAGATTACTTCCTGGGGAACTGTTCTTCTATAGACTTAGAAGTAGCACTAAAAGATACAGTCTTTTGTCAGTGAACATGTAATTTCCTCTTAATGTGAAACAGGAGAACAAGAAATACACACAGATGGGGAGACCAGCAGTTCCCAAAGTGTCCCTGGAAACTAATTTCTAACTTTGAACTGTCTGGGGGGCTTAACAGCCCTTAAGCATTTTTCACATTTACAAATTATTACAAGAAAAGCCTTGAAATGAAAATATCATTCATTCCCAAAAAAGTCAAGTATCACCTTGGTTTTTTGGTAGAGCATGGGGCACAGTTCAAGTTTACAAAAGCATGCCTAGTGCCTGGTTCCTCTCCTAACCAGCCTTTGGACCAGAAGAATTTTGTTTTTTCTCTATTTTTGGTTCTGACTCTTCTCTGCAGGAAACCACACAATTTAATTTTAAAACCAATGTATTTTTCTGTGAATTGTTTGGTGACTTGGCCTGAGGAAATACCACAGATCCATGTGTCAGGGGGACTTCAATTGACTTGCAACCAAGACTTCAAATTGGAAAAAACACTGTGCATGCCCATACTGCTACCTTGAGCACAGCAAAGAGCTTTTTAACCTGTGAGACTATACAAGTCAAGTCTGGTTGGTTCCCTGCCAGCAACATGAGAGGCTTTCTCAGCCCCTCTAGCTAAGCTTTGGGACAACCACTGTCTTGCCACTGGTGAACAAGTTTCTGCAGTTGCTGTTTCAAAGGTAGGAAAAAATAAGCAGCCCTGCAATGAACACTACAGCAAACTGAGCAAATGGGAGCAGAATCAGAACTGAGACCAGCAGGCATGCCTTCTTGTCTTCTCCTTGCTCAGAGAAATATTTAATGCCATAGACAACCCCAGGGTTTGAGCCATGCTTCTTCCTAAGTTCACATAGGTACTGGAAGAAGAGTTCAGACATCCACTGGGCTCTTGACAAGTAGTTTTGTCTAAATACTGTAATAAATATGCCCAAGATTTTAGATTATTTTTTGACAGGAAAACGAACAATTTTATTTCCTTACTGCTGGGATCAAACAGCCAAATAACCTGTGGCTTTATGGTAGAAATACGCCTAAATAAATTACTGTAGGATAAGGAAGACATTCAATATGAATATCCTCAGAAGCACTCAGCACCATGACCTTGCCATGTTAGAATTTGAAAGTTAGGAGAATTGCATTACACTCATGCCCTCTCAGCTTCTAGAGCTATTTTTACCCCTGTGCTGGGGTCTCATGGCTTTCTGTAATGGCGTGTCATTGACAGATACCAGAAAGAAGAAAAACAAAGATATCTTGCACTGGGGGATGTGAAGGTCCAAGAAGCGGATTATGCACAAATACGTTTTTTTTTAATGTCCTGTGGGAGTCAGGATATGTGCAACTGGCTTTATTTCCCAAAGAGGAATAAAGGCTTGGCTTTCACAAGTTTGGGAATTATGAATCTGTATGTTTCTATAGCAGGAAAAGCAGCACAGAAAATAGCAACATCCACAGAAATGCAGAGCAGCCCCTCGACGTTTAACCATGCATAGCAACAACACATACCATTATGACAGCCAATAAAGAATGCAGTACCCAGATGAATGGAGGCTATTTCAGAATTTGTATGCTAAATGTATTAACAGTAAAACCTGGACCACAGCCAGGATGTTAAAGATCACAGAAGTTCATAATCACAAGGATGAACAACTTGGTGCATGGGGGATCAGGTCTGGTTAGTGTCGTGATCACAACCATTCTGGATCAAAAAATTAGAATTTGTAAAGAAGAAAATAGAGTCTTCTTACTTGCCAGCACCTGAATTCTCCTGTTTAATAAATTCTCTTAGAATTAACCTGTTTTGGTTACAAAACTGCAATGGTACAACAGACAAGTTAAGAAGAAATACATAAGCGACAGCTTATCTGAATGAATCTAAACCTCTTGACTGAAGTGATGTCTGGTTTGTGAAAGGCAAAATTTATCTTGCATAGTCTTCAGATAGCAGAAAGAAAAAGAAAGAAGCAAATGCAAGTACAGAAGAACTGTGAGAAGGGAGAAATTGTGGAAGTTACAGTAATCACATGTAACTACTTTCACTAAGTACTGGACAAATGAGCTGGAAAACATCCCTTGCTCAAACATTGTAAGGAATAGTGGTCCTGCATCCTCCGACAGTAGTGGGCAGAGTGAAGGGCCAGAACCATTTGTCTGCAAAATCCATCCTGAAGATGTGCTATGTGGCACCTCACTATTTATTTCAGGTTGCTGATCCGAACCACATCATGTGTTGGGCTCAACACAGTGCTTCAGGCTAAGAATCCCTCCAAGTGATGATCCTGGTTTTCCCAGTGACTGAATCCATGACAAACTATCTGCACTTCATAGGCCTCATTTCCCCACCTGTGAAAAATTTGCAAACTCTTTCATTTGTCAAATTGTCAGTGTGAAAATTAGTCAACAAGAGTCAAAGTACAAAACCTTAGTCCTCGGATAAATGGTTTTTCACCTAGCTAATCTGTCCAATTTCTCTGGAATTAGATATTTAATTATTAACTGAGATTGTAACATTTACACAGTATTTTGGAAGACATCTTTTTGACACCTTCGTATAAGACGCAAAACTGATTTTTTTTTTTACTAAGACATATGACTTTTATGAAGCAGAAGACAGATCATAGTTAATCATGGTGCTAGGAGGGATTCTGCATCCCTATCTTGTGAGATGTGTTCACAAGAAAATGTGAAGATGGAAGAGAGTTCTGCCATCTGAGGTTTTGCCTGACATGGTTTGAAAATAGAGTTCAATTCTGAGATGACAATCTGGTATGCTGTATGTTGTTTTACAACCCAAACATTGCAAAGGAGCTGAAATGTTAAAAGTATTTACAGAGTTAAAATTAAAGCAGTCATAATAACTAGAAATATTGAAACAGAAGCAAACTTGATCATCTAGAAATTTTGTTCTTTTGATATCTTTAAAGATTAATCTGAAATGCCTTTTTACAAATTACCTGAAACTTGATTTTTCCATCATTTAAAAAGGAGACAAAGCACTAACTGTTAGTGTAACTTCTACAGTTCTTTTTTCCCTTTGCTGAGAGTGCAATATATGGCTGAGGTAGCAATTCAATTAGGAATCCAGAAAACATTTTTTCGTTACTATAATTGTTCCTATTATGGCTGAACAGACAAACTTCCAGGAAGATCAAGATGTCAGTGTTAGGGTCCATTCAAACATCTAATACACTCCTCCTGCATGAAACACCAAGGAGTACCAACAT
>JAYDZK010000169.1:28505435-28526202 GCA_034509185.1 Euphonia xanthogaster | reverse complement strand
GAAAGAAAGAAAGAAAGAAAGAAAGAAAGAAAGAAAGAAAGAAAGAAAGAAAGAAAGAAAGAAAGAAAAGGAAGAAATAAGGGGGAAACTGATCAGTTGTAGGAATGTAGAAGAAGGAAGCAATACAGTCTGCAGGATTAACACCTGGGTCTTGCCTCGTTTCATGCCAAGAGGAAGCTGGCCCCTGGACTGCAAACACACACCACAGTGTGGCAGCTGCCTGAGAATATAAACAGCAGCTCAAAAACCAAAGTAAAGCAAAGTAAAGCAAATAACAACCAAAAACCTCCAAACCAAATGGAGTGTCCACCCTCCCACCACTCCCATCCCCACCTAAAAAAACCAAACAAAAAAAAAAAAAAAAAAAAAAAACCCAAACAAACCAAACCCCATGTGTGACTAGTGAGTTTTGAGTTTTAAACCCTAATGAGTTGTGGAACTTGCTTTGAGGGCCATAGGATAAAGGCTTGTTCTGTGGATTTGGCAGAATAGGGAAAAGCTGATGTCCACTTGGCTTTTAGCCATGTCTTCCTATTGTCTCAGTGCCTACCTAAAAAGTGTTGCCAGCTCGGTTTGGAGCTTTAAGACAAGCTACCTCCCCCCTGTTTCTGTCTGCTACCTCCTTCAACAGGCAGTGACTGCATGAGCTCTCCTAGGTTGTTTTCCCAGTAAGACAGACCAATTAAATCACCTTTGGCAGAACCATGCAATCCATGTGGGAGGCTGTTAGCTTCCTGAGACACCCAGATCACACTGCAAGCATTCACCTGACTGTTCATACTGCCTGGCAGCCATCAATTTTCTTTACCCCACCTGACCCCAGATTATCTGGCTTTACAATCCATCAAATTATATTAATCTGCTTCTCTGAGGAATGAAGAATAATATGATTCTGGATACTTGATAAAAATGTTCTCTAGATGCGAAGTCTGACTGTAGCACTGATTTTCCCCAGCCTCTTTCATCTCCTGTGGTTTGAAAACTGCAGGTCAGATCTTGCTCTCAGCTACACCCAAGCAATTCCAACCAATTTCAGTCACAGGCAGGACAAAAGCCTGCATATGCAGGGCTCATTGTAACATCACCACAATTTGTATGTGTGTGAATGTGGAGGGCACGGGGGTGGCACACAGCAGCCATCTCTGGCAGCAATAGTACCTACCCAGCAGGGTGCAGGAGGGAGAAATGAAGAATCATTTTTCCAGTGGAAGCTACAGAAATAATTTTAAGCAGGGAGAATGTAATTACCTGAAATGAAATCGTACATTACACCCATCACACCATTCCACATAAAAATTTAAAACATGATTTGCAACTGAAGAAGCTGAGGTGAATTCCTGAGTTTTATTAATTTGGTTCCTCCTTTTCAGCACAGTGCTGCTGATGAGAGACAGATTCACCTGCATGGAGAGGCAGTGTCACCTTCTCTGTGCTCTTATCTGGAGGAAGAAGTTGGGAGTTGTGTTATGCCTTTTTCTGAAAGAACCTCAGCTAGAGATCTTCCATCATAGTCTTTGTACTGCTTTCGCCCCACACAGCTATTTCATCTACACCTTAATGGATGCCTAGATGTAACTAAACCACAGTCCCTAGCTCTGTGTGGCACTGGATACCTCAAAATCCCTAAGGCTCTTATCCTTTCAATTAATCCCTCCTGAGACACAGTGACAAGTTGAAAGCCAAGAACTGAGGCTCAGAAAAACTCAGAGTAGAATTCATCTCATCTAACTTGAGAAGTCTGAAATATACGTGTGTGCACCTAAGCAAGGAAATGAGGTTTTTCTGTAAGAGACATTAGACCAAAAGAGAGTCTTATAGGGCTGAGTTGCTCTCAGTCTCTGGTTTAAGAGGGAATTGATCATTCCCTGGAAATGCCTGCTTGCTTTCTTTGTCTATAAGAAAAGATTAGATAAAAGCCCTGTTATTTATACCTATACAGTCTAAAAAAAAACCCTGATAGTGGAATAGGGAATTGAAAGCACATCTCCTAACTCACACAGATTTCTTGAGTGGAGAGCCAAGAGCCTATTCCTGAAGTAAAGATAACAAAATCTTCAAAACTATAGTCTTGCAAGTAAAATTGCCTTCAGACCTTTGCAGATGATGTGTCCCATGAGCGAGTGGGTAATTCTGTGTCATTTGCCACCACATTTTCAAAGGAACAGTGGGACTTACAGTGTGTTGCTGAGGCAGAGGAACATTGCCTCCAAGGCTTCAGTCAACAAAGTTTGCATATTAAAAAGATAAGATTGAATCACAGAGAACTTCCATCTGACTAAACATGGGAACTGAGCTTGATTGATGAGTGCCTACGGAATTCTGGGTCTCTCTGGTAGAGCTTAATATCACATGTCAGAAGGAATTAATTTATTTTTAATATATATATATATAATTATGAAATAAACCGACACAATAACATAACAGTAATCAAAACCTTGGCATTTTTTGATGTGGCACCAATGACTAAAGGAAAATTGCCTACACACATCTTCAGTATTGTCCTGGTTTGAGACAATGTAAAGGAGAATACTCGGCAATACTTTGGGACACCTATGACAAGCATGGAGAAGGAAAACTTAAGGGGACCTAACCTTCTAATACACCACAGTAGCTGAAAAGAAAACACCAGGCTCTTTATTGAGGAGTAGGATGGGACAACACAAAAAGAAGATCTTAATAAATAAACCAGGAGAGATTCAAGTCGGATACAAAAGAAGATTTTTTTCATGATGAGGACAGTCAAGCACTGAAGCAGTGTCCCCCAATGGAATTTTTCAAGACCTGACTAGATAAAGCCCTGATCAAGCTGATGCAACTTCACAGCTGACTCCATTTTAAGCAGGAGGTTGTTCTAAAGACCTCCTGAGTCCCAAGTTCCCTTCCAAAACATACTATTCTGTGATAAATATATTGTTCATAGACTGCTTCCCATCCATTAACAAAGCATGCAAAGAGTAAATAAATGTAGAGTGGCCTTCTCAGTTCTCTGTGCGAGGTGTGAAAAGACAATGGAGAGTAGAAATTCAAATTATGATTTGCAGTTTCTAGATCCTTCAGCAGCCCAAAGGTTGGTTCAGCTAGAGTAATGAAAACTAGCTTGAGAAATCTTTGCGGCACATGAAAGACCGAAGAGATATCCACTGTGATGATGAGGATGGAGGATGTGACTTTTTGTCCCCAGTGCCCCAGGCTGCAGACAGCACAGTTTATAACAGAGGGATCTGGCCCTAACTTTCCATACAGAAAGCTAGCAGTGTGCTGTGAAACAGCTTAGCCACCTTTACAAAGTGTTTTCAATAAAAGAACTTTACTTTCCCTCTATGGAGCAATGCCCTATCTTGTAGTAAATCCTAAGAAAACCACTAAAACAAAACAGTAATGAACTCCCTGAACATCCAGAATTTAAATTATCTTGGACCTACACAGATATTGTGTGCTCCAAAATTCACCCAAGGCTTCCTTTGGTGACTTCTAGCTCACAGTGGTCCCTGAAGGAAAGGAAATGATCTTGAATTTTTCTTATGTGAATCACTTTGCTGTCATGAAAAATTACAGGAATCTCTTGGTTGAAAAAGTGAAACAAGTTATGTCAGCATTTACTAAGAAGTTGGATACCTCAACCACGGTGTCGCTGGGTGAGTCCTTGGGATTTTTCTCTCTTCCCAAGCCCAAACAAGCACAGACCTAAATTGCATCTGCAAAACAGCTACAAAAAACTTCTGAATCCATTGCTCTGTAAAGATGGCTTTGCATTCCAACTCCTTCCAGTTTCATTAAGCATTTTTGCATTGAGGATTAAATCACTTGACTGGTCAGCAGGACTTCTGCAGGAAATACGGAAGGCCCACTCACACTTCTTGGGGTTTATTTTTTTACCTGCTGTAATTTGAATTTTAAAAAAATCTACATTGTACTCTTTCTCAAGTTGCTTATGAGAGGAGGAAAATTCCTCTAGCAGAGAAAACTCAGCAAACCTGAAGGACACGTCATAAAGCCATTGAAATGGAAAATTGAAAAGCAGTATAAATAGCCTCTTTGGAAGAAAATAGGTCTTCCATGCTATAGTGAGCATGAATAAACAATAAATGATCATGTCAATAAGGAAAACACTTGCTAGAGAACGTCTTCCCTCTTCAATTACAAAGCTTCCATTCAGAGGCAGTGGTGCACAGGCAGAGAATTAACCTTGCTAGGCTCTTTGGATGTGTCAATCTCCTACGAGATACATTGCTACCTTCTTTCCACCCCTAAGATTATGGATAAGGTATCTTGTCCAATGATAAATATTTGATCCTGACAGATACAGTAGTAGGAACGGTGATTTTACTTTTTCAAGACCACATAAAAGAGATCTGGAAGAGCAGGAGCTCTGTCTTGTCAACTTCTGTCTAAGATGCAGGATGTCAACGAAATTTGAAAACCAACTTTGAAACCAGCTCTTCAAATCACATTTCTTAGAAGCACCTGAAATTCTTAAATTATTAAAAAAAATTATTATTAAAAATTCTTCGGGTAAGTGATCTGCCCATCTTAGAAGAGGTTTGAGAGTTCATACTCAAGCAACACCCAGCTGAACCAGATCAGCAGGAAAAAAAACGTTTACCCTCTGTCACATCTCTTCATAGTCCCAAATGGTACAAATTGGCAGAATTACACTGGAATTATGCTTGTTACACTTGATATTACTGCAACTTTCAGCTTTTGAGAAGAAAATTTATATTTTAATTTTTTTTGCTTCCTTTATTTTTGATTGTCAATAATTAATATTTTTTCAGAAAAAATTGCACAGGAAAGTAATAATTTTATTGCCTAAAAATATTGTATTTTGAATCTCCTTTTTCTGACCAAAAACAAAAAAAAAAAAAAGAAGGAAAACTGAAATATTTTAAAAGTCAGTGAATACTATCAATATAAGGAAATATTGTGAACAAATATCTCCAAAATAAAAGAAAACAACTAGGACTTAGTTTCACAAAAAGTACAAAGCTGAGACATCAAGAACCCGGAAATTGTCTGTTGTGAGGAGAGACTGGGAAGAAAAGAATGAAGAAAGAAGATTCAAGAAAACCGATGGTTTTCCTTAGATGATGAGATGAACCAATAATATAATGCTATATAAAAATCTTAGTTATTTGTTTTAGAAACTCTTTTAACACAGCCACATGCACAGCAGCATTCTCAGCAATGTGGGCCACATATACACAGGAAAATAAACAAATGAAAAAAATCCACATCCTGGGAAACATCAGTTCATAAATAAGCCTGTGGACTATGACTGATAAGCAGCTCTGATTTGATCTCCTAAAATGGTGCATGCTGTGGAAGTATTGTGGGTAATGCTGCTTGACCCCCGTTTATTGAAGGAAAATGATGGGATTTAGAAATTTTTAAAAATTAAATGTTTTTCTCCTCATTCAAGCTCATTTCAGTCTGTATTTCTGGACAATTAGGCATTCTAGATCTCTTAACTGGGATATGGCATTATGTCACTAAAATTTTTTTAGCTATGTCAATGAGTTTCATTTTTCAAAATTGCCCTGCTTTTAGTGAAGTCTAATGATGCACTCAGGATTGATTCTATTTAACTTTGTGAAGGAAGTATAAATCCTTTTGCCTCTCTTCCCCTTCAGCTTCTACCACCTCAGTAAAACACTGAGAGAATTAGATACAATGCTCTTGTCAAGACTTAAGCTTAATGTGTAACAATTGTTGCTGGTAATTAATATAAGAATGACATTTTCTCTTTATGCCATTTGCAACCTATGCTAGGATAGACTTCTACTTTCTTTACCTATATATAGAATTTATTCTATTTTTTTTTAATGAAAGAAATCTAGGGTTCAAGTTCCACTTGAGCAATGATAGATACAATTTACTCAGTCTGAAATATCATCAGCTGAGGGTGAAAAGTGTTAATTAGCATAAATTCTTGGAGAGAAACCCTTTGGGATTCTTTAGAAGCCTTGAGTGGATGGTCACAGGTTAGATCCCATAAAACAGAGTTCTTCATCACCATCATTGCCACCATTGTCTGAATTTCTTTAAAAGGAAGAACAAATACAGGGAATGGAAGATATTTCTGAGGATAATAATGAGAAATACAGCTTGTGAGACAGAGCATGAGGTCAGGCTTAGGGCTGTAATGAAAAGAGACAATTTTCTCTGCTCATTACATGTCTTTCATGAAAGGGTCTTTATTCTACACTCCCATTTTTCTAGTTATTTTTTTTCTCTCCACTTAGAATGATTCATAGTATGGAAAGTGAAAATGCAAAACTTGATAATCCACAGCATTTTCTTAGATCAGTGCAATGGCTTTTGCCACTGAATTTTTTCAGGGCTGAATCAGCCTAAGTCCCTTAGCTATTAACTCCCCTCCCCACCCATAGAAGTTTACTGGGATCTCAGATCTCCACCCATCTCCTTCACCTCTGTTTTTAGAAAGAAAACTTTCCTCAGAGAACCTAACTATGCTACTGCAATGCCTCATCTGTCTTCTAACATTTTAGGAGGAGACCAGCTCAGTCCTCAGCAAAAATTAAGTACCATGCAATTAAATAAGGCTGTAACTACTCTATAGGTCAAAGAGACATGGCTGTTCTCATGCAATTTAATAAACTGGGTTTAATTGAGCCAGACTGATTTATAGTCACAGAATGAATGGGGGAAAGGGTGTCCAGTTTCCTTTCCACCCTATGAGCACTGTGTGGAGTAGCTGGGATACTTTGACTGAAAAAAGGAGGGCATGGGCTTTTATGTGGTTGTAGGTATGACAAATCTCATGTACACATTAAATTCTGGACTAACAATGACTGTATATTCAGGTTGATCACCAAAGTCACTATAACAGATGTACAGCCACTGAACTCTACAAGAAATCTCGTACTTGGATGGTTTCAGTTGTATAGTACCGTCATCCTGATGCATTTTGAAGAACTGAATAACTAATGAGCTGGACATTGCCTTCAGCCACAAAGGATGAGCCTCCGACCTGCATAAGCAGCCCTAGGATGCAGGTTCACTCATCATGACAGTAAGAACATAAATTTTGGGTAAATTTTTGAATTTCATCACTGATTCTTCCACTCTAATTGGGATCAGATGTAAGAACTTGTTCATACTTGAACACTATTAACTTGGGTAACATACACCCATTCCTAAACAAGCAGCTTGGATCATAAATAACACCATAAACTTGACAAGGAGGGCCAAATATTGCACTTTTTTGCTTTGCAGAAGGTGGTGGGAATTCAAAAACAGAAGAATTGCTTCAGTGGTTATATATAATTCCGTAGTTTCTCTGTGTAAGGACAGAGAACTGCTTGTTAAATCTGTACATTTATTTATTGATAAAGCAACTTACACTAGCTTGAAATCGCTTCAGAGAAGTAGAGCTTAACAGATACATTATTTTCTTTGATGTAATCAGAATTTTGCTTTACATATTTATCAGAGACACTTTGCTGGAGCTGAAGTTCAGTATCTTTTTCTTCCTTCACTGCAAGCCAGTAGATAAAACAACAACCCCAACAATAACTAAGACACATCTAGGGCAGCATCTTTCCTGCACTAAAACATACTTATTACTAAATATTCTAAAAGGTAAGGGTCAGAAATGCTGGGTTGGGAGGGTTTTCTCTCTTTAAGTGGGTTAGTTGCCTTAGCCTCCACACAATCTGTCCCCTTGAAGGGCCAAGCAGATGAAATTGTGGTCCTCTTGCCTTTGTGAGGGCCCGGACATAACTGTCTGGGGAAGAGCTGTGCAGTATCATGGATGGCTGTCTCATGTTCCAAGGCTTCCAAGTGGGAGTGTTAATTAAGGGAGAGTCAGAGCTCAAAGCCCCTCCTCTGCATGACATGTGCAGGGAGTGGAGCAGCGAGGGAAGGGAGTGTGGGTATGCTGGTAAAACACAGATCCTTGGCCCAGCCTGGGCTGTTCCTAGCAGGACAGCTGTCAGCAGGTCCGTCTCTCTGGTACAAGGCAGGGTACTGGCCTGAGGTACTGCTGAGGGCTACTGCTCCCCCCCGTTAGTGCATGCAACCCTGTCAGGGTTACCTTGCATGTAACGCAGGGGGAGGCTGTGTGGGTTTTCTGCTGGATCATGACCTGTGTACAAAGCTGCTGCACGTGGGGCAGTGGGAGGTTGGTCCCTGAAGGCAGGAAGCCATTGGGCTCTCCTGATCAGCTTCACATTGTTCACATGGGAAGCATAAAAAGCAGAGTTCAAAAGTCCCTACATTATTTGGCTTTTTGCAAGACGTGGCGTTTTCATTACTGCAGACGCTTTGAAGCCCTCCTTTCAAAGCCTGGAATAGGTCCTGCCTTAAGTCCAGCAGAGGCTGGCATGAAGGCATCCATTGTACTGATCCCATGATGTACCTTAACTTGAAGGAAAAGGGAGGAAAAGCACAAATAAATCCTAATCCATATTGTTTCTACCTGCATGCAGGTCTTACAGAACATTTACATGTTGCTGGCTTCTCAGTGTGTGGATCCATGCACATTTACTCAGAGACCACAGAAACTTCATCTGGTTTGAGTACTAAACCTTAACTAATAGTTTATCACTAAGGAGCTCTGTGTGCAATGAGAACACAGATGAGATGATGCTGGCAGTGACATGGCTGTCACTCCATAAATGTATATCTCTGTAACTTAGCTCATGATGTAGCTCATTGTATTCAAAGACACAAATAGAGATGCGCATACACAAATTAGTAAGTGATCTAGGCATTCCTTGGGGAATTTAATCCAAGTCTTACACATCATATAACTGAGATGGGAAGCAGATGCCCAATAATAGATCTGTATTCCAATACCATCTGCTCAGACCAAATCCCCGTAACAAACTGTGTCTGTCCGCATGTCATGCATTTCTGCAATTTCAGCCTTTCTGAGGCTCCTTCTCCAGGTTGAAAGAATAAATCCCTGTCATGTACACCCAAATCAAAGCATTAGGCCATCGGCCATCTGTTGTTTATTTCTGAGGTTATCTTATTTCTGCTGAGCCTCAGCATCCTGGCAGACACTGTAAACTCAACCACATACCACTTCTCTCTCTTCTCAAAGCAAGACATTAAAGGTGTCCTGTTAAATCACTTCAGCCAAAATATCTAAATGAAGAAGGGAAATCTCAACGGTGCTTTTACAATACCAAGTCAACAAGACATTTTATTTCACTCAGACTAAAACGATTGATTGTTTTAAAAATATCCTTATCGAGGTATAATGACTGTGAAAGCAGCTATCCCCTCAGTCCTCAATACAGCAGACAGGCTCTTTCATTTCCTGCACAAACACACAGCTCTGCAAACTGTATAGATATGTGTGTTCCTTTCTCCTGCTAATAAGAAGGCTTGATGACAGAGGGCTTGATTACCACGCTTAACCCTTACCTGTTTGGTAGAGGGCAAGCAGCTGTACAGATCGAGGGGTTATTGAGGTCTTTAGGTATTCATAATGTGCACTGGAGAGCAAATACTCCTGAGAGCTGGTTCTGAGCAACACATTGTACCTGGCTCTCACAACTGGACAGCTGAGCTCAACCATTTACACCATCCTCTGTACAGTGATAAAGTTGATGGCCCCACCTTTGGATTAGAAAATGATGGACTGCAGGCATTCAAGCTGGTCCTTCTTTTAGCTGGAGCAGGTAGGATGCTCCTTGGTTTCTATGGAATCATTTGATAGCAAGAATCCCAATTGCTCTAGGTTAGTTTGCTGATCAACAACTAGGAAGAAACTGGGATTAACAGAAATCAGGTTTTTACAGATATCTTCTACATGATCACTGCAGGGATTAAAAATGTTTATACTAGAAGCGATCTTTTTTCTTTTTCCTTTTTTTAAATTCCCACAGATCAAAACAAGTAAGTCTCTTATTTCTTTCTACTTCTTGTGCACCTAAATAAGCAGTACCACTCTAGCCAGTATCAATAAAGCACTAGAAAATTTTCTGTGACAAGAACTCAAGTTGGATGCTAAGGCCTGGCCCTCACATTGTTACTCCTGAGCATTTCTTTGCTGACATTGCTGTTTGTGGAAGGGACTCCTCTGTGCTCCAGTCAACCCCATAGAATTCAGTGTTGTGGTGCTGATTTAAAGCGTTGCAGTCTTAGGGCATCTCCATTTCCTCTGTTTTCAGTCCTCCCCTGACCCCACATCAGCAAGCTTGAAGCATGGGGATGTGGAGGGTGCAAGCATGAGTGCAGGTGTGCTGAGAAGCACTGCTACAGCCCCAGGGTAAGCAGCTAATGACAGCAGCTCCTGCTTTCGGTGCTTAAGCAAAATCATCTCTGCCAAAAAGAATTTTCCCCACCAAATGGCTTCTGCTGCTACAGAATGCTAACCACCCACCAGGAAATCACTTCAACTGCTCTCCACAGCCCTCAATGCAAGGTCTAACTCATCAGGCATAGACCAAGTTTGCATATCTGTATCTAGCCTTTCTATGCCAACCCTTTGAGGGATGTATCCCTTTCTTAGGTTCACTGAAATACCATCTGCATCCCTCTCTCTGAATCTGTTGGATAAAATGCAAAGCGCCATTTTCAAACACTTTTCACTTCAGAGTTATTTAGCATGTGTCTGACTATCTAGGGTAAAGGTTTTTTTGATGATTGGCAGATAATTCACAGACATATCTGTGGCCTGTGGCTGTTACTCTTAACTTAGGTGAGTCTGTTTTGGAGTGCTAACCTGGTAAATCAACGCTCTCCTGATGTTAGCAGAAGAATGGAGCTGTCCTGTTCAGGAGGGCAGTCTGTATGGTCAGTCATGGCTGTTATGAAAGGCAAAAGTGGAGTCTGGGGACAGGAAAGGAGCTCACATCCATTCCTTACCTGGAGCCTTTAATGGGTTCTAAAGCTAGCAGCTCCCTTAGCAATGTGTGGCACTGAAGTGTAAGTCCATGGTTAACCCACAAACAACAACACAGCAGTCACCATAACCCTGGAGCTTGGTTCTTCCTGCCCAGCAGCTCAGTGGATTGTCCTCCCTGCCTCTGTCAGTTGCAGAGACGTCACTCCCAGACACTGAAAACGGATTTGACTATACCATCAATATCCAATAACTACTAGCCAAAAAGTAAATTGTTCATCATGAAAGTTAAGCCCTAGAAAAAGTATTGCTTTGGGCCTCATACCTAAGAGTGGAAAATCCTCCATGACACAGGAAATTTTTCTAAAAACCTGCAGAAAATCTATCTCACCCATTCCCTCTTTTCTTTCACTGCCCTCTATTCTAATAGTGCTGGATAATGAGGATTAAAGGTTTATGTAACTTTTGCAGCAGGGAACAAGGCAAGTCAGGAGGAGCTCTGATGGGTTGCCAGGAGTGGCTGCATGTCATGATCTTTGCTTGGGAGCATAGCATTTGCACCTCGTGATGTGATACCAGTGTCACAATGTTGTGACACTGCAAATTGCTCTGCTCTCCTCACACACGCTTTTATTATCAAGATGCTTTCACCTTTAGTGCCTGGTAAAAATGGATAGGAATCACTCAAGTTTCTGAGAAAATGAAGAAAAAGAAGGAAAAAGTGCTTCACTGAGGCTGGAGACACTACAGAAAAAAATGAATAAGTGCAAGAAACCCTGACGTGGAGTCATATGTCACTTCTGTGGAAGACTGCTGAGCATTTAGCATAGGGACTGTATAAAGAAAGTTGAGTAGAGGGATAAGTCACAGTAAATATAAAAAAATGCACTGTAAGTAAAAGTGTTGTTTTAATTTTGTGTCCAGGTGACCAATTTTTTTTACTTATTTGTAGTTAGATTTTATCTGATAAAGGTTAATAATAAATTGAGCAACAAAAGCATCTGGGAAGATTTGGCAGTCAAGCAGCAATAAAGAAAAGGATATTTTAAGACCTAATGCTATTGTTTTGTATCCAAGAACCAAATAGACTAAATCTGGTTTGTGTTGATATAATAACAGAAGAAAAAGCTATGAAAACAGGAAATCATCTCTAAACTGAATGCATCTCATTTCAGCTCTTTTGACTGTGTGGAGCACAAAGCTTTTCTCATCCACAAATATGATAGCAATTTTATTTTGTAAATGCACTGCTTTTTTTTTTTTAATAAAACCATCTGACTTCTTAAGGATGATATTAGATTCAATAATAGAACAGGAATACACCTATTTTCTTTGCAAATTTACTCAAGTACCCACTTATTGAAATTATGCCACTTCCTGGTTTTTGTTTTTGGTGGGTTGGTGGGTTTTTCTCTTTTTTTTTTTTTTTTTTTTTTTGTCTCTAGCAGAAGCAAACAATGTATGTGATAAATACAAAGATAATTTTGGAGCACATTGAACATACATCTCCTAATTCTGTGTGGGTTTTAAACCTCTCATCCATATTGTCTCCCTAGTTATTCATATGCATACTAGACCTTTACAGTTTTTCTATTTTTTTCAGGATCGGGGTAAATACTAAGAATTATAGCAGTACTTGCCTAAATTAGACTCCAGAGCTTTGGTGTTAAAATGCTGGTTAAAATGTTTGAAATATTCATCATAATTAAATCACACTGATGTGAAATGCTAGTTGGTTTTGTAGGCTTAAATTCTCTGTGAATCTCAGAAACAGGCTAGCAATACTTTACATTAAGATGCCAGAACATTCTCACAGCAGTCAGTGGAGCTATGTGAGATTTTTTAACTGAGCTTCTAAGATGGGTTATCACTTGAGTTAAAAATTAAGGCAACTTTCCATTACTACTCTGACTGTAGATGAAAAAGAGATGAACCACCTGGTAAGAAAACATTTTAGAATGGAAAGAACTTGGGAAAGAAAAGACAGGTGGCAAACTTCAGTCAAGATGCATGGTCATTTTGTGTAACAGATTCCAATTCTCTTTTAAAACCTTCAAAGAGCTGTCAATCACCTGTAGCACAAATATTTTTAGAAGAATTTATGAATGCGGTTGAAGTACCCTGCCATTCATCAAGAAAAACACTGCTGACCATAAACTGTCATTTGAGTTAATAATAATGCTAATAAGTCTGAACAGCTTCTTTCACTCTCCAGCCCTTTGATCTTATCAAATACATAAACCTTTCAAACTGTTTCAGCCTCCTGAGAGTAAGTGAATGAAAAGCCATTTTCTGCTGTAAGCTGTCCCACAGATGCAGCCCCAGGTCTTCAGTGACAAAGCCAGGAGGCTGGAGCTAAGTGAACCATTCTGCCACCACTCTGTTCAGCACAATCTCCAGTTATTGTTACAGCAGACAGCTACTAGGGAGAGTGCCTGGGCACAGATTACTGGCAAATGGAAGTTTTAGTGATAGAGATGTCAAGTGTATTTACAGGGCACTGGTCCCCAGGTGTGCTACTCATCCTTTATAAGGGTATCTGAGGAAACATGCAGGAGACAGCCCCAGTTCATTCAGAGAGACTGCCTACCTTGGATAACTTTGAAGCAGGGATGTGGAAAACAGGAAATTTCCTCGGTGCAGACACAGCCATATAAGCCTCAAAACCAGCACTACATGCTTTTGGGAATTGATTTCCTTTCCTCTGATTGCAAGGATTTTTTTTTTTTCTAAAGTTAAACCATTGTCTCAAATAATATCTTTCTTGGGCTCTCTCTCACTCAGAATTGTATAAAAATAAATAGAAGGCATGTCCAAAATGTTAACACTATGGAAAATACCATGAAAAAATATTTTTTCTGGACAAAAAAAAATCTAATTATTATGTTGTTATGTAAGAATCTTGCCAGTAGTCTAACCATCCATGTAGCATAATTCCCATTGGGAATGGAATAAACCAGAAAGCAGCAAACAAAAAACCTAAATGCACTATTCATCCATAAATACTGCATGTCAGGTCTGTTGTTTGCAGCAACTTGTTCATTGTTCACAGAGTTTTTTCGTTCCTAATGGAAGTTTCCCCAACGTTAACAGCAGCTAAGTATTTGTGAAGGCTAATCTCTCACTATTCCCCTGTTTCAAGTGATCAAAAGAGGAAATCAGGTGACCATTTGCACAAATAAACCTTTGCAAATACCTAGAGAGACCTTAGATAAAAGAGAAGATGAAAGTTGTTCCTTGATATTTTTTCAAGGAACACTTCTGGGGAACAGATATCTTAAAAGACTGTCAGGATTTTATGATGAACCTGCCAATGATGAAGTTTGGGCTGTGAATAAGTACACAGCAAAAAGACACTCTCTGCCATGCTAAAACACAAATTTCTGCTGTCCTTATGCAACTCACTTCATAAGGCTAAACATAGAAAAATTAATATGGGCTTTTCAAAAAGCCCATATTTACAGCAAATATGGCTCAGAATATGTATATAAACAAATTGGTTGATGATAATATTATTTTGGGGAAATCTTCATTGTGAATGACCTTTAGTAATCTAGTTTTGCACCTCTGTCTTCTACAGAGTTCTGTGTTATAACATTAAAAGTGCAGATCTATACTGCTCTTTTGCAATCCTATGCAGCAGAGAAGGGTGCTACACTCTGTATAAGCTATTTATATTGAACCAATAAAGCTCCCCTTTGATTTCATATTGTGGGTTCAATCAAAATATCAAAATATGCCTTAACAAAATTACTGCCAGGATATTTGCATTTTTGGTAAAAATACTTCAAAAGTCAAATCATCGGTCAGAGTTAAAATAACTTTCTCTCTGTTAGTTTGGTACCATCCCTTAACAGTTAGACAGAAGCCTTCATGGATTTCTTAGTGCCACAAAGCCTGTTAGGTATAAACAAAATGTTTATACTTATCTATCCATAATCATGTTCAGAGATGTCTCTTTATGCATGACAAAATCAGTAGCGAAAGAAATGGTACGTGATTTGTTTTTAAAATCCATACTTGTCTGTTTAACAGCAAGGTGTCATCATCTTTCAGAGCTCAGAATAGGAAGTGCTTATTCTAGCATGAGAATACGATACGAGCAAGCGAGGAAGGACAGGAGAAGAAATTAATCGAATTATTGATAAAAAAGTAGTAATATAGTAATAGTCTAATATGTTGCTCAGACTATTACTACTAATATGTAATAGTAGTAATAGTCTAATATGTTGCTCACTTGATATAGTGAGCAACATATTAGACACAGTCCTCTCCAGTGGTTGTTGTCTGTGGATTTGTTGTTTTTTTTCCACCAAACAAGTGCAACAAGGGTCAGGAGGGCTCTGGAAAAGGGCTTCTTCTACATGATCGAAGCATTAGGAATACAAAAACTCCCTCACAGACTCCTGCTCAACACAGTTCCTCCTCCCACCTCATCTTTGCGCTCTGTTTGCCTTCCTCAGCCTTTTTTTTTTGAGCTCTGAGCACGTTTTCCAGCCTGTTTCTGTCAATCTCCATTGTCAGTACAGCAGCTGCACGGAAGTGTCCACAGAATTATTTTATACTGAAAAATCACCACTTAATGTATCTGAAATCTGCAGGAGCATTACTGGCAAGGAAACGTTGCCCAATTGCCTGCCTGCTATCCCACCTCCTAAGGCAGCTGGTTTGGTGGGATGCTGCTGAGCTTGCTACCTGACTGCTGGTACAGTGAGAGCCAGCAGATCCAGAAGCCTTCCCCTCAGTTGAAAAGAAGCTCATTTTATTTTGAATATTTATATTTTGGCATGGCATTTGCCCTGCAAGCATGTCCATTGTCTAGTTCTTTTTCTGGTTAAGGGAATGATGAAGAATGAAGCAATAGTGGGACTAAAAGGGGGGAAAACAGTGCATTATAATGTTGGGACACCTGCCAACTGAGCCTACTCTGTGAGCTCATGGCACTGCTGGAGAGATGCTTTCTCCAAACAACTCTCCTGGTCAGGGAAGTTCTCCCTCTGACTGCACACCTGTGGTCCACCTTACTGGGACACTCCCTGTGAAACTGGAGCGTCCCATAGGGAACATTAGTACAGAAGGAACGGGAAACAGGAAACATCCCTTGCTCAGAGTTTAACTGCAATCAGAGTCAGGGAGCAGAGGAGGACTGAGGAACAGAGCTGATGAAGGGAAGAACTAATGACCACACAGAGCTTCAGTTACAGGTAAAATGGAAGATAATCTTTCCTAAATTATTTTTGGCTGCAGATTCCTGTCAGCAATAGTTTTTCTAGAGCAACTCCTTATATGTCTTTAACATTAGGGGAAAAAACCCAAACCTACAAACTAGGAAATGATAAATGTCTCAAACTTGGCATTTTTAGCCATGCCATCAAAGCACTCAAAAATCTTGTAACAGAAAGTCTCAGCTGCCGACCTCATGTCTCTGTTCACCTTTTAGTGACACATTATAGGGACACAGGTTTCCTCTTAAGTGTTGTGTCATTAGAAAAAAAGGAAGTGTCCTGGGCAATTTTGAGTCTTCTGTCCTAGAAAGTTTCGTGGGAAATACCAAGCCTTTCAAACAATACTGATGAGGTTGAACATGAGTCCACAGCTCTAATTCTTGTTTACATATTGAAACAGAACAACTCGACTCAAAAGTACAATATGTGCCTTGAGAAAAAGCGCTCAGGACTGACCTTTGGCACATAAAGGCCCAAGCCTAGGAGAAAAAAAATCAGTCTTTGAAAAACAACAAGGATTAATACTTCCTATTCTGAATTAGAAACAAGTTAATTTAAATTAAATAAGTCTTTGGTTGGTTTATAGGATTTTGTTGTTCTGTATATTTTTATATATTATTATATTAATATATTATATTGGTTTATAGGATTTTGTTGTTTATATTTTTTAATATTGACAAAAATGAATGGATTTCGTTGGAAGTATACAGCTGTACAAAAAAAAAAAAAGGATTATAAGTTATATCTCATTTCTGAGAAAAGCTGGTTGACTGGACATTTGGATGGATTTCTTTACTGAGAGGATGGTCAAACACTGGAACAGGCACCCTAGAGAGGTGACTGATGCCCCAAGCCTGTCAGTAGTTAAGAACCATTTGAACCACGCCCTTAACAAAATATTTTAGGTTTTGGTCAGCCCTGAATTAGTCAGGCAGTTGGACCAGAAGATCATTGTAAATCCCTTTCTAATGAAACAGTCTAGTTTGTTCTAACTTTCCTACTATCAAAGTGTGCACGCATCAACTGCAGTAGCTTTTTCCCGCTTCTGATTTCTCTAATGAGCAAGGAAAAACAAAAAGACAAAATCATTCTGAACACAGTTGAGAAAGAAGAGATGTGATTTAACCTCACAAAATGGCACCACATGTGTAACTACTAACCATAAGAGTGCTGATCACTGGCATTAGAATTCATGTTGCTCTTTTCCTAAATAGGCATTTACAGGCATTGTGCTAGCAGCTGAAGGGCAATCATTAGCAGCTCCTGAGACATGATTCACAGTCTTTTAAGTTTTCCCTTTTTTGCACTTCTTTTTTATTTTTTTTTTCCCTTGGCAGCTTGCTAAGAAACAGGAGTGTCAGAGCCAGAATATAGATATCTGTAAAATGAGAACACAGGTCATGGTCCACCTTGCCCACAGCCTGGCACAAAGCCCTGTGCACAGTGATGGGATCCTATCGCTATTCTTACTGATATCATGTTATACAGCCCAAAATAAAAGAATAATCTCCACCTTAAATCATTCACAAGTTTTTGGTACTGGTCTACATCAATCCAGGGAATTTCCAGCCATCAACAGCAAATACTGAAAAAACAAGCTAATGACATGAATATCTGGAGAAATTAAATACAATCATTTAGTCTAAGAAGTGAATAAGTTGAAGTCTTTCTACTGCTTTTCCTTCCTGCCTGCTTTTGGACAGAAGGCAGCACAAATTCACCAAATCCACCTCTGTTTCTACAAGAACTCTCACACTTCAACTGAAGTCGGTGCGTCACTAACTTCATTGCAGTGGTGCCAATTAAAGTCACTTAAGCACTTCTGGAAATGAATAAATATTTCCAATAAATTTGCATAAGGGTATCATTTTACTGCTTGCAAAAGAGATGTTCAGACGGAAGAGATTATTATTAAAAAACTTTATTTACAAGTGAAAAGGGGGACTATATTCACAGAGACGAAACTGAAGGTAAAGTGTAATCCTTCCACCTCCAGGTCCCCTTTGAAAGTGCTTCAGGAGAGAAAGGGTCACCTTGCTGGTGGATCAGTCTGTTTCTACATTTTTTCTCAGTTTCTTGGGGTGTGAAATGTTTCTGGGCACTGCCTGTTGCTTCAGCAATCTTGAGTGTAAAAGCATTACAGGGCAATGTTGAGAAATGTCTGAGATCAGGAGAGAGCTGCTACCCAGAAGGACATTGTCACTTCTGCTGGCTTTCTTGATTGATTCTCCTCAAAATGCTCAAGTTCAACAATTTTCATCTCTTTCTGGATTCTACCAAAAGCCCAATAATCAAATGTGAGAGACACTAACACCACTTATTGAAAAGAAATACATAAACTATTTTGCAGAATTTCTACCCATCTTCTCCTCCACTGATACTCTGTCTACTCCTCCTAGTTGCTTGGTGTAATCATTATTAGAATCAGTGCCAGGACACCTTTGATGCTGTTGAGAGCTGAAATAACCTTATCTGAACTGCTTCTGTCCCTGGGAATTAGGATATTGGGCAATTCATGTGTACATAATATTGGGGTAATTTTTTGACACCCGCATTTTATTGACATTAAAAACTAAGAAATAATTATGGGCAAAGATAAACAAATACTCTTTTACTACAACACTGAAGTTACGGATTAATTTCAGGGTCTCTTTGTTTTAGATGCTTCAGGAAGGTCGAGCCAGAAAGATTTCACACTGTGAGACAATCAGAGAACATGATACCATCCCAATATAGCACCTGAATTTTTGACACAGATTAAAAGCTTCCAAAAGCTTTTCAGAAGCCAATATTAATAAATATATTATTTATCTGATTAGGAAAATTCCTGTTCCTATAGTTTTATTACCTGCCAGGACTTTTCAGTGAATAATTTATATTTTAGGAACTTTGATAACCCAAAAGTTGAAAAGTTTATGGAAAAGTTTAACAAGTGACAGCTGCAATGATTAAACTACTAAAGTACAATACATTCTCATTCAAAAGTTATTACTCTGAATTATTAATTATGCAGTAACTTCTACAGCAATGGCTTAATGAGACAAAAAAATAAGAGTATTTCAACTGCAGTCATGTCTAAGTAGAAGGATGTGGAGGGAGCAGGAGCCTCCTGATGATGGATCAGATGGTGGAGCACCTTCTTGGTGTAAGAACTGTCACTTGAGACACATGGGCATTAACTGAGCAAAACTTGGGTAATACAGCATAAATTTTAGAATTTAGGAAATTTCTAAAGAAGCTTAGGCCTATTAAGTTTCCAAAATGGAACACTCTAGAGTTTAAAAAAAAAAAAAAAAAAAAAACCAAAACAAAATAAAGAAACCTCTCTATCTCAGGCAAAACCAGGACACCAAATAAGTAAAGGTGTAAAAGTCAGGATTTTTTTTCCCAGCTCTCCTCTCAAATCAGGAAAATGTCTTACAGATTCAAATAATCAGAGTAGGTCCTTATTTATTCAAAAAGATGGTACCACCTGACACTTCTGTTACAATTTGCAGTATAGCTCTCTACATGACATACCTGTCAATTTGATTTCTCCAGTTAAGGGATGGGAGGAATTCCTTAGAAGCATCTGACCTTTCTGATGTTTATCTAAACTGAAAATCAAAATGCTTTGTGATTCACAAGCTGCTCACCCTAATAAATTTTTCCTCTGCCAAGCCACTCACCACATGAAATACCCCATGAGGCAGAAGGAGAGAGCACACAGACCCACCACAGTGCTCCTATGGTGTGAACAAATTCTCCTCCGTGGTTTGGCCACTGAGGTATTTTTTTCCATTGTTATGTATAGAAGTGAAAACTGGCGGAAATAGCTTTTTAGGAGCTAGAGTCAGGATTCCTGGCTTCTTTCCTTGGATTGATGGCCGCATGACCTACAACAAAACACAGGCATCGCTTTTCCCAAAAAATTTTTTTTGGATTTAGAGGCTGATCTTGACACCTATTGGAATGTGTAAGTTCTCATAAATGCTGGGGGTTTTCAGCTCTCCCTGGAATCAGTGACAGTATCCTGATATTTGTAACTCAAAACCAAAGATCCTTTCTAACTCACCTGAACTTCATAAAAATAAAGTTACTGAAATTCCTTTCATTTTTAAAAAATATATATACTTATGCCTTTATGGAAGTACACCTTATTTACCTCATGAGCAAAAATCAGTAAATTCTTTCTCTGCTCACAATATGTTGTGAACTGACTCATATTCCAGAATCAGTGCACAGATGGAAGAAACTAGAGGATGTGCAGGGCTTCTTCATTGGCTTTCTTACTTTTCCAAGAGCCAAGGGTCTATCACAGCCCTGCTTCTGGCACCATGCAGTTCCTGCTGTCTGGATCCAGTAAGAAGCTGCTGAAAGCCTCTCTACAAAGTGAGTAAGCTGTTTTTGTACTGGCACTGGATTAGTCCGAGATGAAGCACTGAGGACAGAACAGCAATGGGATAAAGCTCTTACATCCAGAGCTGTGGATTAGGTCTGGTAGGATAGTGCAAACTAGGGAAAGGAAAGGGACATGAAACAGAGAAGGTGAGCATAAAGGCCCATGCCTGGTGTAGAGCGCTATGCCACCCCTGCAGCCAAATGCCAGCATAGGTGACACTGCAGATGCTGCTTGGGTGAAGGAACACAGTTGCTTTGTGTGCAGGTACAGTAGTAAAGCTAGCAGCAATAAGGCATTTTTAAAAAGTACAACCTGTTACTGAGGGGAAAAAAGTATCTAATG